>JAWWES010000168.1:15344063-15480839 GCA_035583135.1 Lophotriccus pileatus | reverse complement strand
AAAACCTGAAGGATTATTTTCTTCCCTTATTTCACTTTATTTTATATACATATATTCTATATTCTATATTCTATATTCTATATTCTATATTATATATATTCTCATTGTGTGCCTTTCTTACGTTTGATCTCTCCTTTAAAAAAAACCCACAAAACTTGTACATTTTTCTAGTGACCCGGAAGATTCTTCTTTTTTTCCTTCTTTAAAGAAGATAATATGCAGAATAACCTCCTCTTCTAGGCAAACAAATATCATCTTCAGAATAAAACATGCATGCACAAGAAAATTCCATAGAAGAGGGGAAAAAAACCTTACTTGGCTTGGGCCCCTTTCAGCCTTCTCTGATATACAGTATTATGTTATCCTTAAAGGTTTGTTACTATCTTCCTCCTCCTGAGCCACGTGCCAACAACCATATCTGTGCAAGCAGCTTAAACTGTATGTTGAACTCTCTGCTGGCAGACAGACAGTGTGGCCAAGTGAACAGCAGGCTCAAGCTGGGGGCAATTCCTGTCTCTGTGGCTCTGTAACCAGCTCTGTAACCTCAGGTAAGTGACCCTGAGTCTCTGCTCCCTTTCCTGTCCTTTGTCTGTTAGACTGTGATCCCTCTGGGTGCCTCTACCCTGTGTGATGCAGTACCCTGTGGGGGTGCTCAGGGTAGCTCCAACACTTGCAGGGATGCAGTTGTGTCAGTGAGATACCGCAGCTGAGCCAAGCAGCTCGGGAGGCTCTCTGGGCTTGGCCATGGGCCATGCTGATGTGGCTCTCCTTGCTCCTCAGAATAATCTAGTCTCTCCATACAGGCCTGCATCACTCTGGCGGGATGTCCCAGCTTGTCTGGAGCCAAGGTATCTCTGTTGCTCCTGTAAGCTGAGCATGTGAATCCCGGGTGTCCAGAAGGTGGTAGGTGATTCTTCTGGGGTGTCCATTTCTTGGCTCAGTCATCCAGACACATGCAAATACTAAGCTTGATGCACCTGGATTGGTCTTCACCACATCTGCATAGCAGAGAACAACATTGAAAGGGAGTGTCAGTTTCCTTTACACTCATGATAACCATAAATCCTACCGGAACTTTCTCTGTATGCCTACTTCGCCAACTTTGTTTAAATCTAGGGCATCTACTGGCATAGCATACAGATGGCAACATAAGAACGGTGGCCTGTTTTGATGGTTAGTGGAGATCAGCACCAAAGACAGTGGAACAACATCAATTGGTTCTAACCAGCTATTTGGTGGAAGGGATGTGTTAAATCATGATCAGAAGAAGCATAGCTGCTGTCACCTAAAATCTACTAAAAATTACTTTGCCTCTATTTTCGTTATATCCATGCAAGATGATTAATAGACAAGTAGGAGTTTTTAGTGCTTTTTTTGAGCCCACATCTTTATCACTCAGAAGCCATTCTTTTTGCTGAAAACAAATGGTAATGGTAGGCCTTTGCAATGCTGTGTGCAAAATGCTCAGCTGTGGAATGGTCTCTTTGAAGATTCTCAGTTCTGCAGTGTACAGCAGTGTCCTCACCTTCAACTAGCCAGTGTCTCGTGTGGAGTTACATTTATGAGTGCACTTGCTTCTTCATGGGCTTCTGCTGCCTGCCAACCAGATACAGCCAAACTTATGCTGATGAGGTCTTTTCTTGATGGCTGCAGGCCATGTTGGTCTTTCCCAGCCACTTTTGTTATTTTCCTTCGTCAGAGCAGGCCTAAGACACAGGCCTAGTAAGACCTCTGCTAATTAGTCAGCAATTAAAATGTACTGGATTTTATGCTAGTAAATTAGCTGGAAGGACTATTTGGCATTTTTAACAAATGGGAAAAATGCCTTGGATACTGGATGGCTTTTAGTGGCCTGGCTTGAACACAGAATTTTCCAAAAACCAAATCAAGTTATTCAGTGCCACTGATGCATGGTTGTCTTGGTTCAGGCATAACTGCTGTCCCCTGCTTTCAGGGAAAGGTCTGAGAGTTTGTGCAAGAAACTTATACTGCTCCAGGCTGCTGCCTTTAAAGTAATATAACTTGTCACGATGAAGTAACATCAGGATTTCACTGAGAGTACAGGCGTGGTCTGTGTGTGCTCAGGACGCTGTCTTTGTACTGGAAACACATCTACAGCAGAGTATGCAACACACAGAGGTCTTCCCAGTCTAGACCAAGCATTGGTTAGAATTGACCTATACAAAAACTTGGATTTGTTAAGTGGAAGTTATTATTGAAGAACTCAATTACATCTCTGAGTAACACACTGCATGAATCAGGAAATGGCTCAGGCCAAATTGATCCTGCTCTGATCTGTCTTTGCTCTGCTGTAACAGAATAGATGTGAACTTCTGCATTAAGTAATATTTAAATTAATGGCTAGACCAGAATACATATGACCATGTTTGAACCTACCTGGAAAAACAGTGGAGATAACAAAGTATTATATGAAATTTCAAAGGTTTTTGACCTGTTCAGCTTTGTAACTGTGTTGTGCATTCATTGTGCTGGGACTCCAGAGAGGTTATCTTTGCTTTGGAGCAAGGGAGGTGGTTAAAAATTTGTCTGCAGTGTTTGTGCTGGGGCTCTGAGGTTTACTGTTCTTCATGAACTTGGGCTGCCAGACAGAACTGAGAGCAGAGTTGTTCAGTTCAGTGAAGACAGAGACGATCTGGGCAGGGGAGGTGACCATTCTTGGTATGCCAGAGATGCAAGGGAAAAGCCCTCTGTGGCACAACTCCATCTGCTTTTACTTATTTCTTCCTTTCATATTCCACAAAGTTGTGATGCTCTTTGTTGTTCTTGTTGACTGAACCTTCCTCTAGGCTTTGTAAGCACTGGGGACACCCCTCCCTTGGCATTTGGAGATGATTCTCTCCCTCCAGCTGGAGTGTGGTATGTTCCCTCCACTGCAGTTGGGGCTGGGAACCTGCAGCTCCACCAGGGACTGGCATTTCATCCTTTCCCCTGGAAAGAATCCATGTTGCTTCTGCCTTTTGGTGTGCCTGGGGAGGGGAGATCACTCCCAAACCTCCAGAGCTATGCAGTTTAGTCTTTCTGTGCCGTCTGCATGATTCTGGTCCAGCATAATGCTCTTCCACTTGTATTTTAGGGTTTTCCCCCTACTTTTCAATCTCATGAGTCACTTGTGGAAGCTGTGGGTTCCTCATATTTTGGTACCATTGAATTGGGGTCCTGTACAGGTCCCAGTGAAACCACTGGAGCACTTTACATCAATGAAATCATTTTCCATTGACAGCAGCAGGAGTGAGTCACGTGTTTGAGTAGCAGTGCCAGAGCCAGTCAAAGGAGAGTTGGTGGGTGCTTCTGAAAAATAAGATTGTCTGCATGCTTTGATGAAGTGAAGAGAGACCAGTGAGAGGGTGGAAACATTTTTGTAGTGAATACTGAAGGTCTTCCCCAGACACCAGCTCACTCATCTGGGATGAGGAGACCCTCTAGGAATGAGGAAATTCTCACACATTGCCAGAAGCAGAGCTGAAATGTGAAGAGCAGCCTGTTTTTAATCAAGGTCTCACACGCACTCTGGCCCAGCTGCTCTTGCAGGATGCAGAATCTGCCTTCCAATGTGACGTCTTTTGGGTGGGCTATTGGAGGCAGAGGCTATCAGTAGATCCTGCTCTTTGTGAGCAATGGCCAAAAGTTCTTGCTTACACCGTGGTCTTCACTGGATCACCCCATACCACATGGCATATTTTCCTAACTCGTGTATTGATTATGTGCTCTGTGTTTCTGAGGTGAAGGGTGTTCAGTGCCTGGGCTTAAAAAGGCAAGTGAGACTTTCAGGAATCTGAAAACTTTGGTTGTATATTACCTTCTGATGGGTTTCTTTTTTATAACAGACAACCCCAGTTTGTTCAAAGCTCTCCTTGCAGGTGAGGTTATTTGAAATCTTTGATGGTTCCTGTTGCTTTCATCCAGGCTGTTTACAGTCAACGTGCACCTTTTCTGGAGTTTGCTGTCCTGAGACTCGACGGGGTGCTCTGGCTAAGGCCTTGCCATGCAGACCAGAGCAGAAGGGTTACTCCACATGGTTTACAGGCTGGACTCACATTTGTACAACCCAGGCCAGCATTTGTCTTTTGCCTGTAGCCATGAGACACAACTGACTCCTATTAAGCTTGCAGTCCATCTCAATGCTCTCCATAATTTTCTGAGGAATTGTGGACAGTTTTTCCCTATTCTTATCTGTACCGACCAGGATCCAATTTTTTTTTTTCAGACATTCTCCCCACTGCCAAGATCAGAATTCAAGCCTGTCTTCAGGCAGTCCTTCCCAGCTACACAGCAGCTGTGCATTTTACAAGCATGCGATCTATCTAATGGCCCAAGTTGTTAGAGAAAACTTTGAAGAAATCTGGACTCACAACAAACACAATACAGCTCTGCTGGGTTAATCCCTCCATTTTGACAGTGACCCTTTGATAGTTAGCGTCCAAGTATCATATTTCCAGTCACTTTTGCATCTGCTCTGTGAAAGTTTATTTGAGACCATTTATTTCATGCCTTAAGAGGATGTTATACATCTGAAGTCAAGACATGTGATGCCAATGCCCCCTCTGCTATCCACACGGCCTGTCAAAGAGGGGAAATTAGCTTGCTTGAATGCAAATTATTTCTGATTAAGTCCATATTAGCCTAAGACTTTCCTTTGTTATCTTCTGTGATTACAAATACTTTGTGGTATTTATTCATTATTTATTTATGTTTCAGACTTTTTTCTGGGAATCACAGCTAACCTGACTTTCCTTCCTTCTGCAATCCACAAGCTTACTTAATTTTAGGCATAAAGTTTTCTTTGTTCTCTCTGTTGTTCACCTCAGCCATGCTTGATAAGAGACATTTTGCTGATTGTTTCAGCCAGGTCTCTAAATCCTGTGAGTTCATCCAGTCCTGCTTCTTCCCTATCTAAAACCTGCCATTGATTTTAGCTATGTTTCTCGTAACTGTTTAGAGATAAGTGCTGCTGGTAGTCCACACATGTTTCAGTGGATGCAGCATGGGGAGAAAGTTGCATCAAAAGTAGCATAGAGGTGGTGCAATGCAGCTTCTTGTCACAGTATGGAAGTCAGGCAGTTATAACAGACTGGAAAACGTGTCTTGGAGCAAAGTGTGTATGAACAGGGAGTAGCTGCCTCCTCTTCCGGGATGGAACGCACTAAGTAAACAGGGCAATGCAGATTGAAGGGGAAACCTGTAGGAGCCTTTTAGCTGAAGGTGCTTACACATGATAATTACACAGGCTTACACATGGCAGGCTGTCTAGGGCTCCTATTCCGGTCCAAAGAGGGAAGTCGAGGCCTGAGAGTCCAGATTGGAGGATGGACAAACCGAGGTGCTTCAGTGTCTCTTGTAGTAAAGCAGCCCTGGCTTTTCTGGGTGAAAGTGTCCCTAGTTTTGGTCTGCCTGGGCACTTTGCTGATTGCTGCAGAGGTCAGAGGTCCTCTCTAGCCTGGAGACCTTGATCCGAGCCTCTGGTGAGAAGGGATTGTTAACCACCGGGACAGCAAAGAAGCACCTCCTTTGACTTGTCTTGCTGTTTGAACTGGTCTGCAGTTCCCCACCTCATTTGTTATCCAAATCATGGTGGCTGAAGCCAGATCTTTTATTCAACAGGGTGTATATTCGCAGGGCCAAAAACTGGATCTAAAAGGAATAAAGAGACATCTACAGAGCTCCACCTTGAAAGGTTGTCCGGGGGTTTGCACCACACCCACTCTTTTAGAAGCTGGAATAATACATACCCTGTCAGGCTGTAAATCAAAGGCCAGCACAGAGAAAATCCTACTAACACATTTCTTTTTGTAGATGTAAGATCTTTTGTCCTGTTTCTTGCCCTCTTGTACTCTCTTGCTCCTCCGTGCAGTTGGTGATTTCAGGCTCTCCTCTTTCCCTCCACTCCCACATCCCAAAGCCATCACTACCTTTGCTGTGGCCAGGTGGAGAACAGCTCCAGGGGTAAGGTGTAGGATGGCCTTTCTGGCTGAAGTCTCACAAGTCTTTCTTGTAAGTTTGAGACCCATCCCCAGTCTCAATTCTAGTTTTTGGCCTGGCTCCAAAGCTCGTGGAGAGCGTCCAGAAATGTAGTTGTTGCAAATCTATGGGCCAGATAAACAAAATAAAAAGATGACCCTTTAGGAAAAAATAAATAGAAAACAACTCAGTTCCCTGATTAATTTTGCTCTGGGAATCCCTGTAGCCTTAGGTTTCTAGGCCTGGCCTTGTTTCCACTTCACCCTCCCTCTCTGAAGAGGCTTTTTGTCTTTATTTGCAACTATAAATAAATCATCATAGCCAGAAGTAGTATTTTTCCAAGTCTATAACTCTAGTGTCCAAACCCTTCAGTTTCCAGGAATTCACTTCACCTTATCCAGAACTTGGGACAAAGAAGTGAAAACCACATTCTGCGTGTATAGTGCTAGCTCCAGTCTAGAGAAGTTTTCCTCTGGGTATTTCTGGCCTAGAATATACAGGACATATATTCTATGTCAGACCTGACCTGCAAAACAGGATGAAGACTAGTGCATTGGTACCAGCCTGTCTCTCTCTGGACCAGCTGCACCCAAAGCTTCCAGGTAGCCCTGTGAGTGTTTTCAGACCTCTGCACCTCTTCCCTATGGGCATATCCTCAGGAAGAAAATAAACATTGACCATAAGGGACAGACCACAACAAATCAACTGAGCTGATGAAGGACCCTGCCCTTGTGCTACCTACATGTGAGCACACGAACATGCAGGTAAACTGAGTTTCTCACCCGCTGTTAACTAAAATGGTAATGGGGAAGCAGCAAAAAAGAGAGAGGGTGCAGTCATAGCCCAGATGCAAAAATCTCCAGGTGGCCTTGAACATGTTTTGGGTAGCACATGATGGTATACTGTGCTCTTGTTATCTGCACTGGGTCTTGTGACTCAAAATTTGTGAGCGAACTCTTCACTTGCCAGTGCAAAGTGCTCTGGACTGCTACAGAAGTCAGCCAACCTCAAGGAGCTTGTTCCATAGGGGACAAACTGCCCTCCCTTGGGACTGAGACAAGTCAAAAAAGAGCTCATAGCTGAGTTTTCAGGGTATGAAGGTCAGTTAAATAATCCAAGACCTGCCCTTGCAATGCTGCTGAAGCTCTGCTCTTAGGTTATAGACTTCCCCAGCTCAGAGGAGAGTGGTGGGTACATACTGTGGACCAGATACCGCCCAGCTGGGAATCAGGGAGGGGACTGAAATCCTTTTGTGTGTGGTAGGTGAGTGTTTAAATATTTCAGGACAAACTGGGCTGATTTTAAGTTTGTAGTATGTTTTCTTTTCTGCTGGTGAAACACTTTATCATTGATATATGAAGTTTGCCTGCTTGTGGAGTTAAGGGAGTAGCAAACCAGAAGTGAAAACTGCCTTGTAAGGATAGTGTATTAGTCTTTGTTTCAGCTTAATTCCCTGATTGTCAGAAGAACATATGTGATGGTGGTAGTCATCCTTGTGGATTGTCCTCTTGTTCTTCAAAGATCATTAAACACAATTACGGGAAAAGAGATCTTTGTTTCTGAGCAACACTCAGCTTTTATATAAGTGTTCCTCATTTTCTTCAAAATGCTTCACCAATTGTAACTAATTTTAACCATTTGGTTGGCATGAATATAAGACAGCCCTTTTCTGCCTACTGATTCTCATTTGTTTTCATGGGGATTGAATGTCTGGATCCTTAAGTCACCTTTAAATATGCCAGCCTCAGGTCGTGTTTACTTCATATGGCTTTCTTGCTGCTTAGTATGGCGGAGTGGAAAACCTCCCCTTTTGGATAGTGATGGTAAATTCCTAGGGGCCTCTGTGAGGGCTGAATTTCTCATATCTAAATGGAGAGAGGCTCTGTATTAATGAAACCTGTCTACTTTCCATGGCTTTACTGATGGTCTCCTAGTTGATCGTGGACAAGTAGTTACTCCTCCATGGGCCTCAGCTAGCCTGTGTGAAGAGGCGTGGGACTACCTTCCCCTGCCAAGGGGCTTTCAGAGCCAAGAGGAGGATGTGTTTTGGGAAGTACTGGGCTTGGCGGCACAATAAAGGGAAGAAAATAGGGAGTTTTAGAGCCAGAAGCAGAGGGAGGCATGGTCTGGGCAGGGACTGGATGAGCAGAGTCAGCAGCAGCTGAGGTCTAACTCAGATATATCCCTGCAGCTTACATATGTCAGGGCGTGGACCTGTTGCCTGTATTCATTTGTAAAGTATCTTTCTGATCAATGGGGTTTTAGTAAAGGTATTGTCCAACAAAGGCCCCTGTTTGGATATGGGCTTCTAAGCAAGTGGAGGCTTGAAAAAATAATAATAAAAAGGTATTAAAAACCTGGTAAGGCGGAGAGGGGCAGGGCAGAACTGGCTGGAAAGCAGAAAGTATTTCCCATGATGAATTATAAATGAAAAGAAATGTGTTCCTGTGCTTTGAAATTTCTGCAGCACTTTTTTCTCCATCAGAAATGCTAAAACCTAAAAGAAATTAAGTTAAACAGAAATAAATAAGATCTTAAGCACTCCTGCCTTCAGGAAATGAGCTCCTCCATCTCCCTTTTCTATGAAAATATGTATTTAGAAAATAAACTGTTTTTCTGTTTGAAATTAAACTATCAAATATAAAAGGTTGACCAGCTCTAAGAAAGTCTGGTCTTGCGCTTAAGGCACTGATTTTGGACCTAGAGACCTGGGTTTAATTTCCACTTCTGCTACAAACTTTTCCTGTGTGACCTTGGGCTAATCCTTTAATCGTACTTTGCCTCTGTTCCTCATCTGTCAGATGAGGCTATGACTTCCCCACCTCACAGGGGTGTTATGAGAGTAAACACATCCTCCGTGCCCTGCGCCTCACCTTCCAGCCTGTTCCTCTCCTGGGGCAGGGGGAAGGGTCCACACTTTGGGAGCTGCTGAGATCTCTCCCTCCATGGTCATCGGATAGACTGGTGAAGGCAAGGCTGAGTGGGACACCCAGCAGATCCCCTGTGTCCTTGGGGGGCAAGAGATGAGGGAGGAGAAACACTAAGCACGTGTGAACTGTGAGAAGGAGAGATTTGTTGTTTTCTGTCTTGTTTTGGTTTGTTTTTTTTCCTAATATTTCCTTATGCTTTTTTCCACCCCTCAAGCCAGCAGTCATGGAGAGTCCATAGCGCTCTAACAGCACAAGAACCAGCCCCGTGTAGGGCTGGCTGCTTCCTGAATTAGTCTACATTTGCAGCAATTACCTTCTTTCCTTTCTGGCCAAATGTTTCTCTGAGCCTGAGGCCCAGCTAATTTTTTTTGTCAGCTCTGGTTGTGCTGGGCGGCCCTCCCTTCCATACGGGAAATATAGAGATGCCATTCAGGCACCTCTAATCCCGCTTTCACTGCTGCACTCATTAAAACATTCCTTTATTTATTTTAATTTTATTCTCTCCTCCCCACCACCTTTTCTAAACAACCACTTGTATTATGCTTTTAATTGCCTTTAGATTTCCCCTGTGTAACTTCTCCAGCGTCCGCATAGCCGTAGGCAGAGCGTGCAGTGCTGGGAGCCTTGCACACGGTCTGTGGGCTCGCTATTGACTCAGTGGCGTGCTGTGAATGAGTCAAAGATCCATGGGGATCGCTGGGGGTGGACAAAAGGGCGGTAGGATCGAGAGCAGGGGTGGAGGGGGGACAAGAGGGAAAAGCCAGCGAGACAAACATGCTCTGCTCTCCCTACATGCTAGTGGAGCATCTTCCTTTGGCGCAAGGAGAACAACTTGATCTGGGGACTGGGAAGCTGGGCTGCCCTGCCAGGGTTGGGGGGCAGCAATGTCAGCATAATGGCTCTGTGAGCACAAGCCGTAATGTGGCCTTATACAGGCATGACTTCATCTGTTTCCATAAGATTGCTTTCTCCCTTTCTCTTTCTTTGGCTGGTAATTGAGAAATGCATGAGCTCACCTCCTAGGAGCGGGAAATGAGAACCGCAAGAGGAAACGAGCTGGAAAGTATACATGGGCCGGAAAAAAAATATAGATTAGGTGGGGGAGGGAAGTCAGACATGTTATGGAGAATAAAAGGGATTCCTCCTGTGTGGGGTCATTGCCATACAAGTCTCACAGCACCTTCCTCTGCACTCCAGGCAAGGGCAGGGCTGGGGCAGCCCTGTTGACATCTGTGTGACCGTGCTTCAGTCTTGACGGTATCCTCTGGGCACGAGGGGCCAAGAGCCAGGGTGAAAAGATGATCTAACATGACGGCGGTGTCTCATCTGCAGTTTCTTGGTGAAAACACAACCTGTCTCTTATGAGTGCAGCTCATGGGACCTGCTGGTGAGAAGCCCTGTAGCCCAGGTGTAAATGGAAGTAGAGGATTAACCCGCTCAGGTGGTGGAGCTTTAAAGGCCTTGGTGGAGAAGGGGAAGGCAGAAAGAGTGATATTTTAGGTGTAGTTAGTCCCCTGAGTGAGGTCTCTCTTGGGCTGGCAGAACTCAGTATGAGGGCTGCAGGATGCTGGTGGTGGGAGAGCTGCTCAGTCAGGCCATGCTCTCTGCCACTGGATCTTGCTCGCAAGCAGGTGAGCAGTGTACATTGCCAGCCCCAATCTCTTTGTTTCTTGTCTCTGTTTTCACCTATATCAACCTTTAGGGTATAGAGAAAATGCCTCTGGAGGTGGGCTACTCTCAGTTTGATTTCCACCTGATTTCCTGTGGGTTTTTTGCTTTTGAAATGGAGATGGTTTAACGTGAGCAGAGAGGATTGGTGAGGAGAGCCTTGCTGCCTTTTTCCTTCAGAACCTGGAGTTTCTTCCCTGGTACCTTCTTTACTCTTTCATAATGTGTCCTCTGCTTGTTTTTACTCCTTGTCTTAAGGGTGTCTCACACCTTTCCCTACTCCTGTGTTGAGGTAGAGACTGGGAAGAGACCAGCTGTCCTCTCAGACAGGGTTAGCTGTTGAACCTGAGGGCCTTATTATTTAGTGGATGGGCACTGATATAATGTCACCTATCTGGAGGCCCTGTCCCCAGAGGTATGTAAAATGAATGATGCTAATTATCTCCAGAGAGCTGGGCTGTTGGGAGTCCTACACACAGCCAAGTGCAGCTGAGGGATGCAGAAAGGTAATGAACCAACTGTAAGATCTGTTGGAGACTTTGCAGCTTGTCCTATTGGTGCTGAGGGCTGCTCTGACTCACCCGAGGCGGACTGAGGGACTTGGAGCTTTGCAAATTAGCTCTCTGTTCTTGATCTTCGTAATCTTGATTTCAAAGTCTAATTGAAGACAGGTCAGAGTATAGGACCAGCTGTCCTCGGCATTTGTATCCATCTCTTTTGACCTGTTCCACCTCTTTATGGTGATTCAGGATTTTTTTTTTTTTTTTAACTATATTAAAGGAACTTCTAGCTGACGGGAAGCCTAAGCAATCTGGTGGGGCTTAGAAGATGTGTGCTGGCACAAGTGGGTGCCCCATATACGTTATATGCTATTTATGTTTCCACTGGATTTTTTCCCCTTCTCTTCACCTTTCTTTTTTTTTTTCACAGTTTTTCCTAAGTGAAACACTAATGCAGTAGTGTTCAAACCCACAATGTTTGAATGGCCTCTAAATTAGGCAAAACAAGCTTGCCCAACCCTAGCTGAACAGACTGGACTCATTTTCTAATTCATGCACACTCTGTTCATTTTGTCCTAATAAATACATTTCTGTCCTAGACCAGAAGCACTGGGGGACCTTGGAAAGTTTGACGTTAGCAGAAGAGGGGCAGGTGACCAGGGGAGAAAAGGAGAGACTGGATTGGTATCCACAATTCCTCTGGATACCTAAAAGGAAAGGCCATATATACCAAACCGATGTTGCATTGGAAGAAGCCCATGTTGGAGTTTCAGTAATAATCAAGTTCCTTGGATGTCACTGTTGTTTTTGAAAGGCTTGTCTTTCACTGAAAAACCCAGGAGATACTGACTCTACAGCTGATGAGCCGTTTGGTGGGATTTCTGAGAATTCATTCAAGATGGACTGGGTTTTGACTCACTTTTGTGTCTTGGAGCACTGATCTCATTGGCTGGACCTGATGGCTTTTGTATTTAATGCAGAGCATCTCAGTACCAGCAAACTTGTTGCCTGTGGTGCATGTCACTCTTACTGGAAGGACTGGATATTTTCTGGGACTCTGCAAAGGATGAGAGTATATGGATTTCTCTTACTTCTCTTAGAAATGGGCACAGTTGTAATAAGGCTTGTAGCTGTCACTTGCATCCACAGGTGATCTTAGAAGAGGCTCATGCCCCTGACACAGCTGTCCTGTGCACACACACGTCCCTGTGTGTGCACCTAAACTGACCCATGGATGCTGCAAATACGTCTTGTATTCGCTGTTCTGCTTCATGCAGTCATCTTTCCTGCTGTTAACTTGGGAGCAGGCCATGACAAAGACAAATCATTTTGGCAGCGAGACATCCCTTCTGACTGACGTCTATCCCATGGAGAGAACAGACTCTGCATCCACTGTGTTACAAAAGTGCCATGAGTTCATGTACACACTGAGTGGCCTGACTGCATAGCATATTTAATCCCATTACAGAGTCGTGGATGGGTTGTGGTACACATAATTTTTCTGCCATAGGCAGTACGCGGCTTTACCTATCCTAAAGGGTTCAGCCCTGATCACAAGTGTTTTTTAGGGTTCAGATGCTTTAATTCTGGATATCCAGTTCTCCAAGAAGGAAACAGAAGGGCTCTGTCTCCCTTGACTCGGAAGTTAACAAAGTTAACATAGGTCAGTTTTTGCTGTGCAGCTCTTTATCCAGTGGTTACTTGTTTGTGTGACTCTTGCTGGAGGCAGTATGTTGGTGTGTCCTCAGTGTCAGTCAGGAAAAATAGTTTCACTTTGGAGTTGTTTTCTCCAGTGGCCTGGAGGAAGCAAACATAGCTTTAGAGTAGGGTACAGGTCTGTGGCGTAGTCACTACTTGGTGTGACCAGGTCTAGACTGATGATGAACTTATTTGGCTCTGTCTGGGCTCATAGTGACCACCCAAACTTTTCTGTGAAGCGCAGCAAATGATAGCATGGCCTAAAATAAATATTTATTTTTGCCTTCCACCTGCCTATTCACCCTGCCTTTCTACCTTCAGGCTGTAGAATATGATTCAGAACCTGTTTGCCTGGCATTTTAAGTTTTTGCTTTTCTAACCAGTGTCTCAGTGCCCTTGGTTTTGCTCTGCTTTCCTCTTCTTCCCAGCCTGGCATGTCTCTGCATTTTTTTTTGTCCGTCCTTTTGACTGGAAAAAGCAGTCTGTGCCTTCTCCCTTACACACCTGCCCTCATCTGTGTTGGCAACTCTGGTATTCTAATTTCTTTTTCATTGGCCCACTGCACACACATTGATTGGATTCACAGCTGAGGTCAAGGAATTTCCATGTCGTACTTGGAGAGAGGGTTTCCCCTTCACAGTCACTGCCTCAACCAGGCACTGGTTCATGTAGAAATAGCTTGGCTGCTCTTGGAAACAGGCCTGTGTGAAATAATATTGTCTCTTTGAGGTCAGGAAAAAAAATGTCCTTTTATACAGTCATGCATACACTCTTAAAAAGAATTCCACAAAGCATGGTCTGTTCCTCCCTCTCACACTCTCCTGCCGCCCTACCTTTTTCCTAAAACACTGGAGAATTCAGTCTTGGAGTCTGACGGCACCGAGCATACAGTATGTACTGTGCCTTTTGAAATGCTGGCTCCACATAAAAGCCTTGCTTAACACTGGACTCTGTTGCTTTATGATGTTGTGCACGGTGTGTTGGTGGTGGAGTTCCCCACTGGCAGACCAGTGGTGGGGATGGAGGGCAGGCAGGATTAGTAGTGCGAGGTGGGGAGAAAAGCAGCTTGGACAATTGGTGATACATGCTGTGGGTCGCTGCCCTGGGGCTCCTGCTTCCCAGGCTGGGAGGGGAAGCCAGGAGCAGGCAGCTTGATGTCAAATGTTGTGCAAGTAACCATGGGATTATTTGGGTGTTTTGCATCACTATGGGTTTTTCTTCTGGTTGTGATGCTCTGTGCTTCCTGGGAGAAAGGTAGAAGGAGGTGAACGCAGGGGAGGGGAAAGAAGAAAAGAAAGTCCCACTGTTCCAGGACCACAGGGCAAGTTCTTACCCATCTGCTCTTTCCAAGGGAAAAGATTGGCAAGAGCCATGCCTTTGGGGATGGATTGTCTCATTCAAGGACTAGGACTGCTGCTTGATGTGCATGTGCTTGTAGATCCACTACCGTAAGTCTGTGTGATGGCTTGCTTGGTGACACATTTCCAGTTCAGCCCACTAGTGGTGTGCCTGGGTGGGCATCCATGTCACAAGCCATGCACAGTGCACCAGAAAAGCCCACTGCCAGGCCTTCATAAGGAGAGGAAAACCCTGCAGTGGACATCCCATGGGCACAGTAATGGACAGAGAAGCAGATGATCTTCTGCTCTTTAATACATATGTAGCATCGATGGGGCCAAGTGCTGTGTGGTGTCATGCTTTAATACTTCTCATTTCTTTACATTATCACCCCAATTTGTCTTGTTACTGCATCTGGGGAGAACTTGAGTGAAATCCCTGAATATGAAGGAAAAATTGCTCTATTTCAGTGGCCATTCGGGTCCCTTTCTGCTGTCCTTGTCCATACACTCATTCTTGAAAAGAAAGTCAGAACCATGTGTAGCTCAGGATGACCTTTGTAACAAACATAGAGCCAATTGTCTGAAGAGGTTTGCTGGCTCTTGTAGTTAGGTACCTACTAGGATTGTGCACGCTGCTGTGCAAGCTTTGCCATAACAGAGGTAATTGCTGAGTTGCAGGCACTTGATGAGGCTCTGTGTTGTCATAGGTCCCTGCATGGTGGAGAAAAGCCCTGCTCTGTACCTGTCAGATACACTTGGAGACCACGGGGCTTTAGGATGGTGGAGGTGGAGGCTCAATGTGTAACCTAGAAAAAATAGTTTTTCCACATGCTGCTCAAAATGTGTACACTGAAGCTGGTCTCTCTACACCAGTCTAAATCAAATCATAGACTGAAAATACTCAACACTGCCTGAAATTCCCCAGCTGTAGGATATTCACATGTTGCCTGTTTATTTTGGAAGTTTGAACGGTGAACCAGGGTGCAAAGGGAATGTGGTGCTTGGGGATGGACCAGGATGTTAATGTTTGGAGCAAGGCACAACAGGATTGAATGAGGCAGTTCCTCATGGCTTGGCTGATCTGTCCAGACCTCAGCTGGCTGCAGTTGTAAACATTCACCTGCAGTCAGCATTTGCCATTTTGTCTTTCATCAGAGAACTGGGGCAATGCTCTGACGCAGCCCAGCAGCATCTTAAAAAAAAATTCCGTTATCTCCCTAGAAGAGTGAAGGAAGGACTCCCACAAAACACCCCCCTTAACTTTTTCCAGACTGTTATAAGTGTTTTATCTCCCGTTTTCCTTTTCCAGGCACCTTTTCTTCGTTCAGCTGCACGTTGCAGTCCTGCCAGCATCAGGTTCCTCCCTGGCTTTCCTCACTGCCATAGGTTTCTCTGTGTCCCTTCCTAGCTCCAGCAGTTCAGTGCCTGCTCAGGCATGTGAGGCTTCAAGCATGTATATATCATATACGTTTCATTCATTGTTGTGTGGTGGCAGTGTGGTTAGAGCTTAACTGTCAGTTTGGCACCTTGTGGCATCAAGGTTCATGTGTTAACTGGGCCATCTGCAAAATGTTGACGAGCTTTCTTTTTCCTGTTGTAATAGTATTTTTGGAGTGTTTTAGGTGGCTATTTCTTTAGCATAAGAAATGGTAAATGGGAAAACCTTCACTGTCTCATCATTTTATACACTTCTAGTGCAAGCTATTTTGAACAATTTTGACCTTAATCTTTCCTCCTGACACCCTTGGAAACCTTTCTGTGCCTCTAACGATTATTTGGCATCCTTCTCTGGCCTCTGTTCCTGTTATCCCTTCTCTGAAATGGGCGAGCAGGCTTCAACTCACTTCTCAAAGTGTGAATGTGTCATTGATTTATGTGGTGGCATTTATAATGTTTTTGGTATTGTTCTTTATCCTATTCAACCTAACATTTTTTGGTTCCTTTTTTTTTTTTGACGGCCTCTGTGCATAGACCAGATGTTTTCATTGAGCTGTCCGCAGTGACGCCTAGATCTTTTTCCTGAGTGGTTACAGTTAATTTAAAACCCATCAGTGTATTACCTCAGCAATCCCTTGATGTCACTGGTTAGAAGATCCCAGCTGGCTGCTGCTCTTAATTCTATTGCCTGTCTGTTTCCTATTATTTTTTATTATACTTACGTTTACTTGCATGCTGCGCCTGTTTTTAAAGCGAGGTGGGCACAGTCATTTGCAAGTGGCTAACACAGGCTCTCAAATTCTTCTGTTCATGTACATAAAAGTAATGTTTGTGTTTAGGTGTTTTCACAGAATATAAGTGCTTTCCCTGTAGCAGATACTACTGAGCAATGCCAATGCAAGAAAACAAACAAATGTGGCATATGTTTGCTCGTGTCCATCTTTGAAAGCTCCCCCTCACTGCTACAGAGAAATGTTGATCTCTGCGTGAAAGAGCAGCTTGTATAGTGTGCCTTTCTGGATCGTGCCAGAGAGCAATCTGTGCTGGGCAGCCCTGAATATTTGGCACTTTGCTCTTTCATGTGAAATTGTGTGGCTTCAATGAACTAATGGGGAAGGGGAGGAATTCTGGATGCACAGCAGGTTGAAAATTGTCAGCACAGGCTTAGGCAACATAACGGTGCCCTTTGAGATCTCTGGGTATGTGTGGTTTCATTGTTTATCTGTTGAACAGCTTTAAAATACTGAATGATACTTTCCAACACGTTAGATAACCTAAATAATGCAAGGAGTCCTATGGTGCTAAAAGCAGCGCACCAAGGGGGTGCTGTGGTCTGCTGTGACTGGTGAAGTCACATAGCCTGGAATAGGGCATGCAGGGACATTGCACCAGGTTTGCATTAGAAAGCTCCATCCTGGAAGCCAGTGAAATTTCACTCTCTCCCAGAAGAGCAGTAGTAAACCGGTCTTAATGAGAGATACTGGGAGACTGCAGAAAGGAGCCAAATGCTATAACTCTGCTTACTGATTGGAAACATTGCGAAGTCCCCTCTTGCTTTGAAAGGCTTTGCAAACAACCTTTGGCAACAGCCATTTTATATCCTGTTTCAGAAGTTATGGGCCTCAGCTACTCTGCCACCGAGGACAGAGTCTTAGGAAAATGCGATGGTTTAAACAGGAAAACAGAAAGACAGCTGCAGTATGACCAGTTTCTTACTGTGAGGAAGATGAAATGTGACTCAGTTCAGTCCAGAGGTTCCCATACCGGGAAGTAAACATTGTAAACTCCTTTGAGGGAGGGGAAAAAAAGCCCCTCTGATTCAAAGGCAAGGGGAGGAAGTGCCCAGCGAGAGACAGAGATGGAATTGCCAGTAATGATGGATGAGGAAAGCCCAGTAGGGTACTGCAGAGCAGGACCTAGAGTAAAAGAGATGAATGGCCCTCAGTGACTGGGCTCCGTTGAAGTCTGTGATGTGGATAAGAACAAAAGCCGTCCACACTCGTCTCCTTGTTGTGGGGAGAGAATGGTAACGCACTGCTGCTTCACTTCACAGATCTCCTGAGTGAATGATGGATGGTGTTCTCAAAGGATGAAACTGCAGTTGATTCTTCAGTTCCTGAAAGCAAAACTCATCGGGTCCCTCCCTGCAAAGGGTAGGTGGCTCATCTGGCTGCACTGGTGAGGCTTGTGCCATAAATGATTGTGAATGGTGTCCTATGCCCATTAACCGCGATGGAGCATTGGTCCTGTTATTCTTGCGGTGGAGCAAGAGCAGCACATCTGATAGGCCAGAGTGTGGAAGGGGAGAGCTGATGGAGGGCACACAGATAATCCCAAAGAAATGCCACATCAGACCTGTGCATTGCAGAAAGTGATAGGCTAAGCAGTCTACTAAGAGAAACAGATGCAAATGTTTTTTGCAAGCACCTCAGTCCCTGATGTGCTTGATGTGCTCCAGCACATAAATGGTGATCGTGGCCAGTGTTGCTGGTTTGTAATAGCAACCCAGAAGGGTGGGAAATGCTCTCTTCCTTCCACACCTTTATCTTCCTATTTGGTAGGAGCCCTCAACTCCAGAACTCTGTGTGCATAGCAAACGAGGACTTAGAGATGCAATACCACTGAGAACGATGTGAAGCAGGAATGTACTAAAGCCAAAGGCATTGTAACCTAGAGCTGTGCTGAACAATGTGGAAGAAATGCTGTCAAATCTGTGTCTGTGTGAGCTATTATATCCCCAGCTAGCCCCCCTCCAAAAGTTTGCTCAGCATGCTGACTTTCCAGGAGCTTTATTAGTGCTTGGAACAAGTTAGCTATCTCCTGCCAGAATCGAGAGAGGAACACGACTGGCTGACAAATACCATATGTTCCAGGCTGGCCAAAGGAAACCTAATTGTATTTTGTTTAGCTTGTGTACTTAACTGGGTTTCTGTAACAAGACTGAGTTGGTTGAGTTTGGCTTTTTGTTCTTTTTCTTTTCATTTTTTTCTCCAGATAAATGGGCCCAATCCCTTCTACACTGGAGCAGTTCTGTATTTTGCCCTGGATACATGGGGCACAGCATTCTGCCACTTCTTTAATGGAAGAGATAAGAGGAGAACTGAATAAAGGGAAAGACAGTTGACATCAGGAATGATCAGAAATGTCAGAGCTAAAATCTCATTCTAGGCAAGTAACATCCAGTTCTGACGATGAAACAAAAATGCTTAGGCTGACCAAAAGATTTGCCATAGTTT
Organism: Lophotriccus pileatus; assembly: GCA_035583135.1. Lineage (NCBI taxonomy): Eukaryota > Metazoa > Chordata > Aves > Passeriformes > Tyrannidae > Lophotriccus > Lophotriccus pileatus. Next base: position 15,462,054 of record JAWWES010000168.1, on the reverse strand, counting down.
TTTACTGGTTGTTCGGTCATCAGAATGGGAAAAGTGTGAGTTTTTGACCTGCAAGTGGGAGCACAAAACTGTGGATGTCTAATACCTAAATGTAGATTTGCTATGTTTAAAGTGGCTTGAAATTAGAGCTGCATCAGGCTGCAGAAGCCAAAGACTGATCTCTATTTTGATACCATTAAGACAGAGTACTGTCCCTAAAAGGCAGAGATTGCAGCTTGCAGAAGTTGAGGTTGGACTGATGCTGATCACGGTTCAGTTCCTAGAGACAATGAGCCCTGGATGGAGCTAGAAGAGGACTTGCTCCCTCTTCTTCTCTCTGTCCCACTATATCACTTGGTCACTCCTCCCTGATGTATTTTGTTGCCTCTAACATCCTTAAATGCTTAGAAGGAGGCACCATCTTACATCATATGATTCTTCAGCACCTCCATCTGAGGAGGTAGAGGGGAGATCCCTGGGCGTTATATATGTTGCATATAACAGCTTTGGCTCACCTAAGACAGGAGCTAGCCAGAAACCTTGTACCCAGTCTTCTCCTTCAAGTTCTTGGAGCATGTAGACATGTTCTCCCCAGTTTCCTGGACAACCTCAGCCGTGCTGTTAACAGGGGTATGCAGCAAGCTTTGCATCAGCTAGGAAAGAATTGTAAGTGGTAAGTATACACTGTTATGACAGGTGAGCAGAAAAGGGTGGAGGCCTTACTATCTAGCTGAGAGGAAGAAGGGAAATGGAGCTAAAAAGCAACTGCCACTTTAAATAGATCTCTTTCCTCCTCATCTCTTATTTATCTCATGCCTTCCTGTTTACATCATCGTTTCCTGCTACTCCCATTCTGCTCATTTACAGGTCAGGTCAACCCAAGGTCTGCCCCATTTCTGAGCACCAGATCAGTACAAGTGTCTATCCTGATGCCACCAGGGGGACACAGGCTGTTGTCTCCTTCTTCCCTTAGCTGTACTCTGCTGTGCCACAGCAAACCGATGGGATGTTCCACATTTAATGGAAGTTGGAAATTGTCACAGTTCTTGACTTGTTCCTCCAAGCAAATCCCCTGCTGTGCTGTGTCCTTTCACTTCTGACACACTTGTTTATCCACAGACTGCCTGTGTCCTGATGTTCTGCCATGTGCTTTGCTGCCCACACAGGCACACTCAGCTGCGTGCTCAGCGACCCACCTATCTAGATATTCACACATGCTGAATCACCCTTCAGTGTACACTCATAGCCACGCTTACAGATGGACTCTGATTCTCGTTCAATCTGCCACCTCTGTGTCTTCAAGACAGGGGATGCTCTTCCCTCTTGGAGGAAACATAGATCTTTGGAGCATGTTTGTTTAACCACCTGTTTACTCTCAGGGACATGAGGAAAAGATGGGCGTGTGTCTCCAGCCATGTAGAGGGAAAGGATGAATGCTGACACCTCATTTCTTCAGTCTACCCACGCCCTGAGATCTGCTCTTGAAGGGTTGAAACATGTTTAAGTCCAGTGCTTCCTCTTGGCAGGGTAAAAGACCAGCTCATCACCATTTCATGGACAAATTTCCAGTTTCCTTTCTTGGCCTGCACCCCCAGGCTACCACCCTAAGATTTGTGATGACTACCATGGTAAATTTTGAGGCCAAGCCCTTACTGGAGCCTATCTGTCGCACACAAGCATCTAGGACCATGCACAGGTCCCCCTGATGCTAGAGTGTGCACATGTTGAATGAAACTCCCTGATCAGAAACACCTTCAAAACAAAACTGCCTGTTGCCTGACTGTCCCCTGTGACCGCCCTGTTCAGTGTGCACTGTGTTAGCTCCCTTCCTGCCCCTGACTCTGATTCCACATTGGACCACTTAAGAATTAATGAAGGCCAGATGCATGTTCTGCAAACGTAGGATCACTGCATTTTGGAGTAGATGCTGGCTTGATGCCTCCTTGTCCTTCGAATCCTCAGTACAGCTAATAACAACCAGAGGCAGCCTCCTCAGTCTGAGGTAGATCCCACCTCAGCAGTGACGTCCCTGCGACCGCAAAGGATTTCTCAGGGACCTGGAGGAGGACCAGCTTTCAGCTGTGGAGCCTTGGGATCTGGTTTCATCTCTCACCAGCATTGGCGGGATTAATTTGGAGTGACTGAGCTGTCCAACAAGGAGGTGGTGAGCTAGGCCAGCGCTGGATTTCTAAGCGGGAAGGGAGGAATTCCATGTATTTTGGTGCATGTAAAAATAAGGGATGGATTATATTAATGGATGTTCTGCATGCATGGAGATAATAGAGCAGATGAGCTGCACAGCTATTGCAGCCTTGTACTACAAGGTCTCTCGTGAACTGCTAAGCCTCCAGACAAGGATGGATCAAGATGCAGTGTTATTTTTCAGACTCGGATTTGACCTGCTAAAATGCTGTTGCCACAGCAGCTGTGCTTCCTTGCTGCACAAGCAGAACTTCTCTTGTGAAGTGTCTCTTAGCCAACTCTGCTGGCCAATGGATCCAGGAGGCTGTTGCAGAGCTGTTCTCTGGCCACCCTCAGGCAAACACAGGGCACGTGCTGGAGGGTGTCTAGCTTGATGCGGATGTCCCTGTGAATGAGTGTGTGTGAGGATATTAGAGGATGACTTCTACTGGTTGCAAAACTGGTTTTGTTGCTGCTCTCTGGAATGAGACAGCCTGTAAGCTAACTGTTTTGGCCTAAAACTTGTACTGATTTGTTTGTGGAACAAATTTTTGCATGTGACTATTTTACCGAGAGTGATAGCCCTTGGCAGGAGGCTGGGGCTTGGTGGGCATAGATAACCTGTAGTGGAGCGTGATGCTGCATAACTTTACGCATCACAGCTCTGCCAACAGTATTCAGAAATGGTTGGGCCATGACCTTGTTATATGTTGATGACCCTAATTGAAGTTTGCAGTGATTTATGGGAAGGCCCTGTGGCTGCCTGTAGCAGTTCATGGATATTTCCATCGCCCACCAGCCTCTGGCATTCTGGGACTTGCGCAGCTCCCTAGTAGTGGTAGGGATTTCTGCAGGAAAAAACCTCGTCCCCAGACAAGCCCAAACTTCTCAGATCTTCAGCACAGAACCTTCTCTCTTTTCCCCTTCACTCTCCGTCCCCTTCAAACATACCTGTGGGTAGAGGTAGTGTTATTGGAGCAGCCTGTTTGACTGCTATAATATTTTCCACTCAGATCCATTGACTTCTATTTCATGTTTTCTTTGGATCAACACCTTTTGAGAGCAGTTAAAGCTGCTTGAGTTTGAATAGCTGGAGACAGTGTGTCACCCTGCTATCTTTCCTTGGTTTCACCTCTAGAAGGCAGTGATGATATGTCTATATACAGTCACCCCACTGAGGTGTGTGTCTCTATGTACCTCTCAACGGGAGTACTTTACCTGTGAGCCTGTGTGTCCTGCCAAATGTGCCCCAAAGTAACACAGTGTGACTTTAGAGTGTGTTTAGGGCAAAGGTATAAGGGAGGCAAGAATCGTCATTTTTCTAAGCCCTTTTCTAAGAGAAAAGAATTTTTGCTACTCTGATGACAGAAACAAAGGAAGTTCATTGATCTAAATGCTTTCCCCCCCCTCTGAATCTATGATAGTTGGCCAAAAAACTAAAAAGCAAAATATGAAAAGATCTCCTGTGCAGGGCTGGGAGCCCTGAAGCTTCCTGCTAAAGTTACTGTCTTGTTCTGAGGCCCCAAAGTTGGAGGTCTCAGAAGAGTCTGCAGTTTCTCCCTCTCAAGGTCTCTTTATTTCCTAGGAGCTTGCCCTCCAGTCCCCTGTCCCTATATCCCTCATCTGTTGGCTTATGAGAGAGTAACTTAGGGGCACAGAAGAGCTGACTGAGCAGTAGTAAATTCACAGAAAGGATAAATGTAGGACTTTTGATGCAGCTTTTCTCATTAGGACCATTACTTGTTTCTTTTTCTTCTGTAGCATTGTTGATTTTCATGAAGCATCACGGACTAAAGAATTTCAAAAGCAATTAGCAGACAGACAGGATTGAAACCTCTGCTGTCTGGTAAGAAATTGATTTGTTTGTCCAGAAATAGAGTCCCTATAGGAAGAGAAAAACAGTCATTGAATCTGAGGTGAGAAAAAGAAAATAAAACTGGAACCAATGAGATGGAAATTATCATTTCATGCTTCTGAACATTGGCATCGCTTGTTGAATATCATCATGAAGCTTATGATGTTTGTGGATTTTATTTGAGACTTGTGGTCTTTATTTGAGCTCTTGGAATCAAGAGCCTGAATGAGATTCTCAGCTTTCTATTTATTTTTATTTTTTCAAACTAACATTTCCAGCTCTCTTGATCCTGGAAGAAAACAACTTCACTTGAAAATATGAAGCCTCGAGGGTCCAAATAAGAAAACAGATGAAAAATACTCCAAATACTTTTGGTTGGTTAAGTCTTATTATTTTGAAGCCTATATCATTCTGTTCTAGGGCCACACACAACATTTTTGAAAGCCAAAATCTGGCAACACTCATGCTTTTTATCCAAAGCATTTTAGAAAGTGGATGAATGTTAGTGGCTATCATGAATAGGAGTCTGTGTGGGTGATCTTGCTAGTAGCATCTCTCAGGCCTGTGGGCTCCTTGTGCATGGCAACAGTTAGTCCCTGACTTGCAGAGTTCATGAACTAGTCATGGTAATCAAGGGCATCTAAAGTGCTGTTTTCCTCTCTTCTGTTTCCAGCTATCCGTCTATAAGGAGGCAGCAAGCGAATCGCCCGTGAAGCCAAGGAGAGAGGGAGGAATGTAAATCCAATTTGCCACCATTAGTTATGTGACCCACTGACAAAGTGGTGCCGTGGTTGTGGGAGGAGTGGGAAGGCACATAACAACAGGAGGGTGTCTCATCATGTCTGGGGACAGGAGATGTGGAGGAACATTGTGCAGGGCAAAGAAAGGCGAGAGCAGCTCCTGCAAATGCAGGAAAACAGGGGCTGCACGGCATCAGTCACAGATGCTCCTCCTCACCGTGGTGGTTGTTGTTGTTTCTGCTTTTAAAACAATATGCAAGGAACCATCCAATATCCTAGGGCTTTTGTTTATCTAGATTTTTATGAGGAAAAAAAACTAAAAAGAGGAGAAAAAGACATGAGAGGGGAAACACACGCATTCCTTCCAACCAGAAAGTCATGAGTTTTGATTCAGTCTAATTACACAAGTGATATTTTTATAACCTCTGTGAAGTCTCCTTGCTTTTTTGGTGCCTATCCATTGTTTATGTGAGAGTGGCCAGGTAGCCAAGGCAAAGTAATGTTGCGAGAAAAATTCCCTTGGCCTTGGAATATGGTACACTCTCTTTTTGGCTTCATAAACAAGCCTGTTTTCCTGGTTTCAGACCTCTCTTAGATTCTTTTGTGGCCTCTTCCTCTAAAACAGGGTTACTCATGTTCTGCCCAGCTGTGGGCCATGTTGGCAGCTTCATAGCATCCCTTAAATATGCAAAAAGTAGTACATAATGGGGCCAGACCTCCAGTAAATTAAATCAACACTGGTCTTCGTGGCCCCCTTCTGTTTGCAGCAATGAAACATAGCCCATGTGGGCCCTCCACAGGCTGGTAAGGGCAGCCTCTGCCCAGAGGTAGTTCTCCTTTGTGTAGGCACATGGGCCTGGGGGTCCTGGTAGACAACAAACTGTCCATGAGCCAGCAGCGTGCCCTTGTGGCCAAGAAGGCCAGTGCTGTCCTGGGGTGCCTTAGGAATAGCATTGCCAACAGTGTGATCCTGCCCATCTACTGAGCCCTGCTGAGGGCTTGACTGGGATCCTATGTCAAGTTCTGGGCTCCTCAGCACAAGAGAGACATGGAACTCCTGGAGCAGGTCCAGTGGAGGGCTACAAAGATGGTTAAAGGCCTGGAGCATCTCTCTTACGAGGAAAGGCTGAGGGAACTGGACCTGTTCAGTCTTGAGAAGAGATGACTGAGAGGGGACCGTATCAATATGTATAAGTATCTGGAGGGAGGGTGTCAGGAGGATGGAGCCAGGCTCTTCTTGGTGGTGCCAAGCAATAGGTCAAGAGGCAACAGACAGGAACTGATGCGTAGAAAGTTCCACCTGAATATGAGGAAGAACTTTACTGCTTGAGTGACTGTGCACTGAAACAGATTGCCCAGAGAGGTTATGGAATCTCCATCACCAGAGATATTCAAAAACCATCTGGATGCAATTCTGTGCAATGTGCTCTGGGATGACCATGCTTCAGCAGGGAGGAGGGACAAGGTGACCCACTGTGGTCCCTTCCAACCCGACCTATTCTGTGATTCCTTCTGTGGGTAGGGCCAGTCTGTTTGGGAAGCTGCTGGGTGGAGTGAAGGTGTGAGGTGGGTGGAGGCCAAATACTGTTCTGTCTTTTGCACAGGGACAGCCATCAGGAAATGAGGGAAGGGAACATCTGCCTCAGCATTTCTGAGCTGTTATGTGACTATTTACCCTCTGCCCATCTGCTTAGGAATGTGGAAGTTTTTGTGGCAGGGCAGGTCCGTGGCGTCTCTTCTGCAAGGAGTAATGTTGCTCTCTAGGAAGGAAACACCCACTGCACTGCTCGGTCATGTCATATTCGAAAGGAAGATCCCTCTTTAGCTTCAGCTGGCAGTCAAAGTATCCTGTGGTCTGATGCAACTGGTATGTGCTGCTCAATCTTACATGTGCATATGCACTTCTCAGTCTGGTTGCAAACTGGTCTCCCTGCAATTTTCATGGGTGATGGCTGTGCTTCATGTATCTCTCCTCGTGCTGCTATTAACTGGAGTGCTAATCCTTTTGGGCTCGTTTTACACTATAATGACTCAGAATCCTGAAGCAGTCATTTCCACCTGTTCATCAGGGCAGGTCTTGGGGCTCATACCCATTGTTTGAATGCTCCCCCAAGCTTGTGCCATCAGCCCCTTGAGTATGCAACCTCCTGGGATGATAGAGTCCAGCCTGAGTTCTTGGTGCTGGGACACACCTGCAGAATGATTGTCCCATCTCTGCTTCTCCATCCACCTTTAGCTTTGCTGACTGCAAGGCATTTGAAAAAGGTTTCAGAATCAGGCTTTGATTTTGGTTGTTCAGTTATTAATGTAATACCAGTAATAAATTGCATATGCCTCATGTTTGATGCCTCATGCTTGTTGCTCTTGAGATATTGCCTCTTGCCTTGTTAAAAAAGACCTCTCTCGGAGATCGGTCACTGAAATCCATCCCTCACTCGCAGAGTTCCATCCGTTCCTCAAGTATTCAAGGACTGTGGTCACTTAAGCGAGGCGCTTCTTGGACCTCCCAATTGCTGTAACCATTGAGCTGCTGAAAGATTTGGAAAGTTTGAAGGTAAAATGTGCTGCCTCTATGCATTTTTCTGCATGGTTGCTTTGATGGTGCCACTGTGCACCAACTTCATAGCAAGACTCTCTGCCCCTTCCGTTCCTTTTGAGAACTGAAGTTGAGGTCTCTGCTGGTGAGTGATTAGCTCTGGTCTCTTGTGAAGAGACTGTCAGTTCCAGCCTAACAGTCATGAACTCTTCCCATGCCATTCTATGTTTTTGTGATGGGCTGTCCATACATTTCATATTTGGAACAAGCGGTACTAACTCTCCTCTTGGGTGGTGTTTTGGATGATGTGGAAATAAGTGGATGTTCTCCAAGTGTAATTTTGTCAGGGAACTGCCTGAGGAATGACCTGAAACTTTTAGAAGAGATGTGGGGCGCAGTGAATGGTGGGCTCAGGAAAGGGACAAAGACAAGGAGGAGAACAGAAAATAGATTGGTAAAACTTCAAAGATGGCACTTGGGTTCTTGGGCCTAGAGATGAGATGAAGGTATGTGTGAAGGAAGGCAAAAGCTTACTCAGTAATATGGGAGAAGAAGATTGCTCACCTGGGAGTGGGAGCACTCACCATGAGGCATCCACAAATAGGAAGATTTGAAACAGGCTATGGTGGGAAGAGATGGAAAGATGGTATGAGTCAGAGGCAAGGAGAGCCAAATTCAGCACCACTTTTAAGTGGAGGAAACTCTGCTGACATCTTATAGCTTCAGTCAGGGACCAGCAAAGACATCTGGGCTGGATCTTGAGCAGTATAAATCTGCTTGGGGGCCACTGACTCCAGTGGTGCCACACTGGTCTATGCACGTGAAAGATTTGGGCCTCTGCTTGCTTTCTTGCCTTCAGTCCTGCCTGCTTTTGGGGTCCTGGAGAGCTCTCTGGCTGAATTTGTGGGGGTTGACACAGAGGGTTTCCAGGTAAATGGGAAAAACACTGTCCTTCCATCCTGCTTCATCTGCCTGGGATTTCTGACAGAAAGGCTCTGACTAATTCCATCTGGCAGGCTGACCATGCTTCAAAGACTGCAAATCCTGAGACTTTTAACTTACAAACAAAACCATGCATTAAAAAAAAAAAAAAGAAAAAAAAGAAAAAAAAAGAAAAAAAAGACAGCTCTCCCCAGGGACAGTCTCTGCAAAATCCAAAACAAGGTCTCAGCGCCTGCCCTGGTGCTCCGGCTGACGCCAGTGTGTTTTCTGTCCCTTTTAAAACTGAGCTGGAGTGTTCCCGACTCCTCTGTTCGACACCTCTGCCTCCCTTATTCCCTTTGGTGAGTGGGGTGGTGGGGAGGAGGCTGGAAGGGAAAGGCCAGAGCAGAGGAGGAAAGAAATGCCTGGTATTGATCCACCAAGGCTGGCCAGACTGCAAGAAATTCCGGTTTGTGAAAAATGTTGTGGTTTAGAGCATTTGTTTTTGTTCCACAGTGGGATGAAACCAAGGCTTTCTGGAAGGAGGGAGGAGAGGGGGGAGAAGAAGAAGAAAAATGACCCTTTTTTTTTTTCTTTGTGGTTGTTGTTGAAGAGGAACAGCCTCCCTGCGGTGCAGATGCCCACACCGTGGAGCTGGGGAGTCCTCTCTGGACAGACTCCCGTTTGCAGCCTGCGCTCCTCCAGTAAGGTAGTGCAGGGGCTAGGATTAGGCCCCATGGGAATGAGTAGAGACCTCCTTCTGCCTACAGTTCATCATATTCTCTTAACAGAACAGAATCAAGGGGACTTCAGGACAGTGACCTGCCTCTGTGACAGTCATGATTGAGCTTGGCAGCAAAACTCAGTGAGTTTTGCCCCTGCTTTGTGGCAATTCTGCCACTCAACTGGGAAGTTTCCTCAAGGTGGGTGTGGGGGGCCTGCTGCACAGTTTCTAGAGGTTGAAGAGAGTCCTCTTCACATTCAGCAATGTGAAGCAGGGAAGCTCTAACCGAGTGTTCATACAAAGGGGAGTTTGGAGTGGTTACCAAAAAAACCCAACACCTTAAAGATGTTGCTCTTGGCTTCCAGACAACTCTTACATCATGGTGAGGGGAGATCTGGGCTTATCTTTAGGTGAGCAAACAGTGCCTTTGAGCAGGGTAGGGGTGATCTAGCCTTTTTGCATCTCTCCTAAAGCCAGAGAGAAAATGGGCCAGCAGAGCTAGGAAAGGGATGGGGCAGTGCTGCCCTGGAGGGTACCATGAAAGCTACAATGTGGGGGCACACTCTCTCTGGCCCTGTGTGAGGTGTTGGCCAGGTCCCAAAGCTCACCATGTGCACTAGCATGTGCCTCCCAGCTCGCTCAACTGTCTGAAGAATAACTGTAGCATTTCTGTGATTTCCACTCTGTCCCCACACCCTCACACCTTGTCGCCAGTTGTCAAGATGGGAATGGAAGTCATCCCATACTTGCAGCTTACAGCCCTTGGGAACTGTCTTATCTGTTTTCTGGGAGGTAGAAGCCCTTTTCTGGACACCAGCAAACAAACTATGCAGGGGAAAAGAAGGAGAGAGAGGAGAAGAAGAAATGTCTGCTGGAAGGCAGAAAGAGGCTGTGGGATTACAGGGAAGGGGAGGCAAGGCCATGAAGAGTGGCTGCTATAAGCAGACCTATATACCGCCAAGCCACGAGTATGAGGTCTTGGAGCTCACAGTGGTATCTGGCCCAGGAGCACAGTGGTATCTTCCTTCATCAGCTCTTTCCAAGACAGCAAGGCTTGCAATAAAACCTGAATATCTGGTATTTGATTGTAAAAGGCCATGTCTTCCAAGGTGAACGCTTTGGAGTGGTGACAGAGGGCAGAGCCAAGGTTGCCAGGTGAAGGCTTGCTGACAGAACAGGCTTATTCCTCCAAAGTGGATTTCTTGGCAAGGGCTATATGCAACACTTTCTCACTACTTGCAAGCTTATCATGTTGGTAGGTGTCCCCACCTTCCTGGCACCTACTATCTGGACTTTCAGCCAGGCACCTATTGTCCTTGCTCTGCTATTAAGAAGCAGAAGACTGAGCATGTAATGATGATGATGAGCCAGCACCTAAGGATGTCTCAGGCTCTTCACCTTCCCCTGTAATGCTGTTGGGCATCCCTTCTATAGAGGAGGTCTTCCTCCTGAGTGAGACCAATTACGGTTGGGCTAAGAAGGCTGGAAGGTGAGTCTTGGCTGCCAGAGCAGCTCGTAGGCAGCTGCTATTGAAGTTCAGGGCTGTCTCGTCTTGGCAAGGAATAAGTAAAGCTGTCTGATGTTGTCTGGTAGCATCCAGCCCAGCGTGTTGTGGACTTCTCATTTCCTACTGGTTATAAGAGGTGGATACTCAGTGAAGACAGGGCAAGGACTCACCACTATGGCTGGGTGTTTTTCTGGGGTATCTCTGATGCCATCTCCATGTGCAGAATGGCACCAAAGTGGGCTCTTTCTTGCTCTTTGTCTTTTTTGCATTGACTCTAGTAATAGGTTTCCCATTGCTTCACCTGGCTAGTACTCGTGTTGCCAGTGGGCCAGAGTGCTGCAGAGTAAGGCAAAGTATCCATAAAGGCATCCCCACCGAAGCACCTGAGATTAAGGCTGGAACTCCTCTATCAATGAAGCTGAAGGCAAGGGTGGGCCAGTGCTGCATTTCAATACTTGTTGTACTGACCTAGCTCAGAAGGGAATAAGAAGGAAGGTTGCTTCCTTGGTCTTACTATCTTTTAGTTTCATATGAGAAACAAAATTCACTGTTTTCCCTATGCTGAGATATGCAGATGTGCTGTGCACCTCTGCAGGCTGCGTTGGAAGGAGTCACTGTGCTCTGTTTTGAATACTTGACAGCTCCCTAGTTAATTGCTGGAAAGCCTGCCTGATAATTCAGTGGAGTCTGGAGCCTGCAGAATGTTATTGTGAGTGATATGTATCTGCATATCCTATAGCCCTGGAAGAATTGTTGAATCCTATGAAGCTCTTGGCTTTGGAAAGTTGTTTTTCAGGCACATTTTTCCTCTCAACTGAATGACTCTGGCTCCCCTTTCTCTTCCCCTTCCCTCCCTCAAAAGGGACAATTGTTTAAAGGAAGATAAACCATTTTCACACCACCTTGTCTCTGACAAGAAATGGAGGTGACATACTGTGCATTGAAGAACAGTTGCAAATCAAGGCAAGGGAGAGTTGCCTCTGAGTATCCTGCTTGGGCTGTAGATGGGACTTGTATCTCTTGGGAAGTTGTTCAGCACTTATCATAACGCCCTGTAATCAGTTGGTTATCACTTTGCCAATCTCTAACTGTTCTTACTGTCATTTTTGGTGCCACGTGTGAATCAGGCTGAATCCTCTCCTCTCCCTCTCCCTCTCCCTCTCCCTCTCCCTCTCCCTCTCCCTCTCCCTCTCCCTCTCCCTCTCCTCCCCTCCTCCTGCTAGGGAGGTGGTGAAAAAGTCATCTGTCTTTCCTGCAGTCTTGGTGGCTTCAGTTCTGGTGGTGCCTAGGAGGCAGGGAGGAGGTGTGCAATCACACTTCAAATGCAGAAGGAATGCTGGGAGCTGAATGTGGTGGAGAAGACAGCAAAGGGAGCAGCTAGACATAAGAAGCATGGCATGGGAAGACAAAGGGGCAAGTGAGGACTGGCAGGAGGCCTGGGATTTGAAATGCTACTGAAAGCCATCAGGGAAGGGGAGGCTCATACCAGGAAAGGAACTGTAAGGATCGAAAGAGAAAATGAGACTGAGAGATGGGGAGTGCATGCTTGAGAAGGGAAGGCAACTGAGGCTATTGATGGGTCAAGGAACTTCAGGATGGTAAGCAGAGGTTCAAAATTCAAGAAAGACCAAGTCCTAGAAGACAAGAAACTCAGTTGTGGAGGCAGCAGCACAGAATGAGGCAGAATAAAGACAGGCTGTGGGAGACGGGCAAAAAAATTTGGGCTTGGATAGAGGCCAGGGAAGAATGATCTGGGATGTCCTGTGGAAAAACTGGCTGTGTCACAATGACCATGTTCAGGGGAACCAGTTACTGCTACGTGAATAACCTGGATTTTGGCTCTTATGGGACTTCTAACTCCTGGCATATGACGTTCTTTGTGGGTATAATACTGTATAGACTGAATGTATTTTTTCATCTGGATTTTTCTCTCTGCTCTATTTCTTGTGCTAACCTTTCCTTGGTGTTTTTCTCTACTGCTTTTTCCAGCCTTTCATGTGCAAACTTTGGGCCCAAGAAGGTTTATGCTGAACTCTCAAACATACACTGTTCAAGTGGTTTGAAATATTGAGTGAAGCATGTTCATCTTTCATTAACTGAAGCAAAAGTACATAAGAAAATGATTTCCAGGAAAAATACCCTTGAAAGTCTGAGGAAGAGCCTATCATCTGTGACTAGGACACAATCATTCCTTTCCAGCTGACAGCCCTGTATTGGGTGTTGGCATTATGCCTGGATCTTCATCAAAATGATTATCAAATGAATAGTTAAAATCAAGGGGGTTTCATCAGCAGAAGACCTGTCCCTTATCTTCCAGCTCAATGAAACCAAGAGCAGTTTGTTACAGGGTCCAAGGAACAGCTTGACTTTAAACATCTGCTTCAGTGCTTTTGTACTTTCAGTTGCTGGGAAAAAGTTACTGGGGTTCCTGTGTGGCAATATGTAATTCACGCCCTTGCAAGGGGTCAGCAGAAATGGGCACTGTGCTTCTCCTGGCCTTAAGAGTTTACAACTCGATCCCGGTCTCTGTCTGGCTGTGCATTTCAAGCCCCAGCCGATATTGCGTGTACTTCTTGGACAGTCCTGCCTTTTTACGCACTTGCTGTTCCTTGACCCGCTGGCAGAATTGCTTGCCCCCATTATTCATACTGACACGGTTCGTAATGCAGAGAGCCAGCCTGCGGCATCCAGCCTGCAAGTTTCCCTAAGGCTGCAAAAGGAAAAAATAAAAATACAAAGCAAGCATTAGCACGTGCACGCAAACATGCTTTTGGTGTGTTTTCTCATACTGTTATATGTGCATGCATGTCTTTATGCATACCCATCTGCAAACACATATGCTTTTTTTTTTTTTTTTTAATACTTGTTTTGTGTCCCACTGGATGAAAACCTGAGAATGGAAAATGTGTCGATAAACATAAGGGAGCTTTTCAGGGCCTTTTATTTGAAGCTGCATCTTGCAGCTGCTTTCCCGCGTTAGGATAGGATAGGAAGATAAAAAGGAAAGAAGGAAGGGAAGGAAAAAGGGGAAGGAAGAGGCAAGAAAGAAGGGAAAAAAAGGAAAGGGGGGAAAAAACCAAAACACAGTGGAGAGAAAAGAGCAGGAAAGGGATGAGGAGCAAAAAAGAAGACAAAAAAGGGGGATGGGGCAGGAGAAAGGAAAAGGAAATGTTCAGATGGCAATGCTGCCAGAGTTTGTATACCTTAAAGTCTGAAAGGTCCTAAAGTTCTTGACCTACATTCCCTGTTTCAGAAGTGTAGTACAATAACACACCGTGCTTTGTTTAAAACATGGAAACTTGACTTCATTCTTATGTTTTGGAGAAAGATTTCGCAATGGTGCTGAGGAGAGAAAGCGAAAAGATTTAGCTGTTCTCCTTTACTATCTCCTCCCTCTGCCTTTTGACATGCTTGAAATCAAACCCACTTGCTTCTGAAATATTATAACATTGCTGTTTTGGTGAAGCTAGGCTTGAATTAAAACTTATTAAAAAAATTAACCTCAAATCCATTGGGACAGGATGCTAGTATTTATAATAAAGTGGGTTTATAGACTGAATGGTTTGACGTCTTGTATACAGGCTGGTGGAAGCACATGCTGTGGAATGGTCTGTAAGGGGACAGCAATCACATGGTGTTCTGACTCATTCAGATGGATTTTGGTTTCTGTTTGCCTTTTTTTTTTTTTTCATTTCTTTCATTTAATTTTGAAGGGAGAGACTCAAGTGCTCTGTTGCAGGGTCTGGTGCACTAATGGAATAAACAGTATTGTGGACATGTTGGCAAACTCTCAGTTTGACTTGGCTTCGCTGGTCTCTAAAGAGTTATATTATTGGTTATTTATGAGTATGCAGATGACCTTTGGGCAGTGGGGAAAATGTTTATGAATCTAAAAGGCTTTGCAAACTTTAGTACAAAAGCTTGTTTTGTCCAAAAAAATGTGAACTGTAAGTGACTTCTTCATCATTCAGCTGCGCTTGTTCTCTTATTTTTAAAGTCTTCGGTCATCCATTCGAGCTGTAGAATCAAACCACGTAGTGCAGATGAGCAGTCTCATGCCCTGAATAGCAAAAAGTGAAAATCCAAGTGGAAACCATGTGAGTAACTCCAAGGGAGCAGCTGGTTTTGCTCAATGAGCTGGTGAAGGCTGAGTCGTTCAAAGAAGTCAAAAGGAGTTAGGTGCTGCTGACTGATTATATTTGTGCACTTCCTAACCCACAGGGGTATAGTTTTGAAATTTGTAGACTCACTTGCAAAAAGTTAGGATCTGTTTGTGAACAATTTGTAAGTGAAAGAAAAAGCCAAGCCAGTGGCTGAATTTCTTATCAGTACAACTGATAATGAATAATTTCCACAGTTCTGCTTTCTGAAACAAACTTTGGGTTGTCCATGTCTTCACATTTCACTGACATTCAAACGACATTCACATGTCATTTCAGGAAATTAAAAATAGGTGGGGAAACCCACATCTCGCTCTGTTCCTTTTGAAAGTCATCAAGGTTATTCTTTTCTATCCTTAATTTTGTCAGTGTTTTTTACTTTTATGATGCTAATGCCCCAGCATGATTTGAATGCTGTTCCAGGGTCAGTATTTGCAGCTAGAAATAATTGCTGCATCTGAATGTGCTGGTTTTGCCCATTGTAGATGAAGCCCAAAGTATGCCACACTGGGGATTTGTAATGTTTAGTTTGTTGCTCCCCCTGATGAAAGCCAAGAAATGCTAGCTATTGAACTTCCTTGCACCTGGCTTTAGCTCCCAGAATAAATCAGAGCAGCCTAAAGCTTATTATAAATTACTCCTGGTTGCTGGAGAGTCAGGCAAGGATCAAAGGGGAATAAAGAGAATTTGTCCACAGCTTCTTTTCTTTTCTGTGGCTGATGCAAAGTTTAGGTATCACTGCAGTGGCTCTGTGCCTTGACGGTTTCTATTTTTTGGGAGGATCCTCGGCTTATGAAGTAAGACAGCATTGTGTGTCTGCTTTGTACTATCTGGGTCTTGTTAAAATAGTTGCCTCTAAATTTCTGAAGATGGACTGCAAAGTTTAAGCAACACTTAGTCCTGTTTAAAGCACATGAATATCCTGGTCATGGCCTAGAGAGTTTAACAGTGTTACCCAGGGCAGAATGTATTTTATGCTCATTGTACCAGTGTAAAGCTGGAATATTTGTGGAGCTATCTGGTAGGACAGTACTAGAAGAAAGAGCAGAGTCCAACCTGATTTCTCTCAGTGGTGCAGTTGAAAGATTGGTAGGAAGTTAGGCACACCCAAGTACTAAGAAGATGTATGTGGTGTTCATAATCTTATCAGGCATGATGTGGCTTGAAATAGCAGAAAGAGAGATAAACTCTGGGTGAACATGTTAAGTTTGTTATTCTGATGTGTATCCATGAGTTTTCCTCTTCAAAATCTTGTCCCAAATGCTTGTCCCTTCCAGATAGCTGTGGCTGTTTGATTAGAGCAACCTGTGACCTGCTGTCAGAAAGATGCAAAAAAATTTATTGGGATGGAAACTAGCAACAAGAGTTGTCAATTCCAGGGCAGTCTTCCTGTATTTGATGTTTTTTCTTCTCCAAAGACTAAGGTCCTGGGGTCACAGGATTTATACGAGATCTGTAGGTTTGAGTTTGGAAAAAACCCAACTAAACCGCGCCTTTATACATGCAGAGTTTGATGGCATAAATCTTAAAACCTCAGAAAAACAGATGGCAAAGAAAGGAAGGTCTGTCTTCTGAGGTTTTAAATAATAAAGGGCTAGTGATTATTTAAAGCTGGTCTCAATGTTTTGAACGTGTCTTGTGATATTTGGATGGGTGGAACTGGCGACACTGATCAGGCACCTATAAAATGCCTAGATTGCTCCTTAGAACACCCCCTGTTATAGGCAGTATAATAAAATCCGGAGTATAGCCCTCACCTATGTTTCATAGCTAGATTAAAAAATCTCTCTGAGGAGACCCTTTCCTGTTATGTTCAGTCATGCTTTCCACAAGGGAATCTCACTGTAAAGCTATTCAAGTGTTGGTATGACCTGTTTTCCCTCTCTTTTAACGAACCATCCACTGACTTCAAGCTCTAAGAACCAGAGCGGGGAAAATCAGAGAGATGAAAGAGAGGGAAGAGCCAGTGTTTCTGCATGCTTGCAGAAAAGGGTGGCTGGAGGGGAAAAATACCCTTTGCAGCATGTCTCGGGGCTTGTCCCACAGGAGAAGAGGCGGCTTACTGGATGGAGGGCTTTGATCCATTCCTGACCACAGAGTGGTGGGGAGGGGGAAGAGAAGCCAGAAAGGATGGGAGAGAAAGGAAAGCTCTGACAGTTTTTCGGGTAGCCATGGTTCCCCACAGGTTCTGCCATGAGTCTGAGGTCCAGGGCAGGAGTGTGGATCAGAGCAAATTGTCAGATGATTCTTTATTTTATGCTGGTTTTGGTGTTGCCTAGCACTGCTATTATCTTGTGCACAAGCCTCTGCCCCTCCTAGCCACTCTCCCCACCGCCATGTGATGGGCAGCTACTTCTCTGCTGGTGGCACTTGAAGGACAAGGAGCTGCAGGCTGCCCTGAGCAAGAGGACACAGATCCTGTGAGTCTGTCCCTGTGCTGTAGAGCTGGCATGTGCTCCTGGAGCATCTCCTGCATTGCTGAGGTGACTGTAGCCCCATTAGTGGCTGGATAGAGCAGATAGCTCTGGGCTGGGAGCAGCACTTGGAAGTGTACACAGCTCATAGACCTCTCCTCTCCTCTCTCTCTGCCTGGCTGGGGCGGGAGCGCCCACTGTCATGCCAAGTTTTCCTGCTGTTTGCTGCTGTCTGTATGAGTGTTCCTCACAAGGGAGGTCTCGTGCCACTTGGCTGTCTTGCTCCATGTTTGTGCCCCATCTTGCTATGAATCATTTAGAGGCTGTTCTCTGCCTCATCGATTTGCTGCCATGCGTTGGGTCTCGATTCATCGATTTTGCTGCCCCAGGCATTGGGTCTGGATTCAGCAGAATTCATTTCGCTTTTTTTTCCCCGGCAGATGTTGCTGAATGGTTTTCAAATGTTTCACCCTGGGCTGTAAACTTGTAGCATAGTGGAAGTGATTGTTGTCAAGGCTTTTACCCTATCTCTCTGACTGTCAAAGCTTTTCTGCTGGTAGTTACTCAGGAGGGCCCCGGAGGAAACTATCCCTCGCTTTCCTTTCAGCCCCTTTGTAATTCATTTTATAATAAATGTGTTAAATAGCTGGTGTCTGAGGAGCATGAAGTTTTAAATGCTTAACTTAGCTAAGTGTACTTCACATGATGGCACAGTGTTGCTGCACCATTTGAGGTGTTGTTCCAATACCAGGGTGACTCTTCCAGGTGCCACACAAATGTCAGCGAGGTTACCTCCACTTGGTGCTGACCTGCAGGGTCATCCAGGCAAAGATATTTCAAACGTCAGAGTCTGAAATCAAACTGGCACACATGAAGAGCTTTCACAGACCAGGAGGCATCCGGATTTCAGTTTTGCAAAGGCAGGTAGCTCTGCAAGTCTGCCTTTCCAGAGTACCTTGCACTCAGCACTAAAACCCAGGAAGAGAGAGTTTTCTTCCACAGCAGCTTGAAATTCATATACAGCAGCTGAGAAAGTGATCTGTCTTGTTTACAGGCAAGCAAGGGATTTGCGTATGCGTGTGTCTGACTGACTGCTGGCAAATGCATCTATTTGACTTCTTGGCGGGTCCATCTTTGCACAACATGCTTTTCAGGCACAATTCTGCTTTTTATTAGAGCAAACTGGCAGCAAAGGAAATCATAATGGTGTGTTATGTGTTACTGGGGCAAGGGAAGAGAACTGGTGGTGTTGATTCCTTCTTTAATCAAAACCAGCTTCAGAACAGACAGAAAAGACCTTGATAAACCTTTGTTTCCTGTGGAGGACTCTGTACAGCCCTCCTCTTGGATCCAACCCCAAGGTTTGCTGAAGTTGCATTTTGGAATCTGTTTTCCCCTCCATCCACCAGGTAGTTAACCTTGTTCTCCATCATGGGGAGTAACACCAAGGAAAATTTTATCTAGTCCTGCCTTTGCTATTTAAACCTCAGTGCTCGGGTTTTGTTGTTTCAGTACTTCTCAGGGCAGTTTTCTGCTTGTGAAGTTTTGGAGAATTACAAGTCAGGTATCTTCAGGCAAATGCTTTGCGAGCTTCCTGAGTGGAGTCCCATCACTTCCCTCAATGCTTGGATCCTTACATCCAGAAGTGATCATGAAAGTCATTTAGTCTGACATACTGCTGCACTGATCACAGAGCAAGGAACATTTGTGTTGGGATCAGGCAATCTCCCCTCTGTTCCTACATTTATCCTGGGCATCCAACAGCTGGGCCAGACAAAAGGCCCATAATTGTTTGGGATCCTGGAGGAAGGATGCTGTGCAGTTGTAAGGTAAAGGGAGAAAGAGATGTGGCTGGATAGGTTGCTGCTGCAGAGGGGCCGAGATAAATCTGGGGATGGCAGTCACTGCTTTGCTAAGACCCAGTGTGTCAGAGGTCTTTTGATAAGGCTCTCTTGTGCTAGGGCTGCATCTCCCTGCCTCTGCATGTTGCTTTCTTAACCTGCCCCCAAATTTCCAAATTCCAAATGCTCCCTTTTCCTTTCTCTTCACTTCCCAGGATTTTTTTTCTCCTTCCCCTTGGGAGCCCTGTACAGCTTAGCAACTCCTGTCTCTTCCCTGAGCTCAGGCAGGCAGTAGCCAGAGCAAGCAGGTGAGCCATTGGAAGGGGGATAGAGTTGTTTAGTCTGGGATGCTATTAGTGGAGGTGAGCAGCAAGCAGAAAGCATGCTCAGGGGCTGAGGGAGTGGAAATGTCTGTGTTAAGATGGAGCAGCTTGAAGGAATGGGTAGAACTGATTTTTTAAAATTTTTATTTTTTTCCCCCACTAAGGAGGAAAGTAGAAACCAGGGCTGACTTGTTTGTCACCTGTCCACTACTCCCTAGGGTTAACCCTGTGTCTGAAGCTTGTTGGAGGGATTAGGACCCAGAAGGAAGAGAGTTGTCTCTTTTTTAGAAAGACAGAGGGAAAA
Organism: Lophotriccus pileatus; assembly: GCA_035583135.1. Classification (NCBI taxonomy): domain Eukaryota; kingdom Metazoa; phylum Chordata; class Aves; order Passeriformes; family Tyrannidae; genus Lophotriccus; species Lophotriccus pileatus. The sequence goes on along the minus strand of JAWWES010000168.1, from coordinate 15,442,569 downwards.
GCAGGAATTGGTTGTTTTCCTGGGAGGGAGCTGAAGACAAAAGGGTCTCTGAGGAAAGCTGTTAGTGGAGAGGGGAAAAGGGGGAGAAAACTGTCTCCTGTAGAGAAGAGAAGGCAAGCTCCCATCCAGCTGCCATGGGGCTATCTGTCTTGCTTGTTCCTCGTTTACTTCAGTGAGAAATCAGGGTTAACAGCACACACAGGGACAGCACAGAGGGAGACAGCCCATTCGATGGAGTGGAGACACTCATCCAAACCTGACAGCTGCCTAAAAGGCACTGTGGGAAGCCTGTTCAGTAAAGACAGCTGGGTGGAGAGCGCAAAATCAAGCAGGAAAGGGACAGTGTGGCTGGAGCTTGGAAGTGGAGAATACTTGAGCTATCCCAGCTTCACCACTGGCAGCCTGTGGGATATTGGGTAAGTCACCTGTGTGCATTTCCAGTCTGTTCTCCCTTGCCTGTCCAGAGAGCAAATCTGGCTTTCAGTTTTGTTGGGTAAGTGTAGCACGAATGCAAGTTTCTAAAGATGCTTGACCAGAAATCTCTGAGAGGAGAGAGAGAGAGGGTTAGCATGGATCTCAAAACAAAGTTTTGCCTGCCTTAAATGCAGGTTTGCTTTGTGCCAAACCTGCAACTGTGAGAGGAAAGCGTGAGGACGTAGGGTACCACAAAGTTGGCTGTATTCCTCTGGAGGCAGGGGGGCTTTCTGGGGTAGACTAAATACATGTGTGCTTTTTTCTTATGCTCTTTCCTACATTTCTATTGATGACCATCATGGAAGCTGGATATGTAGCTAAATGGACCTTTGAGCTCAGCCAGTGTGGCTGCCTTGCACTGTTACATATCGATGCAATTATAGAAGCCCCAAGCATCTTGGATCCTGTGTACCCCAAATCTCTCAAAGTGAGACTGCATCCATTGACCTGCAAAAGGATTCTGTCAGACTTAGATGGAAGTGTAGGCTTTCATATCAAAATCTGAAACTAGCTGTGTGTTACCCAACTCACCTGCCTTTCCAGAGCCCTGCCAGCCCTACTGATGGGCTCAGACACATGTTGTGTCCCACTAGCTTGGTTGCTGAGCTGAACTGACCACACATGTCCAGTTCAAAGAGACTTTGCAGGCCCATCTTCCCTCCCCTGAGCTTGCAAGGTCCATGCTGACCTTCCAAAGGGAGGGGGGGACTCTCCAGCTGTACAGGGACAGTGTGTGGAAAAGGATCATTTTGGGAATTAAGTCCCATGACTGCAAAGGGTTTGCTGCCCCCCTATGGATTTGACTGGCACGGCTTGGGCCAGGGCACCAGGGTGGAGGAGGTGGCTGGTGGAGCCAACTCCTCCGTCCTCCCACGTCCTTCTTGTTTAGGCTCTCCCTGTGCTCTTGTGCAGTTGACAGGTTGGGGTCTGGGCTCCCATTCAACTGATTGCATAAATGTAGCAGAACAACAAGGTTTCCCCAAAGCAACTCCATCTGTGCAGGGCACTTGTTCCTCAGGACTCCCCTTGGTCATGCTGTGCTTTTCTAGAATTTGTGCCAAACCCAATACCCACAGTTTAAAAATAACATTTGGGTGTGACAGCTCCATTATTTACCCAGGATCCAGCATTGTCTGGTAGGCAGAGCCAAATGGCTGGAAGTCTGGGGAAAGACATTCTTTTCTCATCTACCACTGTGTTGTGTATTGCCTCCTGCTGCCTCAGTTTCCCTGCTGATGAATCAGGGATAATGAAAAACAGCTTATGATAACTTCCGCAAGGCTTAATTACTTCATGAATCTCTGTTAGGACTCTTCTCTGGCATCCAAGAATAGTATAACGCCAAGGCAGACCAAACCATTGCACCTCTTTGTTGATGACCAGACTTTGAAAGAAGATATTGACACAGAAATATGTAGTGAATGACATCCTGGAAGACCTGTGACAGTGGCATTGGTATGTTACTGGCCTGCCCTTCACCCACACAAAAAAATCATTCCACAGTGCACTCCCCTTAATTTTCAACACTGCTGGCTCTGTCTGTGCTTTTCAGTGCAAAGACAGCTCAATGCCAGCAACCTTTCTTTCTGACTCTGTACATCAATGATGTTTTAACTTTGCAAACATACATGGAGAATCACCTTGTATAGTCAGTTTGCTTTGTTGTTTGTTTGTTTGTTTGCTTGTTTATTTTAAGGAAGTCAGACCTTAGAGATTTTCTTTAGTGTCAGAGCATCCTCGTTCAAATAATTCTTCCCATGGGAAAATGTGGGCTAGGAGGCATGAAGGTTGTGACAGCCTCATCGGAGACAGTACAAGCTTCAGGAGATATGAAAAAGATGACACCAAAATGCTTTGACCTCTGACTGAAACCAGAAGCAACATGGCGTGATTGGCCAGTGTTCTGGCTTAAAAATAGCCATCTCAAAACACTTCCTTTCCTCTCCACAATCCCCTTAAGGGAATGGTTTAATATCATGGGCAAAGACTGATTGAACCCTTAAGTAATGTCACTGAGTATAGGTTCTGTATTTCTGTATTTCTTTGCTTCTTTGTGATGTACAAAGAAATGTCCTGTAAAATGGGTTTTTCCAACCCTCTGCAGGAGATAATCTATTTGCTGTCTGCTTGAGCCACACCAAGCAAAACAAGGGTTGAGTGTCCAGATGATATGCCTGGGCAGCCAAGCAATGCGGGTGTCAGGAATTTGAGCTTGTTGGAGGATTTCTTGGAATTCTCTCATGGGAATGGGGAATGTCCTTCTACTGTAAGCTAAAGGCATAAAACTATTGAATTTTAATAAATGTCAAGTTTTCTGTCAGCTGTCCATTAAACCCTGGAATGCTGTGAATTTTTCTGATGAAGGCTAGAATCCTGGGTGGTATGAACCCATGTGGTTTCACTGACTGTTCAGCTAAGCTAGATTTCTGCCAGTTGGGAAGCCATCCTGAAGAGCTTAAAGTAGCCTGTCTAGAATTCAGTCCCAACTCCCCCCATCTTGTGATGACAGGTTTCCACTCATATTTCCATTCTGCAGATGGCCAAAAACTTCTGGGCCAGACAAAACTGGAATTTCTAGGATAGCTCAGATCAGACCTTGACTTGGAGCCAAGTTCTACAGATGTTTCGGGCTTCAGCTTGGGCTGTCCATAAACAGATCTACCTATGGAATCTGGAGGAAGCAGCAATGTTTGAAGTGATTTGCCATCAGACACCTGATGGGCATCCAGAAGGAGAAAATACTACTCTGACTTGTCCATTGCCTCTATGGTTGGAGAGCTGGGCGGGTCCCTGACATGGAACAACAGATACTTGAGGGAGTAATTTTTTTCTTTTAATGTTTTTGTGGGTCACTCTCCCCGCCCCCTTGTTTTTCTCTTAACTGAGGCAGGGGGGAAAAAGAAGAAGGAAAAGGAAATTCCAGAGTGAGCAGGAAACAGTGAGTAAAATTAGCCAAGGACCTTCCAAACAAATGTGTGGCTCACACTTAGGAGAGCTTGGTTTTGTTTACTGTTTGTTTTGAATTTCCACTTTTTGCCCTCAGATCAAGCCCCAGAGGGGGGAGCCTGGAAGGAGGCCTCAGATGTCTGCACAACTCTTATACACTGTGAAAGGAACCCTGATGAAAGGTTCAGGCAGTAGGATGGATGACACCCAGTGAAAGGCATGCACAGCACTTTTGATGGCTTTTTGCTGTGGAATCCATGTTTCCAGAGAGTTTAACCCTCCTTGTGATGGCTAGGAAAGGTGGTTGTGAGGGGAAGGCTAATATCTATTAACGTCTTCAGTGCTGTGTTTCCTCAGTGATGGTTGTCACCTGCACCACAAGAGAACCTAAAGGCTGAGACCAGGTGGTCTGTATCTGTCTGTATGACACATGAGAGGATTCCTTCTTGTCTGGTACAGAAGCACAAGACACACAGAGAAAGTGCAAGATCTCTCTCACTTCTGTTAAAATCCTGCCTGGATAACTTCTTAGCAATGAACTGATAAACTTTTAATGATCCTGTTGGATCTGGCTGCATATGTAAAAATAAGCATAAAGCTTACACTCACTGTGTAGGAGAACCCCAGTGCTTTGCCAGGCTGAGTGAGGAATTCTGATGTCTTAAGGCATAAGTCTGCTGTGAGAAGACTTAGAAATAAGCAGCCTGAGTGGGCAAAATTTCTTATTGACTACCACAAAAGAGAATTTTTATATCCTTTTTGTTTACAGACTGCTTAGTTTCTGGTTTTGATGACTGCTGAAACGAGGTTCCTCATGTAGAGCACTCCCTGGTTTGAAGCCATGTGGTTGTTCCAATATTCTCTGTCCTGTAAACATCTCTTAGAACATGGCACACCACTTTATCTGTCTCTTGTTAAGTAGAGAATGTGATTGTTATTATGCATGGAGTTGTTAAACCAATCTGCTGTCTGCAGACTTCACCAAGGATCAGGCAGTTTCACCAAGATGCCACCTCCTTCTTGACAGATGACACAGAGAACACTAAGGAATTAAAAAAAAAAAAAAATTAAATATACTGTACACAAGCAGAAGTGCCAAAATGCAGGTGGAGTGCACATCAGGGATTTATTTACAGTGGCTGAAGTTGGAAATCTGTTGAGGCTGAAGTTAAAATATCAGCTGGGATCCAGCCCAAGCCTCGTCACAAACGGAACGCATCAAAAAGTGCTCAGGAAATGAGCAGAGGCCCTGCTGAGCAGAGCCAGCTCTTCTGTGGCTGCTCCTTCCTGCCCAGAGAACCAGCAGAGAAACAAAAGCCCTGGTAAGAGAAGGAGAGCAGCTAAAGGGAACAAGTGTCGTTGCAGTGCAGTGTCCTCTGGAGTGTGCTGCTCGGCAAGTGCACTGCAGGCAGTGATGTCCTGGGGACATGAGGGCCCTCATAGCAGAGACAGGGAGGAAATTTGTGGCAGACCTAATGTCTATCTTCTAGTTACTGTGGGTAGTAATAGGGACAGAGTGCATTAAAACGTCCTGCTAATGTTGCAGCTGGCATGAACTGGTGTTTCTTCACTGATTGTGACAGTTCCACAGTGGGAGAGACTGGTTTGTTGGCAGCACCCTGTAGAAGACCTTAGACCAGGTGGGACCACCTGAGCACAGACAGTGCAGGAACAGGGCTGAGGAGGGTGTGTCATCTTGGTGGCAGTGCCTTTGGCACAGTGGATGGTAAGTGGTGAGTACAAAGACGGGGAAGATGTGTATACCAGTGATGTAGCTCACGTGGGGGTTGCCACCAAACCCAAGCAGAAGATTCTGTAACTATTGCTTGTGTAAGAGCATGAAGCAAAGGGCGCATGAGGGGAAAAGAGAGTTCACTTCGTAGGATGCCTGCCTGTTGTTAAATTTCCACAGACACACACACACAGATTTCTTGGTCCACTCAAGAGAGGCTTCCCTTTCCATTTCTCAGCTCTTTGGTGTGTGTCACAAGACAGGCAACAGCCACACCCTGTGTTTGTCTGCTGCTGCTGCCTGGGCTTCTGGTGTCATCCTCCCCACAGATGTATTCACCTCTCCTTGAGAGAAAGGCAGAGATTGATACAGACCATGGACCTTGGTGTTTCTCTTGGTGGAAACAAGACTGAGACCCATCTGTCTTTCATGATCACAGCACATCTCTGATCAGACCTTTGCCTCCAAAGTGTTAGGCAGAACTTGTGTGAAGTGCCTGTCACGTGTAGCTGCTTGAGCTCACCTCCTCCTGGGTCTGGGTATGTTTCTTCTGGGCTAGTAATGAACAAAGGAGGGATTCTCTCGATTTTCTGGTCTGCTATGTTACCCAACACCTGTACATCTTTAACTGACTTGGATAAAAAGCAGGAGGTGATCAATTCATCTCATGGACTTAATGGTAAATACTGGTGTCTTTTAGCCTGCTACTGTCCTAGATCAAAGCTGGATATAGGTAGCAAAATCTCTGAACTCTACCACAGCTACTCTGATCCATCCAGTGGCTTTTCCTCTGTTGTCTTCACCTGAATACTCCCTGTGTAGGAGAACCCCTGCCAGAGTTCCCTCCCCATCCACATGCATGGTCCTCTCCCAGGAATGCTAGAAGGGAGGCTGTGGAAAGCAATGCTGTGTGATCTGGTGTGGAGCACCGCAAGCTAAATGAAGCATTTCTCCTCCCTCATATGCTCTGAACAGCAGCAGCAGCAGCAGTGTGAGGATAACCCCAGTGTGGGCAGGGGGCTGACTCATCTCTCCAGAAGATCAACGCTGCTTATTAATCACTGCTCCTTTGAAGTGAAAAAATGGAGAAAACCATTCATGGCCGATGTTGTGATTAACCATTTAATTGTTCTACTGGTATGTTTGCTTAAGGGGTTTCTTTTTCTCTGTGTACACTAAGAAATAGTTTCTCATCCTACCGTTGTTGCACCCAGATGATAGTCATTAGCAGTGTACCAGACATACCCATTGTATAGGCCTTGCCTGACAATTTTTTATTTCTTTTTTTAAGCCCCCGTGTCCATCTTCACTGTTGGCAGAAGAATGACAGCTCTTCAGACTGAAGTCCTCTGCTTGTTCTAAAACACGCAGGGAGTCAATTCATGGAATGGAACCAATTCCTTGTCCCTTCCAATTGACCCTCCAGTCATATTTTTCATCATGGGTAATGGTCACACAAGTGATGGAGAATGCCTCAATATACTTTTCTGGGAGAAGACCCATCAGACTGGGCTGCAAAGCACTTGTTGAATTGCAGAATCACAGCCTTTCCCACCAGATCTGAGCGTGCACATCCCGGATATGGTTGGTGTAGAGCACAGGATTTTGGAGGGAGCTGGCACTCCTAGCTCTAGCTGTGTGAATGTCTTCTCTTCAGTGCAGGTGGGTTTATAAAAGGGCCTAAATGTTGTTGATGCTCTATGGCTCCTAGAGTTTGCTTGTCTTTGGTTGAAATATTAGACCAGACCTAAATCTTGGGACCTGGCAGAGGATACGTGGGGGAGCTTTATTTTGATCTGCAGTAAAAGAAGTAGTAAAGAAGAAGATGACTCTGATATTTATGTATCTGAGAATATAGGAAAGCAGGAGAAGTGCATCTTGGCAAGCAAAATATGAAAGAAAATGGTATCAGTGGAGGACAGTTCTGGAAATTTTTGCCCAGTAATTCAAAGACCAGGTCCAGCTAAATGTTCCATTTCAGGTACAGATTTCATAAAAATACATTTCAGTAACATTTCAAGCCATTTCTGACTGTATCCAACAAACAAAGAAGGAAGTTATGAAATGACAAGTAGCCTAAAGCCAGGGCCGACTTGCTCAGTCTCAATGACATTGCTGCTTCCATCCATGCCACAGTTCATGTGGTGAGCTTTGCAGAAGCACACGTTTCCTTAACAGTGTTCCCTTGGAAGTCCATGCAAGTGTTAGTGTGTTTGGCACCAGACCCCAAGAACATCTTTGGTGTTCCCTTATGTTGTGCACAATGCAACAGTTCAATTCAAGAAAGGTGTTTTCATGCACTGGGCACCTGTGCTGTAACTCAAGTGCAGCGAGAGGCTCCTGCGCTGTTTGGTGCTGCAGCTAGAGGGGGTGAGCAGGCAGAAGATAGTTCCAGCTAAAATTTCACGTTCAAAGCTTCTCATCTTGCCTCTCTAACTTTCTTCCTTCCCCTGATATCGGTGGCACCTGCCTTAATTGCAGGTGTACCTGCCTCCAGTATAGTTTTATATGTGCAGGTTTATGTCTATGTGTGTGTGTGTGTGTGTGTGTCTGTGCACACACAGCATATCTGACAAGTATCATCAGTCTGATTTGTAGCGAGGCAAACGTGAGCTCTCGACTGGTGGCTCAGGGTAAAGTGCATGAGTAAATGGCCCTCTCTCCCGATATCCTGCAGTCCAAGTATATGATTAGGAACAACAGATGGATACCACAAACAGACAGGCGGTGTGGATGGGGGAGTAGCACAAAATAACACCGAGATAATTAAGATGAATGATTAATGACTCGAATGGGTAAAAAGGGGCCAAAACACACTAGCTGAATGTTTGCTGATGATGCTTCACAGGAGCCTAGGCAGAGGCAGACAATAGATACATTGTATTTTGGAATCATCATTCATACTGCTAAATTTGTTCCTAGTCCATGTTTGTAGCAGTTAAGCTGTAACATTATGCTGTAGCTACACTGTAAGGATGGTGTAACTACGGTGTGTTCTCTATGGAATGCAAACCCAGCCACACTGAAACACTAGTCCTTACAGGAATTTTGATCTCGTAGGATTTGATCCAACACCCACTGAAGTCAGTGAGCTCTTGACCCTTATGGGATTTGGGACAGTCCCAGAATATTCAAGTGGGCTACAAACTGGGCTAAACAATTGAGATATGTATTTAAAATTATAAGAAGAAATGCTTTGTATGAAATGCATTATTATATTTCTGTTTGCATGTACACATTTTTACTGTATGAAATCAGACTGGGTTTATATCTGCTGCATCTATCTTAACATGTGGTGTATGTTACACTGGACTGATCAGTTACATGATTAAAATACACTGTAAATACACAGCGTGCTTAGCACTGGCATGATTTTTAAAAGATTTTTAACCCCAGTCTTTTTGGTTTTGTTGTTGCTTGTTTGTTTTTCCTTGAGAGGTTTTTCACTGGTTTCCTGAGTCACCTTGGTTTGTTTTACAAAGCTCCTTCCATTATTTTTATGGTAGTTGGGTGGCCAGTTAGTCCTTGAGATCACCCAGCTTCATCCCCACTCAGACAGGTTGGATGTTGGTAGAAGGGGATCACAGGCATCAGCTCCCCTTTGTGTGGATAAACACAAAATGTGAATGCCTCTGGGCTGGCAGGTTCCACCACCACGGAAGGCAGGTTCCACCACTCAGAAGGAAAGGCAGTGGGGACGAAGGATGCAGGACGAAGGGTGATGAGGAAAGAGTTCCTGCTTCATCACACACAATTTGTCTGTGGGTCTGGTTTGCGTAAAAGGTTGTGCAGACCGGTGGCCAGGTGGGATTTCAGGTCATTTGACTCCGGTCTGGAGAGGGTTGCATATGCACAACTTTGGACTGCTCTCCTAAGTGAGCTCAAATGATTAAGAAGTCACTTCCAATAAGTCTCTACCTCTAAGGCCAGGGTTGCTCTGACAACCACTCTGGGTGGGTCATCTGTGGGAACTGAACCTGGAGCCTCTGGATCTGAAAAGACAAGCCTCTATTGTTAGAGCTGGAAGCTAAAATCTTTTGCAATGGCAGTAGCAGATGCCTCATTTGTCAACCCTGCTGACATTCAGAAGGGTGAAAGCTCCACCTGGGCAGCATGAGTTACACTGCAACAGAGGTCACAGGGACTGGGTCCAGCATGATGTCCACAGATGCTGCATCCATGCTCACTGTTTTGATAGCCAGTTGTACTGAGGTGAAAGCTTTGTGTGTAAAATGGATACATGTCTTCATGAGGAGCTATTATGGACTTGCACACTTTTTTCAGTGTCTAGGTGTTTGTTGTATCTATTGTCATAGCTCATATTTTCACAACTCTGGGGGTCCATGGAGATGGATTTGCATGCATGTGATGTATCAAAGGGAAATATTTGCAGCTGTTGTCACATACATGCAAAAAAATCTTGTGTTCCTTTTCAAGCAGAGCTTTTCAGACAGCCAGACTCGGCATGAGGATTCAGAGAAGGATGCTGGCTCTGATGCCAAACTTGTGGTTTCCTCTAACTCATTTTGCAGGGCCTCTTTTTGCTGGCTAGAAAGCCTTCACTTGATATGCAATTACCCAGATGTAGAGAAGAGAACAGACAAAGCCTAGTCATACCAGAAAAGTGGAAATTTCCTCAGATTGCCCCTTCACCATCGACAGTGGCAAATTTTCTAAACTTTCCAGATAAGGGGAGAAAGCCTTGGGCTAGATACCTGTAAGTGCATAGCTGCACACATCTACTGACTTCAAAAGAGCTTTGTCATGAATCTTAGGAAGGGTGGGTGGACACTGGGTCAGTTATAATCTCAGCATCAGTGTAAATTAGTAGTTTCATTAGAGTCAATGGAGTGATATCAGTGGAGAATCTGATCTTTTGTGTGCACCTAATTGATGGAGGCATTATCGTGAAATTCCTCTTAAAAACTGCCTGCTTTTGTTATTTTTTACATTCATTCTGATCTGCCATCCTTTAAAAATGTATTTATTTTTTTGTGGTGCATTGAGAAGCTGTTTTTTTTTTAAGATATTTTCAGCATTTCTGGTTCTCTCTTTCACCGTTTCCATTCATTCAGTTCCTCACTTGTGTTGCCTCTTAATTTACCCCCCTCCCCGCCGCCCCCGCTTTTCACCTACCTCTTTATTCTTTCATTGGATTCACAAGTGCAAGATGCTGGGACTAACTGAAGTGAAATAATTCTACAGAATGGATCCACACGTGAATCTTTGTGCTGCCGAGTTTCTCTTAATCGTATTGTTTTTCCCGTCTGATTCCTTCCTGGGTCTTCACTCAGTGATGAACACAGTGGTTACCTCTCCACAGGGGCTAAGTGCCCATCCACTATCAATAAAGTCAGTTTGGAAGAGGCTGCTGACAGTGATGGGCCACACCAGGAATCTGGAGCCTGTGTATCACTTTCTACTTTTCTATCTGGAGATCCTAGAAAATAAGTACTGGGTGTGATGATAGTATTGAATTCTAAATATGAGTCAGAAACACCATAGAGCTGGAAACAATCACTTTTCTTCATCCCTGTAAACAAGAAAGTTAATCTAACTCTGAAATGCTAGATGATGTAGTGGATCTGAGCTGGTAATCGTGCTGGATGATGGTGCTGTGTTCTCTGGTCCACAGACAGCAGCTGTTAGTGGAAGTAGACGCGGTGTCACTTGTCCTCATTTGTTCACAGGGTCAGCTCTGAAGGCCACATAGAGACATGGTGCACAGCAGACTTATGACTGTTTGCTCTGGAAAGAGGTACTGGTACCTTCCTGTACCCTACTCTCCCTTCCTCCAGTCCAAAGGGCCTGGGAAGCACCTCATGAACCAGAGGGATTTCCATGTAAGAAAGGACTGAAAGCTCCCATATATCATTCCAGCAAACTTCAGCTTTGCTTGTCCCTTCTGTGACAGTAGGAGGTAGAAAAAGGTCCAGCCCATGGGAGCCAACAAGCAGGTTAGCAAGAGTTGTAATGTTTGGAGAGGGGGCTGTGTGGGATTTGCTCTTGGGAACAAGGAGACCATCCTAGTTTAGGGGGCTAGACAGGATTGTCACAAGTCTGTCTGCTAGGTTTTTGGAGAGGGTCAGCAGCCTTACTGCTGAGGGACTACCTCTGCTCCTAAGTCAGCTTATTAAGTGGTGGAGCTGATCCAGGCAAATGTCTTTTACCACCGACCAGCAAGGCTTCACTGAGAGTTTGTGGCTATGGCAGTAATAATTAGGGAAGAGGATGGTGTGGCTGTACCTTTCTTTTCAAGAGAGGAAGACGTCAATTACAGTCAAGGTTATTGGAACAGTTCAAAGGTAAGTGAAGCACAGGGGAGAAAAGTTCTGTGGGTGGATATTATCCTACTGAGGGTTTCTTGCAGAGACTATATAGACCTGGAACAGCTGGAGTGCATGAGAGAGATGATTTGGAGGCTGGAGCTGCAGCTGAGACCACTTGTCTTCAGCTGATGTGTTAGAGAGGAAAGGAGGCTGTAAGTGTGGAGGAGTACTCCAAATCAGGGGGAGACTACAAAGGTAACTCTTCACCTAGTGTGAGGGATTTCTACTTGTGTGATTATGGGGGCAGAATGGCAGAAGTGGCTTATGAGTGGAGGAGACCTAAAATAAAAGTTGGGTTTGCTGAAAAGTTGAAAGAAACTGAAACAAAAGAGATGTCAGTAAAGAAAAGCAACTAGCCCCCACAAAAAGAGATGTATATCCCACAAAAAGAGATGTGTATCTGAAGGATGGTGCTGAAGAACACAGAGAAGCCTGGATGTTGAAGATGGAGCAGAATATTTATAGTTTCAGGAAATAAAATCAGGTAAATAAGCATGTGGTAATGGTTAAATAAAATGTAAAAAAATGTAGGAGCTTGAATTAATCATACTAGGTGAGCTCCAAAAGTGAGCATCTTGAGGTAAAAGAAAGGATGGTGAAACATAAATATTGTTGAATGTGATCAGTTGCTCAGGAAAGGCAGAGATGGAATATAACTGTATCTGTCTATGTAGAAATGTTGCTATATTTCTGTAAATAAACGAGTATGGGTAGCATGAATGAAAACTGGATGTATATTGGTCCAAATAATTTTGGCTATGAGTTTCTAGTACTGAGTCTTCCATAGCCACAGGCTCATCTGATTTGTCGTGATGGCTTTGATTTATCAGGTATAGATTGAAAAACTAAAAAGTTTTTACCAGTAATTGCTGATGAATTATTTCTTTAGATTGTTTTTCTTCCTTCAGTCAGGTTTGGTGCTGCTTCTTTTAAAAAATAGAAATTAGAAAACTATAGAATGGCTGCTGACTATAAGTTGGTTAATTTTAAAATGAAATTAAAGACTAAACTGCAAGGGTAGTTTTATTTATCAATTTCAAAAGGATGAACTTCTCGGAGATGTTAATATGCTCAGCTAGGTTAAGGGGATCAGCCACTTGGATGTGCAGGAGTTCTCCAAGTACAGGGCACTGCAGCTATTGGGAATCTGTGCATCAGGTAAGGGCAGAGGGCCAAGGAAGGGTTTCTGTGCTTAAATTAACAGCCAAGAAAAAAAGCATGTGCTGGTTAGCTATGAAAAATATTTGCCCAAGACAAAAGGATATGCATGAGTTTCCTAAACAGTCAAGATATCAGATTCTGGGATTGTTTGTTGACACCAAACCCCATTTTTCATTTGTTCTTTAAAGAAAATAAAAATCAAGGGGGATTATATTGTAGTTGGTTCATACAATAGACTTCATACAAAAGACTGAATTCAATGACCCAAGACCAATCTGTCTGTCTGTGGTCTTGACATGAAGAGATGTTTGCAAATATGCAAGTTGTATGGTTCAGGATGGAGACAATGTTTAGGCTGTTGTGTACCGGGGGGGAGATGAAAGCAGACATGCATAAATAAAATCTGTTGGGAGGTCCTGGCTGAGCACTGCCTTCTGCAATCATTCCCTAGCTGCAGGCAGCAAGGCAGGCTTAGAAGTCTCCCTGGCTAGCAGCCATTTTATTAATATATGGGGCCCTTGACTCTACTCTATCTGCACAGAAAATTTGTTCTCAATCCCCCTTTTTTATGTGTTTGCTGTGTGACTCAGTACCCCACATCTGAAACGGCTGCAAGTGCCCCAGACATGCTGTGGCTGTTTGAAGTCAGGCACTCTCTCAACAGATTATACAAAGATGAAGGCACTTCTTACAGAGAACAGCTTGTTCCCACTCTGCTCACCACAGTGGGACTTTCCCTTCATAAGAGGTCTAGGACAGTAGCCCACACAGGCCTCCTGTGAGGAACAGGTGGGGAGCGGTCTGCCTTGAATCACTGCAAAGTGGCAGTTGTGGCATCTTCTGGATTTTATTGAGGAAGGTCTTTAATATGACATGATGCACAATGTGAGGTGGCAGAATACTAAAGGGAGACATTAGCCAGTCACTGTTTTGTCTTGCGGTTCCTGTTGTTGTCACTGTTTATTCACATATCAACTTATTTTGGGTGAAGAAAGATCTAACTCATGTGAGTGCAGGATGTTCCAATTGAGGAGCAGAGTCTGCTGTGTGTTTGTGCTGGGTTTGCATTTTAACTTCTTCCACTAATCTTTCTTAGGAGATTTCTGTTCTTTTCTGCTTCATTTTCTGGTTCCTCAAGGAACTGCTTTAATAAAACACATGACCCAGAGCTGGTCCTAAATAGAGTGACTCTGGCTGTTCTCTGTTAAGATCTTAGTTTCTCATGAACTGTTAACAGAGGATTGTGACAAATACATCTGTCACAGAGGACTGGTCTGCTTTGGGCAACTGTTGCTGGTGGCTGCCATGGCTTGGGTCAAGTGCTTGTTCCTTTGACTTGTGCATCTGCATCTATTGTGTAGGTGTTTTTTGCATACTTAAGGGATAGTCAAACTGCTCTTTGGCATGTTTGTAAAGAGCTATGAGAATAGGGAGGCATTTCTTGGGAGAATCCTCTTTTTGGAGTTTTCCTGAGTTCAGCTCATAGTATCACATCTCTTGTGAGTTTCTTGTAGCATTATTATGTATCCAGTGACTCATTAGAATAGATCTTGGTGCACGTGCTTGCTGTTTCCTGGTCCAGCTTCTTTCCTCCTGGAAACCATTTAGGAGGAGAATAGGGAGCGTGTGCCAAGTATCCAAATGTATCTTAGTCACTGATGGGGAAAATTGCTGGCGTGACACTTTCTACTGCACCTAAAGCTCTTGCGGATTTCTGGTTTAACTTTGAGTGAGGAGGGTGTTCAAGCATGTGCATTGACCTCCAAATAAGTAGGATCTACTGGTTTTAAATACCAACAAAGTTCCCCTGTACCAAATAACTGACTAGGTGCCACTCTACAAGTGTTTTCAGCTGACAGCTCTGACTGTTGTGTACCCTAAAAGTAGGTCATGAGTACATCCACTGACTTGAAATCTCCCAGGAATTTAGATTTTTGTGCTGCTAGTCTAGGTGAAGTAATGGTATCCTACTTGTGTCAGCCAGTGCTCATTTTTAACATGTATCACAGTGCTGAAGGCTAGGTGTCCTGAGTGGAATTCAAAGGCAGTTGGTCCTCAACAAGTCAGCAGCACAGAAGGACACTTCTGACCCCCATCCTGTGCAGAGACAAGGCTGTTGCCAGAAGTAGATTGCTTCAAGCATTCTCTCGGGTCACTACAGGCTGCTTTTGCTGCATCTCTCTTCCTTGCTGTTCTCCTTTGGCTTTGAATAACATCATTTTCAATTTTGCTGGCCTTCACCTTAGTGCCTCACAGATTGTCACATTAATGCCTGGCCTTTTAAAAAGTAAAAAATGAAGTCCCTTAGTGTTTCTTTTTCCCTTTGACTGAGTTCTAACTGAAAGTTTAACTGACAGAAAATGTGGATATGTGTGCTTATGCAAAAAGATGGCAAAAAATAGCATTATTGATAGATTTGCTAACCATCCTCCTCATGTTAAGGCTGCATTAGCAATTCTTTGTATCTGTAAATCAATGAGGAGTTTGAATACATAGTCCCAGTACAAACCTGTATTCTCCTGCCAAAACGCTGAAGTGTGGAATGTGTTCCTGCCAGTTACATGAAACATGCAGTGTTTCTTTTTGTGTCTTGAGCTTTATACTATCACTCATTGTCGTGATATGGTATCCTATTCAATTCCAAATAATTTAGCAGGCCTGTAATCACTGGCTTTTCTTCGCTCTTGGATTATGGTGATGTTGCTTTGAGAATGTGCTGTGTCTAGTAAAAGTCATCTACTGCCTCCTTTTAGTCTGTCTCCAGATGCAATAAGAGATGATTTTCTTTTATGTTTCATTCTATTGTGGTGGTGTGGGGGACACAACTGAAAGGGTTAAGTGGCTTCAAGCACTTGCCTGATATCCCAATTCTAGGTTGTTCTAAGTGACGAATTCTGGGTCACTAACAATGGGAATTGTTCTGAGTAATCTGATAATGTTCTCCTCAGTTGTGTTGCTTTGTTTAAGGGTGTTGTCACTTCATATCTGTCTGGAAGTGAGGTAGTGGAAGGAGTTCTGGAATAATTCAAACCTTTTCCTTTGCTCTTTATCCGAAATCTTTGGCCTGTGAGGTTATGTGCTGGGATGCCCAGCCCTCCTGAAATGTAATGGGAATTCATTCTCCTCTCTTCCCTCAAAGAGCTCAGGCATCAAAGTCTGAGAGTTAGATTTTTATTGAACTTTCTTTTCATTTGCATACATCTGGCCTGTCAGAGTAGGCTGAGAATGACAATGTGCTTAGTGCCAGAGAAACATCATCTCTGGGAAGGAACAGAAAACATGCGGTGAGTGCCACAAACATCTAGTAGATCAGACGATTTTTGTGGCATTCCCTTAGGGAATGCTTCTCATAACTTGACTCTGAAGAATATGTCTTTGTTACTGGGAGCCATCTGATATCTCCTCTGATTGGAAGATTGTTTTAAACTCTAAAAGCTCTCATATTCTACCTGTATGGGAGGGGTGAGGGTTTATTAACCCTTTTGGCTTTGTGCAGCAGTTAAGCACAGTCAAAACGTTTCCTCTGTAACCTCTCTCTGAAACCACTGACTCTACCAGATGCACCTTGAGTCTTTTATTTATTTTTAGTTCATGTGCCCCTGAGGCCTGGTGGCTTCACAATGGTCAAAGGTTTTGGAGTTCAAAAGGCAGACCTGTGTGTAGGAAAAAAAAAGTCAGCTGGACACCAGATTTTTCCCCTACCATAGATGAGTTTTGCACAGTAGTTACTGTTCATTTACACCAGAGGGTTAAATCTGGGGCAAGTTATTAGCCATTGCACTCAAATTGCTGAGAGCTTTTGCAGCCCTTCGTGGAGTGTTTTAAGGATATATAACTGTTTTTTGCTGTTCTTATCTGGGTGTGCAACTAGGACAGTTCAAGTTTTACTAGGAAGGGGAAATATAGGAGAAGCAATCTGATTTACAGGTGGTCTTGGCTCTTCTTGACATGCAGTTTGAGTGCACTGGAGTTATTGCATCTGAATGCTTTATGGCTTGTCAGCTGAGCAAAAGTAGCTGAATCCCAGTGGTGAGTCTATAGGCATTAGATCAGCTCTCTCCAAACCCTTTTCCTCTTAGTTTCCTTTAGGTGTGTGTTAAAAGCTCTAAATTCTACCTGCTCTCCCTCCTGCTGCTTTTTGGAACTTAGAACCAAATTCTGCCCTTAATGTTACATGTGAGCTTGTTGCAAACCTGAGTTTCTTTTAGCTTTGCTAGCTGAAACCTGCCAAAAGGCACTACGAACTGTCCTCAAAGTTTTGACTGTGTTTTTTAACTTGTTTAGGAAAGCATACAGTATGGAAAGACAAGGGGAACTCATGTATCTCATAAAATGTATCTCCCCTTTGGCTTGGATTGTAATAACAACATGTCTGAGTCACCACATGGTACACTGATATGAAGCAACTGCCTGCAGAAAAACCAAAGCCATGCATTTTTCTGAAAAACGAGGGGGAAAGAAGAATAAAAAACCCATTTATTTTCATTCTTTTGGCTAGCCTAATTTTCTTCTATTTCTCATTAACCTTTAGAAAATAAAGCTAGCTTTCCTGAGGGAAAATAGCACTTCTTTGCCTCATCCCACTAGAGCTGCCCTTCAGCAGCCAAATTTAGCTAAAGGCATGCAGTGGTTTCTAGGCCCACTGTGTTGAATCTTACTTCTGGTCTGCAGGGGTCCTGCCTTTATACCCCACAAAAGCTATTGCTGAGACTATGGAAAATTGTCCATCACTTGAGCCGGATGCAAAGCCCCCTGGAGGACAACGTAACCACTAGGAGTGCTGATGAATTTCTTGTTCATGTTGATTGCTGTTCAGATCCCAAGACCACAAAGAGATACCATATCCCTTTAAAGTTCAAAGCATGGAGTTCCAATCTAACCTCAACCCTTGAAGTTGCTTATTTAGACTGCCTGCCCTCTGAGGAGAAGGGGATGAGCAGCCCCAGAGATTAGTTTGTCCCAACTTATATGAAGCGTCCAAGCTACTTTCCTTCTGTAGTTCTTCATTTCTCCAGAGTTTGTAACAGGAGACTAGCTGACCATCACAGATATGTATTTTTGCCAGCTAGAGACAGATGTGATGAATGCCATACAAATTTGGTGGTGGCTTCTGTAAGTGGTTTCTCTTGTGTCTCAGTGACCACAGGTCTCTTTATCTTGTATCGTCACAGAGGAAGGTGGATTTTGAAACTCCTGTTCCTTTGTCTCCAGATAACCAGATATGTGTAACGGATGGCTGCATCTTGGGTGATGCAAAGAAATCATAAAATAGGATCATTTAGGTTAGAAAAGATCCTTGAGTGCAACCATTAATGAAATACTGCCAAGTCCACCACTAAACCATATCTCGAAGTGCCACATCTACATGGCTTTTAAATACTTCCAGGGACAGTGACTCCACCACTTTGCTGGGCGGCCTGTGTTTGAAAATCCTTTTGATGAAGAAATTTTCCCTAATATCCAATTTAAACCTTCTCTGGTGCAACCCAAGGCCATTTCGTCTCATCCTATTACTTGCTATGTGGGAGAAGAGAACGATACCCACCTGTAAGCTTTAAGGGACGCCATTAGAAATATGCAATATAACAATTTGTGTACAGAAATGCGGACAAGTCTGTATTTTGGGCTTGAGATTGTGTAGAGAATTTCTCATCTCCCCAGATCAATGCAGTGTGGGTTTCGGTAGCCTGGAAAATTGAGAACTTGACATGAAGATGTGCCAAAATGACACTTTAGATATATGGTTTGGTTCTGGTACTAAACCTTTAGATTGGCTTGGTAGAAATATGTGCCACTAAAATGAGTGACCCATGCATTGGTAGTACTTCATCTCCTTATGTGCCTCTGAAGTATGTGGTTGGATGTGATATTTTAGGGATATTCTGTGTGGTCCAGCACAAAGATTTGAGGAAGTACGTGTGCTAGTTTGTGGATTAGGAGCGTCACAGTCATGTTAATGTAAGACCTTCCCTGGGATGGGTAGAACTTTCCAGAGGTACCTATAATGATGTTTCTCCCAGTCTTTCCTCAAAGAAAAAGAACTAAAGCTCATCAAAACTCTTCCAGCGAAACAAACATTTTGTCAGAAATTGGAGATGTGTCTTTCTATTGAGGAGTATTTCAGGAATATTTCAACTTGAATGATTTCCAGTGATGCAAATGGAAGAGGGTTGGCATAAACTCTCCCATGGGCTGCTCACAGGCCAAGTTTTCCAGAGGCTTTCATACTTGCTGGGTAACTGGTTTTCCAGGCTGTGGGATCTCATAAGTAGGGTTCATCCTAGCTGTCTTCCTCCTCCATGTGAAATGATGGGATACCTCATCCTCTTGGTCGTATCTGTCTCCATATATTAACTGCCCTAGGAGTTTGCCTGGTTTACAATAGGCACCTAATTTCTGGGCCTTAAAGTAAGTCCTAGATCCCTTATCATGTGCCCAAATCCTGTGTAGGGAAAAAGGGGGATGAGGAAGAGGTCAGCGTTTGATTGCAGGGAGAGATGAACATCAGTTTTCCGTGGATCAGAAACTTGTCTGTGTCCGTGGTTGTGTAGGTGCCTGACTTGCTTAAGAGCTGAATGCAAGAATCCTTTGTAATATGTTGTAACAACAACTTTATTGGTCGTCAAAGTTGCAGACATATGACAGATGGTATCTTTCCTGTAAGCCACTAGATGGTGATCTTTATATTTGTTAGCCACGTGCCTAGGTAGGCGAAGACACTACTTTTTATAGAAACCTTTTTTCGTTTTTTTTTCCTCACCACAAAAAGACCTCAGTGCATTTCCTGCAAGGAAAGTGAAGATGGACTCATTTGGTTGAAACCAAAACAACTCGCTCTTAGTGCGGGAATGGAGAGTAAGATTGCTTTAGGTCAATGTTTGAATGGAGAGGAGGCTGGTGACCTGCTCCTATCCTTCATCTGCAAGCCAGACTCTGCTCATGTGGAGTGTCAGTGTCAGTGTTGCCTGGAGTGTGCTAGTGCTGATCTGCTGGGTTCGACCACCCTTTGCAGGTCTGGTTCCAGTTGGATGCATAACGTTGTTATGGGCTCACTGACTCAAAACCTGAGATTTAATGCACTCAGAATCTCTTATTTTGGCTTGACTGCATAGTTACCCTTGGGAAGCAGACAAGTATAACTGAGTTTGTTTTAATCAAAAGGTAACCATGGCAATATTTGTATTGGAAACACCACAACAGGGGTGCCTCCTTGCTGATGTTTGTAGTTGGACATGAGGTACTGTATGTATCTTGGGCAGGTTCTTACCTGGCCTTCCTGGTCACAGACTAATATAGGTTGGAAAGGATCTCCAGAGGTCATCAGTTCAAGCCCTTACAGAGCAGGGCCAAATGAATTCAGGTTGCCCAGGGTCTTGCCCAGTCAAATTTTGAGCTTCTCTGGGGATGGAGATTCCACAACCTCTCTGAATAGCCTGTTTCAGTGACCAGCTTTAAATGTGAATCTTTTTTCTTAATATCTAACTAGATTTTTCCCTATTGCAACTAGTATTGTTCAAGCAAAAAACTACCTGTGAGTAACCAGTGCATAAATTTTAGAGAGTCTGATGAAAATGAAATGAAATCTCTTTTCAGTACCAGAGTCACTTAAGTCTCAAAGTAATGCTGAATTATTGGCCCTTCCTAATGGGATGTTAAGAATCTAATTTACTGTCACCCTTAAGGAATCATTTGTAGCAGTTGAAAATTTTTGTGGTAGCAGATTTTAAATGCAACATGTGTTAAGGAGATAGGGCAAGAAGCCCTCTGAGAAGCTGCCAGATCTGTTGAATCCATACCAAATCTTCACAAGGACTTGAGGTGGAGGGAATTGAAAAATCCTTTGTAGAGTGCAGTTGTGTTTGCTGTATTTGTCAGTGAAGTCTGCTTTGTCTTTGGTTCTGGTCCAGGCCATATGTAGAAGCAGCAAAGTGTAGCACAAAAGGGCCTCTTCTCTTCCCAAACTGGTGACAGAGAGTCAAGAGTTAAATTCTGGTCAAAGAAGGACTGAGCCAGCTAGTCTTGTTGCACAGGAGGCCAGTGAGCTAGCAGAAGTGTTTGTCTGGGGAGGCCTTTAATTCAAAATAACAACACACTAAGTAGTAAGCACTTGGAGTTCATGTCTCTTGACCAACCTGTCCTGTAAAATACCACCAAGGGTGCTGAAACTCAGCCAGAAATGTAGCTGCATCGCTGCTCTCCCATATGAGGTGAGAGCCATAGTTTGCCAGGGATTGCAGCTGTGGCCTCAAGATTTGTGTTGTTTCTTGGAGGAGAGGGCAACTGCTGGAGTGCTTTAGAGAACACATCAACCTGCTGGATGCCTGACTCCTCTGGGTGTGACAGGTAACAGAAAACTGGATGGGCAGCCCAAAGAACAGGCTGGTCTGATCTTTTTAAGGTACACTGTCTCTCCAGAGCTTTCCAACTACATTTCTGCTGAGGCACACATATAGATGTCTGTAAATGAGGGTTTGTTAGCCTTTCCCAGGCAGATGGATGTTCCAAAAATCTTGCCTCTCCCTTCCCCTGCACTAAGATGACTAACCTTATTCCAGTGAATTCACGGTCAACATGACCAGAGAAGATCTAACACAGATCTATTCTGTTAGGTGAGGATTGAGCCTCAACCAGCACCCAGGACCAGTCTGTGTGAGGAGAGCTTGTACGGGCTTGGACCAAACTGCATCCAGTTTGTGCCCTGTGCTGTAACACATAAAACATTTGGCTCTGCAAACCACCACCCAGTCATGACTCTGTTTTCTCCCATACTGTCAAACCAAAATGCTGGAGAAAGGCAGTAGCTTAAGATTAAGCTGCCTCGAGTCAATTGGGAGCATGATTTCCAAAGCCAGCTGAAAGACAAGCATAGCCCAAGTCTGTGTTGTGCCAGCCAGAAGAGCATCAGTCACTAGATTAGGGCCTGGACCTCCCCGCCCTTTTTATTAGTTTTAAAGATGCAGGAGGTAACAATGCTGGAACTGCTATTTTTAGATTGTGTGGCTTCCCTCCCCTCATTCTTGAGAGAGGTGAACAGCTATCCTTGATTAGAAATGCTTGTAGATATATTTACACTCAGGATGATGGCTTTGCCCCCAAAACCTCCCTTTGGAAGCTGTTCTGCTCTGTGATGAACCTCCAGGATTGGCTCTCGAAACCTTGGCTTGAAACCTCATCCCTTCCTTTTCTTGCTGTAGCTTTGCTTCACACGCTTTCACACGCGTGTGCACACACACACAGTGTGTCTCTATACACAACCCTCTGCTTTATTTTTTTCTTTTCCTTTTTGGCTTCCTCTCACTGTATTGTTTTAAGTTGGTGCCTGGGCTGGCCGCCAGTTTAAATTTCATCTGCCTCTCTTCTCTTCCTCCTCCTCCTCTGCCCCCCTCCTCCTCTCCCCCTCCATCCCCAGAAGTGATACTGTTTACTTTCTCTGCTGCTTTCTCAATGCCTTTGTATGCACTGCAAGGGATATAATCACCAGCTGTGGAGAGCTTTCTGAAACTCGAACATACTCCTCAGTGCCCCAGGCTAGTGACCTCAACATTAAAAATAAATAAATAAATACAACAATGCTGTCTTTAAAGACAAGAAAATGCATTTTTTACATCTCAAGCTGGATCTTGAACAATCATGCCTGTTTTCTCCCTCCCTCATGCAATCGGTGGGCTTACATGTAGAGCTATTTAGCTAGGGGCAAAAAAAATCAACCAAAAACCTCCCACCCACCCCCCAAAAATAAAAAATGAGAAATTCAGCCCCTAAGAGCAACGTTTTCCTTTTTTATTTTTTCCCCCCCATTTTGTTGTGCTGTGTTTTACTTTATTTTTCTCCTTGGTCAAGAGGAGGAAGAGTCCAGCATGGAAGTGTCAGACGTTGAAGGGCACTTTGTCTGCTGGACAAAGCCTCTACCACACTAAGGCGAAGAAAGATTAGAGGATAAAAGTGTTTGCCAGGATTTCATCTTCCTTTTCTTTTTCCTCTGTGTGTGTGTGTGTGTCTCTCTCTCTTTCGGGGAGGAGGTGAAAGGGAGGTCAAACTGTGCCTACTGACCTCTGCCCCTTGCCCCCTGTGAACCAGAGGGAAGCCTTTGAAGTTGTAAAGTGCCCACAAAAACAGCAAACCAAACATGCTGCTGGCTTTTCCCTCCACTTCTCCCGGCCGCCAGCTGCTTAATGGAAGGTGACAGTACAGAGGCAGCGAGACGGAGGCTCGGAGTGCTGCACCTCCACCCCAGCCCCAGCCTGCACTTAATTGGCATGTACAAAGCCCACACACCCAGAGCAAGGGAGAGGAGGCACCACCAAAGGGTGAGAACAAACCCTTGCTATCTCTCCTGGTAGCACCGGGGTGTCCTACACCACCCTGGGCAGCTGCGATGTGGCTGAGGGTGGCCTCGTTCCTGCAGAGTGTTGGGCTGAGGTGACTGGAGTGGGCTGGAAGGTCACTGTGGTGGCTAGAAGAGGTGGGAGAGGTTCCCCACATCCCTGCTGGCCCTGCCATGGCTTCTGCTGGCACAGCTTATGGGCAGTGCAGGTGGCACCCTTGTGGGTGCTCCTTCTGCTGACACAGCAGAAGATTACAGGAGAATCAAGATTCCATGAGAAACAGGCAAAAGAAACTAAAAAAGTTTCTTCTCTCCCTTGAAATTTGGACTATTTTCAAAAGCAGTCCCAATGACAACAGCAGGTTGAAGTCTGTTACATATTGTCTTATGGCAATAACTAGGGCTCCCCAATCAGGGAGCATATTAGCGCTGAACGAGTGGTGAGTTTTTTACTCTAATACTTAGAGAATGGTACCTGCTTTTTTTTTCCTGCTCTTGTCTTTGAGGTCTACATCTTACTCAGGGGAAGTGTAGCCTGAAGAATTTTGGATGGCCTCAAAGGACAGGGAGTTTGTTCTCCTTCTTTGTGTGTGAGCACCTTCTCTGTTTCCTTGTGGACAGAGAGTTGTCCCTGATGAGAATAGGGTGACCAGCCCTAGCCCATGGGTGATGCTGCAAGCCCTCACCCAAAGGAGACTGAGTCTGGCACAGTTTTGCCACGAGCCCTGGTCTTCCCTCCAGTGAGCCACTGCCTTGTGTGAGATGCCAGGCTATTGCTTTGACTGATTGCCACTTGCTTTTTTTATTTTCTTATTTGTCTATGGTCCAACAACTCCTTCCTCCTGGTGTATTGCTGGGATTTGAAGTTGCCCCCACTCACATGACATGGGGTTCCTGCCCCAGAAGCCCCTTCAAGAACAGGCGAGTCGTTAAACTTCGTTGCTTTGTGCATAGGGTAGCACCCTCATATACCAAAAATTATCCCTAGACACCCATAAAGTCTGGTTCTAAACCTCAGGAAACCAGGCTGGCTACTAGCTGAGCAAAAAAAAAAAAAAAAAAAAAAAAGGGAAAAAAATCAAACAACCCATCAACCACCTTTCCCATCTACTGCAGGTAGGTTCACGCTGGCTGCAAACAATTGCGGCCATGAGCCATGCACAAGTTTGGTAGTTTCTGCTGCCTTTTTCCTGTGCTTAGTGTGGTTTTTAGCCCTGGATGCTGGGCAGGAAATCCCAGCCCAAATGAAGTCAAACTGAGATTTGTCATCGACTTAGTGAAACCTGGGACTTTGCTCCTTATCTACAACAGCAGCATTCAGGGATTCATACAGAATAAAAACTCCTCTGGCTCTCATTCTTCCTATGCTTGTGAGTGCCCAGATAAGCCCTGTGGGTTCCAGCTGGCATTTCTGATCTCACGCGTCTGGGGCCTGATAAGGTGTTACAATGTTCAATGTACAAAATCCTGCTCGGCAGTTTTACCTCCTCTGTTCCTGTATATATTTCTTTTCATGCTTGAAGAGAATGTGTCGTTCCTGGCTGATAACCTGTAAAGAATACGATAGTTAACTGTAGCTAAATAATTAATATGCTGTGTGGCAGTAGTGACTGATGCTCAAAGCATCCAGAGCTGAAACTGCTCCTTTGTAAAATTCAAATTCAGCCGTGTCCACGACAATTGTTAGTATGGATTTAGTTAATGCCTTTAAGTCCTTCTGATCTCAGTAAAATCTTCTCTTTCTTGTTTGCAGTTATTTTATGATCTCTCCATAGCACCTCTACAGAAGATCTGATTTTATCATCTGGAATAGCTGAGCTTTTACTCCCTCTCCTATTGAGAACAGGACTCTGTTTTATGCACATGTCTAGTGATACACATAGTAGCTTCTGCTTCTTCTTCCATCTTTAGCGTGTGCCAGATTTCATCAAAGTTCTAAAGTAAATAACAGTCATAAAGAAAATAGTGTTTGTTACAGCTCTGCCATTCCAGGTTATGAGGCAGAATCAGGTTCCCCATCTCAGATTCTGTTATTTCCCTCTGGGCTCATACCATGCTTACCACATAGGGAAGATTTCAGGAATTTGCTGTCATTGTGTAATATTCAACATTTAGTGTAGGGAACCCATGTCAGGCAGCCTAAACATTGAGTGTGGACTAAGAAGAGGGGAAGGCACCTCTGGGGGTGGTTTGGACCACATAAGTAGAACAGGAGCTAGGTTCCTACCCTCTGGGCTCTGAATCATGTTCAAAAAATGTCTGCCCTTCTCTCTGGAGTTTGCAGGGAGTCTCAGTTTCTAATTTGGACAACTCAGCGCTGTCCACATGGTGAAATAGTGTAAGGACCCCCCTGCATGTTTACTTGAACATCCATTAGAATAAGGCTGCGCTCACAGTGTCCTCAGGCTCTTCTTTGGGGGGGATATTCTCTAGGAATGACTGCTTGTTAATGCATTTTTCACCTCCAGTTCCAGCTTTAAAGTAGGACATGCTTTCACAGATTTATTTATTTTTATTTATCTGTTTATTTGTTTTGAGGGTAGTTAGTTCTTATCTGTCTCCTCTACAGACTTGGTTCTCCTTGCATATGTTGAAGAACATTTTTTGCTTGAGTGTGTCACTGTTATAATTTCTGTAACTGCCTGCTCATTGCAGCATTGGTTTACCCTTGTGCAAAATTTGACTTTGCACCTTGAAGAAACGTCTGATACTTTAGTGCTGAGTGTGCTTGAGTTCCTTCCCTGCTTGCCAATGCCTGTATTTAAGGAGGGCAGCCACTGCTGGCCCTCAGAAGGTTCTGCCCATGAAGAAGCCAAGTCCATCTTCTTCAACAACTTGGTTTGAGCCTGACTTCGTGTTACAGCAGAAATATGTAGCTTCCTAAAGAGCCAGAGTATTCCCACTTTTGTGACCCCAGATTTGTGGCCTAGAATGCCAGGGGACTGAAGAGCCATATTTTGCTCCGTGATCAGAATATCAAAGCTCCTCCATGCTTGGCTCTGTCATTGCTTTTGCTGTGTGCTCTTAGGTAAGGTAAATTCACCTCTGCCTGTCTCTGTGTGGCTGCCTGCAGTGCAAAACAATGACATTTCCTTTGCAAAATCCTTCATGGACTACAGCAATGCAGGAATTTTCCCTTTAAAGAATTTTCTTACATTATTTCTTAGTTTTGCCTGCGATGTCCATATAAGAAGGTGGACACTCCTGTGAGCGAGCCAACTTTCCATCAAGAAAATGGACCTTCTTCAGCATGGCTGGAAGCTTTTCCAAATGTCTTTGTTTGGCAGCTCATGATCCCCTCAATAGACCCACAGCAGGGGCACCCCTGGCGCCCAGGGTCTCAAGGCTTAACACCTATCTCAGTTTCAGTCTGTGTGGTTTCATGTAGCACTTCCTCCCATTTGCTGCCCTTTTTCCACCCAGGCATTTAGGCAGCTTCCCATTTTGTTAAGCACTGATTTAATCTTGGTAGCCCGAATAATAAATAGAAGTGCTGCGAATAACTTGCCTTTTTTTTTTTTAAATTTCATTTTTTACTATTATTTTTCGTTTGTTTTTTGTTTATTTGTTTATTTTTTGTTTGTTTGTTTTTTACCAAGCACTAAACTACAGGATGTTAATGTCAGATAAAATCTCCAAACCATCCTGCTGATGACCACATCAGCATTTCATGGTTCCAAAAGACTCTTTATAGTCTTTCTCTTTTTTGATACCTTTGAAAAGCTTGAGAGACGAAAAGACAAGCACCAAAACCTCCTGTCTTGATCTTAGTTCTTTCAGATACCACTTCTAGTGTCCTGGAGATGGTGAGATACCCAGCAATATGTTCAAAGATCATCTGAAAACATGAAGGCTACATTGTTGGGCAGACTGGATGCAGATCTATGGTGCAAAGGCATTTTGTCGTGATATTATTTTAGCAGGTGTCTCTCAGCTGCTTCCCACTTACCATTTTGGTATGTATGGTGTCATGAGAATGTAGTGGGTGAGATAATATTGCCAGTGCATAGTATGACTGCAAAAATCTCCAAACACCAGAAGTTTTATCTCAGTGGACTAATGTGACCCCAGGTAAACAAAGTTCTGGTTATCTGTTTGCCCTGCCTGATACACACTGCAGCCTGCATGGCACGAGTCTTTGTATTGTCATTCTGCAGTGTGATTTGTTTTTCTTCAAGTTTGCAGCTGGAAATCAAGCCAGAAAAGCAGATTCATCTCTGCCTTGGATTTTCTCCTGCTAGCCATTGAGAAACAGATTTATTTATCATCAGGTTTCTCTATTTCTTTTCTCAATTTATATCACCATCTTAGACAACAGGGGTTGTACCCCAGCAGAGAGCTTATATTTCAGCGTCTAACACAGGAATTCTTGTGCACAAACAGTGCGAGCTCTGGGACCATCTGTAACCAGCACAGTTCTGGGAAGCATTGACTGCACCATTTTTAGTGTCCATGCATTTAAAGGGCAGGTTGATTTCTGCTGCTCGACATCCATCAACACATAATAATATGGTCCTCCTGTTCTTCTCTGAAATGTACCTTTTCATTTCAGATCTTCTCTAAAGAGAAAGAACTTCAGCGTATGCAGACACAACGGGTTCATTGCCACACATGACCCCCACTATGTGCCATTCATTCTATACTGAACATGAAGCTTTAATTCCCCTTCTAGGAGGGACCTAAGCAAGCCAGAGCCCTGTGGTTGTACAAATATTCACACACAGTCTGAAACAACCCATCAAGGATTATTCCTGGAGTGATTAGGAACAAGTCCTAACAAGCCTTCATAATAATGCAGACTATTTAAAGCTTCTGAGGGCCAGGATCATATGGCAAAGGGCAGGGTAAATGAAAACAGGGTAATTTCTGATGCCATGAACATGCTAAAATGGGAGGTGGGGAATGTTTCTGAGAGTCTGTGGGGGGAGTTGACTGGAAGGAGGGGAACATTATAATAATAGTTAGCATTTATGTAACTCTTCATGTATTTAAACCACTGCACAAACACTGACTGGGGAGGAACTGGAATGCTCTGCATGATACCCAAGAGAGAGCTATTTATTTTTTTTAATTTTGTTTTTAGTATTGATCTAGGGTAACAAGTAGCTCCAGTCAGGGGAACAGCAGCATGGCTTGCCTGGCATGTGAATGGGTGTCACTTGTTGAAGCAGGGCCAGAGGGATGCAGAAAGAAATGGGCATGGCTGTGGTGAGTAGAGAATTCTCTGGGGAGCAATGGGGAGAGCTGGCTATGTCATGCCTTCTCTTGTGCCCTTGGGAAGGTGAGAGAGCCTTAAAGGGCCATGTAAGTCTCCTTGACATGATCACATATTGCCCTTGGCTCGCTATTAGCTTGGCAAAATGTGAACATATAGGTGCCATGATCAACAGCTGTGATTTCTCTCCCCATGGGGTCAACTCCAGCTTGGGAGGCTTTGAAGTCAGATGGAAAAAAGCATTTCCTCATATCTGTGATGACATGATGAGGTGAGGACAACTGCAAGTCCAGCTGCTGCCAACAGCAGGCCTATGAAGGAGCAGCAGGGTACTTGGATACCCTCACTTAGGAGATGTGTCCTCCGTCAGGTTGTCCTCCCTCCTCTGCTGCAGAGCATCTGTGATGATATAACCAGAGCAGCAGCAAATCATAGCAGATAAAACAGGCCTTGCTTGTGCCTCCTTTCACAACATTAGCTCTGGGTTTCTTAGAGATCATAGTGCTACCTACAGCCTCTTATACTGTTGCCAGGAGATTTTTTTTTTCCTATAGTGGTTGAGATTTTTCTATAGTGGCTCTTGTGAGGGCCTCAGTTCCAGGATGTCTGAGAAGCAGGTGCATCTGCTTTTAAAATGACTGGGAGTTGAGTTGGGTGGATGACTGATACACCAGGGAAGATGGGAGGAATCAAGCAACTTTTTCTTGGCTTCCTTGCTGAACTGAAAACTGTGAGGATATTTTTTTTCATGCAGCATGCAGAAGGAAGCACTCAAGGCTCTAGACTTGACTAAAAAAAAGTTATAGCAAGATAAGATCTTATTTCAAATGGAAAATTCAAATTTTCCTAAACAAAATGACTTGGTTTTTACCCACTTATGCTTATTTTCTTGCAGAAAGACCAAGTCACAGAACCACTAGGATGGTTGTTTTCATCCACCATTTAAAACCATTGTTCAGTGAAAACATTTCCCTTATACTCCCTCTGAGCATCTCTATGTGCATCATGCTTTTTTCTTGTAGGATTCAATACTGAGCTCATGCTACATGCTGCTTCCAAGATCTTTCTTTGGTTTTGATTTTTCTTACAGACTTTACAAAGGACTGCAGAAGGAGTTGAGGGAACTGATCAACACCTTCTCAATTCCAGTTTCTCCAACAAAGAGGAGAAACCATTTGTGTTTACAGCTCCCATTTTCATGTGTGCCTCCAGGGTGGAAATGAATTGAGACAGCTGCTTTGCTGTCCAGTCCTGGTTGGAGGTTCTTATATCCCACATGCTTGGATTTATGGTATATCTTGCTGCTTCTTCCCAGGTGACATCTGAGTGCTATTTTATGTAATGCTTCTCTTCTGATTCAGGCTGTTCCTGATGACTGTCAGTTCTGAAATATCTTATTCTCTCTAAATGGAAAGATCTGTCTTGGTTCTTGAGAGCTTCCTGGGATGTTCCTACTTGCGGACTTTAAGTGTTGTGCAAAGTATTTTTTCTGTTCTCCTTGCTTATGAAAATGGACTAAAGGCCTTGTCCTCTGTAGTACTTTTTCTAGCTGCTGCCAGAGAAGAGCTGTTGCCTCGAGTATTTCCTTGTGCCAGTGCACTCAGCTGTTGCATACACGAACTGAATATTTGAGGGTTACCTTTTCCTGCCTTCTCCTGAGTGCTCCATTGTTTGATACCCAACCTAATGGCTGGGCAACCTCACAAGAAGTGCTTTTGTCTTATTGACAGATTTGGCCCAGGTTGCAAATGTCAACCCAAGGTGTCAAAGTGAGTCACTGCACATGCATGTATCTTGAGAGGATTTTCCATGCAACATGATGAAGTCATTGACAGCCGTGTTGTGCAACTGTCGGTCATGAATCATGGGGATTAGTGACTGAGGAACGCTCAGGCTGTGGAACCAACTCATGTAATTATCTATAATGACACAAATATAGAACAAATTAATTAATAACTGACATGTTCTTTCCACTCACTTGGCCCCAGTTGCCCCATTGGGCAGCCTAATGTTTTGTGTGTGCTCTTGGCAGGCTCCATTAGCGCTCCACTTCTTATGTAGGCGAAGTAAAAAGTCTCTGTTGCTTGCCTAAGGGAGTTGCCAATGAATCTGGCTACTTGCAGGTAACTAGGGAGCAGCAAGACTTCCTAGTATGAATTCTGCTCTCTGTCATGCCCCCTTGCTTTTTTTTTTTTTTTTTTTTTTACATCAGTTTCTTGATCCATATTCCTCTCCTGCTTTTTTGTCCCCTTTCTTTCACCTTCCCCTTACTGCCCCACTTTCCTGCCTCTGTTTTGTCTCCTCTTTGTTGTGCACAGAAAAGAATTGTGCTAGAAGATATTTTTTGTGTTTGTCAGCCAAAATTCTGTGCTCTCTTCCTGTAAATATTTCAGTTTCATCATGAGACAGCATTAGTTTGTTAGCATTTTTTGACTGAATGGGCAGCATATTCTTATAATGTTTGTTTCTTCTGGGAAGTTTTCCTTGGTGTTTTTTGATGTCTTAGTTTTTTATTAGCATTTCCTCTTGCCAATGTTTTGCTGTAGAGTGCCGCCTGGGCTTACTATGAATGTTTTGGTATGAGGCAAAAAGAATTCGTATTTCTGGAGGATTTATTCCCTTGGTATGTGCTTTGGGCAAGACCCTGTCTCTGTTAATATGCCAAAGGCAAAAATTCTCATGGATTTCTTTAAGGAGCAGGACTGAGTCTTGCTTTTGCACCCATGAAGGATTGTTCTATCCCACGCAAGTCCTTAAGGGAGAGGGCTGGCTTGGACAAGAATGGGTGAGGCAGGACTTGCACATGCCACCTCCATGGGACAGTACTGAAACACACAGCAGACTTGACTTGCTCATAGCACTGAAAGGCATCAGCATCACAAGCTTGAGTCCCCACTTCCCATGCAGAAAATCATCAAAACTTCTCAGAGCTCATGGTCAGTGTTGCTGGACTTGGCAGCATTCAAAATCACAGGTCAAGTCTTGTCCCATCATGATGCTGGAAGAAAAAGATTCCCAAGACTGAAATATGTACCTATTTCTTTACAGCAGCTGCCTGGTTTGTGAGCCTGCAAGTGCATTCAGATAACATCGCCAAGTTTTCCTATGCAAGCATGAAGGCAGCTAGAAAATATTTTGTATTAACAAAAAAAAATGTACATTTCACCTGACTGCAAGACCTGGAGTGTGAGAAATGGATTGACTGTTGCAACAGTTGGGGTAAAATGGAGAGCACTGCTATGTGCCAAGGTGAGCTGACATCCTGGGAGGGACAGAATTATAGTTCAGGGAAATGATGGGGAGATGCAAGACCTTGTCTTCAACTGGTTAACTGGGTCTTTGGGATGGAAACCAGGCAACAGAGTATGTGTTTCAGCTGCTGCTAAATGAAATTATGACTTTAAAGGGAAGCAGGCTGCAGACCCTGCTGAGACCTGAAGCTGAGCATATGCTCTGCTAAAGTTGCATTGCTCTGAGCAGGGTAACTACGACAGAGGTAAGTATGGTAATAGAAGGTTGCGGTCGCGTGTTATAGAGATGGATGCCTATAGACTCTGAGATCCAGCATTAAAATGCTTCACAGAAGAACAGATTGCATGTAGTACTCAGTGAGCTGAGCCACTGGATCACATCTGGGCTGGGTTTGAGAGCTGAGCATATCTGCAGGTAGAAAGAATGTTTTGTGCGCAGACTGTGTGTGTGTGTGTGTGTGTTAGGGAAGGCATGACAAATACAGATCATCTGATAGTGTGTCCTGCAAATGCTTTTGAGCATAGCTCAAAAACAAAGTTCAGTTTTCTCATTTGACAGTAAAATGCAAGCAAGGCAAAAATTGAAAACCCTCTCAGAAAAGCAGTAGAAAACAGCTCTGAGAACTTCCAGTTTTAAAAGACACAAATGAAAATATTTGTTAAAGTATTTTTTATTTTCCCCTTCACCTTCTCATCAGCTTTTATTCTGTTCTGCCATGAAAAGGGAGGCAACAGAGGATGAAAGAATTAAAACAAAGCTGAAAAAGTTTCTTGGGTTTGTGAGGTTTTCTTAACTTAAAAGTTAGAAAAATTTGAGGAAGGGGAAGAGAAAATGCTCAAAAATGAATTTTCTTTTGAAGAAAAAAAACTCTGTTCATTTTTAAAAGTGTTTTGAACAATTCAGTTTTAGTTTGAGTTATTCCATGCATGGAGATAGAAGACTGGTTTCAGAATTCAAGTTCTGCATTCAAAATTCAAGTTGTGGATCTGTGGTTCTTCTTAAATACAAATGTAGGTAAACATATATCACCCAGAACAGTTCCTGCAGAATAATGAGGCTATTTATTTGGCATAGCCCCTTATTCCCCACCTACTTATGATGTATTTAGTTTTCAGTGACTAACTGGAATGATGATTAAAACCTCTGTCTGGACAGCAGCCGCTTGCCTTCAAGAGTGGTCTGACTTCCATCTCCACCATAAATAGCTATACACAGTTTGCCATGTTTCTTCGAAGAAGTTTTTTGGACAGTCTTAACCTGATTTTCCAGGAATCTCCTCTTCCTTGTACTTGGAAATATTATTAAGTAGTGCCTTTCTCTTTCCATGCCTATAATGCATCCCAAGGGTCCAGATGGAAGGTGAAGTCCAATGATTCAACACTGAACATAAGTACAGTAACATCAAAGAAAAGAGAGGAGGGAGGAATGAGTTTATGACCAGAAGGTCGTTGAACAATGTACCCTCCTTCATGTGCATCCAGTTGTGGATGCTTGGCTTGGAGCTAAAAGACAAATCCATGCTGTACATGAGCCCAGGCTTTCAATGTTGTGCTAGTGAATTAGGTTGCCATTCAGGTTAGACCCGAGATGGAAATGGAAGGCAAAGTACACGTGGCTGTTGGGCATGTCTATATGTGATAAAGCAGGTTAGAGAAGCATCTTCTTTTGAAGCTCTCAAGTGATTGTCCTCTCCTCAACAATTCTCAATTAGTAATCCTTTTCTTTCTCTCCCAGTGGAGTGCATGGTGCCATTTCTCAACAATACATGTGTTTTCTTTCCATTGAAATGCTATGGTGTTACAGTTTTCAAATTAACAACTGAATGTGTCGGAATATTTTTTCCCACACAAGCATTTCTTAGACTTGCAATTCCCTTTTCTGTTAAAAGTGTCAGTAGTAGATTTTTAACCCATTCTAAGAAACTGTCTGCTGTCAAAAATGACTAATATCCTAAACTCTCTTAGGAATTGCTTGTTCCGATTTTCCTTGCTGAAAAATGATGATTTCTGGAATTGTTTTTTTTTCTTCTTTTCTCTCCTTAGCATTCTGTATGTGTCTTCATAGTTTTTTCTCATCCCTCTATAGCATTAAACTTTGGAAAGAGTGATATTTCTGAATGTGGAAAGTAACAGAAATGGTACAGTAGCTCAGCTGGGATTAAAGAAGTGATTTAAGCCAAGTCTGACCTATAGGGAGAACTTTTCTGAAACCAAAATGCTCCTACAGGTTTGTTTTTTTAGCTTAATAACTTTGTTAGTCCAATCTCTAGTTCTATAAGGACTTCTGAATGGATCTTGTTCACTAATAAATTCCAAATAATTCCTGCTGGCTCTTTGTCTTCTTCTCCATTAGATTTTATTATAGGACTTTTTACATAATGGGAGTACACAAACAGGAGATTTGGAGCCACAATTGCAGAACTCTTTGTTCTGGGGTTGGGAAATCAGTTTCCAGATGTGGACCATGTTGGTGGATTTTTTCTGCACCCCCCCCCCCCCCCCCCCCCCGCCCTTTCTTTTGTGTGTGTATGTCTTTCTTCCTCTTTTGGCCAGGAGTGAGAGAAGGAAATTAAGATGATGAATGAAATAATGAAAATAATAAAATAACAATGGTCAAAATCCCCTTTGTTCATGAGTCATGACTCAGCTGAGGGCAGCAGCAGGAGTGCTGCTGTGAGTCTCCTCTGATGTCAACAGCAGACATCACTATAGGGACATGTTTAGGTACTTTGAGTGGAAGAGGTGGAATCTGGGGAATGCATGGAGAAATTTGTTAAGTAATTAGAAAGATTCTTGGGTCCATGTTCTCTCCCACGCTCCAGTTTCTTTGTGCCACTCTGGAAAGACAACAAATCTCCCCAGCTGAGAGTTTTCCCAGCATGGGGTAGTCCACAGATGGCAAAGTTGGCTTCTAAATTAACTTCCCACAGCACAGGGTTTGGAGGGGGTGGGCTGTCACCAGCTGATGAGGAAGAGAGCTGCTCTGAGAAGGACTCCCAAAAGTCAGGACAAACCCTTGTTTCAGCAGCACTCTGGCTGTGGAGCAAATGCTCCAGGTGTTGGCATGAGTCAGGCTGTCTCCTTCCTCTCTCCTCCTTCTGACTTCTTCAGGAGAAAATTAAGCACCACGCAGAAGTGATATTGTGTGCTTACTCACCGCAGTACCCATGACTGGCCACCAAAAGGGACCCCCAGTGTAGTTACTGAAGGAAGACCCAGGGCTGGAGATGTCTGCAGGACAAAGCCTTTTGCCAGGGTTTCATGAGTGAGGACATTAGGACTAAGATATATTAGTGTTGTACGTGCTACTGCATCTGTCGAGGCAATCAGGTCCTAGTCAGTGCCATCACTTCTATTGTTCTGCAGACATCTGTTTCATTCCAGCATGGGGAAAGAACCAAAATGATTTCTTGTTAGATATCTATTAGCAGGGTTTTAGCCAACGATCTCTAGGAGTGAATTCTGAGGCAGGGAGCTGAGACAGAGACTTTAAGTTGCATTGTGCCTTTAATATGTCCACGTGCTGACACTTCTGTGGTGAGTTACTGAGTCCCCCAGAACTGTTTGGCGTTGCCTATGCAGACAACCTGGGCAGACCCTGAAGATATGGGAGGAGACTCAGCTCTGCTAGCTCTGAAGGTTTTTTTTCCTCTGAAATCACTGCTTTTCAAGTTGTGGACACATCTGGAAGTAACAGCAAACATGTGTAGCCTGTGGTTTTTGAGGATAGGAGATGGGATTCATATGCAAGGGTGGGAGGGGATGCCGTTTCTGTCCCGATGGAATGACCTTGGAGGCAATTGGAGACAAACTGGAGGTAGAGGAAGAACTCCCCAGATCAAAGAGAGATGGCCATCCATCTCTGCCATTCCCTCTGGAGGAGCTG
The DNA here is from genome assembly GCA_035583135.1 of Lophotriccus pileatus. NCBI lineage: Eukaryota > Metazoa > Chordata > Aves > Passeriformes > Tyrannidae > Lophotriccus > Lophotriccus pileatus. Next base: position 15,407,251 of record JAWWES010000168.1, on the reverse strand, counting down.
GGAGGTTATTCTTGATTGTAATGGACACACACAGAAGTTGTAACACATGACTCACTCTGGTGGTTATGATGAGATTTGCACCCCCTACTTAGGTGATGAGACACAAGGCTCAAGTCAGGTGGGTGATGGATGCTCAAAATAATCTTGACTGTGTCTTTACAGCTGTGGTTGCAGTTAGAATATTTATCATAGCCTGGCAATAATAAACTCTTTTACCTAAACTGGATATTTAAGAATATAGCCACAAAGAAAGTACAGCTTTGAGCCCCTTTTCTGGTTGTAAAGATTGTTGAGCTAGAGAGCTTGGGAAGTATCAGGTATCTTTGATTTATCATTAAATTTTTTGCTTTAGTCCTTTGTGGTTTTGGGTTTCCAGGGGTTGAAACAGATTTTGGCCATGACCAGGCTACTGATCTATCTGCCTTTACATTGGTTTGACTCTACTATCCATCTTTACATTGTATGAAGTGCTTTCAATCTCAGCAGCAGGGAGGACTCCTCACTGGAGTCCATGGAGTCCCTTGTCTGGTCCTGCTTTTGAGGATTTTAGACTCTGTCATGGAATAGTTTTATTATTATGCTGATTTTTCTTTTTTTTTTTTTTAAATACATACTTGTATTCTGTTTAAATATGACTCTTTCAAGAAGTCCTCTTTAAGATTGTAATTTTTTGAATAGAGGGGGGAGTGTGAGCAGGACATCCTTGTTTTTACCACAAAAAGGTCCATTCAACAAAAGAGGATTTCTAGTGTTTCCTCCTGATGACTGAATCAGAGGGGTCACTACGATGGGGTAACAAGTGAAAGAGAAGATAGTGTTTGACCTTTCTGTCACAATTTTTCCTTTGATGGGGGTACATGCTGTCTCATGATAAGATGGACAAGTATCATGGAATGGAGAAAAATTTTCCACTAAATGTTTCTATCAGAATAGCGAGAGCATGCTTCTGGGTTTGGTATCTTAGTGTCTTGGGGAAGAAGGAGGAACATGATTTTTGCTGTGTCAATGTCTGTGGTTTTTTTGAGTGTTCTTTCCTTTACGTTGTTTCCTTTTGATTTTCCAATGCTATGGGAGAAGTCAAAATAGCAAGAGAAGCAGAAGTCACAGTTCACGAGATTGCCACTGTTTTCCAGCTAAATCTCTGTGCCTAGTATTTCTTACTTCACAGGCACTTCCGAAGAGCTGTTGCCAGCAAATGGGAAACTCTGCATACAAGGAGTTTGGCAATATTTAGGCAGGCTGAATCTGCATTTTCATTTGTAAAGATGAACTGACTCTTGGAACTGCTCTACTGGGACTTTCAAAGGTTTTTGGAAATCAGACCTTGAAAACCAGAAGGAAATGCCAGATTTCCTTTGCTGTTTGCCTTGGTAGTGCAGTAGTCACAGGAAACATGCGTGATAATTGCAAACCTGAGCAGGTAGGAGCAGTGCTTGAGTTGGAAGTAACCAGAAGGTAGTTGACCAAAGATAATCATATGACATAGGCCTTCTTGGAGCTGAAGCCAAAAAGGAATGATCTGCATTTCATTTCTCTCATTTATATCCCGTCAGGACACATTTCCTGAGGATCTGGATTGAGAATAATTTCTCAGAGGAACTACTATTCCCTAAATCATATAAAATAAGACACGCCGTCTGCATCGATGAGCAAACCCGTTTGGTCTTTAAGCATTTTCATGAATCCTTTGTATCTTTGAGTTGAATAGCTGCAATTGCATGGCAAGACGGAATGCCAAAATGAATGAAGAGGAAAAAGGAGGAACAATAACCTAAACCAAGCACTTATATTGAAAACAGGACCCAGGGAAGAACAAGTAACTGCTAGCTCTGTAGGCTGGCTCTCTCTCTCCTGCAAATCTCTTTCACTGGTGAGACAATGTAGGGATAAAACAGAAGTATCTTTCAGATTGCAAACAGCATGTTGGCAGATGAGTGGACATAAGTTTTAGAGATGACATGACTGGCCTTAGCCTACCAACTTTACTACATGCTCATATTCATAACCAGACTTCTGGTAGTTTGTTCAAGCAAGGAAAGTGAGTACATTTGTCACTCCACCAGCACTGCAGCTGTGCAGGGCTCGCAGAGGGTGATTGTCCTAGCACACAAATCCCAGATGTTGTCAAAGTCCCACGTTACCCGACAGAAAAACTGTGGTAGCACTGCTTAGAAAAACAGAGAGGGAAGAGGAAAAAAAAAAAAAGAAAAAAAGCCCAAGAACAACTAACTAGTTCTCTTTAAAAAGAGAATTACTTTTGATGTCTGCACAGCCAGCTGTGACATCCATCTGCTATTCTACTTCACAACATGTTCAATGCTGCTGAAGGTATGGCTGAGAAATCTATGTGATGGTTTCAAATTCGGCATGTGTCTTGAAATGAGGACTCGGGCAATATCAGTGTGATTGTAGAAGCATTGTTTCTTCAGCCTCAGTAATGGGAAGACAAAAACCTCATGTGTTTCAGTAACGAACTGTTAGCTAACAACTACTCACAGTCTTATTTAATCCTTGAGTGCTAATAGAGAAGCAGCAATGTGATTGTTTAAAAATCATAGTCTTTCATTAAAAATTTTTTCTGAGCCTTATTAATTAAGAAACCAATATATCTAATGTGTCATAAATAACATATCTGAGCAGACAACATAAAAAATAAAAACAATGTATAGGCCAAATACCACTTCTGGTTATATTGTGTAACCCAATGGAGAAGATACATGTAAATGAGAACAAGATGCACTCCTATAATTGTAACTGTATAGAATTATAGAGAGCTTTGACCACAAAAAAAGTAACTGAAATTGTCAAAATCCTGACTGTGTGCCAGATACCTTGGGGCTGAATTTGACATCCACTGTGATGTGTTCTTTAGGGAGAGGACTCAGAGGGAGAAATTGTACCTCTGTCCCAAAAACCCCTGCTTTGAACTGGGCCAGTTGCCCAAAAGTGGTGTGCTGTATCGCAGCATCTCAGTTTATCCCACCACATTTGTTCTCCCATGGTTTTTATTGGTGCTTTGCCCTTTTTTTCTTCCCCTCAATGACTCTTGAACTTACTAAGATTGTGGTGTTACTGCCTTTGAAGTTGAAGCAAGTCCTCCTATCTGTTGGTACTGCTATTTTGTGCACAGGACATCCGTGAGTTTCATGCCAGTTCTGAGCTGCCAGTGCTTCCTCTGCCTCTTAGGACACTTGAAGTTTGGATCCCTGAAACCACAACCTTTGCTCATTTGGCTCAGTACAATGCTAGGAAAAAATTTGTGGTGCTACTCCCTTGAAAGCTGATGCTGGCAATGAAAGGAAATTCCTGGATTTGAATGCTTGTCTGTTTACTTATTTATTTACTTTTGTGTTCAGCAGTGGGAAAATATTTTCTTCTTTCTCCTTGTCTTGTCAAAAACACTTTATTCATCACAGCGAGCACCAGAGTGCAAAAACTGGACTGCAATAATTTCTCCTCATCCCAGATCTTCCTTGGTCCTCAGTGAAATGCTGCAAGGCTGGGAGAAGACCCGTGAGGGATTTCTGAGGATGAAATGGCCACCCTCAGTTTGCAAGGCCACCACAACCAGCTTATTCCTCCCATCGCCTTGGGACGTCGGCTCCACGCCCTGTGATGCTGGTCTGCCGCACATCGTTGATGGAGCTGCCAGAGCTTGCCTTGCCTCTCTGAATGGAGAGGGCATGCCCTGCCACTCCGCCTGCTTGTCTTGCCTTCTGCTTTATCCTGTCTGTGAACTCCTGACCTTGATTGCTCCCTCTCCTCGCCCATGCTCCCCTCCCTCTTCCAAACTCCAAGACGGTCTCGTGTTTCTTGGAATCCGGCAGCGTGAGGCCTTCTTGTTGATTGGTATAAACAATCTTAAAGGTCACATTTCCCCCCCCCCCTGCAGAGGGAGTTGGGGTGTGTGTGAGTCTAAAATAAAAGGCTTCTCTCAAATTAACAACCACAAGGATGTAAACATGGAAGCCAAAGGGAGCTGTTCACTAGCAGTGTGAAATGTGCCAAAGAAGCCCTTCAGGGCTTTCTTAGGAAAGAAAATGTGGACACAAGATGTGGTATGCTCTTGTAGCTGACTGGCAGGGAGAGGTCAGCGTGCCAGAGGATGGTGGCAATCATGCCCTGCGTGAATGGTGACATTGGATTTGAGCAGCTTTGTTTGTGCCAGGGCTGGCACTGGTCATCCTGCTAAGCTGAGGGGAGAATGCAGAAGTCGTGGTGGCTTTGAGCTGCAGGGGCAGGAGGCCTGGAGCTGTGGGACACTGGATAGCATTTCACTCAGCCTGGTGCTGGGTGCCTAAAGCCGGTCAGCTGCCTTTGTGGGCTTCAGTGAGAATTGGGTCAGAGCCCTGTCTGGGGAGACATTTGTGGAAAACAAGCAAAAAGCAAACGTAGGTGCTCAGAGCTTATGTCTGCTTTTGGCTGAATCACAGCCAGGTCTCCACTCCAGAGGTTTATGCACTTAGTTACGTGAGTTCAAGTACGGCAGGGAGTCGCAGTCTTGACAGGCTTGGTTGTGCCAAGAAAACCCTTTGTAGGTGCAGCCTACCCTGCGATGAGAATCCTTTGACTGCTTTAGTTTGTCTAATCTGGGGAGAGAGTTTAAATGCAAAAGGACAGCACCTCTTCTTATCTTCATAAATTTTCTAGTGTCTGAAAAACTGTGTGTGTTTAATGCTTTCTAGCCCAGTCCAGCTTGAGGGTTATTAAAGCTGCTTTGCGCTGTGCTCTCCCCTGGTGTGTTGCAGGAGAGGAGGAATGTTTTGGGATGTTGCATGGTAGCTGCTGCCTCTTTGCCAAGGTTTCAAAAGTGAGCAAGCTGAAAAGCTGTATTTCAAAACTGGCCAATGTCTTCAGGAAACACCGCAAAAATTCATATCCCAGCAAATTTCTCTGAACTACAAATTAACATAAGTTCATTGAAGAGAAATCTGTAGAGATTGCTAAATGTGTAGTGACGTCATTCTTCAGAAGTTACTGAGTAAAAATTGTTGGAAATGAAGAGAACACTGGAGGAAAGTATTAAATATGTCTGCTGAATTTTATTCCTTCTTATGTCTCTGTTTTAGCCACTGCTTAAGACAAGATACCCAGTTAGATGAACTTTCAGCCTGGCTCAGTAAGGCCACTCTTTATTTTCTGCATATACCTCAGCTTTCTGTGGTCTGATCTCCTTTCTGAAGGAGATAACCAGGCACAACTTACTGCAGTGTGCATTTATTAGCATGTTCATAACTCTGTTGCCTTGACTGGTAGATGTAGCAAACCAGGGCAGATCTAATTCCAGCACCCAAGACCTGAGAAAGTATTTTGCGTGTTTTTTTTCTAGCCAATTTTCTAAGGAAATAAGCTTTATGCAAATGTACATGATATATGAACTTGTATGCCTGCTTGTCCCTCCATTTCCTTCCTTAGGACTCTTAAGCTGGTTTCAACCTAATTTGTAAAGGGAGTAGAGATTTCAAAGATAATTCAGTTTCTACAGATATAATGAAATTTAGAGCTGGTGAAGAGACATGTTCCACTAATGGGTGTAAACCTCAGAACTTACTCAGACACAAAAAAATTACACAGGGAGAAGATGTTAGGAAAAAACTCAGCCATGGGAAATGCTTCCTGGGCTCAGCAAGCATACCAAGGATACCAAGTTTCATTAGATCTTCTGCTTTTTCTCTTATTTGTATTATTTCCCTAAACCTCTACTCTCCCAGGTCATGTCCTGAATGGAAGCAGAGTCTTGAAAAAAGCAGGAAAACAATTTTTTTTGGACTGGTATTACAATAGATCTGAGATGCCCAGAGATCAGGATCCCTTTGTTCTTGGGTGCTTTCCATCTCATGCACAATAAGAGACAATCCCTGGTCTGAGGGGTTTAAAACACCAGATGCAGGCTGAGGAGGGAAACTGGTTCACCAGCTCACACTCCAGGTTTGCATCCTAGCTTGAGGGCTTTGAACTTGCTTTCTCCCCCTGATCAACTGGGGCCATGCAGTTCTAGCTGCCCTTGTAAGAACTCCCCAAAGTCTTGTCCAGATAGTAAATGAGCTTATGATGATGCTAGTGATGTTCTCATCTAGTTAATGCTTGAAAAGTGAGGTGCTATTTGCCTCCATGTCTAAACCAAAAATGATTGCCTACATCCCTCCTCGTGCTCTACAGAACTTTTATAAGATGACAAGTAGTCCATTTCTATCTTCTTTGAGGTGGGAAAGGAAGGGAGGTGGCAGGTTTGAGAAGATACATTGGTGTTTTAAATTGTATGGATATTTTAACTGTTTTCTGCTTTGTTGGTCCGTTGCTAAAGGGCAGCAAACTTCATTCCTGTTCCCAAATGTTGCGTGGCTGGGAGATGAGATCACACTGTCTGAGAGTAATTTGCTGATACATCACCTTTGTTTAAATTCCTAGCATGTTATGTTTTCTAACAAAAAAAGTGCCTGAAAGAACTGCTGGTGTCCCAGAGTGATTGTAAATGTTGAATTTATCTCAACATAAGTTTGCAAACTGGACAAAAATTTCTCAAATTTAAAGCTTTGCTGTAATTTCACGACTTGATAAGGACTTTGTGGGGGCTCACTGAATGAAAATAGTAAATGGCTAGAGAGAGAGGGCTCCAAAGCAACTAAGAAATAAATTACTTATTTGCCTGGCCTTCAGTTCTACAATTGGACAATTCCAAACTATTTTTGCTGAAAAAGGCATTTTTAGTTAAATTGAACACTTCAAGGAGAATGATAATTTTCATAAGCAATAAATTGTTGTAGGACCTGAAATACTAATTCCAGTCACATAAGCACCTGTCAAAATTTGAATTAGTTTTAGCTAAGACTGCTAAACGGCTTTTAATGCTTTCTGAGTCAAGCCATTGTAAAATGCTCCAAAGTGAGATAAATAAAACTGCAATTTTCCATGGGAAGAAAAAAGAGCGGAAAAAGGCCAAAAAATGATTCTTGAAGCCACCAGTATCTTTTAAGAGATATACAATGAGGAGGACAGGTCTGGGATACTTCTCCTAAAGGAAATGCTGGCTCTGTAGAGGAAAGAAGGAAAAACCTCATGCCCTGATGATATGAACCATTGTGGGGTTTTTTGCCATTATTTGAATCTTCAGTTTCAGGCAGTCAGGAGAACTGATACTTTTGGTGACACATCTCATCTCATCAAACACTTTATTTTCTTCCTGTCAAAGTTTTCCACAGGAAATCTCCAGCCAAAATGTAATATTAGGCATGATTCTTTCCTCATTTCCACTGCACTAACATGGTCTGAGTGGCAGGGCTGTTTTTTGCTAAAATCTCAGGCTGTCAAGAGCTGGCCCTTCTGCCAGAGTGGAGCGGGAAGCAGTTTGGAGAAGTCTGCACACGTATTTTCATAAGACATGTCACGCTCAGGGGGAAGTTTGGATCCACAGGATATGGAGGCAAGGCAGTCCACTTCCCTCATGGCAAAGCTTCTCTTTTTTTCGGAAAGTGTCCCTCCCCTGTGTTCTGGCGCAGGACTTGGGTCATGCTCAAAATTCCATCCTGTCCCTCTGCTTCCTGCCCTTTCACCCATCACAAGAGTGATAAAACGCCCGTCCACAGGCATTGTGGAACTGATTGCCCTGTTATATTTTCAGAAATTAAAAGTAATCTTGCAAAAGCTGGTTTTGTGGGCATTTCAAAGGGATCATACTGATGCAAGTTGCCCAGCATCTCAGGACTTTCAGTGTGTAAAATCTTTTATGCTTTGGTGAAAATCCCAGTCTCAATGCTTAGATTCTCCTTTTGCAAACACTGTTGTTTAGCCTCATGAGAAATGGCCAGGACTGTCATGTTTGCACTGACAAAAATGTCCCTCAATGAGTAATGGATCCTTCAGACCTGGGGTTTTGGACTGATAGGCTCAAGCTGAGAAGTTGGACTGCTGTTTTCACAGGAACAGAGGAAGCTGTGCCTAGGAACAGTTCACCACCCAGATACAAAAGAAGCTGGGCATTTTGAACAGGTGTCTCTTGAAGTTCTCTGTATTGTTCTGGGCCGCCTGCTCTGGGTGACTCTGCTTGAGCAGGGCAAATTGGTCAAGATGACCTCAAAAGGTCCTTTTCCACCTAAACCATGCCGTGATTTAGCCTCTTAACTTGAAGTTTATTTCTTAGTCTGCAATGAGTTAATCTGGATACTGGAAGCTGTGTATCTTCAACAGTACCACAGAATTCCCTTATATTAATTTTTTACATTCTACCTACCTAATTTGTATGTAATTTCCTTGTTCTCCTATGCTACACTTCAGTCTAGACCAGCCTGTAGGTAACTAAGCAGAGTTAGGAGGTGATGTCCTGAAAACATATCTGGCAACGACCCCTTCCAGGTCATCTCTTCAGAGCAGCTCCTGCCTGTTTCTCAGCGCCTCCCAGCCCCTTGCCATCCTGTCTGTGGCCCTGGTCAGGCTCAGCATGCCAAAGGGGACAAAGCCTCCTCCCGCATAGCTTGGGCATAGCTTAGCCACATTCTTCAGTGACTGCTTTTCCCCAGTGACCTTACTCTACAGCTCTGGTGGTCAGTTGACTATTATGCTGCGAGCTTGCCCGCATTCCTCCACCCACTCAGGCAAGCACTGCTCACTGGGAAGGGGCGGTGAGGCAGGGAGGAATCCGACCGTCTGGAGACTTATTCAAGGAAAACAAAAATTTCTGGCCACTGGGACTGTTTTGCCCATCACTTCTCCAGCAACAGGGAGTTTGGAGCAGCTGCACAAAGAGGGTCTGACCACTGTGGTTGCCACACACCCTGAGGTGACAGGCATTCCCATGGCAAACCAGCAGTCTCCTCTTGTTGCCACACTACTTGGCCCTTTCCTCATGTTAAGAGGAAACACCAAGGAGAACAGCCTGGAGAAACCTTCTCAGAGCAGTTACCACTTGTCATGTTTGTGGGAGCCTTGCAGTAACAGGTTTGGTTCCTCAGCTCCTCCGCTTTGAAGGATGTGAAGACTGCTAAGCTAAGGATCTTTAAACACTGTAAATCATACAGCTTGTCGGTTTTGAGAACCTTTTAATTTTGACCACTTAATGTGCAACTTCTAAAATAACAGTTTCAATTTCTTATATATGTGTGTGAAAGAGAAATAGAGACTAGACATGAGCTAGATAGGGAGTTGCAATGCAGATGATTTTACAACTCTAGAGCCAATTCATACAGATTACAGTGGAGAAAGGTTTGTACAGTAAGAGAAGAAGGTTAGAATCCTGCTATTTTATTACTGCTATGGTAAGATTAGAAATGTTAAGGATTTGTGAAGAAGTGACTGTCAGGAAAATTTATGATTCTCATCACTCACTCAGCCACTCTGCACATCCTGTATATTTTCTGACATACTTCCAACAGCATAAATATTAATAGAGTAATACTGACATTTAGGTCTGGTCCAAGTCTCATTAAATTCAGTGGAAATGCTCCCATTGTCTTCAGTGGAAGATGGATCATGGTCTTGAAAAGGAACAAAGGAGCAGAAAATACCAAGTGGGGCTTCGTGGGGCTAAATAATGTTGTTATCAAATCAGAACTCCTCAGCTTCCTGACTCTGAGCATTTCACTCTGTGACCTTTAACGTTAAATTATTGCCAAAACAGGAAGAAGAAATTAAGGCTTGATAAGGGTTGAGATGGTCACAGATTTTACCAGCCTCACTGATGGAATGTGACAATTTCTTCAATAGGAATGAGTTGGGCGTGAATTGTTCATCAGCCGTTTTGATTTATTCAACCTTTCAGCCCCAGCGTTTGCAGTGGCAGGGATTACTAGAAACTCAGCAAAAGAAATTCTTTCTTCCACTTAGTTTATAACCTCTGCAGGTGCATGAAGAGTTACAGAGAGAGGATTAGCTATTATAAAATGGCTCCATTTACTTCATTGACGAGATAGCCCAGAATCAGCAGTGTGGATACCATGTGAGAATTTATTGCAAAAGCTTTTTTGGCATTGAAATATCTCCCTCCTTTTCTAGATCAAAATCTTTTTCCCCAAACCTTTCTGCAGAGCAATTAGTTACAGCTGTGTTTTGCAAAGCCACCTAGGGAATTTGGATGTCCAGTTCCCATAAAGTTTAATGTGAATTAGTTTTCCAAGCAGCTTTGAAAGTTCAGCTGAGTTAGGACTGGAACCTTTTTGGTTTTGATACAATTCTGTGCATGGAACCCCTGCATCTCTAAATGACAAAAACAAAAAAAAAAAAAAAAAAAAAAAAAAAAAAAAAAAAAAAAAAAAAGATATGGATATTTTGAGTTTTTGTCATCACCTTGCAGAGCACAGGCCTCGATGAAATAGTTACATTGGAGACTGCAGCACCTGAAAAAGCTACACTTTGTGTCAAAACAAGCCAAAAGAATTTTTTTAGAGTTCTTCATAATTGTTAAGACCAAATTTCCAAGACAATCCCTCTTTGCAACCAAACACTGGCCAGGTTTCAAAAGGATCCCTTAATGAAACCACAGATATATCTCAGTGCATTGAGTTCTCCTGAAAATCTGGCCAAGGACGGTGTGACTGCAGAAGACTCTGTACTCAGGAGTACATAGCAAGATGCAGGCCAGAACAAGCTGTAGAGTATGTTTTGCTGCAGAGCTTATCAGTGAATATGTGAACTTTGCCAACTTTGGCCACCACCAGAACTTCCAGTTCCTCCTCTGGTCAATTAGGAGGTTCCTGTCTGATCTGTGATGCACAAGCAGACAGCCTGTCATATCTGCTGTTTGAAGAAAAAATATCCAGGGAGTAACAAATAGAAGATCCAAGTGAAACAGCTCAAGAACTGCAAGAATGGAAGGGGGGCTTGCGCTATGCACCACACAACATGCTCCTTGCTACCAGCATCTACAAAGGTGATAGCTTTCACTATCACCAAATTGTGGCTTAAGAGGACAGAAGGGTGCAGAAGAGGGAAAGGAGAGCGAAGCCACTTTGGTGCAACTAACTGGTGCAGAAGCCTCATGAAAAGAGATTGGTTATTTAAGCTGCAGACTTCTCAGAAAAGGAAACTCTAGAAATATTTCCTGTAGCTACACCAGGGGTCTGCAAATCTTAGCCAACAATCTGGAGCCACACTGGTAAACAAACACGTACTGAAAAAAAAAAAAAACAACCCAACATATTTTGAGAAATAGGTCCAAAGCAACTTGGGTTACTAGCTTTCCAGTGTTAGCACTCAGTGGCCACAAGAGCAATAAACTGAAAAGATTCCCCTCTTAGTTAAAAACAGAAGCAGCTGTTTATGATCAGTCCTGTTTGGAGCCTCCAACACCGTAAAACCAAACCTGCAGTGACCTGAGTGAATGTAAAGATTTTACAGGGCCACAAAGTATATGCATGTTTGCAGTGCTGTAGTAGAGAGGGGAAGCCGACTGAAGGATTTGTACCAGTCTCCCCACACCTTCTGTTTAAAAATTAAGCTTCACATTAGCCCTCAAAGAACAGGAATGGAATGCTGCATTTTTTGAACTCTTGTCCTACTGTTTACAATATTTGTCTGCCAGGCTTTTTCCTTTTCCCCCTTAGCCCCGAAGAGTTCATGGAGTTCCTTGGCTACCATGAAATTAGCAGGTGCTGCTGGAAATGGTCTTGAGTACTCATGGGGGGCTTTCTACCCAGGCATGGCATGAGTAAAGGGATTTCATGGTGCTGGTTGGTCAGGCAGAGTACATCAGAGAAAGCAGACCTGGTCTCCTATTCTTGTCATCTTTGATGACACCAAGCTGTCATCTATTGATACCTCAGAGGGAGGGGATGCCATGCACAGAGACCTTGGCAGACCAGAGAGGTGAGCCCACGTGAAACTCATGAAGTTCAACAAGGCCAAGGATAAGACCCTGCATTTGGGTCAGGGCAGACCAAAACATGAATGCAGGCTGAGTGATGAATGGATTGTGAGCAGCTCTGCAGAGAAGGACTTGGGGGTGTTAGTGGATGAAAAACTGGACATGACCAGCAATGTGTGCATTCAGCCAAGAAAACCAGCTGCATTATGGGAAACATTAAAAGAAGAGTGGCCAGTAGGTTGAGGGAGGTTAATCCGCTCTCTACTCCAGTCTCATGAGACCCCACCTGAAGAATTTTGTGTTCAGCTCTGGGGTCCCCGCCATAAGAAAGACATGGGCCTGTTGGAGCGAGTCCAGAGGAGGCAAGGAAGATGATCAGAAGGCTGGAGCACCTCTCCTGTGAAGACAGGCAGAGAGAGGTTGGGGTTATTTAGTCTGGAGAAGGGAAGATAAGCCTCTGGGGAGACCTTCTAGCAATCTTCCAATACTTAAAGGGAAAGATGGGAAGGAACGCTTTATCAGGGAGCATTATGAGGGGTAAAGGTTTTGAACTGAAAGGGGATAGATTTAAACTAGATATTAAGAAGAAATTCTTTACTGTGAGGGCAGTGAGGCACTGGAACAGGTTGCCAAGAGAAGTTGTGGATGCCCCATCCCTGGAAGTGTTGAAGGACAGGCTGGATGGAGCTTTCAGCAACCTGTTTTAGTGGAAGATGTCCCTGTCCACAATATAGGGTTTGGAACTAGATGACCTTTAAAGTTCCTTACAATCCAAACCGTTCTATGATTTTGATGGCTTTGAGATAAATAATGTTGGTTGATGCTGTGAGCCAAATCTACTTTGGTCACTTATGTTACCAAAGATTGTCTTACCCTCTATCTCCAAAAAATGCCTTTTTTGTCCCCTGCAATTTTATTTATTTATTTATTTATTTATTTATTTATTTATTTATTTATTTATTTATTAGATCCAAATTTTTCTTCCAAAACTTCTTCAGAAAGCTGTTGGGTATTTTTTAGAGAGTGTTGCTTAATGTGATCTGGATGTTGTCAGGTGGGTTCAAGTGTTTGTAAGCCTTAACCTACCTTGTGAAGAAAGATCAGTGTGGCTTAGGTAAACACATGTCTAGTTGAGGGTTGTGGTGCTTAGTGGCTCTTTGTTCAGCTTTAACTCAACTAGGGAAACTTTTTTAGTCCTTAGAAAAGTCAGATGGAGAAAAATAATGTAGTGGTCTAACAGAAAAATAATGTAGTGGTCTAACAGAAAGGCGCTCACTTCATGAAGGTGAAGCGCAGGGCTGCCAGTGTAAAGGTGAGTTGCGGCTTCGTTTGCCATGCTGTCCTTTTCCTCTGCATGAAACAAAAGTTTCCTCTCCCCACCCCCCTTCACATTGTTTCCTCTCCTCTCTTTTTTTCTCTTCCCGTCAAATATTTAAGCAGATATTTCCTTTCTGGTGGTGTGCCAAGGAGCATTCCAGCTCTGACCCCTTTGAAAATAAAAAGGCTGACCCCCATTTCCATAACCGAGGAAGGGACAGGTAGCCTTTGTTTGTGTTCCAGAGCATGACTGTTTTTCCTAGATTCACACCAAAAGAAGAGAAATGATGCTGTTATTCAGAGGAGGAATTGGGCAGTGACCCCAGCAAATGCAGTAGCAATGGCAGCAAAATGGATAGTACGAGCTGAATGCTTGTTGGTGATGAACCTTCTGGCTTTGGCCAATTCCTTCTCTTGCCCTCTTCCTCTCCTCTCTCTACAAGATTTCCTTATTTTGTTGTGTTTGAGGCACGTCAAACCCTGGAATAGCCCTCACAGGCATTAGTCACCAGTGATTAAAATAGCCACTAAGCAGGCAAGAGCCTGCAATGATTTGTGCTAAATTGGGTGTATCACTGTTTGTAGCAAGGATTGCTAATTTGCAAACCTCTCTTGTTATTATCGTTGTTTTTATATAATAGCACCAAGGGGCTCCAGTTGACATTAAAGTTCCATTTCATCCACTACTGTACAAAAGCAGAGAGCAGAAGAGTTTGTCATCTAGATGGGCACTGTTAAAAGCAGGAGAATTGAAGGACTATCTGGTCCATACAGCTGAAGCACAGAGGTCTCATTGGAAGAGGGGGAGAGGGAAAAGACTGATCTGAGAAATGGGCTTAGGTGCCCCCAGCTCTGAGCAGATTCTCAGAGGTTCAGCTGGGTGATTGCTCATCAGCTCCCTGCTGTCAGCAGGGTCCTGGTGGTGCAGGCAGAGCTGCTGCCAAAATGGGTGCTGTGCTGGGGGTAAAGGTGATACTTTTGTAAAGCCACAGAGCATGCAAAGATGGAAAGAAATCAGAAACACCAAACAAAAAGGCCACTCTGTTGGGGATTTGTGACAACAAACTCATTTGAGAGGGTGAAAGTTTCACCTTGGTCCAGAGATGCATATCTGAAATTGTAGTTGCAGATGTGTACTTGTCTTTCCCCACTTATAAAATGAAGACAGCAGTGTGACCTCACAGGGACTGTGTGTGGCTTAAGGGCCCAGTTTTATACATGTACATGATCTTGGATTACTCCTGGTGACCTGCATGCAAAGTCCATTTGCTAATAAGGATGACTGATGTAATATAGTGACTGAATCTATTAATTAAATACATAAGGTTCCCCTCCAGTCAGAAGTATCACTAGTGATTAAAGTTTTCATTTCTAGCACCTAGAGGAATCCGTTCCCCAGTTTTGAGCCCTTTAACTCCAACAGCAAAAAATACCCAAAACCCTGTGGTTTTCATTGCTAGAAGTCTTGGGTTCTGTCCTGCCAGTGGCTCATGGATAATACATGTTTTTGATGCAGAACAGAAATTGGAAATCATGTAAGAACAACTTGGGTCAGGCTGTGAGCTGTGAATATATCAGAAGGATTTTTCCCTCTGTGTATCTGCATCCAGCTGAGAGGAAGTAACAAAGAATGTGTTTAAAATCAATGGAATTAGTCGAAGTTCTTTGACGCGTAATAAAGATTTGTATTTTTGGATATTTTAAGTGAAGTTTTGGCTATGATTTTGTTTTGTCTGCAGTAGTCACATATCTCTAACTGTATAATAAACTACAAGATCTAAGTGGGATTGCTAGAGTTCTGTGTTGCTCTGCAGCAAGCAACACTCCAGCTGCCCACACTGACAGTAATAGTGGTGGTTTTATGGAGAGGGCACATTTTAAGTATTGGTTGTTAGTTTCTGTGTTAATGTGTGGTGAGTTAAGTACACAAATCAACTTGCAGTAAGTTTTAATGCAGCAATACATAATTTGAGGCAGCTGTCACCAGATCAAAACTGTGAGCACTTTGCTCACAGTGAAGGGGATCCCTGGTTTGGGAAAGCTGCTAATGAAGCACTGAATGCTGGATGTGATTAGTCTTCTTGCCACTGACAAGGCTTGGGCATTGAACTTCAAGCAAAGTGTGTTTTTAGAGTGCAGGGAGAGTGTGTGGGAAGTGTTGTACCAAGCCATGAGTGCGGAAAGTCAAGGAAGTTGAGTGATGAGGTTCAGGAAGGCTTCAAAGTGGCTGTGGATGGATGTGCAGCGGAAGGATGAAGTGAGGGTGAGCTGTGAAAATTAGTCTCAAATGCCTCTTCTCTTCATCCAGTTTATTTTGGTTTTCCTGTGAAAATGTCATGGGGATAGAGAAAGGACATTTGGCTGCTGGTTTCTCCAGCAAGGAGTGTGGAGGTTTGGGTTTGGTAACTCCACAGAGCCAGAGGTGAAAGTGGAATGGTGAGGCTTGCTCCTCTCAGCAGCAGGATTTTAGAGGCTGTGCCTTCCAAGGCACCACCCTGATGTGCTGACACTATTGCCAGTTAGTGCTATTGTATCTTGGACTGTCCCTTCGGGATTTTCTCCTGCATGGTGGTTTTACCCCTCACTTGATTACTGAGAAGGAAGAACACAAAGAATCTGTGAAGCAGCAAAGCTACCTTTTCATTTTCAGTTCCAAAGAGACAACCTTGAAATATTCAGAGAATTTACCTCTAGGGGAAGGAAATCTCCAAACCTGCTATTAAGATACCGCTACAGCACCTCATCTTAGTTAGCTAAGAGCTCTCATGAGATGCTTCCCAAGCCATGTCTGAGCTACAGGTTCTCTTCCTTGAATACCCTAGATGGAGGGGAGGAGAAAAAGAAAAAGAGAAAGAAAAAAACCCAGCCCAACCCACTTTCCACATGCTGTTCAGTCTGAACTGATTACATAGCGTGATTGTTAAAGTTGAGGAGTGAGCTGAGATCAGAGCCTTGGGGTGCCAGCTCGCCATGCCACGAGGGAGCTTTTTGTGTGTAGATGCATGTGCATAGAGAACTAGCATAGTGTTTGTTTCTTGAAAAATCCTCAGACACTCTCCAAAGAATTCCAAATTTAAAGCAGTGTAAAATGCTCCATCAAACATGTTTTATAGTCTTGAGATCGCTGCCTGTGAAATCTACTCCAGTGACTGTTCATGAGACCTTTTGAATAATCTCTTGATTGTGCTTTACTAGCTGTTGGGCAGAGTTGTCATGGAAGACAGGGCAATTGTTTTATAGTTCTGTCTGGATGTGAAACCTTGGGGAAAGGCTGCTTCACACAAGGTCACTCAAAACATGTAAATTATATTCTGCCCCCCAAAATAAACAAGATTGATACACATGGCTGGGACAGGGGAAAAAGCAGGAGTCAACGAGGCATCTGGGGCCAAGGACTTGCTTTCAAATTGAACAGAGATTGCAGTGTAGTAGTCACATGGAGGTGTTTTCCTGAAGCTTTTCTTGTTTCTCCATAGTGCCCAGGAGTGGGAACAATTACGGTGGACGGAAGCCAAAAGAGAGATTTCTGTAGGAGATCAGATGGGAAATCATTTTCTCGGCTGGATACCCCCAGAACTGGTGAGTTCCTAGAATCATATCCATGCTGTTACCTTACACAGAGGTACTGCGTCCTGGTCCCTTGCCAATGGTCTGCTGTTCATGTAGTAAAGTGACTCTCTGGTGGTCTATTTAGGGCAGCTCCATTGTATTTCAATGAATTTTTTCACCTACAGAGGGTCTGGTATGAAATAACAAAACTAGGACTTTGAAATCTGCTCAAAAGACTGGGCAACTGGGCTGCCACTGACTGATTGGGTCTAGGTGTGGTACTGGTGCAGTGGATTTAAAATGGACTATGATAGGACATGATCTCATCATCACTATGCCCCGATAGGAAAATAAACCTCTCATCTCTGTCTGACTATTTGTTCCAGTAATATCTTGATTCTGGCCTAGCCTTTATGTAACAGCACAAAACCATTTTTCTGTGGCATTTCTTCCTTTCTACAAATAAACAGAATGGAGGGGAGAGGAAGTATGGCCAAGCGTTATAATGTCAGGAGCAATAAGGCAAAATTAGACATGGTGAAATTGCAGTTCAGTCTAAAGGAGGAAGAGTTGTGATGTGTAGCACTTCACCCATGGCTAGGACTTGACTGTTCTGGGGCTGTGCTCAGAGACAGACAGTTTCTGCCTTGAATCATTGACAGTCCAGAAATATGACAAGTAAGTTATGACAAGCAATCCTTTTTTTTCAGTGGGAGAACTTGGGTACACAGGGTTAATTTTTTTTTTCCTTTGTGGTGGAGACACCCCAAGCCACACTCAGCTCTGAGGAGCAGGATATGCTCTGGAAATAAATGCCTGTGAAATGTGGGTGTAAAATTGTTCAGGGCCAATTTGATCCCTATGTGGTGTGAATGCAGTTAAGTGCTTATGCCAGGGAGCAAGCTCTGAGCAGTGCAGCTGTTATCCAAATAGTTTGGGACACTTTCGTAGAGTTGTGTCTGGTTGGGAATAGGGAAACTCCGATCCTGCCTTTCAGCACTAGTGCTCACTCCTGGGTTAGTTGGCTTGAGGCTGGAGCCAGATTGCAATCTCCCAAGTTATTTCTGCAATGAGGAATATATGCAGAGTCAAGCAAAAAGCATCTCGGAAGAAATGAATTACCAGCCAAATATAGATTATTTCATTTTGAGGGACATCATCCAATCCACTCAACTTCTCAGTCATTCAGCAACTTTTAATGTCTATTAATACCTATATTTATTGTAACTATGAATTCTAAAGCCCAGTCTGTGTTACATCTTTCTTGTTTGATCGTGGCATATAATGTTAGACATAGTCACCTCATAGACAAAGCTTTTTCCTTTTTTTTTCTGAGATAAAGTGCACAAACTTCTCATGTGTAAGTATTTCCCAATGGATTTTATCTCCTTGTGTGTAGCAATAGGCAGGGGAGGGTAGGGACAGCGTGGGGTAATTTTCAGAATGGGTTAGTTTCTTTTAAATGCATCTTCTGGCACTGATTCAGCAAACTGTACACATATTTATTTGTGATGGTTTTGATGTGATTTAAGCATGTGCTTGAACTTAAAGGTGAGCTTTGTATTTTGCAGAATAATTGTCCTAATGCTTTATTTGAGGGTGCAACCATCAAATGGCACAATTGTGCATTATGCTTGGGCCAAAGTAGTATGGAAGAAAAAGGCAGTTAAACTCAACTAGTTACAAACCCTGCATACGTACATGAGCAAAAATCAGAGGCTCAATCATAAGCTTCTTAGAAACCTCACTGAAAATTGGTAGTCACCAAATGATAAAATACAGAAAATTTTTCTCTGATAAAGCTAAAATGTGGTGATTTTTCTTCTGAAACACTGTTGCAGAAGCACTAATGAGATAAATGTATTTATGTCGTGAATAAAACGCCTGATGAAAACTAATCCGAGAGATGGAGTAAGTGATTGAAGAGGGCCAGGATTGTCAGTGCTCTCCATCTGCTTTGCATCACTGAGCTGGGCAAAACATCAGAGCATATTGGTGAATCTGGCAGATGTCATGTTATTTTTATGTCATCCTTATTCTTCCAGGGCCTGATCCAAGGTCCACTGAAATCCATAGAAATGAGTGGACTTTCCTTTACATCAGTGAGCTTTGGATTGGTTCCTTCCTCGCTCACTGGTAACGTCAGGAGTCTGTGATGGGTCTTGGAGACATTTTGACAGTGCAGTCGGGCACAACTGTGCTTTCCTTTTTAATCCTGCCTTTTGATGATCTTGTTATTGATGTATGGTGTTGGCTGGAGCCCAGAGATAAAATTAAATGGGAAGCGTAACAAACTGGAAAATGCATACTGATTTAGAAGGTAATGATTCCATTCCCAGAAGTGCTGAAATTCAATAGGATTTAGAATCCCAAGGACCCTATTATTTTGGAAAATGGACCACATGCTTTCAAGACATTTGAGCAGCTCTGAAAACTTCATCCATCACTTCTGTGAAGAGCAGCATAGATCTTATGTAATATCACAGGAAACAGCCAGAACTGTTGAGAGTCTAACCCGCAAAATGGCCTGATCTTCTATTGTTTCTGAAGGTGCGAATTCCCCTTTTCCTGAAATTAAGTAACTTTTGGGTGTTGTTCTCTTCTGTTAAAAGAGGAATCTGCTGTATGTTGCAAAAAGATGTTTATAAATTCCTTCACATGCCTGTCAATCCAGACATCCTCCTTATTCCCGTTATGTTTATTTATATAGACACACATAAGACTAACAATCTTACACTTATTAATCAAGGTGATTCAGCCCATGCCTCCCACTGTCTTTCTCTGATTCCAATCTTATTCCAAAATATAGCCCTAAATATCACTGGGGTTACTCATAAAACATGGTGATGCTTTGTATGAGTAAGACTATTTGAATCTGGCCTGGAGTAAAGTTACTAATTCTCAGTGAGAAGCAGTGCTAAACAAAGATTGCAAAATATTGTCCACTGATCTGCTCTTGAATTTTTAAACATATTTTTTTGGTCTCTGTTCACTCACGGATCTCTGAGCTAATGAACTTGCTGACAGGAATGTTCACCATAACAACCCATTTACAGCAAATATTGCAAGATCTTTGCACTCTTCCCTTCATTCAAAATAATACCAGTCTCTCTCCCCAAGAAATGACCTTCCTGTTTTAGAGTTTTGTCATTAATTGTGAACATTCACATTGGTAAGATGTTTTGTTTGTTTTACTAAATCTTATTCCAGCAAGAAAACAGAATTAAGCCAATTGAAGTAGAATTTAACAAAGAAAGACCTGTGAGCTCCAGTGCCAAGAGAAAGGATGGCCCAGAAGTTTGAGCAGCAGGGAGATGTGCAAGTCAGCCCTTGACCCACCAAGGGCTTTGCTGGGATGGGGGGTGAAGTCAGCAGTGCTACCCTTCAACTCCCCATGTGGGAGCTCTTTACCTGGCAACACACTGAAATGTTAACAGCTTTCAGGACCTCAGATACACTGGGGTATGTACAAAGGATGCATAATACTGACAAATCATCTGCTTGTGACCCAGCTATAAAAAAAAAAAAGGTGTAGAAATGATTTAGTTACAAATTCTTTACCTAAAGATGTCCTTTCATCTGCTGGTGGATATTTTCTTTGAGGAGATTATTCATGGAGCAAGGTTCTAAAATAAAAATTGAGGAGGATGGAGCAAAGCTGGGCTTTGGTGAATACTTCTAAATCCTAGACACATTGCAAACAAACTGAGCTTGTTCCCAGGCAACTCCCAAGTAGAAAATAGGCACAACTGTTCCAAACGATTTTCTCTATGATTTGTTTACCTAGCTGTAGGGTCTTCTTCAGAGTCAGGCAAAATCAAAGGATGCACAGTTATTGACCTCAGCTTGCTTTGAATCTGGCCTGTAATGAGAGCTATACCCACACCAAGTTTCAAATTCCAAGCATTTTGATGTGGCCTTTTACAGAGAAAAAAATGGTTAGAATTTTTATTACAATAAGAAAATGCAATTTTTCATTCTCTCCTCATTTCAGAAGGTCTGAAGGGATTTTACTCAACTTCCTCTTCTACCTTCAGGCAGAGACAAAATCTGTGAAATTGCAGCCCAGTTTTGGAAAGTTCTCAGGATGTGAAAATTAGGGGCTCATGGTGGGAAGCTGCTATTCAACATATTTTGTTGTCATATGGGCTTCTGGGAATCCACTGCAGACCAGGTGCCACTTCAGCCTCACTTTGTTTTGCTTTGTAGCCTTCCATTGTCTGGTCAGAATGATTAAAAAAAAAAAAAAAAGGTGTTTGATCAGAACGATAAGAGGTTTTGCCCTGTTGGGACCAAGCTGGCTAGAAGGTAGCCAAGAGCTGGCCTCGCATAGCTGAGTGTTATCTGGGAGCTTCTAGAGTGTGACATCCAGTAGGGGAACATAAAGCTTTAAGTACTCTGCCCAAAACCTGGCAAGGTCAAATGCTGTTTACTCTGCTGTTACAATTGCTGTTTACTCTGCCACGAAGTGTAGCAGCCCCAGACAAAACTGCATGGGCAGCTCAGGGAGGAGGACAGGAATGACAACTGTATTCATGGGTTCTCTCTTTAGGCAAAGTCCTGAAGCGTAGGACAAACTATTGCCCAGACATTTGGTGATGCAAAGTGTAATAGAGTAAGTATTGAGCTGCTTTTCCAATGTTCAGTGTTTAGAAGAGTGTGGTGTGCCCTTATCAAGAGCAAATGTGAGCCTTATAAATATCTGAATGCAGCTGGTATTATTTTCAAGCCCAATTTAGGCACCCTTGTTAGACTTTTTGGCAAAATACACCAGCAGTATGGAAAAGAGTCCATAGAACTGGAAAAATTTGCTGTAAATTCACTGTTGTTACATCCACCAGTTTGGAAAAAAATCATTGCAAAGGCACAATCCCTAAAATAAATGAAAGAAAATGTCTCATAGCTGCCGGCAGGCACTGGAGCTCCCCAGCAGAGGCTGCCTGGGAGCAGCAGAAACAACTGTGCTCAACTCCACGGCCGCAGTAAACAGCAGCTTGGCATTAGCCCATCCAGGGCAGAGATGTGCTCTTTGCAATTGGTGTAGGTTGTTGGTGCTTCGATCTCCTCCCTGGCTATAGACACCTACTCCTATTTTGTGATCCTGCACTGCTCCAGGCAGAGCTGGAGGAGACAGAAGGCGTGAATGGACAGCCAAGACCGAGCAGAGCCAAGGGACTGGCTTGGCTCTGGAAGGCAAAATGCAAGCTGAGCCATTGGAGCCGGCTGTACACAGATGAGAAGGAAAATGCACAAAGTGATAAATAACTTTGCTTAGGCTGCCAGGAAGGGCTGCCAGAACATTCTCGCTTGGCTATGCTCTGACTTGGCTTGCCTGCCGCCGCCAGCCCCCCTCCTGCACAGACGAAATGCCGGGCCAGAGCCACGCATGCATCTCAGGGCCAGCTCGACCCCGTCCACCGCTGCCCAGGCAGCTGCCTTTGCCCATGCCTCTCCCTTCTGGAACCCACCCTCCATCTGGATGGAAAACCCAGAGGTGCACCTGGCAAGAAGGCATAGAGATAAAAAACTGGGAAGTGTTCTGTTTGCTTGGGTTGTTTTTGGAGGAACCACCTCTCCCACTGCTTCCCCAACAATCTGGATGGCACCCGCCTCTAGCATCATCCTGCAGTACTGCCTCCATGGGCAGCAAAAAACCTTTCTCCAAGGGTCAGCTCCACATCCTTTCATTACAAATGCAAGTAGCGTGCACAAGTGATATGGATGGTTTCATCAGAGGTGATCAGACACCTACTTTCTCACCCGTGAGTACCTGGCAGTTTGCAGAGCGGTCTCAGGTGAATGGCTGGAGTCACAGCACAGGCTGTGTGGAACAGGGTTGAACTGCCAGTGCCACGTGTGGTAGCACGAAAATCAAAGCAATGCTTCCTCCAGCGCCATGGTGCTACCAACTTCGTACCTCAGTGGAGTGGAAAGAGGGGAATCTTTTAGAGGGTTTCTCAGGGAAAAAGAAGTGTCTGCTTTTCTCAGTTTCAGCTGGCAGCTCCTGCTTGAGAAAAGCTACTGATTGTTGCAGGATTTCCAGTGTCTCATTGCCTTTCTGATCTGTGGTGCACATTGAACATATGTGTCTGTTTAGTTGCCCATTATTTAACCTAGATTTTCACCCCCCTTGAGACAGTCACTGAATTCAGGGCACATGAATGATGTAATTTATCATTTTCCAATATAGACTGTCATGCACTTATGCATAGTGAAAATAATTTGTTGTCAAGTTATCCAGTTACCACCTCATTTTATATGCTCCATAATGAGCTATTTGTAATGATCCATACTCGTCAGAAGTCTAAATAACCAAAATATTGCCATCTCACTACAGATAACTACTAAATATTTCCAACAGCACTGAATCATCCTGATACCTGGGAGAGCTATGTCCACATTTTTACAGAAACAGTTTGCTACCAGAAAATCCCTTTTCAAAAGTATCCAGTTAGATTTTGAAACCCTATAGACTTTGGAAAATTCATTTTAAGGGGAAAAATGCTGTTTAATTGGAGAGGCTTTTTTGCTGTTTTTCCTCTTATTGTCATGTATTCCTTTTATAAAGGATATGTCTTTGACTCTGCTCATAGCAGTAGCACATTGAAGATTATAGTCACGTTGTCATGCTAAATGCAAGTGTTTTTTCCAAAATATTAGAATGCCTAAAGTACTCTAATGAGCACCCATTCACCCTGCATGCCACAAAATGCCCAAGGGTTCCTGTAGTCACTGAAAAGAGAGGTGTGCTCTTAGAAAGTGGTTCATCCTGCCATAGGATCCAGATGCCCCTTGTCTGTAGCTGTCTCACCTCCTGATAACTAAGGTGGTATATTAAACTCCTGCTTAGAAAAGATCCTCAGTTAGGCGGATCAGTTGGGTGCATAAAATGGCTTAGGCTGAACCTGGCTCAAACTCTTTTGTTCTTCAGTTGTTTAGTGTTAAACCATTTCACTCCTGTGTAAGCCAGAGCCCCCAGTGCCATTCCTTACGCTTTAGTGTCTGTTTTCTAATCCACCAGCCTGATGGGGTAGCTGCCCTTTAGGGATTTAAAACGTAAGCTATTTCGACTGTTATTTTATGGCATGACTTGGCATGATGTGACATCCCTGTTTGGCTTGAACGAGGGACCAGTGGCTTGGACTGCCTGACAGACTATAGTCAGAGACTAATGACTGCCTGCATACTGCTAGCAGGAACCCCCTGGGGTGGCAGGGGGACCGCTGCCAGCTCTGCTCTGAATTAACATCTTCACTAAAGGAGCAGGAAGGGAGATTAGGCAGCTGAGGAAAAAAGGACAAGTAATACCAAAACCCCCACTGTTCTAGCTGCCTAGAAGTCAGACTTTTGAAAATATCCTGAGTAGGTTGTTCAGGTTGATCAAACAGATAAACAATCAAGAACCCACACTGTTCCCTAGTTAGTTTTAATGTTTCAGATGGATGTAAACATAGCAAGTTGTTATCAGGGAAATTGCAGTAGCTGAAACTGGACTGAAATTGTTTGTACACAGAAATGATCTCTAGAGCATACAGTTAGGATGTTTATATTGTGAGCTGCTAGCTGAAATTTCTGTGACTTCCTGAATGAAATGATGGGCTTAGGTAGAAAAATCACTGCCCTGCATATTTCTCAAGCTGCTAAAACAAGGCGGCAGAATAAAATGTGGTTCATTACAGTAGAAGAGAAACTGTGTGTGGGGGGGTTGAGAGTTGCTTTGAAGCACCTCTCTGGAGGAGAAACACCACAGAAAAAATCCCAGGTGACAGAAAAAGCAAAAAATTTCCAAGGTAAACTTGAATCTTTCTGTTTTTCTAGCTCTTCTTCTGCAACTGTATTTCAAATCTTGTAGTAAAAGAAAAAAAGTAATGCTTTGTTCCATTAGAATAACATTGTTTTTCTTCTTTGAGTGGGCTTTTGAAGGAATTTAGATAACTCTGGAAAGCACCAAGAACACTGGGTTTTTAAAAATATTTCTGAAACCAGAAACTCTTTAAAGGATTTGTCTTTGCAGAATACATCATTATTCAATTTTCTGAAAAATGGGTCTTTTGAACTCTTTTGAACTTGCTGTTGTTTGTTGTTGGGGTTTTTTTTGGTTTGTTGGGTGGGTTTTTTTGCTTTTTTGGTCAGAGAAGGCCCAGGTATTGGTCAAATTATGTAACTTGACACATGGTCCTCCAAAGGTTTGCTTCGGGAAACCTGGTCTACATTTTTAAAAAGTAACAAATGGCAATATAAATGAGTATAGAAGATAAACCAGGAATCTCCTGCTGTTTGATCAGCTGTGCAGCACTGGCACAAAACACCAACTCAGGAGTGTCGTGGCATTCCTGGGCATCAGTGCCATTAGACTGGAAGGAAAACTCTGATTGGAAAAATCTTCAAGACATGACATGCAGAAGCCTTTTGGGTTTATCTTCCTTAGGAGGGTATGTAGTGTAGGTGAGAAAAAGGAGAGAAATCACATAGTTGTTTTGCACCTATGAACTATACTCTATCTCTGTGTATTTATTTTAAAACTGTGACATTGTTTTAGCTTGAGTTGTCTACATTTTCGGGCAGAAGTGCAGCTAACATGACCTCTGTTAAAACAAATGTGGGTGTTATTCATATATCAAATTACACTCAATTAATGAAATCAGTATGAAATAATGTCCTGAGTGATAATGGTATGAACTGGGGTAGCCCCAAACTGATGTGAAATAACCATAGAGATAGTTAAGAATTCTTGGCTGTTGCCGTGGCTACTAGCCTATTTGACTTACCGTTCCAGTGGAAGAATATTAGCCAGGAGACAACTCATTTCTGAGACTCCCACATGACAATAGTA
Organism: Lophotriccus pileatus; assembly: GCA_035583135.1. Lineage (NCBI taxonomy): Eukaryota > Metazoa > Chordata > Aves > Passeriformes > Tyrannidae > Lophotriccus > Lophotriccus pileatus. Next base: position 15,381,761 of record JAWWES010000168.1, on the reverse strand, counting down.
CTTTCTGCCAAACTTCCCTCCTCCCCCCCAACCCCTCTGGATTGAAACAAGACAGACATCAAACTGTTACTATTGTTGATTCTTGCAATGTGTCCCAAATGTGAAATTAGATTTTCAAATGTCATTAGCAAGGGTATTTGAAGAGATGTTTGAAAGTTTTCACATAAGTTGCTTTCTTTCTCGAAAGAAAAAAAAATTTACTAAATGTATTAGGTGTATATAAGAGAAAAATAATTAGCTTTCTACAGCAGTTCTTTATATTTTCAAAAAAATAAATTATTCCAAACTGAAGTATTTTAACCAAAACCCTTAGTATGTGTTCTGCAAAACAACACTGTAGTGCCCTTTTGGAGTTCAGTCTGAACATTCCCCCTATTGCACATGGATCCAAACAGGGGACCCGAGGAGCTCTCCCAAAATGCATGAGATCCAGAGGTTCTATATTCGCACTGTTAAGTGGTTCTGTTAACTTACACCCTAGAAAAATATCCAGTCTGCTCTTGTACTTGAGAAGTCCTTGTGCTTCTGGTGGCTCTTTCCACTCTCACTTCAAGGTGTCTAGGAGGAAAGTTGTTAGCAGAAAGGTACTCTGTAATCTGAAAATAATGCCCTTTAGATGTCCTTGCCTTGGATGTATAAGAGGGAACTCACTCAAATCACGACCTGCTCTTGAAACTTTAGATCAGAATGTATTCCTGCATGCCTGAGAGGACTTTCCATTCAAGAAGAAGTCACCAGTGCTTTGGACAGCAGCTACGAGGATTTCCTCACATGATATTTGTAGAAATGATGTTGAATGTATGTAGTTAATGGACCAGTGCTTTTTTTGGCATAAAACCATGTGCACCACTGTAGCTATAAAGCCTCTCAAAACTGCAGAGCTGCAGTTCCAACAGCAGCATTTTAGGGATTTGAAAGGAAGAATGAGAATAGCAAAGTGTCCCAGTATCCCAAACTTTTTACCATAAATGATTAGGTTTTTTGTGATTTAGATTTTTTTTGGCCCAGTTTGTGAAATACAGGTACACAGCTGCACAGTCCTGCATCCCAGCAGTCTGAGGGCTGGAGTTTGTACAGAAATGGGCACCATCATGGGCATCTGTGAGGCAGTTATTTGAAAGGATAGGTCTTTAGCTTTGCCTTCTCTGACTGTTCCTGCTGTGGATACCTGTAGCAGAGGTGCTCTTTGGTCTGAGTGAGGCTGCAGCAGGTGTCTGGTGTGGAGACAACAGCAGAAGGGCTACAAAAAACCTCCTTGAATTAGCAGGTCATCAAGATCTCAGCATATGTAATGCAACTTGTCAGGATGACCAGACAGAGACTAAGGACACTGAGTCCATTTAGATGACTCACAGTGGTGGGACAGGGTGGAGAGGCTAATCCCTGTCTGCTCCTAAAGAGTACAAAAAGGAAGATCCAAACCAAGCAGATCATCACCAACCTCCGAGGAGTCTAGGACACATGCTGGTGGATAGCTGATGTCTTCATTCTTCGTGTCCTCACAAAGGATCCTAGAGTAGCCTCTTGGAGATATGCATCTTGCTGCCTGCTGATGGCCTGGCTGCTTGGACATGCTGCCTGTGAGTATACAAGTGTGGGGAAATAATTTTTATTTTAAAAAATAATCATCTCCCCCTCCTTCAAGATCCTGCAATGAACTTTGCTGCATTGCTCCAACATTATTTCCTACGTTTGTTTAAAGAGTAAAAGATTGTTCGGGACCCTGCTTTAATCCTAATGTGAGGCAGACCTGTGCACCCACCAGTGTGCAACCTCAGTCACGTGCATTGGCAAATCCAGACCAGCACTCAGGAACCCTAAAGGAAGAGAGTAGTTCAGGAGAGAGTTGAGAGGATCTGATAGGGGAGGGACAAAGCTACTCCCAGCCCTTGAAGCGGCTGCCAGGAGGCAAGGTGAGAGATACTTAAAAGCCGGGAGTCAGCGCTCTCTCCCAGCGATGGCTGGAGAAAACCAGGATGCTAGGGGTGGTCTCTGCTACAGCAAAGTCTACAGCAAAGTGTGTATTTGTAGCCTGCTAAGGAGGAAAGGCGGCTTGGATGTAGATTTGTGTTGTTGTTGTATAGTTGAATGAAAGCATAAAGCAGCTCTCCCCTTCCCTGCCTCACTTCCCCTGTTAGCATCCCTTACTACATAAAAATAAGGATCCTTTATGTGAATAAAAGTAGCAGGCGCCTCCCCTAAGAATGTTTTAAAAAAGGCAGAAATAGTCCAAAAGTCTCAACCAGAAGCGAACACTGCCAGAATTTCTGTGGAAAATGTCTGTAGCTGAAGGGGAGCGTGTGGGGGAGGAATCCAAACAGGGGCTGCCCGCACAGTTGCTTACATCGCCTTGCCCCCAGCCTGGCTGCCTGTCGTACCCCCTACCACCGAGCCGCCGTGGGGGGCTGACCCAGCTGAAGGGCTGAGACTGGGTTGCTGGTCGGGTGGCTGGCCCCCCTGGGAGGCAGCAGAGCCTCTGCTGTGGGCTTCCCTGTCCTTCGTCTGACAGTTCTTGGCAGCTCTGGCGCAACGTGTTGTTAACAGCAGTCCTAATTAATGGGGAACATGTGTGTGTTGCAGAAATCTTTTTTTTTTTTCTTTTTTTCTTCTTCTGTTTGGTGGAAATACCGTAAAACTGTTTATATCCACTATAAAAGGGGCGGGGGAGGGGTTTACTATCTTCCTATCCCAAAGGTTTCCTTTACCTCAGATCAACCCATTTTGGGAACAGGCACTTCTCTAATCCCTGGGTGCCTTTTCCTAAATGCTTTCACACATCTGCACCCCTCTGTCCTGCATTCCTGCCATACCATCATCTTGTCCTAATGAAAACTAGCAACCTTCAGCCCTGCCAAGTCCCTCTTATTTTTATTTATTTTTTTTTTAGGACAAAATCCTGTTTATCTAAAAGAATTTCAGAAGTTCGTTGATTTTTTCCATTCATTAACTTAAATTTTTGCAAAAAAAAAAAAAAAAAAAAAAAAGAAGAAACTTTTGCTTTCCCAACTGCTTTCCCTTCTTGAGTAATAAGAAAACAAATGTTTATATACCATCTGCCACCAGCATGTTCCACAGATGATCTGGCAGACTCATGCCTTCAGTTCACCTCTAGCTGAAAAATAAGGGTCCCATGTCATAGGTGACTTGCTCTCCAGCACAAAGAGTATTTTGGTTGGCTTGGAAACAGAGACAGGGAGAGGAAAGCAAAGTGATGCACAGATCTGTCCTCAGCTGGTGTTGAACACCAAGAGGACAACTGATCCCAGTGCAGTGCAGAATGTCTCTAGTGCCCCGTGAATGTTGTAGGGGTCAGAGGACAGAGGCACAGTGCTGTGCTGAGATAACATACTCTGAGTAAGTTGGACCTTGTCAGCCCTTTGTGGTGTCCTGTTATGAAAAGCACACGGGCCCACATTGTTTATTGCAGCCAAGCCTTAAACAAGAACCACTTTCAGACCTCCCTCGGGTAAATAATGATGCTATGGGACACACCTATGAAGCTGTGCATGGCACTTGCTTGATGCTTATGCTATAATCACACCTGTAGGAATCCTTTCACAGCAGGATGAGTAATTAGGGAAGAAGATCAGATTAATCTGATCTTCTTAAGGGAGACAGATAATCCAGCTCCCATTTTATAAAAGTTGAGGTAGGTGGAGAGGGGGACAAAGAAAAGCCCTGCTGATGGAAGCTGGAGGAGAAATCTATAATGCACACCTGCCTTTTGAAGTTTCCTACTGCCAGGATAGGGAGAAGCAGCTAATATTCTGGATTTCACCAAGATCTCTAGAGGCTTTCACAGTTTCAGTACTGGAGCATCATCCTTTGGTGGGTTGTCCTGCAACTGGATAGATATGGTGGGCTGCAGGCTCAACAAACACCACTAAGGCTATGGAGCTGTGCTCTGGATGTCAGGTTGCACACATGAACTGGTAACTTGGAAAAAAACTGTCATATCCTGACAAGTCTGGAAGGAAGTGTTATCCCAGACTGTATCCAGGTTTCTGAATATATTTGCCGAAGGTCCTGGGAGGCTGGATATCAGCAAAGAACAGCTGTCCAGTCTCTTCTGGAGAAGGATGTTTTTAAACAGAGAAGTGGAGAATACCTGTTTCGGAAAGAGTGGCTTCATCCAGCTACCCCTTGAACCTTGACTGCCATGGTAAGACTTTTGGAGACATATAGAGTATATAGGAGGGGAGCAGAATGACGAATAGCAATCAGTATGCAGTTTTGGCTTAGGGCAAAGTTAAAGCTTACATTTTCCAGGAGAATGTTATTTCTGGTGGTTTTGGTGTTTTGCGTTAAAGAACAAGTTTTGAAATTCCATAGATAACACTTTTTCCTATGTTTGCCCCATGAAGGAGAAAAAGGAGAAGGCCATTCGTAAAACCTTGCCCTTTGTTTCTTGTAGAAGACAGCAGAAAATTTGAGACCAAAGCATCAAATGTTTCACTTCTCATCAAACCCATGGAAATGTCATTTTTTCCAGGTTTACCAGAGCCACAAATATGTTCACATAAGCTGATACTACCAGTACAGCTAATGGGCAGATCCACAGCCAGCATTAGCTGGCACTGCCCTGTGATATACTTGTTACCTTAGCAGCTTGCCAACTGTGGTATCATTTTCCAGATGATTTGCATGGAACTATGACAATTTATATCCACTAAGAATCTGGCCAACTCAAGTGATACCCACCCAGGAGGACTTGGTTTTGCAGAGCATCATCCATATCTTCTAAACCAACCTGCTTGAAGTGACTGACCTTTATGTCAGGTTCTCAGCATCCTGTTACATGACATTTCCTCCGTGGCAATGCGTTGCATGACTTTGCAACATATCTGGCAAAGTTCCACTGAGAAGGTCCAATCTTGGTGAAACCCCAGCAAAGGAACATGGCAATGGTGTTTTGTTTTGCAGAACAAACAGGAAAAAAGAAGAAAAACAAGCAAATGGATGAAACTAGTGGAGTCCCTAAGATGAAAGACGAGATGGGGTCATTGCTGAATGACTATAACAGACCTCAGCTGAGGTCACTGATCTGTGACCTTGAAATCTTATAGACACTGTGTTTTTTTCCCCACAGTCTGCCAAGACCTTGTCGACACATCCAGCATAAAAAAAGAATCAGCATATACTGGTTTCTGGATAATCCTCCTCTAACATATTTAGTGCTTTAGCATGCAGATGGAGAAGGTTCCGTCTTTTTGTATTTTGTGAGAACCCAGTTAGTTCCTCTGATCCCCTTTTGGTCCACAGATTGAACCCACTCAGTTCCCATCCTTTGTGTCTACAGGTAAGGGGAGCATTTCTAAATGTGCTGTTTGTGATGCCTTTAGGGCTCCTCCAACCTCTATTTAGGGCTTTCTTTTTTTTCTATCTACTAAAGGCAAGTCTCAATGTTTTCCTCAATTTCTCTAATACTTTCTCATCAAGGGCATGGCAAGCATTCAGTCCTTCAGTGAGCACTCCCTTCCCTGGTTCAGCTACACTTTGTACTTTCATATGCATTTAGTTTGTACAGAGTTTTAAAAGAAATACCCTTAGCAGGATAACCACCGTCTTCTGGACACTGGTGTCCAAGCAAATAGTGTTGCCAACTTTGGGTAGCACAAACAGCATTTGCTTTTAGATGACCCAGGTTGTAAAGTTACAAATTAGAGTCAAAAAGATAAGAAGTAGCATGTGTGGGCTAACCGACAGCATGCTAGTCCTCAAAAATATCCACAGCCAAGCCCAGGTTCACCCCAAAGACAATAAAAATCCCAAGTGGGTTGGTCTGGGGAAGTTTACCTTGAGAGGAGAATGAACCCACCCATTCTGGATTTTCCCAAGATCAAGAATATCAAACCATGCATGTGCATTGTTGGTTCCTCGTCACTACCCCACCCAAGCCTGCCTGTCCCCCCTAGGGCTCCCCTCCACTGGCAAGGTACCCCCGCTGCAGGCAAGCAAGAAACTCAGCAAGGTAAGGGAGCTGCTGTTCATACAGCAGGGGTTGTGCTGTAGCATTTTCCCACCAAGTTTTTCTTCTGGCTTGTTTCAGCTGTGTTTGTAGCTATATATACGATTTTTTTTTTTTTTCCTGGACACTAACTTTGAACTCCACATTATTTTTCTGCTTCAATTCTCTTGACAAATGACTCTGTTCAGTCTAGGCCTCCCCATATTCCCTCTCTGTTTCTCTTTCTCTTCAATCTTAACCACAACTGGGGTTGCAACCAGGGGCTTTGACAGTCATCTTCAAAGCAACCTGTTTCCATATTCAGCTTGACATCAGTTGCAAGTTATTCTGTGGCCAGCCCTTTTTATGTAATCTCTGCTTTAGAGAATATTACTTATATGTTTCTTCTTTGTGGATAGAGAAAAAGGCATTCCTCTAATTTCTTGCCTGTGGTATCAGAGCTAGCTTTTCTCCCTGCCAAGTAGATCAAGCACCTCAGGACTAGAAGCTGTCAGACATAAGACTGCGAGTCTGACTCGTCCCACAGAAATCCTATAGCTTTCTAGGTACAGCATGGAGTACTATAAAAACCTTTCATATTTTTAGTACTTCAGTCTTGGTAAAAGATTCAACTCCTTTGTTCATTCACCACATATAGCTTTTTTTTTCTTATTCTGGTGTTCAGCAACCCCCTAGCACTTGCACAGTCTTTAGATAAACCTGTCTTAGCTACATCTCCTCCAAAATATAAGAACAGACCTTGCAAAGGCAGCTCACTCTTTGAGAAGAGAGGTGCAGGGCCCCTTTGAGAGCCTGGCACATCCTGTCTGGACCCAATTAGGGTGCTGGGAAGGGGTGGCACATGACATTAATAGAAGGAGAAAAAAGAAGTAAGAAGGGGGTTTGGATGTCTGCATAATCTTCTGTGAAGGAGAGTGTTGTGAATGGGGGTAGAGGAAGAGAGCAAAGGAAGGCATTTGCTCGGAAAAGGATGAGCGATGGTGCTGTGGCAGAGGTTTCTCTGAAATCTTCCACAAATCAGGGCTGAAGAAGACCATAGTTAGTAGAAATATTAGCATGTTGTCTTCTTAAATTCGTATTGGCAGCTGAGGAAATGTAGGGTTGAAATCTTCAGAAATATGCCTATCTGTCTATCATGAGACAAAATATGTAGGGAGACTGGGTGATGTAAAGAATTTAAAATAAGTAGGGGCTCTTCCATTATATATTTTATGCAGTCTGCAAGGTGAAGACCTGCAGGCTGAACCACAGAAGGCAATCCCTAGGCAGAATACTTCACGAAATTGTTGTAGAGGAGAGCTGAAGTGGCTGGTAGCATAAGAGATTGCAGAAGGATTTGGGTGATAACAGGAGATGTGAGAAAAGTCAGATGTGTATCTTAACGCACAACAACTGGGAGTTAAGTAATATGAGGATGTTGCACCTACCTGAAGTATCATGTTGCTGTGTGGGGGCTGTCAGTGCTTCTCAGCAGCCCAGGGGTAAATCAAACTCTGATTCTCTGTGCTTAGAGGGAAACTTGACAGATGGGCAACAGACACGAGAATTGCAGCAATTCCAGAGGTTTTGGGAGAAGGTGACATGGGAGAAGTTGAGAGAAGGCAAATTTCTAAACCTAGAACACGTGATTGATGATTCTCGTTCGTAAGACTGATTCAAACCTGCTTGAATTGTATTAGCTCTTATTTGTACAGTGCAGCTTGGCTTACAAAAAGAAAAAAAAAAGGGGGGGGGAAAACCAAACCCTTTGAGAGGAGAAAAGGAACAGGCCCAAATCCACAACACATCAAGTGGCCGTGTAATAGCACATTGCAAATGGGTTCACCGTGGCATTGCAGATGACTTAATAATGTATAACGGCCCACAATGCTCAAGTGACTCACTGCATTTGCTGTATCTGTTCAAACTCACAACACTGAGTAAGAGACGCTTGACTTCAAAAAACCTCTAATAAAAAAATTCTGTTGCTTTGAAATATCCATGGTGCTTTTGAGAGAATCATGGCATATCTCATGCTCTAAGAACATCTCAACCCACTCTGTGGGGCTCTGGTGGAACATTCAGGCACATCATCATCCTTGAAGCCAGATTAAAAAAAAGTTGAGCCAAAATGGACTTCAGAGAGGTCCCCTAGGTCTTCCTAAGGAGAGATAAATAGATGCTTTTGGACAGGAACATAATAAGTTGAGGTGTATTTCTCACCTTCTCCTGCTAGGCAACAGATAGGACATGCTGCATTTTTTGATTCTGAGCAGTGGGCAAGGAGCTGTAGAGCTGTCCCATGCCAAAGATGGCCCCATGTCTTGAATGTGTGAAAAATAACCAGTATCCAGCCTGTTCCCCTGCAGGAGCTGCAGTGCTCCACTGCATTGTTTGTGCTTGATTACACTGGACTTCAACTAGGGGCTCTTCCATTACGTCTATACCCATATGGTTTTATTGGTACAGCCTAGTGCAAACTAAGGTCCTAAATTCTCTCTCTTAACTCCGTTTACCTCTATTTCCTAGTTGTATAGCAGCAACATATTTATTAATGCTGTTAATAAACTAGTTGCACTGGTGACATTAGTGGAAAGAGTACAAGTTGTGTTTAAGTCCTACTGTGCACTGTGTTACATGCACAAGAGGTAGGTACGCCCTGATCTACAAGATCTTGGCTGTGGAAACGAACTTCCTAAAATCTCTTTCATATGGAATGTTTTATTTTTACAATTCAGCCCAGACTCATATCTGTCAGCTTGCCTTTTCCCAGTGAGCTATTTAGACGTGCAGCTGAATTAATTGTCACAGCTGACCTCAGCTTCTTAGTTTTTACTAATTATCAACATTGGCAATTTTCCTCTCATATCAGCATGGGCTTTGCCTGATGAATGAGTAAATGAGACCCTTCAGGTACAGTGCTCCATAGGTTTTAGGAGAAGGGCTTTTTTTTATGTTGCTTCCTTGAGGAGAGGGGTTTTTTACATTGCTTCAGTGAGGATGTGTGAATGGGTTTTATAGAAAACTTTCTAGCTCAGCTCTCTTCAGTTACTTTTTCCACGAAAGGTAACAGATGCTCATTGTGACGTGAACGTTATTTCAATATCTACAGAGGAGAAAAAAGGACCAGCATGATCCAAACTTACAAGTTAGTTTATTTTAAGTTATTTTGTGACGTCAATAGGCAATGATATATATAGCAAAATATTTTTTCTCCTTACCACAGGGCCTTTAAAAGGATATCTTTGTTGTCTTAGTTGCCATAGCAGTGACTAACATGGATATATATATGTATGCACATCTATACATGTGAGGAGGGGTTCCCCAACCCTGGGGTTGATTGTTTTGGCTTCTGTGGTTGTATTTCCCTTTCCTTCCCCTGCTTGAGGTGCTCTGAGACAATAAGGCAGCTTGTGAAACATCCTCAAGTTGGAAAATGAGTATTTTCAGTCAACCATCTTGAAGCGTGGGCCTTACCATGTTTTGCAGGTTATTTAGTGCTTATCTCCAAAAACAGGTAGCAAAGCCTGGGCAGAGCAGAGCAGGGCTCCTGCACCCTTCTCCAGTGCCAGATGATTGCTGAGCAAAGGAGACGACAGAGATTTGCGATGTGATGGGGCTCCATAAATAAATTAAGAGACTATTAGTAGTAAATGTGCTGTTTACTGTTTAGATGGTTTCACATGTGTCCAGATTGTGCTGAAAGGCCTTTGACGTATTTAGCTTATCCTCACCTTAGAATAGATTTTTATCTCTGTGCTCATGTTTCAAAACTGTCCCTCCCTTTCAGCAACTTCCTGATGTACTCCAGAGATATTCTCTCATTAGTGTCTGTTGCAGTTCTTCCCTGCGTTTACCCTTCCCTGAGCTCTGCATGCTGTAAACAGTGGGACTGTGATCCAGACCCGGAATGGTTCCTGAATGCAGCCACTGGGAATTGGAACACTTGCAGAAGGTTTCTTGGTGTCCTTTTGACCAAGTTCAGTTGTCACCTAAATCTGAGCTGCTCTTCTAGTCTTGCACTGTACTGTGTATGGAATTCTTTCACTGGCCCCAAAATACTTGATAGACACATTAAGCATCATGATTGCGTCCATGGTGTGCTGTTTGGGCTCTCCCTTTTGTCTGTAACAATCCATACATCTGTCCTTTTTCCTCTCTGTGCCTCGCAAAGCATCTGGCAAAGAACAGCTACGCCAGTGGAGGGACAGAGATTCTGGCTGTGGCGTGTTCTCATCTAGTTTTCTGATGCTTCAGCCCAGAAGACACCTCCTGTCTAGAGGTACTGGATAGAAAAGGTTCTTTTCTTGGGAACTTCTTTGTCTTCACGCACCTAGGCCCCGAGCTCCCAGGTACATCAGCTCCTCACCACAGGCAGATGGTGCTAACTCTAGCTTTGTGATTGCAAGTGGGAACCTGGGCTCAGAACTAGTTTGGGCTCAAAAGTAGGACTAGGAGGATGGGATGAGGGGAATGCAGGAGTCTGTCAGCAACTTCCCCTTCCTTCCCGTGCTTCACCAGCTTTGCCCAGGTCTCACTGCCTTTCCTCAGCTTGTTCAAGGAGGAAGGTGTGGCATGCTGGGTGGTTTGGGTGTAGGGGTGAAGCTGCCCAACTCTTCTGCGCTGCAGTCCTCTCTCCATGTTACATTTCTGATATTTTTCCCAACCTCTACTCCTTTCCTGAAGTCAGACAGCAGCAAAATCCAAACTGGTAACTGCAGAGAGGTAACGACTCTGGTTTCCTTTACTCTCTGAATATCTTTTGCTTCTCAAGTGTCAACAAACCTCAGGGTGGTCCTGGATGTGATGTGGGTGTAAGCTCCTTCCTCACAGCTCTTGAGGACTGGCAGGAGTAAGAGGGATGGGAAAGAGAAAGGTTATTGCTGTCTGAGAACAAATGTGTGAACATCTTCATAACTACTTGCAAATCCCATGTGTTTGTTGGAGTTGCCAGTCAAATGGACTTGGCCACATGTTGGCGAATGGAGTGGAGAGCATTAATACACAATACCATCCCAGACAGCAGATATAAGGGAATCTGAAAACCTGAACCATCTCCCTTTCTTATTTCTAAACTCTTGCTTGCTGATGCTTCCTTTTCCCCAGTGATTTTCATATTAGGGCTTTTTCAACTTACCTATCAAAACCTACCCTTCTACATCCTCACAGCCAGCCAAAAACCAGCGTTTGTCTTTTTGCCTGTGTTTGTTGTTACCAGCAAGTAAGATGCTGGAATGAGAACTTGGCTGGCCATTGTGTTGCTGACAAATGAAAGAGAAGCAAACACAGCTTGCTTGTCTGCAGCTACAGTGGTTCAGCAGGGTTGGCAGTAGTAAAGACATGTTATTTGTTGATAAAACACACACTACCAAACTCTGAGAAGGAGCTGAGATAGATGGTATCTCAGCATGATCCTTTGCCTGTCCTGCCAGCACCTTCAGAAATCCTAGCTTGCTGTGTTGGCTTAACCTGGAGGAGTTGAAATAGGGCACAGTTCCTGCTGGGTGAGATCAGGAGGGATGTTCCACGAGGGGCTGTGAACACTTCACAGGTAGCACGGGACAAACCATGCCACTTGCAGTGTATGCACATTTAGTCTTTGTCACTGTACCCTGCATGTCCAAGTGCTTAATGAGTCTTTACCCACACATATATGTGTAATGTACACACACATATATATGCGTGTACGTCCATGTACATGCATGGAAGTGCCGTGTAAGGAGTGAAGGCAAAGTGCCCTGTTGTACAGGGCAGCTAGCTGGTGCTTTCTGAGTTTTAATCCCAACTTTACCAGCTCCCTGCAGGATGATCTCACTAAATAGTGTTTAACTTTTTTCCCTTTGTGTCACTTCTCTGTTGAGACTAAAAGTCTTCATGGAGGGACTGTCCATTCATGTGTGCACATCCAGTGCCCAGCATGGCAGGCCTTGACCAGAGATAAGTTAGCAGCTATTGACCATGCTGGTGCCTGAAGGCATCTTGGGGAATAGACTTTAAAGGTATTTTGAAGCAGAAGGAGGATCCACCCTCCTAGTGGTGTGGTGGCTCCTGGAGTTAAGGATCCTTAGAGTAAAACAGTGAAGAAAAAGGTTTCACTAATTAATTGCAAAAGTCCTGCCTCTTGTAGAGCAGAGTTTTAACCCTAGTTAAATGAGGTGCTAGTGTCACACCCAGACTTTCTCTTGGTGGTTTGGACTACACAGTTTGGCCACAAATGACCCTGTGACTGCATGCGATGCAGTATGACTTGCAAAAAGGTGTGTGCATGTCAGGCTGCAAAGTCCAAGGCATTGCCAGAAACCTTAACGGTCTTTTGAGGTCAGGTTGCTTTACACAGTCAGTCAAGACAAATGCATGCCAAGGGTGGAGGCTCACCTCAGGGCACAAACCTCACGTTTCTTGTGCTTCAAGAGCTTACCTTTGCATCATCACTGCTAAACAGGGCCTCTGTTGATCACAGTCCCTTTGGAGATGGATGTTGAGCTGCTTCTGCTGGATGATGGGAGCAGATTGTCCCTCACAGTGCATGTGTGTTCCAGGAAGGGATGGTAGAATCTGGCATGGTGTCCCAACTGGGAACACATAAACGAGGAGAAAACCATGTGAACACACTAAATGTAAACGTCTCCAAGAGCTGTTGGATGGGAATGAGAAAGGTGAAAGGGATGACAATGTCCCTGGGCACAGCATGAGTGCATGGACGGGGGGGAGGGTAAGAAACCCCCCTGCAGTTCATGCCTGAACTCCCACCTCAGCTCTGCTGCTCCTGGGGACAGAGCTGCTCTGATGAAGCTCTGTGGGAAGGGGTGCTGGAATGCAATCTGTATCGAATTCTCATAATTATGGTGGTAGCTAGGACAGTAGGAGACAGACATTGGACCATAAAGCTGGCAGCCTAAATAGCCAAGAGGTGCAGGATGGCAAGGAATGTGGAACCATAGAGGGGAGACGTGACTTTCCAAGGTTACATGGTGGGGTGGTGGGATAGTCAAGAACAGTGGCCTGACTCCCAGGCCACTGTCTTAGAAACATGACCACATTCCCCTCAGTAATAAGAGCCATGCTGAACCTTTGCCAAAAACTGTCTTCACTCTGCTTTGAATGGGTCACCATTCTTGAGTTTTTTTTCATGAGGGGAAAGAATAGGAGTTCTACAGTAAATAAACCCATTCTTTTCTAGTTCTAGAGGAGCTAAAAGCAGTAGTCTGGGAAAACCAAAAGTACTGCTGGTTTCCTTCATTGCCCCAAACCTACAGGAAGGCAGAAAATCTTCATCTCTGCTGGTGTCTCTTCTAAAGCTACTGCTTCTGCGTTGAAGCATCACAAATGCTGGGGCTTCTACAAGACTTCTTTTTGCTTTTTGGTTTCCCTACTACGGACACAGTGGTGGGGAAACAGGACCATAAGAAACCTGGCTCCTCACCAGTTTAAAAAGTTCCTTTGGTAAGTTAAAGCCCTCCAGTATGTAGTAGTAAGTAGTCCTCATCAGATCCAACCATCCATTGATTTTAATAGTTGGATAATACACAACAATGACCTTTCCCTTGAAATTAAAGCATTAGACCCTCAGTTACTTTATTCATGAAGACAAATAGATTGGTATGGAGTTTATGGATGCTAGAAACACTAGTCCAGGCTCTGAACAACAGAGCCCATTTAATTTCAAGAGCTGAATCTCCACAAAATGTTCACAGCAAAGCCCCAAACTAGGTGCAATAAACCTAACACCAGCCAAGTTTGCAAACCCAAGCTGAATTGCAGGGAAACCCAGGGCCAGGTTTCCAGTTAGCTTTGAAGCCACAGTTTTAAAGAGGCTCCTGATCAGGATTTTGATCTTCTCACAGGCTATGCTTCAAGCAATTTCCACCAGCCAGGATTTGAGCTCACTGCTGCCAAATCCCAAACCTTCTTGGGATGGAGCAGTGGCAGTGTCCAGAGGAAAGTGTCAGCCATGCCTAGCACACAGTCCTGTGCAGGACTGGTGCCCTGGGGAAGGTGTTCTCAGTCCAGCCAGCAGTGTGGGAAGGGGTGAGTGGCAGGCAGCCTCCCCTATAGATTGCAGCGGTTTAATTTTCATTGGGTTTCAGCACTTGGCGTTTTGGGCTGAATTTCATGCCAGGTTTCAAAATCCAAGAGGCCCACAGCCCTTGTGGACATGTAAAACCACCAATGTAATGAAAATTGGTTTAAAATTGATTTAGTTAAAAAAAAAGAAAGAGAAAAAAAAAAAAGAAAAAAATTCAAGCCACCATGTGGAAACATTTAGAAGAGTCAGTAAGTTTAACCAAATAGAAGTAAATGACTTTGAATGTGTCCATACAGAGCACTGGCACTGGAGAAAATAAATCTATTTACCATGAATTTTAATTAAACCAGCTGAGATCTGGTCAAATATGCAGCACTGAGTAAAATTTAGCAAAACATTGTCACCCCTTCTTAGATTTGCAGAAATGTGGACAGTCCCACAGTCACCTTTGTAAACTTTCTCAGACACTTAACATAATTTTTTAGTGGGGTGGGCCTTAGTATTTCAGTCCGGTTCCTTGAACACACTTACTAAACTGTCTAAACAACACTGATTTCAAAGAAGATCTAATGCCTTTGAGGATCTTGGCTCACAGACTTCATTCCCATTAATCTGAGGGGAGGTTTTTGCCCTTCTTGGTCAGCTGAAAAACTGTAACTGGGCTGCAGGTCCCTAAATAACTTAAGTTCAGAAGCAATTTATTCTGTCATTTAGGTTTCAAGGGTATGAAGTACTGTAACCAAAACAGATAGGGCAGGGAGATGCTCTGTAACCCAAACTTTCCAGCTTCTCATGGGCTTGCGGAAATCGTTGCCAGGCTTGGTGCTCAGTGTTCCTTGTTTGATATCAAACATGTTTGGTCAAAGCAGCCCATCAGGTTGAGTGGATATCCTTATGTTGTGTTGTTTTTGTGTATACTGGGTAATTTCCCATTGAATATAAACCACTCAACATTCCTTCTAAAAGGTTTTAACACGGCAAAAGCCAGCTACAAGTTTCCAGGTGGTTTGTCCTGACAGCAGCATGGAAGAAATTGGTAGCTGATGTTGCTGAGCTCTCATAGGAGCCTCAGTGTCTTTGTTCCTTTGGCTTATTGTTGGGTTTGAAATAAACCCTTTCTGGTGTTGTCCTGCAAACCTTACCTGCGAGGCCATAAGTGCAGAATGTCTCTGCTCCCTGTCTCTACCTTTAACATCTGCCCAAGTGCACAGCTCTGCACATAAACACAGCAACCTCAGAAGGGATGTGATCAAAAGGTTTTAGAAGAGCTCTGCGTGTTATGAAACGTTTTGAGGCTCAGAGCCCAAAGAGGGAACTCCATCATGAATTCCCCACATATAACTGATTTGGGAAAGGGGATTAAAACAGGACAGAGCCTCTTGCTTTTTCTCCCCCCTCCTCCATGGCCCCTTTCAGAAAATTAGGGGGCCCCTCTCCTAGGAGAAACTGTTGAAAATTGCACGCTGCTTTCCCTTCCCCTTCCTCCTGAACATAGCCAGAACAGCAATATACATTTCTGAGGTTTGGCAGCAGCATCTGAAAGCATGTTTTTTTGCCAGAGAGGACTGGCTGATGGGGGCCAAAGTGCATGTTGGGGTTGGGGGACGCTCAGGGAAGAGAAGGGAAGGCACCTGTACCCTCCCTTCCTGTCACTGCTATTAGGGATCTTATTCCTGTCATTTCCCAGTCGGTACCTGATGATCATGTTTATTCCCTGGATTGTATTGTCAGCTGCTGGAACCATACCCATCAGCCGAGATTTGTGCCTGAACTTTGATTTCATAACAAAAGCAGAGTCAGTTGTTCTTGCAACAGACTTCTTTTGGACTGAACAAAAACATGTACAACCCGTGTACAGTCCATACAACCGAGAAATATGTTAGCTAAGCTAGTCCAGAGCTAGTGGTGATCCTGTTTTATGTTAAGCTTTCCTCTGCTGTAACATTACTGCTGTCCTCCTCCCAGCCTCATCTTTTCCGCCTCCTGCCTGACACAGAACCAGTCCCCTCAGCTCGCTGAGAGCTTCCTTAGTCTGCTTCGAATCTTATTACTGCAATGTCTAGATCGGTATCTGGTGCTGCAGTATGCACGCATGTTTTTAGCACCACACTGAAGTCTAATGATGTCATCTCTTTTGGCTCAGATGAAGAAAAATCTCTATTTCATTTCAGAATTTTTATAGAATGATTTGAAAAGTTTGGAGGGGGAGGGGAGGTGGAAGTTTTCATCCCCAGTGAATTTGAAACCCGAAGTATTTCCATGGCTCACAAGCTCAAAAGCCCTCCCTGCGCTTCCTCCTCTGCACCTTTCTCTTCTTTAAAAGGGAAAGGGAGAGGAAAAACAGAAGAGGACAATAAAAAGGATTCTTCTCCCTCCTGAACAGAAATTTCAAAGTATCAACACATAAATGAAACTTTCTCTTGAGCATTTTCTAAGAGCTGAAAACAAAAGGAATAGTTAGTTAGAAAGAAATCTTTATTTGACAAAAAATCCAGACTAATTCCCATTATTAAATGTTTGCTTATGGGCACAAACCTGTCTTTTTTTACATATGTTTAACATGGAGTGTTTAGGGCATGCCCAAATCCTCCGAGTCCCACAGCAGCACGAGTGATTTGCCGCCGTGTGAGATTACAAATGTTTCCTTATTGTCTGTCATCATAATTAAGAGAATAAAAGTGTACATTTAGCTTGTCACCTTCCTCAGCTTGGGATGTGAGGAGGCATTCATGCTCCAGTGATCTATTGCCTTGTGTTAAACTCTGCTAAACTTGCTCTGTGAGTCCACAGCAGCGGGGTAGATGGAGCTATTCCTGCTGCCCCCAAAGTTCAAGCCCCCATCAGAGGAGTTGCAGCCATCAGCGTGGGAGAGGAGAGAGGGGCTGCTGTTATTCATGTTTTTGCATGGCTGGGTTCCACTTTGGCAGACGGGAGAGACTGCAGTCTGAAAGCCGTGGGCTGATAAGTGGTTTTTGAGAGATAAGATATGAAAGACTCTGTAATTCTGGAAGAGAGTGTTGAGTAGTTTATATGTGTAAGTCCAGATGTTCAGTAGAAGGAGCTGTTCCAACCCTTCAGCTGAGTATGTGTGCTTGCACGTGTATGGTCTGATGTGCTCGTGGCACTGGCCAACCAATGGTCGCCAGGAGCAGCAAACGGAGCACTGAGTCCCCTGTGGAACTCGGGGGAACCACAGGGTTAATGGTCAGACTGTGTCCCATTTCTGTTTTGCTTTGACACAGATGTATTTCACTGAGAGGATGAGGATTCTTTCTGATCACAGAAGCAGCTTCCAAAGCTACAGCCCAAATTGGCAGGGCAGGGAAGCCCCACGGCATCCGTGCCCTGAGGACAGTGCAACTCAGGTGCACCTCTTGGTCACAGGGGCTGTCTTGCCTAGTCCAGTGGAACACTAATTTACTACTGGCCTACTAAATGCTACCTACACTGGGCTGGTGTGGATTTCTAAGGCTCAGAGAGGCTCAATTATAGACTCCTTGCTTTCTTCCCTGAGTAACGAGACAGGAGGAAAACAGCTCTCCACTCGCATTTGAGGGGTCACTGCAAGGCAGAAGGAGGATTGTCCCTCCCTCTAGCATCAGGCTTTGAAGCACAATTCCTGGTATTTGCGTATATTACTGCTTATCACCAAAGCTGCGTGAGTACACCTATTCCAAAAAGTGCTTTTCTTGCTGAGGGAAGGCTTGTGTCCCAAACAGCTGCACCAATTAACTGCTCCTAAATGTGAATCGTTGCTGAAGGAGGGCTGCATTTAAGTAGAAGCGTATCTTAGCAGCAGCCCATGTTTCTAACATACAGTCACAGGGTAAAGGCTGTTTTATTTTGAGAGAGAGTCAGGGCCAGGTTCCCAGCATCTGTCAATTGGGAGTAGCTTCCCTAAAATGGATGTAGTTGTATTGATTTAAGTAGTGTGGGAATTTAGCCCTGGATACTCTGCAAGTAAGTGAACCATCAGTGGCCAAGACTTTTCCAAGGAGGCACATAATTTTTTATCATGAGCAAGATCATTGTAGACAGGGAAATAGATAAGCAATTGGATTTTCCTTTGGGCTATGATGTTTGGGGTAGATGCATTGGTTCAACTAACATGAGCTCAGTTAGTTGGTGTTTGAATAGAAACAGATAACATTCATATTTAATGGAGCCTTTTCAGAACCAACCTCTCATAATTTATCTGTTTGTCTCTAAGAGCAAATTGTATGTGAGGCCTTTGGGTATTTTGATTAGTAAGCATCACCTGTTTTTTCATGTGTGCTCAAGGGCAGGTTATCACTGATTTGGGGGGTGGGCCCCTCTCCTCTGCGGTGTTGGATGTCCCCAAGAAGGCCTTTCCAGATTTTGCTTGCTGCTTGCATGCACAGCCTGCCAACTCTGCCACCCCCACGGGCAGGATGGTGGCCGTGGCAGGGGGTATGGCAGGCAGTGGGGGGTGATGGTCTCTTGAGCATGCATTGTTTGTGTGTTGGAGTCTCACATGTCATGTAGTGGCTACTGTTTGCCATTAGGGATGCCCTGCTGAGAGCCAAGTGGTAGAGTCATGTGGGAAAGAGATGTCTGCAAAGAGCTAAAGCAGGAATGGTTAACATAGGCTGGGGAAAGACTCTTGGGCCTGAGAGTGACCTATGAGCAACTCATGGTGCTGTGTTGGCATGTCCCTGTCCTGCTGGTACTCTTCCTACCTTTTAAAAATATGAAAATACTCCTTGCCTGCCACAGGCTTTCAGGCACCAGCAGCAGACTCTGTAAGCTGCAGCCACAGAGAAGCAGGGCCACAGACAGCACTCTTCTGTTCCACAGCCCGGGACCCACCTCTGTTCCCATTAGCGCACATTCCTTGCTCTGATTCACAGTGGCATCTCTCTCTGCTTCTTATTCATTACCCAAACATCTTGGCGAGCATGGGCCTGTTAGTGGCTTTGGACACTTGGCACAGACTTTGGAATCTCATGGTAAACCCAGAGACACTTTATGGAGGTGTAATATCTTGGTTTTGGTTCCCATTGCATTTTGTAGCACAGAGGCCAAAAACACATCAAAGAAGCAAGTCTGGCAGCGAGCACCAACCCTAAATTCATTACACTCCAATTAGGCTGTTAAGAAGAGATAAAAGAAGCAGCAAAACTGAATGTCCTCCTCAATTGCTGTTTGCTGAGGTTACTTCTCTCTTTTGTGGCCTGGGTCCCTGGGTATCTTAGTCCACCAGCACCAGTGGTGGTGTGTGCTTAGGGACAGCTGAGGCATCCTTCTCACTGGAGCCATGATTGGATCAAAGGGCTTTAGCCAGTTCCTGAGGAAGAGTGAAGGGGGATTTTTTTGCACACCTCCAAGTGTGACTAACTGCTTTTCCACTATTTCACCTTACTATCTCGGTCCTCTTCTTTCCTCTGCAGCTTGTGATGGATGTGGATTCCTTGCTGCAAAGCATGAAGGCCAAGACACTCAGCAGCTGAGGCAATGGGCATTGCCTCTGCAACCTCCTTTTCTTGGAGTGTGACCCTTGTTCGGGGCCATTCCTCTGGGAACAGGAATGATGCAACAAGTGCTAAACTGTAGGTATCAAAAAAGAAAATCAGTGGCTTGGTTGCAGCTTGGGGATCTGGGTGATGAAACGTTACATTCCATTATCCCTTTTCAGTGGCTTATTAAAATGGCAGATCTCTTTGAATTGTGTACCATCGCTTCCCATGCCACCAAGTGCAGGAGCAAGCAGGATTTGGGTGGCAACATTGCATGTTTCCCACTGGCATCCATGGCAAAAGCTACCCTTGCAGTTGCAAATAATATTTTAAATATTTACCAATATTTTATTTATGGTCTAGATGCCTAAATAATGTTTAAGTCTTCTAGAAAGAATCAAAACAATTTTCCAAACCAACAAACTAAATCACGTTTTTTAACTAACATTTATTTTTGTACTTGCTGTTGAAAGTGGTGGCAGTTTTCCCCCACATCTTGAAATGTGACAACTTCCAATTGTCAGACAGAAAAATGAGGATTTCAAAAAACATTCAGGAGTGATTTGTCCAGTTCAGAAAACCTGATAAAACCTGTGAAAAATTCTTGACAGCTTTGTGGATAACACTGAGTCTATCATCAAATGGATCTGGCTTTGATGAATAAAGAATATTTCTGCTAGTTAATATATGCTTAAGCTGCTTGTTCATGGAAAGTGTCACAGTAGGGCCATGGTCGCCCTGTGGGACCACCTGGGATGTCTAGAACTTGACTAGGACAGACAGGGAGGTAAGGCCATGAGTGGTCCTTGAGAAGCTCCTGCATGTAAATGATGTATCCAGATAAGTGTCTCTTAACTAGAAGATTTGTGACTGCCTCAGCTCCTATCTTTCCCTTTTCCTCCACATGTCCTAGTGGTCATGGGAAGGAAACCTGTGCACATGGGCTAGTCCTATTTCAGTCATGTCGTGTATTTCTGATGACAATGACCTCAGGCTACGTCGTAGCATGAGCCTGCCATGGAGTTTAGATGTAACCTCAATACACCCATCTCTGAGTCAAGGGACAGTCTGTTCTTTCTGAATACTGTGTGACAAAAAGGTCACAGACCCTGTGCATGAAACATGTTGGGTAACAGTTTCCTTAATGGCTGGGACAACTGACAGTTTGTCAGATCCTATTTAACAAAGAAAATGAATGATCTTTCTCTCTTTTTCTTTCTCATCCCTTCCTTCACTGTAGCCTTGATGGCAAGAGCTGGCTTTCTCTTCACTGAGAGAAAATGGGATGGCACATGCTGAACTTGTGCTAAGTAACAGGTAAAACCGAACTAAAGCTGTAATTCCAAAGAAGTCATAGGAATTGTATTTTTTTGCCTCATTTTCCAGATCAAGAAAATGCTGGCTTTGGGCTGGCCTGTTAGCTCATCTGAAAATGTGTAAACCATCCTGTCTTCCCAAGGCATTCACTTGGTCTCACCCACGCTATCTTGTTTTCATTAGTCCTAAGTAAAGCTCTTTTTTTCCTAGCAAAGATCAGTGTCTGTCCTGGCTAGAGAGTGTAGACAGAGAGACCTTGGATGCAGGCAGGCATGCAGGTGATCCTTATCCCTGCAGACCTGAGCAGGAGTTTCCTCTCTGCCACAGTAGGTTTATAGGGGACCCTGCATTAGGCTCTGGTCCCCAAGAATTGGGGAAACCTGTGCCCCCAAATAATAGAAAGCAGTTGATGTCTTGGAGAGAGCCAGCATCAGCAGTTTCCTCTTAGCTGGCTGACAGGGAGGAAAAGGCCGCAGGAAGCCAGGAATCTTCAAAAGGATCCCTCAGCACAGCTCAGAAAGGATTTCCTGAGCTCACCACAAAGCCACAGGGGAGGACAACCTTTCAGATGCTTTTGATTCAGCACGCTGTGGTCCAAATCACACTCCCTACATGTTCTTTTTCCAGAGGAGCACTGAGCTTCTCTCCAGTGTGTAGAGCCTGTCCTGGCACTGCTCACGTGGGACTGACCTCTGTGGCAGTGCTAAGGCTGGAGAAAGGCACCCCAAAACCTATTTTCTCATCACTGAGGAGGGAGCAGTGTTCAGAAACAGGATTGAATGCTCCCTTTTATGACTTGAGATATGACAAATATCTCAGCTAGGACAGCAGCGTGCTGGTCAACTCCTTTGTCCCTGCTGACTAGCTGATGAAGGGGAGAAAAGGGAGAAAACTTACTGCTTCTCTTTGTCTGTGTCTAAGACCCCATGATGGGCTGGTATCCAAATGCACACTCTTCTCCCTCAGGCCCTGATGTTTGGTGTGCAGGGCAAGGATAACTGGTGTGAATAGGCAGCAAAACATACTCTGGGTGGCTAGACGACCCTCATGTGGGCTGGGGCATGTCCCCATCATTTGGTCTATGTCTGGCTCTCTTAAAGTCTGCAAAATAGAATAGAACTTCTCTCTTCCACCCCATGATAATTTTGTCTTTGAAGGTTTCAGCTTTGTTGTTGTTATTTGTAGAACTGGTCTCTGAAGGGTCTCCCCTCCACATTCACACCGAAGAATAATAAAAAGTCTTACAGAATAAATTTAGTTTTGACTGGAAATTGCATTCAAAATTGCATTACTTTCTGTGGAGGAAGATAAAAAGATTCCTACAGAAGGTGTTCACCTCTTCTGTCAGAACTATAGTTCTTTATCCACTTGAGTGACCCACCACCTGGAAAAACAGCTTCCCGTACTCCCTGCTCAATCTGTGTCACTGTTTTCCAGCTAAAAGGCATCTAGTACTCCCAGGAAGAGTAGTCAGCTGGATTGTAGCAATGACAGGGACTAAGGACAGACCCTTATTGGTAAGGCAATTTGAAATCTGTGCCTCGTATGGTGACAGTCAGAAGCTTCCTGACAGGTCCCTGATGCAACTCTTCTTCCACTGCATGTACCTTGACATAGTCATGCCCACAGTTGGGGAAAGGAGTACCAGGGCATCTCCTGCCCTGCCAACCGCAATCAGTTTTAGCCTCAACAGTGAGCTCATTAAGCAGGTGGAAGCCTTGCTTCTCCCCTTTTGTAATGTCTATGGTAGAATATTTCATTAATGAAATCACTGATGTTTATTACCTACTAAATGATCTCCCTCTCCAACAATCTCTGAGGGTTATTACCACAAAGGCTTGCACAACAGATGTTAAAAGCCATCCGTTTAAATCAACATATACTTTTATTAAAAACAAAACCGAACTTTTTTTCTAATCCCTGCATTCCAGTCACTAAAGCTGAGATAATCTTCTGGAGAAGCTAATGGATATTGTTAATATCTGGATTGAATTTATAAAGAGCTGGGAGAGAACAAACAGGAGAGCAGAGACAACCTTCAGCAGCAGCAATGAAGGCAATCTGCTGTGCTTTGCTAACAGAGCTTTATTTGTGCCAGCCTTTTCATCTATTTAAGATGATGCACAAGATGAAGTCGGTTACTTGTAATTTTACCCTTCACTTCTCTTTTTCCTGACTCAGGATCCCAGATTTAAAGGGTTAAGCAACTGTAATGTTAAGAGTGTGTATTTCTTGTCAGCCATTTTTCATTCCTTGTGGTTTGCTACAGAAATCTAGACAGGCTGTTGTTTGTGGTTAGTTTATTGCAATGTGATACTTTTGTAAAGGTGACTAAAGGCCTGACATCTCCAGCTGAAGCTTATTTTTTCCCCTGCTCATTAATGGAGCTAAGTCAAAGCAAGAATAGCCTAAGTTCAAGTCTTTCTAATGTGCTGGTGACTGCTGAGAATGAAGGATTTGCTTAATTACAGGAGTGACATGAGGAGCAGATGAAAAGCTTTGGATCCTGATTGCATTGAATTGGTGTCGTCATTAGAGAGCTTTGAAAAAAATAGCAATACCTCACCAAATGGAAACAATTGCACTTTACAGTGCCAGTTGTGGTATATAATCCATGTTACTGTGAATGGTGATACAAGATAAGCAGGGCAATATGAGTCCAGGTATGGACTTGCTTTCCAATTTCCACAAAAAGAAGCTTTCCAGTTTGGGCTTATTTATATAAAGATCTCTTGTGAATTGATGTTTCCAGTTGATCTAAACTCAGAAATCAATTCTAGCATTTAGACTTTAGTGGAAAATTTTGTAATAAAACACATCTTGTGACATTTCATCAGGTACTGGAGAAGGACTTTCTCCAAGAGACTGTTTCCCTGATGCTTTTTTTTCCTCACTTTGGGTAATTTTGTTTTAAGACCTGCCGTGAGTCATGTCCATCGTAGTGGATTAGGAATGGTGCCTTTGGCATGTTTCAGAGCACTTGGTTTGGAAACAATGTTAGGGTTTCTGCAAACAGTGTAAACTGAAGATGTGCAGAGTGCTCATTCCTAGAGCTTCAGAGTGCCCTGAGGGATGGCAGGGCTTACAAACATGCCTCCCTGATTTCAAAACAGGGAGGAGGCAATCTAAACCCACGGTGTTCTTCCCACCCCCTATCCATCCATAATCATCTCCCAATCTGACTGCCCACCATTTGCAATAGGCATCCAGTCTGCCTCTAAAGGGCCTCCTTCAAGGTCTTCACCTTTCTTAGATGAGATCATAAGTGGGAAATACTGTTTTCCTCTTTTTTCTCCTTTTTTCTTTATTTTTAATTTTTTTTTATTTTTTATTCCCCCCCCGCCCCCCACCTCCCTTCTCCATTCCTTAGTACTGCAGAGCCTGATGTCACTCTCTCAACAGATATGTGGGAGGTTTGCACTGGGATTTTCCTTCCTGGGATAACGCACAGTGTTTACTGTCTGTTGCCTTTCCGGTGGTCTCCCGGCCTCCAGCAATGGGAGTCACGAGGTCCTTTCACCCCTCGTCCCATGGTCTGTGGTATCTGTTGTTTTCCGAGTGCTGGAATTTTTGTCCCCGTTACGTAGCCCCAAACCTGACCTTGTCGGAGACCACACACGGGTGTCTCTGGATGAGAGGGGAATGTATGGAATGTTTTTCAATGAGCAGTTTATGAAATTCCTTTCCTATATGTTTCGGAAATTCTTTAAGTTAAAGAGCCCAAACATTTCTCCAAGGAAACTAGAGTTTGCAGGAGCTCAAATGCAGGCACTTGTTTTTAAAAACACTCTTTATTAAGAAGGAGGGAAGAAAAAGGAGGGGGTGAAAGAGAAAAGAGAAGATGTAAACAAGGAAGCCTGATTCCCTGCTCTGTATACGCACAGGCAGGAATAACAGCACAGTGGGGCTGTGTGACTCGGGGCCCTGACAGCAGGCTGTGTCCTCCTACCACAGTTGCCAGCCAGCAGAAGTGACAGAGAGCTGAACCAGCCCTATGTGTGTCATAGGGTGTAAGGGTTGAGACCCACAGAGCCTCATCCTAACGTACAAAATGTGGGGAAGATTAGGAAACAGAAGGGCCAGTGCTGATTGTGGAGATGTCCGAGACAAGCAAAGGCGATGCTAAGGGCTGGGGGACGACTTAAATCCAAATGACTCTCTTGAAGGGAAAGCATATGGCTTTTAGGTCTGTTTTCCTCAGACAGTCCTTTATATATTCACACATTGAAAATAGCAAGATCAGGTATTTAAACAAAGCTTGGCAGAAGAAACCAGGGCCAAGAGGATAATTTTTTTTGCACGTGACTGAAGTACAGGGGGAAGAAGAGGGAGGGCGCTGGCCAAGGCACCCTCTGCAGTGCAGGGCTGAGTCCTCACAGGCTGAGGGAAACCAGCTCTGCCTGGGTGTGTGCTCCAAACGCGGAGCTATTGTATGATAAGGTGGTACCACCTCTTCCTCTGTTTGTGTTTTGGAAGAAAGTGGAGTTGCCACTGCGTGTTTGAAGGGCCCTGGCGTTGGTGGGCATGGTCCAGGGGAACCTGGGAAGGTAGGCTGAAAGTGAAGAATGTAGGTGGGCATGGAACTGCCTGTCGAAGCTGAGGTGCTTTTGGGCATGCTCCAAAGCAGAATTACCACTTTTGAAAGCTCAGTCGTTTCCAGGGGCTGAGGAGGACCTTTGTCTGGGCCTCGCATACCTCAGTCCCACTTTAAGTGCCTAGGTCCCTTTTTGGATCTGGGCCTAATCTGCTAATTCAAATCCAGCTTGCATGCGTCAGAACTGTAAGCCAATATAGAGTTGGCAGGAAATTACTTTCCTATCCTGTGAACATTTTCAGGATTATTTTTTTAACCAAACCTAGGTTTAAAACTTGGGCCAACAGCCAGAATTTTAAAAATTTTTGCAAAACGAAAACCCAAGTTCTGCATCCTTTTCCTCTAACATCAGCTAAAATATTTGATTACAATATTTTCTTCTTTGTATTTTATTCTTTTATTACCAGTGTTTTAATTTTAAAAACAAAAGTGTAATTTAAAACTAGAGGGAGTTGGTTGAACTCTCTCCCCCCATCAAAAGTCTTGGGTTTGATGGATTGGCATATTCTGATTTGAAAAGCACTTCACCAGAAACAACCGTAGGCCGATGAGCTACAGCTGTTGGCATCTGATGGCTGTGTCTGTAATACATAAGTATGTCAGTGTAGTACAACAGATGAAAAACATAACAGCTGGTGTACACTGGCTATCTCAGCAGAGACACCATCTCATAGGCACAAGAGATGATTTGTCTTCTTATGAGGCATAGTTTCTTATCTCCTGGTTGAGGAACATGTGCTATGACTTGTAGTATCACTGCATGAATCACGGTGTCAGGGAAAAGGTTTGGATCTGGGACATTTCACCACTGCGGATCATTTGAGCAATAGGTTTTTAACAATTTGCAGTATGGTTAGGACATCTCCCACTGTATGTACAGTTGAAGTTTATTTTCTTTGCCTTCTTTCATGTTGCCCTCTTTGCCTGGCGCCAGTTCTTCCCTCTTTGGTTCTAATCCGAAGACCATTGGAATCAATCAAAGTCCTACCACCAGCTTCAGTGGGCTTTGGAGCAAATCCTTTGCACACTAAACAACTTTCATCTTTTCATCTCATTTTTCAAGCACTTCCTGGAAAATACACTTCTTTCACAAAGCTTTTAAGCACAGCTGATCCCATGTAACTTTTGTACTGCTTTGCGATAGACTTTCAGCCAGTGAACTGTATGTGGGTCAATTAAAGAAAAAACAGGATTCACTGATCAGGATTGCTCCATGTTTGCTCTGTAAGAGCACACAAGCAGGAAAAGAGGCTGTTTATTAGTACTGAGGATGAGTTTAAAAGTGTGATAAATACCATTTGGAAACAGGTCTTGTGTCATAAATTTTTTACCATCATATTCTTGAGGAGATTTGTAGTTTCTTTCCCCATAGTTATGAGAGAGTTTTGAAACTACAGTGTGGAAATATAATGACAATGTGTGGATGTGGTGTGGCTCACTTTAGTGTCTTCTTGATTCCAGTGGCCAACAAATAAGACATACCTTGCAATTCAAAAAATCCTGTGTGCAGTTAAAGCCAGAGAGGATTTAGATCCGTACACTTCCATCATACCAGGTGTCATCTTTCCTTGGAAGGGAGCAATTGCTGTTGGCTGGCCATATGGCAATTCTGTATGACACTCTGCAAACAGACCCATTCAGGCTGTGCTGAGAGAGTTTTCCATCATCTCTTTTCCATTATTCTCCACCCTTGTCTATTCTTAATCCCACAAACACTCGCTGTCACTTTCCCTCTCCAGCTCTCTGTCCCTCCTGTCTCCATAATGAATGCTAGTACTACACTGACATTTACTGACCCAGAAATGCCTTTTGGGTAGCACAGATGATATGCAAGCACAAAATAATAGACAGCCCTTGCCCTGAAAAGACTTGAAAGGTGGAGAAGATGGTTGCTCAAGACTGAACGGCAGGTTGAATGAAGAGGGAAGCCAAAACCACTGATATTCTCACCTTCATTCTTCTCGGTCCCCTTGTTTTACTGTTATCCAAGTGATGGTTCCCCTTACTGTGGTCAGTAGAAATATGATTCTAAAGGATTCTTACCCCTGGTGTCAGCCCCTTGCACTTTCATGGTGTGTTGAGAACACATACGAATCTCATATTCCTGCCTTGAGAAGGTGGTGATGTCATCAGGTGAACCAGGGACACTGGACTGGGAAGCAGAGTGGCCTCCAAGAGCAGAAAAGAGCAGGTAGCCATTGTTGGTATTATGAATGGTTAGGGTTAGGATTAATTGTTCCTTCAACAAAAATTGTGGGGATCTGTTTAGGGGGAGGAGGTCAAAGGAAGGTGTAAGACAGATGGTTATTCAGAGTTTCCATAAAAATACAGCTGTTAGGAAGATATTTAGGAATGGAAGGAGGCCATGAAGAGGGGAAGGAGCCTGATCAACTGTATGGAAGTCATGGAAGGGGCAGACAACAGATATTGACAGTGTCTGGGACCCTGGTGAGTTTAAGTCACAAGACCAAATCAGAACACCCTGGAATTATTGAAATAAAGTACAGTAACTGATCTATCTAGATTTGCTGGCTGGAAAAATGTTCGGAGATTCAGCAATTCTCTCTTCGACACAGGATGGGGGTGGGGGGAGGAGGGGAGAAGACATCAGATACACTGAGAAAAACCCCTGCAACTCACTGATCTCGGAGAGTAACGTCATTTTTTAAGGTCACAGAAATCTTTGTTCTCACTGAGTTCCTACCATGCGAAAGTCAAGCTTGTTAACATTGTAAGAGCAGGAAAGGCAAGCGAAAAAGCCCTGTTCAGGCTTGCCTCTCCTCCTTATCCTGATTTGCTTTCAGATCTAGACCGTTCTATCCTCAGTCATAGCGACATATCCCTATGTTTCTGCAGTGGGGTTTTTGCTGTACAGTGAAGTTGCTAACCTGAAGAACAGTGAGTTCCATCCAGTTGTCTCTGCAGTTTTCCAAACCAAAAGATAACAAACAGAATGGGACCCTCAGCCTATCTAAGAGCAGTGAACACAACTTCACTTTTAAAACCATCTGTCAAACAGCTGGCCTCAGAAGAAAAATGTACCAAGCAGGAGTGCGGAGGAACTCAGGGTGGTTGTTTTGTTTTTTCCCTTCCTTTCATCTGGCTAGGATTAAGTATTTTGTTTTTCTCTTCTACATGCATCAACGTGCAACCATGGGACTGTATTACTTCATAAACAGATGAACAGAAATAACAAAAAGAGTTACCAGTGCTCAAGTGGAACATCAACTGGATTGAGGGAGAACCTGCTCAGGGCTGAAGCTGAGATGTGAGAAGCACAGCATTGTCTCCTAGGCAGAGGAGAGAATTCAGCAACTTTCTCTGCTGGTTGGGCGAGAATGTAAAATTTCAGGTCATTCCAGAAGTGTGAGGGTGAATTTAGAGAAGAGTTAAAGAATAGGGAAGGGAAATTTCACTAGCTGATTCAAGGTTGGCTCATTACAAAATCATGGGAATCAAGACTAGAAAAGAAAACATGTTGTATTAAGTCATCCTATCCGGTCCCTGCAACCAATCAGTGTACACTTCCTCCCGTGGGCTTTCCAGACAAGGTTAACCCTTAAAGAATAATGAATGATCATTGCTGAAGTGCAAAAGGAAATTGGCCTCTGGATTTCTTCCTGCTCACTCCACTGAAAAGGCATCTTTTCCTCCTTCTGATCCACAACTCCTCTGCCCTTCACACTCTGCTGAGAGCCCTCAGACAGATATCTTCTCCCAGCTCAAAAGAACAGGTCAAGAAATACAGGTATCAGAAAAAACCAAATATTTAGAAGAAGACTTCAAAGATGGATGGTCAGAGAAGTTCTTAATCCCTTATGATAAATGTTTCTTTCTTTTTCTACTCTAAAGAAACCTCCTTCCTGCTCCCTTACCTGCCTTTGCAAACACTTAGCAAAGATGATGATTTACCCATTGTTATCTAACTTGGAGCTGTCGGTTTCCTGAGGACGAAGGCCCAGTGCACAATACAACAACAAGGTCTTACATTTAACTGCAAAGTCCCTTGACACTGCAGCATTCCAGCACAGCAGGCTGGAAAATGTGTTGCAGCTCCGTATAAATTGAAGGGGGCGAAGGAAAAAAAAAAAAAAAAGGAGGAGAAGGAGGAGAAAGGTAATGAATTAAATATGGAAATGAATAATACACTCAAGTACAATCTCTGTGTCATCTTAGTGTTCAATTCCTTTTATTTTATGTTGTCCCTGCATGATCAACTTGCACTGATTTATGTGTAGTGAATGCGGAGCTGTTTTGTTGAGATTATCTGAAATAAAGCTGGAGGCTCGACCAGGGAGGAAAAGGAGGAGTTTGTAGGCTTGGAGGACTTGTGAAGCAGACCAAGAAAAGAGGGAAGAATGTAAAACTGGCATTTTTTTCTGTAGTAATTGTAATGATGCACCAACTGCCATTGAAATTAATGCCTTTAGGTTTTGCCAGACCACTGGTTCAAACAAAAGAGATATCTCATCCACCAGAGCTGCTTCTTCAGGCTGACACTATTTCAGTATTTATGAGGCTATCTAGGATCACAAAATTAAGTTTGGGTTTTTAAGAAGAGTGTGGAGCTTCTGTAGTGAGAATACTGAGCCTGGAGTAATGGAGCTGTCCATCCTCACCCTCCATATATGACTTTTACTTCTTTGATATAAAGATGTGCAGCTTGCTTTTTCTCTTCTTCCTTAATAACTCATTATTCCTAGTGTAGGCTTCTTTTCCTTTTGTCCCTAGGTAAGAATAGACTGTGGTGAATCCCTGTATTTTTCCCCTCGGGTATAGTTTGGTTGCAAAATATTTTTGTAGGAGCTGCCATGGAGTGAATGTTTTATGAAATATATTGATCCAAGAAGCCACTGAGTTACCATGCATCAGCTGCTCTGCAATGTCCAAGTACATGCTTTGGAACCTAAGTATTCCCATTTAATCATGTATGCCAAGGTGCTAAAATGTCAATTTGCACCTGACAAACTCCCAATGTTTTGTGATTTAATTACACATCTAGTATTAAACTACCTGCAAAACGAGGAAATCATATCCTGCTTCACAGCTGCATTTGTCTAACATCAGCCTGAATTCCCTCTGAATCTGTTTATGTCTCTTGCTGAAAGACTTAAAAGGTCTGTAAGGAGTCTTTTCCATGTGAAAGTACCTACATATCAAAATATCAAGTCACATTTTGCTAATCACAGTAGATTAAAGGCTTATACTCATAGGGTTGCAAGACTTGTTTTCTCTTGCAAGGTCATTTTTGTGGCTTTAGTCTGAACACTAAGATGTCCATATCCTTCCTGAACTGAGGATGCCTAGACTGAAGATTCGATTCTTCTAGTGATTTTAAAAGTAGCCAACTCAGGGACAAAACCACTTCCCTGTTTCTACTTGGTAATCCCTTTTTTATACACCTGAGTATCGTATTAGTGATCAACCACTGCAGTGAGATCTCATGCTGAGGTGGTTAACTTTGATGTTCTTTATGCATAGCTTTGCAAGACAGAGGTTTTCACCCTGAACATAGGGCCTTGGCTTCAGCCCTTCAAACTTCAGTCAGATTTCCCCCACAGAGGTGCCATCTTTTCTTCATTTACTGCAGAGGAAACCTAGGCTAACTGTGTTTTTACCTTAAATGCCTGTTTTAGGGGCAGGAGACAAATGGGGTTGAATCTCAGCCTTTATTGCCAGGTGTGATACATTTCACTTGACTCTAGTAAAATGCACATATTGAATTGTGATAATTTAAGGAGGTAATTTTTGTGTCCCCCTTCACAATCCAGTCTGTCCTCTTTTTTATTTTACTGTCTCAGTAATTTATACACTATCTGCAAATCCCATTATCAGAGATTTTGTGTCATCGAGATTACTACTGGAAATATTTAACCCTATTGGACTAGCAATCCGTGTTCTAAAGCATCTTGCTAATAATGGTGCCGCTTATGATAATGCCTCTCTATTAGTAACTATGTGTTGAAAGCTGTCATTGAAACACATGTTGGTAAGTCTAATACATGCTTTACTATTTCCATACACTACAAAGCGTTTGTTTCTTAACTAAGGTCTCATGAGATATCAAATTATATGCCTTAGAGAAAAAGAAATATACCCTACTAGTGCCATTGCCTTTATTAGGATAGACCTTTGTCTGAACAAAGGTGACTGTCTGTGCTTCTCCTGAGTAGCAGAGCAATTTCAGACTCTGGAGGTCTGTTTCTAAGAGACATTGAATTTGCTGGTAACTGGGGTTTAGGAAAAATCCCATGGCAAACCTCTGGAGCTCAAATTTACTGCCTTTATTCCCCTCAGGACATGTTGGCATTTGTGTCCTGTTGTTGTTGGCCAGTATCTCCATAGTTGTCCATATCTTGAGTTTCAAAGAATGTGACCCTTTCTTTGAGGTGGTATCGTATTTCCTTGAAATCAAAGACTGTTCCTCTCTCAAGGTCTTGAAAACTTCAGCCCACTTGTGTGATCTGCCACAATTCCCAAAGCTGAGGGATTTTCTTATTTACTTCCAAATATTCAGTGCAGGATAGGTTGGCAGAGGACAACCTGGGAGGACAGCTTGCTCTCTCAAATCAGTGCTAGATATATTTTATCTCCTGTAGAGGCATTACTGTTCTTCAAACTCATGCTCAGGCAATTAAGGAGTTACCAGTGTGTCACTTTACAAATGTTGTTGCTCTTGGAACCCATCTTCCCATCTTCTCAGGGTTTGCCTGCCTCTCTCTGTCATGTTTAATTTCTCTTGCTAAGGGCCTTGGGGCAGGGACCTGTGATTTTTTTTTCATTGTAATTGTTATGGCCCATAAAGTTGCAGACCTCCACTAGTACTGAGTAAACAATAAACAATGCTAATTCTTTTCACTCCAAAAACTCAGTCTGCAGATTCTTAAGAGAGAGAATAGTGTCAGTGCAATCGCAAAAGTGCACATCATCACCAGATAGAAATCAATACATGGCATCACTGTGAGAGTCCACATGGTAGCATTTGTCAGTAATTCTCTTCCAGTCTGTCAACACAGCACTCCATCACACAAACAGGAGGAGCATGTTGTGGGTTTGTGTATTTGAACCTCTCTGGGGACACCACTAATATAAAAAGCATTGCCACCAGAGGCTTTTTCTGCAGTTAACAAAAGGAAATACGTTTTCCTTCATTCTCTCCTTGAGTCTGTGGGGGCTTGGACTCATAGAGTGTAGCTATGTTCTTCTTTTGTGAATAGCAGCACTGGAAGAGCTAGTGGCAACTGTGATAATCCAAACTCCTACCCCCTGAAGGCTGAGGCTCTTGGTTCACATCTTGGCCGCATCTATACAAAAACTTCAATACCAAGTCTGCAAATGCTAGCACTGGAGCAATGGGATGATGGTGCCTGTGCCTAGGACCTCCAGGCCTTGCATGGAGCTCCCGTGCTTCACCACTTGGAGGAGAAACAGCAACATGCAGTGGCCCATTCAGTCACAGCAAGGGCACAAGTGCTTAGCCAGCCATAGGCACACAACAATGGGGCCACGTTCTTGCTGCACAGATAGCCCACAACCCATTAGTCAGCCATCTTCCTTCAGTCTTTGCCACTGGAACACTCCACAAGGTGGCAATGTAACACCACACATCCCACCATTTCCTCTGGCAGATGACCCCTGGTTGACGATTCCCTCATCCCAACAGTGGTGCCCTTGGTTCTGTGCACCCATCACAGGCATTAATGCAAGCCTAACTCAGACTGAGGTGAGTACAGGTGGTCTTCCTGATGGTTCTCTAACAAGTCTTTAGAGACAGAGAGCGAAGTCCAACTCTGTGGCTTTGCCACTACTCGTTGGCTGTGGGAAAAGCTGAGGCATGAGTGCATGGAGTCACCAGGCTTGGAGAGGTATGGTAGTGCTCTTTGGGCAAAATGGCAGACTTTTAAGAGATCAAATCTGGTATCTTTGTAATACTAAATTGTACTTTAATTGAAAAAAATAATCCTGCTACAGTGTGTAGAATATCTGTGAAGCACAAGACAACCTTGACCTGAATGAGCAAGCCAAAAGATGTTAGTTCTAGGTTACACCTGTTTCCCATTAGTTTAAAAGCAGACAAGAAAGATGTCTGCTGAAAATGAGATGTGATCATTATTAGGTTCCTTATATCTGCTTAAATCTACCAGCAGTAACAAAAGAAATTCAAATGATAGATACATAACACTAACTTCCTTATACACCATAGGCCAGGATTTTGTGAATTATCCCCAGATTTCAGTACCTCCCCTCCAGCTTCTGTTCTGTCTGTTACAATAGAGATTTGCTTGCCAATTTCTTTGAAGAGGGGAAGCGAGCCAAGCCAGTCCTGGAAGGGGTCGAACTGTGTTTGTTGTGCTATGTTTTGGGAAGCCCTCTTTTGATATGTGTCAATGTACTTTGTCCCCCTTAAGTCACTTTATCCTTGTGGGGGGTCTCTGCCCTTTAGCTGTTTCCTTGAGAAAACCTCTCAGAAAATCTGGGCAGTTCAGGGTGGAAGTGGGAAGGATGCTTTATCAGCTCCTTGCAGAAAAAGGACTCTATCTAAAGCTGAAGTGTCCTGTTGCTATTGTGAAGTTGTGTTGTCTTCTGAAGCACCAGGTACTGATCATGGCTGGCAAGGGGAGAGCAGATTAGATGGATCCAATGAACTGATCCGGTATGGCAGGCTTTAAGCAGTTTGAAGCCTACAAGGGCATTTCCATTTCCAAACCACAAATTATTTCCAGAAACTGGGAAACAAGAGGAGGGAAACAAGAGGAAGGAAAGCTTGCACATGGCAAGCTCAACAGAGAAGAAAAATCCTTTGCAGTGAAGTCATTGGGCAGAAAGTAAACTGCCCACAAGCCCTTTTACCAGAAGAGTTTGGATTGAGAGTCCAGTGAATAGGAGAATTACACATAACATGTAGTGTATGAACTGTCTGGGCAATAAAGCAGTATTGTCCACTGTTTGGTCTCAAAACTTCCACTGAGCCCTTTAGTGCATGAGTCAGTCACACAGAAGTTAGGTATATATTCCAGAGCTAGGTTAGAGGAAAGGTGAAACTTTTCACAGAAACTAGTTAACGCTTTGCTTTATCAGGCTTGCTAAACTTTGCTTAACTTGTGCAATGATTTCTGGCTCCTCCATATGGCCTTCACCTTTGGTTACTATTGATTAACTAGAACCTAGTTTAGCATATGATCTGAGTTCCTCTTAAACACCTTTCTCCTTTTTATTCAATGGAGTTTGTTATTTTAACCCTTTGACTGGGAATTTACTCACTCAGTGGGTGGCTGGTACCTCTTCTGAAAAGCTTCGTGCTAAGGAAGCAAGTGAAAGAGACGGAAGATCCTGTGAGTAAAAGCCAAATTCTTTTAAGCTGTTAAGGTTCTGAATTCTTTGTGTTGTGGTGGTATCTAGTAGGCATATTCCAGCTATGGTGAAGAGGGAGGCCTTCTGTATGAGGCACAGGACCAGCACAAAAAGAGAGGGCTGCTCCTGCCCTAAACTCACAGCCTGAATAGAAAACACAAAGAGTGGGAGGAAAACTAGAGGCACAAAGAAAAGAGATTACTTAGCCAAGATTGAACAGTAAATCAGTGGCAAAACTTTGAAGAGTTCCCTTGAGTCCTAATCTGGTGACCTTTCTAGTGGGGCAGGCTGCCTCTGGCTTTTCACTGAAGTGTGCAAAGTGTTGGCTTTTGATTTGCAAATAGATTAGAGCATGCAGCACCTTATGCCAAAAACTTCAGCACACAGTTAACATTGCCTAATGGTGTCTCACATTGTTCCAGAATGCATAGAGGATTAATCCTCAGCAGGATATGAAAAATCAATGCAAATTTAAACTTCTAAAAAGTAGGAAATGTAGTGGTTCTTGCTACACTGTCAAAATAACTTTAACTCTGTCCTCTTTGAGAATTGCTGCTATATATATTCCTACAGACATTCTCAAGGAAAATTCAAGAAACAAGGCACATGAAAGCATCCAGTAGAGATTAATGTCTTTTTTTGGAGCATATCCCATCAAGAGAGATGGAAAAGATGGCAGAATGTTCTCTTATGTTTCTTCATACCCTCTTCCTATAAGTTCATAGGCTTTAAAACCAGGAAGACCTCACTAAAATGTCTGACCTTATCTATGACGACCTTCAGACTTCTTTTAATTTGTCTATGTTGAGCCAAATACGCTGAGATTGTCCACAACATCTTCAACAAAGGCACACATTCAGATCTTGAGTGCAGGAGTAGTTTTGGACAGAGAAACTATTGTCTGGGGGTCTTGGCTCAGGTCCTCCCCTGCACAGTCACCACAAGGTTGGCTTGCTAACCTTGGCATGTTCAGCAGTGAGGATGCATTTTGGGATGCTGAGGCAGGCTGGTTTAGGAGTGCTTAGAATAGTCCACCTAAAACTGGAAAGTGATGCTTGGTTTTATCTATAGCAGAGCTGAGATTCCTCTAATACCTGGATGAATTTAATCTAGTACCCCTTTTTCTCTTGGGGAAAAAAGGGTCTAGTGGTGACGCAAACTGATCGCAGTTCGGACCGATTGGTTTGGCTCTTCAGGCCTTGTGATTCCTCCCTGTCTACAAGCAAGATGTTTACAGCTCAACTTCTGATAACAAAAGCAAATCAATACATTTATGTAGTCGTGATGCTTTTCCACAGAGAGAAAGGGCTAGCAGGGGTCTGTAGAGCCAGCAGCACCAGCTAGGTAGATGGCTGCAGCAGACACTGTGGCTGGTAGGGTGGTCAGTGCTCCCATCGTGGTGGTGAGGGACTGGGTGCAGGACTTCCAAATCTCACCTGGACTTTGCTGAAAGCACTGAACTCCATGTATGCCTCAGCTTTTCACTGAGCAACACTTCTCCCTTTGCCTCTCTTACTTACTCAGCTTACAAGCAATTTGGGCAGAGCCTAGTGCTCACTCCATATGCCCTGGGTATTACATTTAACTGTAAGATGCTCGAGTCTGGTATGCTGTGTATAAATCCTGATTTTATTGAGCTGGGAGAAAGAAAAATACTCTTTTCTCATCTGCAGCCCACCAAACTCTTCTTACCCACTAAGAAAGAGCTGGATAGGGAGAGCTCAGGCTCTTGTGTTACTTAATCACGTTTAACATTACAGCTCAGTGAAATGTTTATGGAAGACCATTTATTAGATGTCTTTTCCCTCTACACACTTAGGTGCTTTGAGGAACTTCCTAAATTTACCCTGGTGCAACATTTCATGGAATTATTCATCCAGACAAGTTTCAGCCCCAGATTAATAACAACTTGAGCCCAAGCATGATTCACTGGTTTGACTGGATGCTGAAAGTTTTGTGTCCTCTTGCCTGGATGAGGGCAGCTGTTTTTATCTCTCTTAAAAAGAAGAAATATCATGTAATGGGGAGGAAATAATGTACAGTGGATGGCAATCAAGAATTATTTGTATAATGAACCATGTCTTTGCAATGCTTCCATGACACTGGGACTAAAATCCAGACGCCAAAGGGAAAGTGACTGAAAGGGGACACCCATTCATCCTACCCATCTGGAGTGGTCCCATCTGGTCCTCATCCCTCACACCTCAGGACTTTTCAGTCGTGACATGGTTTCATTGTCTCCATCCTGCAGTGATGCAATATCTCTATCTCATGGTGTCAACTGAGGCACAGCCTACATGAAATGTCTTGCCCTGTGGTTTGCAGGAGGCAGGCTCCTAGTAATTTATAACATTTTCTTCACTGCCACTGAGCACATTTCCCTAGTGTCTTTTTCTTTTTTTTTTTTTTTTTCCAGGGTAGGAGGAGGTTCTCTAATGTGCCCTGATATATCTAAAGGACAAGGGACACAAACACCCATTTCTCCTTGGTCTCTATACTGTTGTTCTTTACATTCTTCCTTGCATACCTGCTACCAGTTACTCTCAGACCCAAATTACTGCACTGCTTGGACATTCGGTCCTATGTAATATGGTATTCATGTTCCTACAAGGTTTAGGCACTTTTCTGTTTTTCATTATGGTCTCCACTGATCAGGCAACATGCAAAATGACCCCAGAAAATTTGGTGGAGTGGTCTCTTGGACAGTTTCTTTTCCATGCCTCCAGTGGGGTTGGCAGTTGACTGAGTTCTCTACCACTCACCCAAAAGTTCTTATACTGTGATAACTTTTGTGTTTATCATAGAGCTACTAGTCCCAGTAATGGGAGCCCCTGGTGGTCTAGTGGTTAAGACGCAGGGCTGGTACCCTTGAGACCGGGGTTCGATTCCCAGTCAGGGACCTCCCCGGGAGATGGAACTCGTTAGCCCTTAAGGCAATCCATCTAAGAGAAGGTCACTCTGAAAACAAACCTACGTCCTGAGGACC
>JAWWES010000168.1:15298308-15343963 GCA_035583135.1 Lophotriccus pileatus | reverse complement strand
CTCGAAGGCCTTATCTGCATATGCGGGTAAGGACCTTCCCCGGCTCTTCGTTCGCGAAGACGGGCCATTATTATTATACTAGTCCCAGTACTGTAAATAGAAGTTGTGCAAGCAAAACATGAAATCCTGATTATTTTTAGTGGCCAAAGGTGCTGCTACAATCACAGAACAACCTGAACTTTCATGTAAAATGAGACTGAAAATTTCTTCTCCTAATCATTGCTTTGATCCCAGTTATTTTAGTTGTGGTTGAGAAGGCATGTGGATACCTCCTCAGCAATGACCAGGAGATAGTATAGGTCTCTGGCACAGGGGAGGGCAGTGGAAAGGAGCAGAGGCACACTACAGAGCCAAGGTGGTACAGCAATGGCCTTTCGACACGGATGCGGTTTTCAGAATGTCTCTCTATTTCTGGCAGAAGATGTCAGGGCCAATGAATCCTGGAAGCTCTCATGTGCAAGTCTGGATATGTTCTGTCTCTCTGTGCCAGCTCTGCTGAAGGAGAAGTGACTGCCACACCACTGTCCCAGCCCTCAGCAGCTATTTGGCAACCGCCCCCTACATCAACAGCTGGCTTGCATTCTATCTGCTGACCCTTTTCTTTTCCTCAACCCTTATGCCCCAAATGGATCAATTTTTAGAATTTACAAAGTGTCAGATATAGTTGAGAACTGAATGAAGATGAAAAACCACTCTAAAGTTGGTGGAAATTGCTAGAAAGTAGCATTATTTATCCACCAGAAAAGTGCATCATGCCCAGTGTCGAGTCAAGCACCACATCTCCTGGCTCTCCTGCAGTCCACTGAGCCCTGCTGAATTAGGTGTTTGTTCAAGGTCACCTGGCCACTTTTGCCTCCTGGCTCTGTGCCTCATCCCCTTGCTGATGGGTGTGTTCTGCAGCATGGTCAGCCAACATCAGTAAAGAAGGGGAAAAACCTCACTTGCTGGCACAAGTATTTTTGTTCAGTTTAGACCCTGCCTCTTTCCCCCATCAACACTCTTGGATCCACCAGTTTCTTTGACTGACAGTCTTGGATTCAAGCAGCTTCAGGGGCTGAGCAAAATCAGAAGTTTGTTTTGGTGCATCTCTCACCTTGTGTTACTTCTACAAAGGGTTGGAAGTTTTATGTTACATGTTTTATTTGACACAAAAGACAAATATATTCAAACTGCAATTGTCTGTGGGAAATGGGATCATTTTAACAGATTTGCCAGCTTACAAAATTGTTGCAAGTCTTCTAAAATAATTTTTTTCCTTTTTTTTTTTTCCTTTTTTTTAATGATTAGATGTTTGGAGGGTTTTTTTTCTACAGTGAAATAATATTTCACTTTAAAATTTAACTTAATTTACAGTAGAAAAAGGAGATTAAACAGTGAGGGAAAGTCCAAATCAAATATTTCAAAATTATTTTTATCTGTACCAATTTTTGTTCTGCTTTCCTTTTTTTTTTTTTTTTTTAATCATGGTCTGTGAATAATTCTGAAATTTCCCTCCAGTTTTCTTTCTGATATAAAGAGGAACATCAACTGAAGTCTCAAAAATTTTTATAAGGAAGAGAAAGTCTTCCATAACAAGCTCTAACTCCAGCTTGGATATGTCTTAAAACACTGACTGTCAAAATCTGTGATCTGATTTTACCAGGAAGGGTTTTCTTATGTTGTCACACCCCTGTGTAGCCTTTGAAGAGTGAGTAACAGGGAGCTATTCCTGACAGTTTCCACCTGCATGAACCCTTAAACTTTTCTGAAACAGAGTATGTTTTGGAGGTGGAGATGTGCTAAGGAGCTTAGAGGCAGCCAGAAGGATTTGAAAACAGAATTATGTGAGACAGGACTCAATGAGTAAGAATAATGACACATAGGAAACGATTGGGAAATAAGTTAGGGATGACTTGGTGTGAAGGTCCACACCAAACAATTGCCCATGGGTGACAGAAAATGCGCAGGAGAGCTTTGAAGCAGAAGACGATGGAGTCTCCAGTGGGGACTCCAGTCTCTAGAGGTCTGCAGCTCAGGGACTTCTTGAGCCAGGAGCTTCATTCCTTTGTTTAAAGGCATGGCTAGGAAATCTTGAAATACATTATGAATACAGACAGACTTGTCTTTTTTGGCATCAAGCAAAACTGCTCACTGGAGTTAATGGAAAAGATCCTGTGGCACCTTGTTTGTTAGAGCATTTTTTTCCCCCCCACATTTCACTTATTCATTTTGAGAACAAGCATGCCAGCACTGTGTTTTTGACTTTTGCTTGAAAAATGTTGTAGTTTTTTTAATTATTATTTTTAAAATAAGCTTTCACCCTTTCTTCCAATGAATATGTAATCAGAGAGATGAAACACTGGGTGGCTTTGTCACTGAAAAATATCATCTACTCTTTCTTCTTCTGCACATAAATCTCACTGGTGTACCAGCATGGTAAGACTGAGTGACCAGCATACACTCAGCAGAGGAGATGAGGAGGGTCTAAGTATGGACAGTTTCCAAATGACCCCAGAGAAGTGTACATATCCCATTGTTAACAATCGTACTCTACATGGCAGGGATCCAGGGCCCTGGATGTGCTGTGAATAGGCTTCAAATCACTGTAGAAATTAGAAATTGCTGTCTGTTGGGGAATGAGGGCATCCTTTTATTGGATGGGGGGAGAGCATATTGGCGGTAGGCTTATTTCATGTTTTTGTATTCCAGGCAGTCTGCCTGCTCAAAAGGAAGCTATTTATTGATCTCTGACTGCCAGGGTTAATAAATCTCTGCTCAGACTGGTTCAAACTCTGGCCAGGTCAGTCTGAGGCAGATGATAACCGCTTTTTAACCAGAGGCACTCTGTGAAGTGGCCCAGGTCTGGTCTGCAATAAGAAACCTGGGGAGTGCAGACCCTTGACCTTCCCTCAAGCCTCTTCTGCTCAGGGAGTTCGAATTTAATTCACATGGAGTTCTTTTTTTATTACATGGTGTTGCGGTCGACAGCATTTTTTCCCATCCCTTCACATGTTCCATTTTACATCCATGCCACCTTTGATGGGGGTAAGTGCTTGGCAAACAGGCGGGTTTCATTACCCCGTCTCCTCCCCTTGTCTCCTGAAGGACATCTTCATTAGGAATCTCTGTGTGTGGAAATCAGTTTATGCTCCACACAATATGTGAAAGCCCCCTGGAAGGATTTTATGAGAGGTCACACGCTCAAGCCTGTCTGTCACTGCCCACCCGGGGCTGGCTACCCCACCCTCCTGCCTCCCCGGGATTTGCCCTTTGATTCCTCACCCTGAGCGGCAAATGCCTCCGCTTCAATAGACGTAATTTCCAATTGTCTCCATGCACTTTGGAAGTCTCTCTATCACACCCTGAACAAATATGTCTTTTTTTTTTCCTTTTTTTTATTTGTTCTTCTGAACTCTCTGCTGAATAATCGGGTCTTTCCCCACTGCCATGTTTCGGCTCTAATCAAGGACAGATTCTTGTGAAAATGGATTGGTCTTCCCACCCCCCAGTGTGTGTATGTCTTTTTTTTTTTTTTTTTTTTTTTTCCTAGAACTGGTAGATTTGGCTGGCCCTCAGGTCTTTCTGATGCAGCAGGGTTAAAGGGAGAGCTGAGTGGCCTGTTTGGTTTTGACTTTAACCATTTCATCATTTGCAAGGAAAATCCTTTGCCCTGCTCCCCCTCCTTAAGAGCGTCGCTCTTGATGCATGTGGTGTAGGAAGCCCCACTGGAAACTTACCAGCAGCTTTGGGCTCAGATAATGCCTCCTACCAGCCCTGTTTGAGCAGCCCTGAACTATGGGTTGATCATGAGAGCTGCTGGATGCCTGCTGGGTGCTGAATGCCCTCGGCTTTCACTGGGGATGCCAGGACTTAAGGCAGAAAACCTTTTCTCCAGGGTTGTAAGCACACCCTGAAGTACTGAAGCTCTTGATGTTGTTTCATCATTGAGGACACTGCCTTCCCTGGGCTTCTCCAGATCCCCGGCCTCTCGCTGGGTGTGGAAAGGACCAATTCTCACCTTCCCTCAAGGGTGCTGGATGCCTGGCAGCAGGACAGCAGGGCCAAATGCAGTCTGGTATCTAAAGGAAGGTGAACTTCACGTCTAGAGGAAGGTGAACTGCAAAACCTGAGGAGGGCACTAGAGAAGTGCAGAAATGTCGACGGGGACTCAGCCAGCCAGTGCATGTGGCTGCCATCTGCGGAGCCCACTGCCTCTGCTGCTGGGCTTTTCCTGGGAGGATGAGGTGAAGAGAGGGAGGGAAAAGGGTTCTCAGACTTTTTGTGTGTGTGTGTGTGTGTGTGTGTGTTGTGGAAAGCTAAACTCTTATCAACACTTTCCTCCCTGTCTGATCTGTGATTACTGAGCCTTCACGTGTACGCACTGGTTGTGTGTGTGTGTACAAAAATATATGGCTGTATAATTAGAACCAGCCAAGAATATTTGGCTGAAATGGTGATGAAGGGGGGGGGAATCAGGGGGTGTCCAAATATACTGATTCATTGCAGCCAGAAGTCTCCATGGGAAGTGTCAGGTTTGATGAATTTCCCATTCAAAAAAAAAAAAAAAAAAAAAAAGGAAGAAAGAAAAGGTTTTGACATATTTTAAACATTCCAGTGCAGCCTTTTTAAACCATCACCTCTCAGCCTCATTTTTTTCTGCTTGCAGAGGTTTTTGAGATCATTCTGAATCAGGCAGAACAGGGGTTTGAAGTGTGGCCAATGTCCTAAACACCAGCTAACCAGCATCAGTCAATCTCTTACTCTTCTTTTTACTAAGAAAGAGCATCCTTATAAAACTAATTGAAGCTGAAATGGTCCACAGAGATATGTCAACTTTAGCCAAATAGTATATTTGACTAGAAGAGGCGATAGCCACTTCTAATTAAAATGTTTTCATTGTCCGTGTACTTTAATGACTCTTCTCATCTCCAAGATACACCTACCATCGTACCTTATAGCAGCTCTTTGATTCAGTCCCTTAACTGAGCTAGTCTTTACTCATATCTGCATTTGCCTATGTCTTTCCGTCTTCCCAGGAAGTCTCCCTGCTTCCTCCTTAGTGCTGCAAAACCGCAGCCCTGCCATGGGAACAGGAGGTCAGGTGGATGGTAGAGCTGGCAAAGGCAGAGACAAGCATACATCAAGGCTGTGTGGGAAACTCACACAGTTCAGAGAGGCCTTGAGGAATTGGGACCCACCTTATGGAGCATCTAAGCCATTAATTAGGACCACATCCATCGGGAGTTGGCCTGAGGGCCACATGGCTGGTACTTTTACCCAAACTATTATTCATGCTCATCTAGGTAGAAAGTTCTTGCACTGGAGCCCAGATCCTCAAAGGTTTGGCTTGACTGGGGAATCAAATGTCTAAATACCTCTGAGGATTACAGCTTTAGTCACTACATCCACAGCCAGCTTTAAATCCACCCTGTAAAACTTATAAATGTTTCTTTATAAGCTTTTCAAGCTGGACTGTGACCCCAACTGGCTTTGTCCTGGTGATGCTGAGCTTAGCTTCTGTCCTTGCTCTCCCTTCCCCATGCAGAGAGTTTCTCTGGGAGGATGGCCACAACTCTCCTCTTCCTCCAAATCC
Source organism: Lophotriccus pileatus (assembly GCA_035583135.1). Classification (NCBI taxonomy): domain Eukaryota; kingdom Metazoa; phylum Chordata; class Aves; order Passeriformes; family Tyrannidae; genus Lophotriccus; species Lophotriccus pileatus. Next base: position 15,338,391 of record JAWWES010000168.1, on the reverse strand, counting down.
TTGAGCAAAGCAGTCACCTGAGCCACTGTTTCAGCTGGTCACTGTGGGGGGGGCTAAGCAGAGGTCAGCAGTGTGAGCCACAGCTGAACAAAAAAGTAATGTAAATATATAAGTATGTTCATATTGAAATAATGCAAAGATGTCCTTATATGTTTCTATATATTTAAATATACATGTTATTCTCATGTGGGTGTTCCAACACCTTGAACTCTCCTTGAACTAGTTCAAAGCTGGGCTAAAGAGTTGGGAAGAAAGGATCCATTCCCAGTGTTCTTCTGTGCTGGTTGACACCCTTGTGGATAACAGCAGCTTTTCACTGTACTTAAACCTCTTTTTGGGAGCAGTGGGAGAGACACACAACATCACTGTTTGCTCCCTTGGGACACTGGAAAAGACTTTCTCTTGTGGGTCACATAAGAGCTGCCATCTGCAAGGTTTCCTGCACTTTCCTTACCACCATCAGGTACAACCTCCAGAACTCCAGATTTGATTTAGCTTGAATATGTTATTTTTATTTTTATTTTTCCTGTACCATCCATGTCACCCTCAAAGGCTATTTGTCTTCCCATGTTCTTCTGCGTTAACTTACAAAGGACAATCTCTTTAGATATGGTGATAAATAACAGCAAAAAGTAAAGCAAGCAAGAAATCATGAATTGTTAAAAGGGACTTAGACTGTAAAGTATTCAAATGTTAATGAAATACTAGTAAGTGTTGACAAAACCTTACAATCTTTGGAGTATTCGGGTATTCAATGTTTGAATTTTTCTTTTTTACATCGTGGCAAATGCAAGTCTCAACCCAGGCAGAGGTCAGAGGATTGAAATGGTACCATCTGAACTGAAGAGCAAATCAAAATGCTGCTGTACTGGGAAGCATTCCCACAGGGGTGCCTGACTGGTCCCCAGCAGAGCAGAGCTTACCCCACTGATGTGCAGACAGGAGTGATGCTTCCAGGGGAGCCTGACTACCAAAGCTCTGGTGGTCCCGCAGCCGAGTAAGCTCTGCATTGCAATGCCAGCTAATTGTGCCTCCATACAGGAGCTGGACTCAATGAACCATGTGGGTCCCTTTCAAATTCAGCATATTCTGTGATTCTCTCATACATCCCCCAAAACAGCATCAGTAGCTGACCTACTTTTGTCTCCAACAAAACCTTTTCTATTCTTGTTTTTCCTGCTCTTTGCCCTGGTTTCCAGCTTGCTTTCCATGCCATACCTCTGCATGTACATTCTGAGCCTATACAGTTTTTATGGACATTTTCTTGTAAGTATGGATATGGGCTGCAACCCACTCATTACACATTCAAAGAATGCTTGATTGGGAAGTCTTTCCAAATACACAGGAAAATCAACTGCATGCTACTCTTCTATTTTCTTCTCCAGAGATCTGCTTGGAGATCCTCCTCTGCCAGTTCTCAGTCCTGCCAGCTCCACACAGACATTTAGGGGAGCTTCAAGTGTTCCCTGCATCAATTTTTAGGTCCCAGAAAGCCCTGTGAAGCAGAGGGCTGTCAAAGAGTATTGCACCTTACGGCAGGGATGCACATGACTGCGCTGGAGCTCTCGTGAGAGATCTGTGGTAGAGCTGGCCGTGCCATGGAACCATGCCAGTGACATGAATGCAGCCATGCAGCCATACCAAGGAGATGCATCTCCAGAGCAGGAGAGCACCCCCTAAGCCAGCAGAGGCAGCAGCTCACATATGTTCAGGTGGCCACACGAGCTGCACAGTCTTAACACCGCTGCTTCTCATTTATTCACTTGCCTTTTTCTTTTCTTTTCTTTTCCCACTTCCACCCTCTGAATCCCGATGGATTTCCCTCAGACAGGACCTCCCCACCATCTCTGTGTGTGTTGTTCCCTCTGCTGAGTTCGAGGCACTGCATAGGGGTGGGCTGGGGGCTGAGTTTGCCTGAAGGGCGTTGCTTTGTACCTACCAGATGTGCTGAATTTTTCACTCTGGCTCTCTTTGAGCAGCCCCCTGCTTCCTATTGACCTTGCTGTAATTTAGATTCTCAGCCTTTTGCCAGCCTCTGCAACTGATTTATTCTCCTGGTGTTTAATGTTGGATTTGTCTCTTTGGAGAAAGGTTATAGCCACCTTGGAAACACTTGCAGAGCAGATCTTCTCTCTTTTTTATTACGTTTTTTCTCGCTCTTTGAGAGCAAACTCCTGTTATGGTATGTGGCTAGCCTGCAGTTCCTCAGCTAGCAAATTCTCCGCTGGTCAGGTCTCTATGTGAGCATTTGCGTTCTGTCATTAAGCCTTTAGAGATCTTGCCAGCCACTGGTTTGGCATGCAGTCATTCTCAGCGGGACTGGTTGCCTGTATCCTGTCTTTAGCTAATGCTCTGTCAACCACAGGGGGAAACTCAGCCAACAAGATCTCTATCAGCCTTTCAAGGACCAACAGTTCTGCCATGTGGACTGGAGTCATGCACTCTGGCCTGATCTATTTATTAAAGAGCTCTGCCAATCAGTAGACCTTGTCAAAAATAATGTTTCCCTTTTCTCTCCCTCCTTCCTGGAAAATGTTGATGTGAATGACAAAATGTTTGTTTTCATTGACTTATTCCATGGAAATTTACAGATTCCATTGGAAAACGAAAGATCTGTTTTCATGTTAAAGATCTTTCACTTTGAGGCTTTTCAGATTTCCTATAAAAGAAAAATAATTTAAAATTTTCAAGGAAAGGCACTAGTGGATTTCACTGAATCCCAGCTTTCCAGCAAGACTGCTCTTTTTCCTTTACTTATGTTCAACAGCAACTGAATGGTTTTCCTATCACAAAGGTGCTCCTGCTAAATGGCTACAAGTCTTGCTGTGGCACACGTTGCCATCTGCTTGTCTGGGCAATGTTGGTTAACTCTTGCCACCCCTTTAGGACACATCATTGTGCTGCATTGCTGCTTGACTTGACACATATAAAAGTGGTCTTTTTTCCTTGATGGAGTCTGCTGGCTGTCTGATCATCTAGATGGCCTTCAAGCATAGTTTCTGAGGGAATGTTTTTTTTTTATTTGGAAGACAGGTGTAATTGTATGGCTTAAATTCTCTTGGCAAAGACCTTGATCTAGTTACAATTTGTTTCCTCCTGTGTGGACATCTTCTAGTCTCATGTGTCCATGTCTCTGTCACTGGGAAGAGAACACAAGAATTAGTTTTGGTTTGTGGGTGGTTGGCCAAGGCAGTTGGTGCTTCACCCCTTAGCTGTATCACATATGAAATTGCCAAATAGCTGGTAGGGCAAACACAGGAAGAATAGGGTTTCCTTTGGAGAATGCAGTTCTGTCAAAACTCCAAATGTCTAGAGACATTTTTAGGATGAAAAGTGCTATTTTTAAAATCCTGAACTAACATTTTAAAATGTGGTACAACATGTAATATAAAATATAAAGTAAATAATTTCAACTGATCTTGTCCAAATTTATTTATTTTTTTTAATTTTTCCTAGAGAGTTTAGTCATATTCAGGTTTTACCCTGGCTTTGAAGAGAAAATCCTTCTGATATTATGTAAGTCCAAATAACAGTACCTCACTTTTCTGGTGAAATAAAGTCTTGGCTCACTGTGAAACTTAGTGGGAAGATTTTGCTTTAGGATCAAACCCTATTTATGTTGCATAACTGTGTCATTCAGTTGGAGTTTCCTTACAGAAATCTCAGCCCCCCACCCAGAAAATAGGAAAAGTGCCAGGCAGTTAACATGACCAATCATGAAACACGCAGATTGAATCAAGCGTGATATCAGTGAGGGAGAAGAATGACCCTGTAGGGTAGGACAGTGGTCTAGGAGATGAGATCCGGGTTCCCTGTTCCCTGAAAAATGTCCCTGTGGCCATGGCCCCATCACCTCGTCCTTGATAGGCAGTGGTCCCCCACAGCTATTACTGCTTTGGCAGTGGCTGCCAGTGGGCCATTAGTACCGAGTAAGTGCACTTTGTACGCAAAGCCCCAGCCTGATGACGAAGGTGGCCGGAGGCAATGAAGGTGACTTGGTACAAGGTATCAGTTCCCCAGTTATAAGGAAACATGCAAGCCTCTTTCCTCTTGGCTCCTGTTACCTTACAAAACCGTTGAGGGGAGCCAGAAAAATGCCACATTGGAAGTCTGCAGGAAGCTTACCAGTTGAGGGGCTGGTGGCACATGAGACCTGATGGACTTGGGATTGAATAGGAGTAAACCCAGCAAGGGTTAGGTGAGGCCAGTGAGTTTTATTTTTGAAGTGGCACAGAGAGGGAAGAAGGGAAGGAGGAAACAGCTGTAAGGACATTTTTGTTGCTGACTGGTCCAAAGGAATGTGTATAAACAGCTTTAGATGTATTTTCCTGAGCATGCTAAGTGTATTTACTCCCTGCTCTAATTGGTCCTGCCTGAAGTTAGCCAGGACTAAGAGTTCCCAGGGGAAGCCTCACTGACTCAAATGGTCTGAAGACTGACTGGTGTTCACAGTGCAACCTGTGTTTATGATGGCTCCCGAGTTGTTCTTTCTCACAGTCTCCTGCTGGAATGCCCAGAGTGAGGGCAGATTTGGACCTGCCAAGGGGCCACAGGCCAGGTGGCTTTACTGCAGGGCAGCAGCAGGGCCTGGCTGGCACCAGTGCTGGATTTGGCAGCACAGGTGTAAAGGGCTGCGTCTCCCACCCAGGAAGGCTGGTCCACATGGCTGAGGCAGAGAATGCCTGAATTTATTTCATGAGATGGCCGCAAGCTCCTTCACTCAATCTGAGCAAGCTGCAGGTGAAGTCTCCATAAGCAGGAGCTGTGTTTTCCTGATATTCCCATGCAGGCACCAACAACCAAAGGGGTTTCTGCACGTGCAAACCCCCCTGGATGCACACAGAGTGTTTGTTCCCAGTATAACCCAGACGGACACTTTTTCTGAAGAAAGTGCAAGCAGTCAGCAAAAAGTGGGGGAAGCATAAACCAGTTTCTCATTGCAAAATGTCATTTTGATGGAACTGACATTTTTAGCAAAGCCAGTATAAATTTCACTGGTTTTTTTGTTTGTTTAAAAAAACACAGAGAGAAAATACCCAAATATGTAATATTGACATTTTCAGAACCAAATGTTTTCCTATTTCATCCTAGCACAGTTCTTAAAATTTGAGTTAACTTTTTCTTAAAAATACTACAAAGACACTAGAGGAAAAAGATGATTTAAGTTCTTCTGAAGTATGTGGGCTTTCCACAGATATTATCTTTTCATTCTATTTCAGGTCTTGATCCCATCCATCAAAGTTAAAATGAGATGCCCTCTTTTGGGAAACGCATTTTTTACCCCACTGTCTAAGCCAGTTAATTGTGAAAATGTTTTCAAATAGCCATGCTATTGGTCATCTCTTGGGCTGCTGCCATCCTCCAGCCAGCTGAACTGTGCATACACCTGTAAAATGCATCCTTGGCAGGACTGGGCTTGGGAGCTCCAGCCTTCTCTTTCACTTCCACCTTTCGTTCAGAGCTGTCTTTCCTTCAGTGTTTCCCAAATCCCACAGGCTCTGATGTGTTGGACACAGCTTTCAGGACCTGGCAGCAGAGCCTACTCATGTGCCCAGGAGGTGATGCAAGTCACACCTGCCATTCAGCAGAGGATATCCCCTACAAATTTACCCAGGACCACTGAAGGGAATTAGTAGCAAAGGAGAGATGGAAAAATTAGCTCCCAGAAGAGACCGGATTGCTCCCATCAGGAAGGTTGGCCTTTAGGGGGTGCACTGTGTAGAGCACCAACTAGATGCAGTGTATGCATGACACACGTGCCAGCCCTCTGGGAGTTTTCTAGGAGCTGGTTTTCTCTCATATAGAATTTGATACTCTGAGCCCCGAGGACCCCCTGTTTGGTCCCTCAAGAAAGCACTAGCAGGGTTTTCTGCCCATGGACCAAAAATGCTCAGATTCTACAGCTGGCCAGAATGGTTGTGAAAGCCTGGAAAAAGTCCAGTCTGCTTTTGACTTTTTTCCTTGAGCCGTTCTCCACAGCTTTTTTTTAACTTGCTATGTTCTTCACGATTCTTTTTTTTCCTCTCTATCCATCCCATGACATCTCTCTGTCTCCCTTATCCTGTGGCCCTTCACCAGCACCAACTCCACCCTTCCCTGAGTGTCCCAGTTAGGAAGTGAAGAGGTAACTACGTGCCAGCTAGTACCTTCTTATCTAGTCACAGTGTGTTCTCCTAAGAGAATTTTTGGCCTGGGATTGTGTGTGTGTGTTTTATATGCTTTATTTTTATCACAGAAAGGATAGACAGTACATTATGTCTTTAGTCCAGGAGGTTACACATTAGATAAGAGACAGGCAGATCCACTACAACTGCTCCAGCCCATGGAGTTATGTTCCTGAGATAGCACTGGAAATGTAACAGGTAAACCGCTTCCAACCCCCCACGTTTGGGCAGTGGATTTTGTGTCAACAAATCCAGATCCAAGCAGAGATTTCAATGTTGATGTTCCTGCAGCCAGAGAATAAAGTCCACAGTGCTTCCTCCATCTCTGCCACACTCATGCCTTCTCATCAGCCCCAGTCTCACATGTCCCCCATCTTATCCACTCCTTCTCTGGCTGTATTCTCATCCCTCTCTGTCCATCTCTGATCTGGATGTGTCATGTGGTTCGGTGATCACCTTGGGCTCCACCTGGACTCAGAAGGGAGTGGGTGTGTGTGTAGGAAGCAGTGGTGTCAACAACCTCATGGTAGCACATGATAACCAAAGTTGGAAGAGAGTATTCCAAAAATATTATATTTTGGTTTAAAGAGCTAGGATAAGAGATAGTCTGTCTGTGCCTAGTTCTTGCATCTTTCTTGAACTATCTAGCATTTCTTGAACTAACTAGCGTTACTATAATGCTGGAAACTGTATACTAATTTTTAAAGGATTAAGGGTGAGCCACAGTATGATGATCCCTTTTTTTTTTTTTCAATAATAGTGTCCTTGCCACAGCTGTGGCAAGCTCCAGAGAAGATCCAGGGTCTGATTCAGCCGCATCATCACCTCTCACAAAGCTCAGGGGCATCCAGCCACTTCCATGAAGCCGTCTCTAGTTTGGCAAGGGAGGTGTTGCAGAGCCTTTAAGTCACCCCACAAACTCATGCCTTCCCTCACCTGCCCCCAAAACCTTTGCTTTATGCTGTGAGGTTTAAGAGCATGTCGCAGCATCACTACGCTGCTATGGGGACGGTGATGCTGCGTTTATTTTCTCAGGAGAAACAGATAAAGGTGGCACCAGTACTACCCAACACCAAAGTTAAATTGGTAAATTTATCGTTCTTTCAAATCTGAGGGACGTGACAGGGACTGTTTTGGATTTTGATCCAAAGCTTAGCAAAGCTGTGACCTTTGTATCAGCCTGACAATGAGCAATTGCGGCTGTGCTGCCCCAGCATCCATCAAATGCGATGATTTAGTGGGTTGACTGGCATGGCAGAGATAAAAGTCGCTGTAACTAAACATTGTCACAAGATGGATGTCTCCTGCTTAGAAAATATTGTCCTAACTTAGGCTTTCATTTCTGGGGATTGCTGTGAGGGTCTCATCCTAGTGTCTGCATCCTTTACAAACATTACCCAGGCTTTATTGAATACACCTGTGAGATAAGAGCAAACCATCATCCTAATTTCTTAGTGGAGGAAATAAGGCACCAAGAGATTATCACCAAAGTGTAACCATTCACTGTGATACCTAGCACAAACCATATAAATTTCAATTTTCCTGATTAGCTGCTGAAACGAGGGATATGCAACACACAGTTCTCTAATTCCCTAACCTGTGAGGGCTTGACACTGCCTTCCTGGTGTCCTGATGTTTCTATTCAAGCCACAGATATTCAGTATATACTTCAGTTTAAAGTAAAGCTGGCATCACATCTGCACTGCCTGATACTTTCAAAGACTCCTGTGGTAAGGCTAACTGGGCCATTACACATATCCTGCAAGATTTGTAATAACCACAGCCTTGCAGTTATTTCCTCAGCTGCCAAACTGACCAGGTTCAAAGGTAGCAGTAAGGATGCTCACTCAAAGGCTCATGAAAGACCCATCCCACTATTTCTGCTCCATGCAATGGGGCTGGAGGACACTTTCACATTTGCTTTTACTGTGGTCCTGGCTCTGAGATCTTGCTGCCAAGCCTGGGCTCCACATGCCTGGGATTATTTAAGTGCTGACCAAAGAAATTAATCCTCTTGCTTTGGTACAACAGAGACTTCAGTAACAAAAAGCCTTCCCCATTCCCCAGTGAGGTAGCTGCTTAAGTTCAGAGACCAAGGCTATGTTATTAGCAGGGAACTGCCAAAATTCTGGAGCAACAAATGGCATGTGAAGACCCAGAGAACTTGGCTTGCACATTCAAGAGACACATAACATTGGGTTTGGTAAATCCAAACTACTCCTCCCATCCTAGGGTGGGATGAGCACTGAGCATGGAGCATGTGCTGAGAATTTGGCCCAGTGAAGATGGAGTTGGCATGTCTAGGGCTGGGAACAGAAATGCTGGAGCTGTCTAAAGTGACCTATTCCAAAGAGGTTTTGGTGAATACTGCAGGTGCCTGTGAACCAGGTCATTTGGAAGTGGTAGATGGGACAGACAGACAGACTCATGTCTTTCATTCTTTTTTTATACAAAAATCCCCTCTTCTGTCCCAGATTTTGGCATAGCTTCTTGCTGGCTGATGATCAGCTTAGACACCATAACACTTTCAAGGTATGAATGAAGTTCTGAAAATTATTTCTGCCTCTCTTAATGCCTGACAGCCAGTCAGAAGTTTCTCCCAGGTCCCCCAGCCTCCCAGATATTCCCCTCACCCATTGTGAAGTTCTCTGTGGTCAACTCTCACCATGTGGCTGGGCTGTGCTGGGGCAGCACCACAGACCTGGAGAACCCACGGCCTGGGTAAGGCATTCCTTTCCGGTGCTTTACAGCTCTGGGACTGTTAAAGCTTGCCCATTCCTGAGGCTGAGCATCTTGCAGAGGTTTTGGGAACAGGTTATTCTGTCTACCTCTAGCTTGCTTGCTTTTTCTTTTCAGGTCTCCCAGCTGCTCTGCATGGCCAGGAGCAGGGTTGGGGTCTGCTTCTTCCAGTGTGTGTGGTGGGACTGGGTCCCTGCACTGCCATATAAGCAATAATTAATTGCTATCCTTGGTGAGAAGAGACTGGCTGTGAGCTTGGGCAAGGGGGCTGCAACCTGGTGGGTGCTTCTGCCAGCTGGGGGGTCAGGCAGGGTGACAGAAATGCTTTCGTTCCAGCTAAGCTGTGTTGGAAAAATGCTTTCTTTTCATCCTCTTTCTAATTTTGGGCTCTGAAGTCAGTGCCGAAAACACACAGTGCTCAGTCTAAAGTCCAGCAGGCCAAGATAGGTGTGTCATTATGGGGACTGTACAAACAAGAGCAGGATGAGCAGGAAGAGAAGCCAAACAATGGAGTCTCCCTTCTCTCTGCCCAGTACTTACGGTGATTTTCATATGTCTGTCCCCAGCTACCTTCAGAGATATCCATGGTAGCTAGGGCTGAACCTTCCTTGTTTCAGCCATACTTTCTCTATCTACTCCATGTGACTGTTTCTCCACCTTTTAAATCCATTTTTTAGATTTTCCGTGATGGAAGACAGTCCAAGGATCGTCACTGTGGCTGCAACACAGCACAGTCCTGTTGGTTTCCAGGCTAAGGTACCGTCACTACACCTCAGCATCTGTGCAGCACAAAAACAGGGCCAGAGTCCTCTGTGGGGATGAGATGGGATAAGGAGACAGCCTGCCCATCCACAAACTCAGTCCTGCCTGCAGGATGCAGCCCCAGATGCAATCACACAAGTAAAAAGCCAACAGTTGATGAAAATTTTGCAGACAGATCTGAAGACATTTGTAAATTCTAATGGAAAATAACAATTTCCAAGTTAGTAATAATATATTTTATCCATGTGACTTTTTCAGCAAGACAGGCAATGATATCACAATTATATCTATGATATAATTGATGGTATTCTTTGTACTCTGTCCAATGTCCTTATTTGCATAATTTCCTACATCTTATTTCAACCGCTCATGAATTGCTCACTCATTCACCCATGTATTTAAATGGACAGGAATACAGATCAGTTGGACATGGAAAAATCAAGCCTTTTGTATTTAACATATTTTCTTCTGTGAAGCAAAACACTGATACTGGCTGAAAGTGGATGCTTCCACAGGGAGTTTAATCTCTTACACTTCCCTAAAGATCCCTACTTACCATCTTTCAGTGCACTGTGTGTCTGTGTCTGGGTACTGAACAGAGGTTGTACTCACAGCAGTGCACAAATATTATATTCAGTGCACCAAAAAATAAATTAAAAAATTATCACATCCTGAGAAGTTCCCTAAACATTCTTAAAATAGATTTTCCCATCATTTAGGGTCTCATGCAGAACTCTGGCTGATGAGGTCTGGGAATCTGCTGTTAATTTGCTCATTAGGAGGTGTTTTTACAGTGGCTTTGAGCACTCATGAGTTTTGTGCTCTTTCCATAACTCACTAAACTTCCAGTAGCAAACTTCATGAGGAAGGAATTGTCCACTTCGTAGATCCCATCAATCCCCTAAAATCAACACTAAATCTAGACTCCCCCATGCTCTCCTTCTCTCAGTATGGTGCCAAGGCAAGAATCAAACACGCTCATGTCCCCAAACACCCCATGATTGAGAAGTCCTGAGTTTAATAGATCTGAACAAGCTTTTACCTGTCTACCCCAGGAATGTATCCCACTGCCTCTGACAGCTTACATGAGCACCAGCAGTGAGTCCTGGGCAGTGAAGTCTAGGGAGAAGCAATGGGGCGGGAGTGTGGTGGGGAATGCCGAGGATGCCACAACAGGAAGCACAGAGACGTAACATGTCCAAGTGGGGTAACTGAGGCAGATGGAACAGGAATGCAATTATATTACCCCTGCGGGATTTGGCTGAGACTCCAGGGTGTGCTGAGCTCATTCCCCTGTCAGAGGGAGGAAGTGAGTGGAGCAGGTCTTGCTGTTTGTGTTTAATCAGATAGGACCAAATGGCAGCAGCAAACATTGCGGTTTGGGGAAAGACATATTTCAGCACATTCTCCAGCTCCTTCTCCGTGTTCCAAAGGACAGCCAATGGAGGGAGAGAGCAAGTGAAAGTCTCCCTGGGCACACTGGTGTAGGAGAAGGAGTCACCTGCAAAGACTTGCCAGGAAGCTGGGAGATGCTAGAGGGGCAGATCCAATGCTGTGGCCCAGCCCTGCTAGGTGCACACAGAGCCACATCTGAAGGTGATGTCATATGCCTTCTGTTTGGCATGTGCCTTCCTCTCTACAGCACAAAACCTGTCTGCTCTGGCAGAGAAATGGGTCCAAGTTTCCTGAGGTAAGTCACAGGGATGGAGATGAGGTGCAGTGAGTGGCTCCTCATCAGCCAACCTGAGCTACTCCTGCCCAGGAGAGTATGTTGAAGCAAACCTTTGCAGGCTAATTCAGTGTGCAAGATACAGGGCTCTTGTTTGATCTCATTCTTCAATGTGATCAGGAGTTTTCCTTTCAAAGAGTTGCATTTTTTTAACTTGAAAATACCACTTCCTCCAAAGCAAAACTATCTGTGGAAAAAAAATTGTTTCGATATCAGCAAATGCAAATAGTCTCTTGTCAGTAGTTTCAGCTCTGGGGAATCCTGCACAGAAAATATTTTAGATTCAGTAGTAGTATTATGAATATGTGAACATGGAGTAAAAAAAGTTAAGAAAGGCCAATACTGAAAATTGTTGCCACTGATCTTCTCTGCACATATTCATAGTAACTCAAGTTTTGATAAAATTTTCAAAGTTCTGGTTTTGCCCCATTCAGAAAAGAGAAAAAAAAACCAGTTCTGATATTCTGGAAATTTCCACAGGATTGGGAAACAATTTCCCACTTAGTCCATTGGTCATTCACCGTGCATCAAGGCTCTTTGCCCTCAAGCTGTGCTTTGTAGCAATGCATGCACATACTGTATCAGAGCTACAGCTTTTCTCATCTTAATATCCAGCGGATTAACAGGCTGAGACCTGTGTGAGACAAAAAAAAAAGACATGTTTTCAGATGCACTTGGGAAATCCTAGATTTTACACAAGGCAGAAAGATTGTCTCCCTGGTGATGTTTTTAAAATACAATCATAATTTGGGGTGGTAGTAGGGGGGTAGACCTTTGAAACTCTTTTCTGTGTTAATAAATCCTCTGAGTGTTCTCTTCTAGTTTTGCAGGTATCTTAAGTGTTTTGTGTGAGGCTTTGAGAAAACAAGACTACCAGTTCATCAATGTAACATGGCTTGCTTACTCTTCTTCTTTCTGAGACCAATTTGGGATTATTCCTATTAGGTCTTTTACATTTTATGCACAACTTCCCAAGTTCCGTCACTTCATTAAGAAATAACCATGTGCAGCAACACTGACAAGGGCAGAAGCAGATTTGTGGCTCACAGAAAAGATGGGAACAATATTTTCAAAAATTTGGAAAACAATTCTCATAGCAAAGAGTTTTGGACAGTATCTGAAACATCGCTCATGGCAGATCAGAATCAATAAAGGGGACCTCATCAAAACCGCCTCACCTCTCAGATACGTGTCCTTTGAATGACTTCTTCCTTTCCCAGGTTGCACACTGCTTATAGGTTAAATCAAGGTAGGGTTTTTTTTCTCTCTACCTGGCAATAATAGAAGTCTCACATGGATATCTGAGCAGGAAGTGAGGCTGCTTCCAATCTTCTATGCAATTCAGACGTCAGGATGTTTATTTAAGTTTCCAAACTATATGGAGCATGTCAGAGCTCTAAACTCTGCTGGAATTTCTGAAATGGCTGATTATGAGTTTCAGTTCATATCTGAGGATTCAGGTGACTTGGTGCATTCATATTCCTATGCTTGTCCTTCCTTCTTTTAAACTGTCACCTACCAAAAACATGCTGAGGTCAGGATTCAGCTGGTGGCCTTGCTGGTAGGAGAAGCAAAAACTGGCCTGAAGTTCCCTCTTTTATCTTTGCATGAGCTTGAGAGTGCTGACTTTAGTGAAAACTTGTTTTTATCAGTCTTCAAAGCTGCTTGCTTGTTACTCAAGAGGCAGAGAGGCAGTTGACTGCAGCTGGTTAAAGTCACTTCTCTCTCCACAAACTTTGGCCCCTCCCCAAATGCTAATTTCTAGTGCCAACCCAAAAAGAGTTGCCAGCCTCTCTCCCCCTTCCCCTTCTCTTTGACAAGTGTTAGATATTGTGGCACTTCTTTTTAATTTCTTTTTTTTTTTTTAATCAGTTCATTCAAAACTCTCTCTTGTTATGTAGCAACTACCAACTGACATACAATCCAAAACCACCTCAGAGTTCCATATTTATTTTTCTTTTACGAACAGGCTGGGATTCCTAAACAGGTGGCTAAAAGATAAACCCAGGTTTTAGTGCTGAGTGTTACTGTATGAACCCTGGGATGTTTCTGAACAGGTTTCTTTGAGAAATGAGGGAAGTCCCGGGGATGGTTTAGCTCTGAGCAGTTTTGCTGGCTGTCACCCTGCCTGTGGGGCCATGGCCAGGCAGTCAAAGGATCAGCCACTGCTCTGCTGTGAGTATTCTGAGTCCTTTTCCCAAGAGGGATTGATCCATGTGAGGGTAAAGGATTGGAAGAAAGGCTACAATGTGCCTGTGTCCCCAGTAGTCCTCAACTGAGTTCAGGAGTGGCAGCTGGATGTACACTGCAGTAGCCCTGAAATATCTCATTTTGTTGACAGCTGAAGCCGAAGCTGTGTAGGGTCAGACATTGCCTTTGCCCAAACACCAGTTGGTTTGGCCTAGATCTAAGGCAGGCTCTTCCTTGAGGCCCCGCTGAGAGAAGAGGCACGGTTGTACCAAGATGTGCAGCGCTTTAGCAGAGAGCCAGCATTTACAACCCTGACCACAGCCATGCTCGTGCACATAATGGCCAAGAAAACCTTCAAGAACCATAGGTTTGAAGCATGCCCATGGGGAAGATGACTCTCCACTAGCTCATTAACTCCTGAAAAGACTTTAACCAGAGCCAGCTTGCAAAAAAAAACCCACCCCAAACTCAATAACACAGAGAAAAGAAGACAGCTAATTAGCTATAACTAGGGTATTTAGCTACTTCCCTAACCATTGTCCACCCTTATTAATGGTTAAACACTGCCTGTGTCATTGTTTGCTCTTTCTTGCCAATTCAAACTCTTTCAAGTGGGAGGGAGAATGAAGAATGGAGGGAAACCAACACCAAAGACCTGCTTGTGTTCTGCCAGACACCCAGTTGAACAGCAGCTCAGGTTACCTATAAGAGTTATTTGCTTTCCTGCTGCAGGACATTTATTTGATTTCAGAAGTATGTGAATGAGCAGAGTCCTTAACCTTGTCTTGAGAAAGGTGAATGTGTATTTGTACTTATGTGACATCTTTCCCTCATCTCCACAGCATCACAGAGACTCAGTTTTCTGCTTTTTTATCTCCATGGTGTCCTGATGACTTCTTAAATGAGACCTGACTAACTGCACAAAGTCACACAGAAAACTGGTGGCAGCACAGAGGATTGAGTTGAGGATTTGTTGGCATGGCAGTCACCATGAAGTCCTTCTAGTGCACCTCTAATCTCACAGCAGGCTTAGACCATAAGTCTTAGACCCCTGCCTTTCTTGCATGGAAGGGGCTGAAGCTGTGCTGGCCTTATGGCCTTACAGGGCTGTGTGCCCCATGACTGCCCATGCAGGGCACAGCTGGAGTCGTGGGGGCTTTGCTTGGTCACAGGGCTGTGGGCAGGTAACTCATGTCCCTGCTCAACCACTGACATCTCGGCTCTTCACTGAACTGAAATTGCTGAGAGTGATAGATTTGCTAGACCACATATGTTGTCCTCAGGGACAACACTGAGACTTTCTGGGAGTGCATTGCTAAGCTGACATGCTACTTAAATAGCTTTATGCTTTTTTTTTTGCTTTTTTTTTCTTCTTTTTTTTACTTCTTGCTCTTTTATCTGCTCTTCCATACAAAGACATCCAGTAAGTCTCCTGGGCTGTCTTTCCTATTCCAATGCTGATCTACTACTATGTGCTCCTGCAGATGCTGCTGTGGTCCTCACCTAGCCATGAAAATTGCCTGAGCCTTGGATAGGCCAAGGAAGGTATGAGGGCATCAGAACCACACAGTACATGGGTGACACATGTCCTTACAGCACTCGAGCATGTGAGCAACAAAACATTATGTAGGAGATAATGACCCTTTTGCTTACAGTTAAAAAAGTCAGCCAGTGCCATTTCAGCCAGCCAGGATGGCTTGAGCAGCCTGTCTAACCCTGCCTTTGAAATAAGGCCCTCCTTACACTGCAAGAAAATTAACTGAGGGGCAAGAGGGAAGTGGCGGTGAACATTCTTGCATTTAACGTCTGTTAATGAAAGATCATTTAATCGACTGCAACACCAAGAATAGTCACTTCTCCAGCTTCCCAAGCTTGTGATGCCACAGTGCTTCTCAGAATTGTGTTCCCTGTAGGATGATGCTGATGGGGTGAAACGGCAGTTTAGTTTCAAGAAGATTATTGCCTCATAACACAGAGAAGACAGGAACTTCAGGGCTTGAATCTGAGCTTGACAGCCTCTCACTATGCATGTCAGATGTCCTAGTCCAGACTCCAGCCATCCCTCCCTCCCTGCCACAAGAGCATAATAACAAACCAGCCAGAGCTGTCGCCTAAAGGAGTAAAGAGAGAGCTGGCCGATACCATTTTGATGGTGAAGTACGTGCACCTGAATGGGTGGTGTATACAGCACAACCCTCTGTTTCCTGAGAAAGAGATGAAAGATCAATTATGGAACCTGAAAGCAGTGATGCCTCCAGTGGGATTGAGAGAGCACCAGATTCCACAGCTCTGCCTCAGGCAAAGAACAGGTGAGTCCTTAAGGGTGCAGCTCAGCTTCCTTGCTGGTTTTTCCTACTTCTCAGGGGAGACATGGTGAGTCTCAAGATTAACATCTCTCCACAAACAGCAGCCACATCTCTGCACCATGCTCTGAAACCAGATCAAGACGGTCCATTGCATGGTTGCACTCACAGGAGATGCCTCATTGGAGCCTCATCAGCTTCTTCATTTTCTTCCATAGAAAAATCATGATAGAGCATGGCTGTTTTCTTACCTCATTTCAGCTCACTGCTCTTTTTCCCTTCTCTCTCCCTGCAGATGCCCAGATTGTTTGTTGACACTTCCACCACGGTGTCAGTGCCACTGTGCAGCAGGACAGGATCTCATCTCCAGACCATGCTGGATTATTGGCTGGAGGTCAGCACCCGTCTTCCAGCAGGTACCATCAACTTTGCTCTTTACCATTCAGATCTGCAGATCAACACCCCAAATCAATGTTCTTCCTTGACTCTGGTACTTCTACCAGATGATCAGTTTAGGTGGTAAAGAATTTTTATAACATAAAGAAACATATGAAGAAATAGAGACCTAGCAACCCAAAATATAACTGGTGCCCAGTTGCTTCTTTATCTGACTGTGCTTTATTTACACAAGCTGAAGAACTTCATGGTGCCAGCAGGAATGTGATAGAAGTTCTTTGCCTCATAAATTATTTTGGCCCAGTCTTCCCCTGGGAGATAGGACATGAGAGCAAGAGCAGTTTCTGCTCCCAGCTTTGGCACTGACCTGCTGTGTGACCTCGGACAACTCACTTCACCTCCCCTGAGCTTCTGTTTCCCCTCCTCTCTTTTGTCTGCCTTGTTTATTTGGACTGTCAACTCCTCTAGAAAGGAATTCAGCCTCCCTGGCTGCTTGAAGATTGTGTAGCATGATGGGAGACCAATTGGACTTGCTCCTGGGAGGTACTACAGTAAAAAAGCTCATAATGATGACTAGAAACTAGCACTTGCTAAACAATTGTATGGGAGTTTTTAATTATTAAATGTCATACATGAACTAGCAGGACATCTCTGCAGATCAGAGAGCTTGTCCAGGGGCAACAACTGTTGTTTTGTTCCTTTTCCATGGCCACACTGAAGGCGATATCTACCAGCCCCATAAATTTTGACATCTTCTCCCTGTCCCAGCTGCACAGTGGGAGGAGTGGGAAGGATCTGCCAGAAATAGGGAATGTTAGTTGGAGTTAATGAAGAAGGCTCCTCTTGGAGTCCTCCCCCTCACAAACATCTGGACAGATAACAGCTCTTCTGAGAAAGTTTGAAAGATCTGGGGAGGCCACCTGGAAAGGGCAGGGAAATGCTCCACTTTGAAGCTGGTCAGAGTCAAAGGCAGAAAGGTTGAGAGAGGCTGCAGGAGCTAATGCAGATCCTGTCACCCAGAGGTCAGGGATGGAACAAATGAAACCAAGGCCACCAAAATCTATGGGGCAGATCGTCTCTGGGTGAAACCACAAGAGCCTTGATTTCAGAATATACTTCTTTCAGGCAAGTGCTGCAGCATTGAAATCCATTTAGCCATATTAATGGTCTCAAGAGGGGTAGTGAAGGATTTGCCACTGCATTCATGGCTCTGGAGAAGACTCCATGCTCACCCACTGGCTTCTAATTCGCACACAGTCCCCCCGGCAGTGCCACCGCTGCCCCTCGGCCAACAGCATGCCCTCCTCTTCTGGCTAACTGCCCCACAGCTGGTACACAGGGATACCATGATATGGCAAGAATCACATTGTTTACACTACAGACCACTGCACAGCTGTAGCTAGGAGCAAATTGTTTCTTTAATGTGCCAAGGTTGCTTTCAAAAAGGTCTATCCTGCTGTCCTTTTGGCAGCAGCCTGCAGCTTGACCAACTCCACTGGTGTACTTGTTTCCTTTTAAAATGTCTTAAAGGTATTGCATGGATTGGCCTGTCATTGGCTTTTTCAAGCCCCAGCGATACAGAAGAATCTGCTGGGAGTACTGTGGAAAGCAGCTCCTTAAATGATGCTTTCCAATTGACAGGACAGGAGTGCAGGCACCACCTTCTGAAAGTCAAACCAGATGTTAACCCATCATCCAGAAGCCAATCCAGAATTGTTCCCCCCAGTACTGTTCTCCAGTGCTTTGCCCATTTTTGCCTGTGCAGGTGAAGGTCCCTTTGCCTGCCTGCCCACCCTTCAGGCACATACCTGTGGTGTGAGTGCTTCCAACCTTGTCAATACCTGGGAGTGCACAGGGGCTTCTTCTGTCTCCAAATGCAACAGGTGGCATAAAGACACACATGATCTCAGAGAATAGACTCCATCTGGCCTAAATTCCCTACTCCCAACTGCAGTAGGAGCTTTGGAAACCCAGGAGACAGATGAGCACACGTGGAAGAGTGATGCTCAGGTGCAGGGCGAGCAGGAGTGAGGATCCCCTTCTGCGTTGCCATTGAGGGTGTTTATAGATCTGTGTTTTGCCACTGGATCCAGCTTGCAGTATGCCCTGAGGCTGTCACCACATGAAACAGGCAAAGGGCAGTGGCTGAATATTTCAAAGCAACATACTAAAAGAAGGAGAAAAAAAAAAATCTGATTTTTCAGAGCTTGCAGGTTGGTTGCTGTTAAGCAGTTGCTCCTTTCCATGGCAGTCGTTGGGCCTCAGAGACCACTGCAGAATGCAGTTGCCAGGGTCTGAAGGGCAAAATTCCTGTGTCTCAGTCTACAAATTCCTCAAATAGTCCCTCCAATTTTTATGTTTTCATAAAGACGTGGCCTGCTGCCGGGTGACCTGGAAGAGGCATCGCAGTGCTTTGTCAGCACACTCGCCTCACTGCAGAAGCTAAGGACCAAGTTGTCTTATTAATCATTTAAAAAGTGGGGAGGAAAAAAAAATAAAAGGCACAGTTCTGGCTAATTGTAGGGGGGGAAAATGAGGTCAGAGTTCATTTTTCTCTCCGCTGTCTCTTCACAGTTCACTGGCTGACAAGGAAAGCAAGATAACAAGAGACTGGAGATAGTTCAGGGAACAATCTCTGTCTCCCAAGGAGAAGTGGGGGAGTTCAGGTTTCGGACACGGATGGAGAGGCGACTGTGCTGGCTGCTGAGCCACAGGACTTGGCAAAGTGGATGCCATAAGCTACTCTAGGAAGGAGCAGAGGGCTTTCACCCTGATGCACAAGGAGCAAACATGTCTCATTTTATTCTACCCCATAAATATACCGACATTGGTGCTGCTCCCAGGCAAGTCTAAGCTGAGAGGAAATAGGAGCCTCTTGCCATCAGCAACCATGCAGGATTTCAAGTGGATACATTTGATTCAATCTCAGCCTCAGTGTTTATCTACTCTCTGTTTTTTTACTTCTTTTTAATTTAACATCTATGCAAAAGTGTAGATTGGAGGGGAGAGGAGAGCCCTGATGCTCCTTCGCACTCTAACGCCGGGGTGATGATATGCAAAGCTTGCCAAACCACCCTTCCCTCTCTCTGTCCCCTATGGTCTCTCCCTCTATGAGCAGCAATTGCTGAAGTAACTGAGACCTCCTCAAGAGCATGAGATCCAGAATCATTCATTTTATGGGGCCCTCCTGTGAGAGCAATGGATTTGTTACCCTGATTCCTGCTGGGGAAGTGCTCCCACAGCCAGAATGTGAAACACAATACAGCACGGACTCTGACATTCAAGCTGGGTTATTTGAGGCGAGTTTGTTACATGGGCCCTATGCAGCACAATCCCAGCAGTAATTATATGGGCTCCTTGCACCATTTTGGCTACTTAAATGCAACTCTAGCTTGAAATCGCAAACCAGTGTGCTGTGCCTGGTTTTAGGGGTCTAGAGGGAGGAAGAGGGGTCAGGAGAAGGAATCACAAATGGAGTGGCTGTTCAGTGAAGATCCCTGTGCTGGAGGACATGTGCAAGGGATGGGATGTTTGCCTCTGTGAGCATGACTATGGCAGGTATCTTGGGACTTTCTGCGGCAGTGGCACTTGTGGTAATTTTAGTGTTAATGCTAGTGTTAAGCTTTTTGCTACAGAAATTGAAGTGATGGTTAAAACTCCTAAGTCAACAATGCAACGTGCATCAAAATTACTTGGGTTGTGCTAAAAAGGCAGGAGACTTTCAAGATGTAAGCAAGTAGTACTAGCAAAATACCACAGGAATTATGTCAAGGCACTGATAGACAGTGGCTTCAGGCAAATGTTTGACTCTGGATTTACAGAGGCATTCACCATCCCTTGCTGATGTCCTTACCATGTATAAAATTTAGGATTGCAGTTTGGTGCTGATTTTGAAGTAATTCTCAGTGTGATCCCATCCCAGAATGAGGGACCTGATATCAGACATCCTCTACTTATCCTGCTTCACTTCAGCAGTCTCCAGTTCACAAATGAGCTGGGCAGACAAATTCCTGTTATATTCATAGCTGGTCAAGTCAACACAGAGAAGTTTGCAGAGTGTTTTGTATCATCCTGAAGTGAACACCTGCACTTGGCTAGAAGAACTGTCCAATAACTTTGTGGAGAATAACTGCATCAGAGAGTCTCTGTCATTACCACTGCTAGATTTGGGCAATGAAAGAGTGGTGTCTCACACAGTAAGTGCCAGTACTGAATTCAGAAACAGAAGGTCTCTCCTGAGGTGGGTCTTTCAGGCAGTAAAGCAAAACCTCACCCTTAGGCTATGGAGAGTCTCCAGGTGGCATGTCAGTCTCTTCTGTGATGGTTTTAGTAGTGCATTTGAAAATAAGGACATACACATGGGACAACAAGCACACATTAGGAGTCCAGAGAAGGAATGGGAGCCATTTGTAGAGCATTTTTTTTTTGAAGGGTGCAGAGACATCTTGTCAGGCACACTGAGATAAAACACTTCTTCCAACCAAACAAGGAGCCAAGATGTCTGTCCTGAACGTGATCCGTGGTGGGTTGTGCTTGGGTGTTGGCCCACATCTTGGGAAATCTCTGATGAGGAGAGTGGAAGGTCTAGTGCAATTCTCCTATCAGTTTGACAAACCCTGGATTTTCTCAGTGCATACCTTCATCTTTCTGCATCTTTGCTTTCTCTCTACCCTCAGGTATGTAATAAGAGGGAAGGAAGGGAGACTGTCTAAAACATAGACCCAAAGGTTTACCGAGAACATTTAACTTGGAGCTCTGTCTGAGGTGAAATCAAGATAGTGTGGGTAAAGAAAGCATGCATTAAGGGCATGTGGCATTTGCTTTGGATGTCAGTAGTTATTGGATAGCCTGTGCTAAGAAGGTCAGGCCAAGGGTTCACAGCCTCTGAATCTCTGTCCATATCGGATACAGGGTTATTTAGCCTAGTGAAAGCTATCTGGAAGATATTACCTAAAGGTAGGATCAAAAACAAGGTCCTAAAAGTCTTTTTCCTTCCCCAGTTGAGCAAGCAGGCAGAGATCGCAGGGGGAGTGAGGAGAGAAAGATGTTGTTAAACCTCTGTGAGAGGTTAGCCTGGTTCCTGGATGTTGCACAAGTCCCCACCAGCAACACCAGTGGTGTGGCAGAGCTGTAGGCTGAGCAGGTAAAAGGCAGGTGGACCACTTGGGCCAAACACCAGATATACATGAACAATCTCCAGCACAGCCAGTTCCACCATGCTCCAAAACAGAAAAGAACTTCAGAGCTACCCAGAAATGCTAAGATGTGAGAAGCAACAGGAGATAACCAACCCTATTTTCCAGTAATGCAGGATAATTTCTAATTGCCTTTGCTATGGAATTAACATGTCCTTTTTTTCCTTTTTTTTTTTTTTTTTTTTTTTTTTTTGGCAGGAACATCAATAAAGACCCTTCTGCATTTTGAGATGAAGGAAGAGGAGGAAAACAATCTTGTTTTCAATAAGACAGGGTCTCTTCCTCCGTTGCTCAACTGCCCATTTGCACAAGGTTTTCTGGCCCTGTAGTAGCCTGTTTCCCTGGAGAGTACAGTGGACATGGGGAGGCGAGGCAGTGTTGGAAGGTAGCCTGAGGATAACAGGCGTTATAAAGAGGAATTTTTTTCCCTGCTGTTTTTGTTTGTTTTACCACAGAGGCTCAGAGGAGCTGGCCAAGAGCCTCACACAGCAGGTGCTGCCTGGGAATGCAAGGGGAGCAAAATTCCTACTAAATGGAAGCATTATTTGACACCACCGCCTTTCGCAATCTTTTTCCTTTGTTTCAGGCAAACTCCAAGGCCTCCTGGGCTTTGTGGTCAAAGCTGAGTTGGACTCTTCTGCAGGGGAGGAAAGGGAAGTAGTAAGGGTGTCCCCAAACATGCCAAACACTTGGGTGACAGAGACTGAGCCTTCTGGAAACAATACTGCTGGATTCCCACAGAAGCAGCAAGAGGGCCAAGAAGAAGAGCAAAATCACCTTTGGCTCCGTCACAGCAGTGGTTTTTTTGTTTGGTTGGTTGTTTTGTTTTTTTGTGTTTTTAGGGTTTTTTTAATGAAGAAGAGACTGAGCCTGCCCACCCACACCAAAATGCTTTCGACATTTGGAGATCCACAGGAGCAGGTCGCAGCTCTGCTCAGCTTGGCTGTTATCTACCATGACTGTTGCGAGTCTGGAAGAGAGTGTAAGTGTGGCCAGAGGAAAGCAGGGTAATTCCTTCCTTTACCAGAGACTTCTCATAAGGCTCAGTCCTTCAGCTCCACCAATTTTCTTTTGTACCTCAGCTCCTTGCCAGTAAAACTGGCCGTGTGGGGGTCATATATCAGTCTCATGGGATGCCTAACTATTTCATAAATGATGGATCAGTACAAAAACCCAGAAAGAAGGAAGTCAGGATTTTCCAGAAATGCCAGGTTTTGCCACAGAATTTACATTCTTCTACTTCTTTACAAGCAGGCAGTCTGCCTCTGTCCAAACACTCTCTATCTACCGGCATGTTGTCTCAGGAAAAGACTCAATTTTTAGAGACTTTTGGATACCATCAGTTGCTGAAATGACCCCTTAGAGGGGTCCAGTGGTAGCTCATCTCCACAATTGCCCACAAACACGCAGTAACTGGCCACGCTTGCAGTGCTCAGGTACGTCTGCTCAAGGTTGTCCTCGAGCAAAGGGACTTCTTTCTTGTTTGCTCCATGCCTTGCATGCTGGGGTTGCGCTCACAGATGCAGTCCTAGGGTGCTTCTCCAAGGCTGGCACTATCAATATTAATGGTCTTCTTCCCCTTCCACACTCTGTGGTTCCTGGGAGGCCAAGAACCCCAGCCTAGATGCTTTTAAACAGCACTGCATGAGACAAAGGTACATTTCTTAGCTCTAAGTCTATACAGTCACCCACCAGCTCTCCAAAACAAGTTCAGAGCACAACTTCCAGTGAGACAGATGACGCAGCTCCTCAGGCCCAGAGGTAAAAGCTGCAAGTATTAGCAACAGAGTGTCTAGGTGGTACCCACATTCCTGCCATTAACGTCACTGGCATTTCTTCCTGCCAGTGTCCAGTTATTGCATTCCTCAGACCAAAGAGCAGCTTTTTTGAATTTCATGGCCTACAAAAGATGGAGAAATCCATGTGAGATAAGTATCTGATTCTTCCCAGTTCTTCCACTGCTATTTATTGAGTACACTAAAATTAATGAAAACCAAAGACATTTGAATGGAGGGCAGAAAGTCATAGAGTTCTGAAAATGAAATTGATATGAGCCTCTTTCAGAAGGCCATTTGTGTATCATTAAAATTTTTACCCAGTCAAAAAGAGTAAGAAGGGATAATACTAAGCAAAACTTAGAAACTTCTGGTGTCAATTTGCAATGGTGAGAAAAGTATGTCTTTGACAAATAGCCAGAAGGACAAACTAGAACCATGATCAAACTGTCCAGAATCAGGAGTCACAGCAAAAGGTATAGCTACTGAAAAATAGAAAGGATGTAGAGTGAGACTGCATAAATGATTTCAAAGCCGGAAAATATGTCTTGATGGTGTGAAACACAGATCTATCTCCATCTCTATGTCAAAAGGGGATGAGGAGAGAGTAATAACATACAACACAGGGAGGTGAGTGAGGTGTTCAAAAGAGCTTTGGCAAGGCTGGTCACAGCCCTTGTGTCAGCAAGAAACATCAGTCTGTTTTTTGCATCAACAAGTTCAACTTCTGTTCATTTTTCTAAATGAAAGTATTTTGAAAAATATTTTTTATGTATCCCAAGCGAATTTTCTTTGTATTATTTAAGAACAAATAATAATGCAAACAACAGTGCAAAAAGTTTTTAAATAGCTGAAACTGCGGTAAAGTTGACTCACAAATTCTTCTGATACATCAGCCTTTTTCTTTACAGTTGCCAGGGTTAAAAAAAAACAAACCCAAACTCCAAAGTTTGAAGAATGTAGCATACCAGGCAATGCCACTCACTTATGAAGTGGAGGAAAGTGAAAAACTGATGACTAAATGTGAAAAAGTGGATTAGAAATGAGGCACATTTTTTAATGAATATGACCTTCAATATCAAGTAAGGTGATGAGTCTCCAACTTCTGATGTGTTCACATTTCATAACTTTGTATGTCCAGAGCTGGATGTTTTTCTGGAAGATGCAGCAAAGCTACTGGCCTCAGAACTGGGCTAATTGGCTGCAACTGAACAGCTCTGAAATATAGGAAGTCATACCAGATGTTCTCATGGTTCCTTCTGGCCTTAAATCCTGTGAATCTATGAATGAGTTTCTGAATCTGTGAAATCCAAAGTCCTGAGAATACAAACATATGAGTAGAGTTATATTTCTGGCCCCCAGATCAGAGGAAAGATATTGAATGTGCATTGTTGTGATAAATCAAAGAAGCAGCTAAATCAGAGCAGTAATAAAAGTCGACTGCAGATCTTTGTGCAGAAATTGGTCATATGTCATGTGAGGACAAGGTTCAGAGATTTGATTTCTCAACATCTGAAATGACTTCTTTTGGGAGCAGCCCCTTCCAAGCACTGTGGTGGAGGAGATCCTCCTCTGAACTTGGTCTTCTATGCCACACAGGAGCTCATTTGACAAGTGACGATCAATGAGGCACTGAGAGCTGCTGACCACAGTGTAATTGAGATGAGCATCCCTGCCATGAAAACCAGCAGTGAAGCATTCAAGTAAAGAGAAAGGGGTTTGTTTTGTTGGACTTCCTTAAGGAGACGCATGTCAAAACTGAGGAAACTGAATTCCTTAGTCAGCAAGAAAGCTTACTCAGCCATGGGCTAAGCAGAGCCACACAAATGTATCCAGCCCCTCCCCTCCTCTAAAAAAGGACAAAGAGCAGCAGCAACAACCACAACAACAAACTCAAACAAAAAAACTGGAATTATGATGTTTCTGTATCATTTAATAACACTGTGAAGTAATCTGATTTGTTCTGGGAGGAAGTTCTCTGTATGCCCACCTGGACTGAAATTACATGAGTTTGAGTATTACCACTGAAGTTTCTTCTTGCCAGGCTCTGAGCATCTCAAGTTTCCTTCCCTCACCATTTCTCTTGGCTATGTCTCTGGCTGGAGAAGGCATCAGAGTGGGCAGGAGACACCTGGGACCCAACATGCCTCATAAGCACAACTCTGGGTGATTCCTAAGATGCATGGTTGGCCACTGTGATGCAAATCTTCCTTCTCCATGCATGAGGGTGCTGGACCCCTGCACCATGGGCATGTTTAGATGGCTGCTTTAAAGAAAACCTTTGAGAAATAGACACTTAGTTTGAATGAAATAGTCAGAAAAAGAGCATGTGCTGCCAAAATTCTCCAGTGAAGCACCTTTATTATATAATACCAAGATACATGTGTCGTGCAAAGTACTGTATGTCGTTTGCAGAGGGCCCGTTGATACTCTAACGTCACCACCAATGTCACGCAACACTGGGTGAAGCAGTGAACATGGCAATATCACCAAGAAATACATAATGCCAATGACAGTGGAACTAATGTAGAGGCGATTGTCCTTACATTATTCAACACTTCAAATTGCTCTCTGTTTTAAGTGGCTATATGATGTAATAATATATAAATACTGTAATGAAGAGTTTATTTATAACCATCCTCAGTGTTACCGGTGAAAGTATTAATGCACTTTTCCCACGCTATGTTCATTGACCACAGCCAAGCAACCCACTTTCAAGGGGCTATGTCAAAAGAGTGTTCAAGCCATTCCTCAGTCACAGGAACAGGTGAATGGCTAATGTAGCAAGCAAAGTCATCATCTTTAAATATGGAAATTTAAAAAAAAAAACAACAAGCAAAAACCAAAGAAGTGTAGGTGAAGGGAGGACATACCTCAAATGGAAAAAGAGGGTTAAAGTGTCTCTAAAGCCAGCAGCTGCTTTCCAGCCTGGGAACCAATGGACTCTGTGGAGCAGTAGATGCTTGCCCCTAGCTCTCACTTAAAACATGAGCACTGATGGAAGAAGGAGGGGGAATGATCAGACCTTGGGGCTGTGTCAAAGATAGGACCTTCAAGTAGCAGTTCCTAAAAGTCTCGGAAGTCTGGAGTGGTGCCATTCACACTTCCAGAGTCCCTCTTAAATTCTCATGGTGTTGGCCTTAACTGAGCTTGCATTCTTGTATAATCCTCTTCATCCTCCAATTTCCCAAATCACCCTGAAGGCACCAGTAGCTTCCAGACGTTTCCTCCTCCTCCCTGAGGATGGTATGGAAACAAAAATGGCAGGTCTTGAATGGTTGAAGGTGCAGGCTTTCAGAAGGACTATGTGGCATTTGCAGACACATCACAACTCTCCCATTCCTACGCTCCATCTGCAAAGAGAATTCCCTTTCACTCGAAACACAGTAAAAGTGGGAAAAAGCAGAAAGAAAAATGCTTTTCCTAGTGGGAGAAAAGTGTGATTTCATCATTGCAAAGTGTGGGTTTCTTGGGGTGTGTAGGAGAATCCACAATTACCCGGAGAGACAAATTCATGGAGATGAGGCTTCTGGCTCTCTGGCCCTCCTTCCTTCTGTGCTGCACAAGGTCCTGGCCCGCTCCTGGGCCCCTCATGTCCTTGCAGCTTTATTGCTGGCCCAGGAAGAGCCACTTCATCTTCCTTAAAATTTGACACTATCAGAGCATGAAAATCCTATGTATCCATGTGGACTTTTCATGCAAAGCAGAGCAAGAAATGGGGCAAGAAATGGATTGACAGCAGGAGGAGATGCATCTTCCTCCACCACATTGGCATGCTGCCAGCAAGTACAAGAAACTGCCTTTTTTCCCCGTTTCACAACAGAGCTGCACTGTAAACAGCATTCATCACACAGGGAGTTCCACTTAGAACTGGGTGAATGCTAGAAAAATACTATTTACAAGTCCTCCCTCAAATAAAAACCATGAGTTTATTTTGGCACTGACAGCGATTCTCCTAGTGATTGCTTCTGGCAAGCGATCAGGCAGGTACAACAACACTTGCTGAAATATTCAGAGGATGGGGACATGTTGTAGATACTTGTGTAAATTTGAACTGTCAGACAAACACTCGTGCAAATCTGTGCAGTGAGGCTTTGCATAACTGGTTTGGAGAGCTGCTTGTGTGTTCCATGCTCTTCAAATCCAAGTGGAGAAGCTCTGCCACATGACGGAGGTAAACAGGGACACATGCATAAACTCACCAAGAAAAACACAAATGAAAATTAAAAAAACAAAGGCAACTAACAAATAGTTGAACTGCAGTCAGGCTGCATAGTTTACAAGCAACCCAAAGACTGAGAAATGGCCAGAGAAACCATTCACGTAATAACAGCGTGTCAAACAAATCTGTAAAGTTCCTGTAGCATTTGCAAACAGAGGCCTGAGTTCAACAGGATTTACTTGGAGCAGTCCATGAGATTAAAATCAGGCAAGCATGTAAATAGCTTACTGGAACAGGGCCAGGAGACGGGACTACAGTTGCATGGTTAATAGAGTTTGGCAAGCAGTCACCCTGCTATATTTCCTCTGAGATCGACATGTGGAGAGGATCGATGGATACTTGAAGAATTAAGGATGGGGATTAAAGGAAAGGAAGAGCGACCTGAATGCTGGTTGGGTGGGCTCACCAAGGTGGGCAGATGGGTTAATGTGCAATAGGTGGCACAGCTTCCAAACACTTCTCCTGATGCAGTCAGAGACTTAACCATATACTGGCTGCAACTGATGTGTCCACATGTGAAAGCAATTGCAAGGGCTGGAAAGGCTTGGGTTCTGTTTTGTTTGCGTTGTTCATTATCTACAAATGCAATTACCAAGGGATAAATTAAATTAGGTTGTAGCATTATTTTGAACATCTTTGCTGGTTTGCTTTACTTCAAATTTTCTGAGAGGCCAGTGTTTACAGTTAAAAGTACAACTTGGCAGAGGTACAATCAGGAGTGAGCAACACATACCACAAACAAAACCATTAAGACCATTTAGAAAATTTTTGCAAAAGACAATCAAGTGGACTAATTTCCCACTTGGTCACCACGATTTTATGTCAACATTAGCACCATTGACTTTAGCTGAGCCAAACAAGCACGAAGCTTGTGTGATGGGGTGGGACACTGACCCAGTTTAGGATTATGTATATCGTATTATTTACAAGACAAAGAAACAAATCCCAAGAGTGTCTAAGTATGCTGAAGTCTCTGAATGCAGCCCTTTTCCCACTGAAATAAAAAGCAGAGCATCTGTGGGGAGGAGTGGAATCAGGTATCCCTTACCTGTCATTGGCCATCCACAATGCACTTTTTTGGGATGGGTGTGTAGTGTAGGACAGGATACATAGTCTGGAGGGTAGAGAGATGGCTGAAGGGAAAGATGTCTTCCTCCCTGTGCACTTCTACCCCAGCCACAAATACCTTCTTATTTCTCATTGTTTCATAGACTAGGATCTATTTTAAAAGCACCTCAAATTAGTAATATAATACAATTCTTTTGTCTATCTGTGGATGAATAGAGAGATACATAAACCCAAAAAAAGGATAGGAGGTGTTTTTTACCTGGTTGATCATTGGTTTGTTTGTTTGTTTCTTTAGTGATTTTTCTGTGTGGTTTTTTTGTGTTTGTTTGTTTTTTGTTTTCTTGGGGTTTTTTTTGATTTGTTGTTGTTGTTGTTGTTGTTGTTGTTGTTTTTAACTTTTAGGTCTTTTAGATGTGCAGTTGTATTAGACATGTTGGGCTGTCCACTTGGATGAGTAAAACAGTTTGGGAGAAGAAAAGGTTTGTGAATGTTTTAGGATAATTACTAACAGTTAGTCCCAGATCCAGAAAAAAAAAATAATAAAAAAAAAAGGCAAAGAAAAAGAGAGAACAGCTTTTGCCTGTTACTGATTTCCTTTTTGGTTACAGGGGCCATTGTTTGTTTTAATGACAGGAAGAGAGAGCTGTCAGAAGACATTTGCATAGTGCAAATAGGGTCACAAATCAGAGGGACTGCATAGATCATGTAGCAGTGAGCCAGCAGCCATTGGTGTGTGACTACGAGAATAAGATTATTTGTTGGAGTATGGGGAAAAGCTGATAGTTTTTCCACATGCAGTGGAGGGCTCAAGCAAATTTGGGGGAGAAAAGCTTCCTGCTTGTGGGAGGGTCCGCCAGGCCCTCTCGAAGGCGTTGCTGTTTGTTTATTTTCCTAGCTGTGTGCTTAAGATGCATTCTTTGAAAATTTAGCTGATGGGTCTGTTTGTATAGACTGCACTGCTGGTGAGTTAGACCAGGGGTTTGTGTTCATTTGGGAAAAGAGAAAGAATCCTGGCCACCAGAAATGTTTACTATATCAGGAAATGAATTCACTACTTGAGGGTTCCAGTGGATATAAAACAAAAATTAAAACAAGAGCCTTGTATAAACCCACTTTGTATTGTCTCCTCCATAAACAGCCCCATACGTGACAAAGCTCGGCGTGAGCGAGAGAGGTAGTTTTATTGGGGCATGTGGACAGGAGTTAATTGCTGCTGGTTTTTGATTTTTTTTGCACACATTGGTGAGTTTGAAGTGAAATCTGGTTGTCTTTTCTTCCTCCCGTTCCAGGGAGAGCTGAGCCTTTGCTGAGAAATAACACTAGGCAAAATGACTTCAAGCTGTCACCATTACACAACCTAAACTTTATTTCTTCATTAATGCATTACAGAGCAAAAAAACAATGAGAGCATTCCTCTGGAATGCGTGTTTACTGAGCACAAAATGATATGTTTACTGAAATAGCAGTTGCTGCCGGGTTACCCAGTGGGAAAGAGCTTTCTCTTACCACACCGGTCCGAGATCCTGGTGTCACTCTGCTCCATGGCCTTTGACACCAGTGATTTCCCCCTTGCCAAGAGGGTCCTGTGGGAAAAAAGCAGTGGTGGTGCTGCTGACCAGAGCTGAGGCTTGGCATTGTCCAGTGGCACCTTTCCGGTGTCTCCAGCAAGCCCTGTAGGAAAGGAGAAAAAAGAGGGAGATTTCTAGGCATTGCTTTCTGGAAAAAGCACGAGTAAGAGGGGAAGGGTCTAAGCCCAGGATTTCAGGGTGGATGTCAGCACTTCTCTTGGTATGGGAGCCGAAAAGATGCTTGAGGCAGAGGACAGGTGCTGGTGGCATGTGGGAGAAGAGTCCCTCCCCAAAGAATGGGTAGAGGGGGACTGGCAGAGCAGCTCCTGGGTACAGCAGCTCTAAGGGAATGTGCCACGGCAGGAAGGGTGGGAGGACAGGCAATGTCCTTTGTGGCCACAGTAATGAAAAACCATTCCTGATGGTTGGGATATGATGGGCACATTGCAAACACCCCAAAGAAAACATCCAGGGGAGGAAAGAAAGGGAGTCAGACAAAGGAAACTAAAACCAGTGATGGAGCTTTTCCCTTCATCCCAAGAGTCAAAGGAAATCTTGTGTGCACTAGTGTAGTGCATGTGTACATACACAGGTGCACACAGTCTGATACATTCAGAGATAGTTGGTTTTTTTTCTTTTTATTCCAATAAGATTCAGACAGCAAAAAAACTATAATTAAGGAACTTTTGCTCTGTACCACTGCCAAGCAGACATCAGGTTGGCTGCAGCACTGTTTGGTGTGGATATGGCTCTCCAGTGATTCATAACCAGCCCAATCGGAACAGGGTTCATTGGTGCCCCAACCAACAAAAACACAACTGCAATGTTTTCAGTTCTTTTCCTTCTCCTTTAAAGAGAAATACACACACACATGCAGAGGAAAAACAAAACTAGAGAGTGCTTTCTAACCTGGTACAGCATATTACACTAATTAAGGGACGCTGTTACTCATGCATCATTCATGACCCTGCCAAAACTGGGAACAAACAGTCCCTACAATCTTGATAGGACTGAGCTGAACTTTACAGAGTTTTCCAATCTGAAAAAGCCCAAATAGGAAACATACTTCCCCACTGCTAGCTCCTTCAATTGGTAGCATACCGGGCACTGTTCTCAGCCTGATCTGCTTGTCTCTTGCTGTTCTTGTCCAGCAGTGACTGCAGGGCAGATGAAGGGCCCGGCACAATGTCATGTGCTGTTATCTGGAGTGCAGCAAAGACCTCAGAGGCTTTGTGTTGGGTCAGCACTCACCATGGTGGGAAAGTCCTTGGAAAGGAGGAGGAGTTTGCACCAGAACATCACTTCTGCCCTGGAGGTAAAGGCATCTCCTTGCTGGGCTGACCTGTGTTCTGATACTGTGGTGTTCAGGCTTTTTGGTGTCCTGTTTGACACCACAGGGACAGGGGGAGACTGCTGCCAGGAAAGCCAGAGGCATCATACACACCAAACCCTTCTTGCTGAGGTGTGAAGGACAGCTGAGGAAGTCATAGAATCACAGATTTGTTAACGCTGGAAAAGGCCTTTAAGATCATCAAGTCAGACTATCAAGTCCTTCGAGATGTCTCCAGCCGTGGCTGAGAGGGGCCAAGGAAGTGTGCTATTTGCGTACGTGCCATGAATGCATTGAGAAGGATTGACAGGAGCTGCAGAAAGGCTGAGTAAAATTTTCCAAAACACCTAAGTGATGTAGAGGCCTCCTGTCCTATTTTTAAAACGTGACTGAAGCATGTGAGACCTAGCGCCTTAAAGGTACCTCTGCAGATAGCTCCTGTAGAGCTTGGCACCTAAAAAAGCACCTCCATCCCACTGCCCTGGCGATCCATCCTCCCCACCAATCTGGGGTTCTCTTTCGGTCACATTGTTTCAGCTTCTGATGCCCAACAGGAATTTGCCTCTTCTGCAAGTCGCACAGGGACCTGCACAGACCGCTCTCTGTCCTACAGTGGAAATCTCTCTTTCCTTCAACTAGTCCCACCACACCCGCTCTGTACTCGGGTTTTGCTGCCCTTGGGTTTTTTTCTCCCTCTCTTTGCCGTTCCAAAAGCCACTGCTGGGGGATAACTCCTCTCCAACCCAGTCAACTTCCAGCTGGGACATCCCAGACCCTCTCAGCTGCTGCACACAGGCATATTGCTCTCAGCAGACCTTGTAGCTCCAGAATGGGCAGCAAGGTGACTTGAGCTGTGTTTTTTCCCGCTGGCCAGTGGGTTCTGTGAGCTGCAGCCCAGATGGCTTGGCCCAAAATATCTCAGGCTGCTTCCTCAGCAATGAAATACCTCCTATTTATTGCTGTTGATTATTGCTAATGACAAAGGCAGGTGGCTGGGGACAGCAAAAGGAGACTGGCAAGGCTCAGAGAGATGGGAGAAGATAAAAAGGTCAAAAAGCAGTTATTTTAGCGGCCGGCTTTGTGCAATTTTGGAAGCAGAGGACTGTTTGCGTTAGATGTAGCAAGCACAGGTTTCAGCAGCAACAGCACACTCTTCCCACTCCATGTTTTTGCAAAACTTTCTGCCTATTTGTAGCACCTCCTGCTGTATTGCTCACACCAGCCCTTGCTCAAGAAAGATACTGGAGCCATACGTTGGAGCCATATGTCTCATCAGCACAGTGAGACTCGAGCAGAATTGATTGCCAGAGGCAGAAATACTCTCATGGATGCAGCCAGTAGAAAGGTGGAAATTTTCCAAATTTCTTTTTGCAGAGGGAACATTTATCCCCATGAAAAATGTGGAGGGACTGAAGGGAAGGCTTAATAATGACTTTTATGACATGTCCTTCCCCATTTCTAACTTCTTTTAATTGTCTTTTCTATCTTACAATACCCTCGTGGAGCCCCTACTCTCTTGCTGATGTCAAGTGAGGAAAGAAATATTGTCACCCAAGCTGCGGTGCTGAAAGCTCCTCTTGTCAGCGCTCTGATACAAATTACCATATAGATACCAGGACATGCTCCTAAAGTTTCTGTCTTTGGGCAAGGACCCTTTTGGCCTCTCACCTGCTGCTGCAGTGCAGTGTTCTTGACTTTCCCATGTCTCTCCTAAAAAATGCCTTTCCCTGTGGATGAAGAAATGGCATTGAGGGTGTTGCTTCACAACAGTGCTGCAGTGCACCAGTGAGGATGGAGCAAGGGGCAGGTACGAGAAGATGTGGGTTTGCAGAATACCAGTAAGAGGTGGGGTGGGTGCTGGGAGCCTGGGCACATCAGCTGGCATTCAGGCTGAAGCGGCCCTCATGCTGCATGTGCTTTGGGTCAGGATGCCTAAGCAACTCAGTATTGCAGTGGGATCCCTCATATGGCAGGGGGAGAAAGCCTTTGATAGTGGGATGTTAGCATAGGAGATCAGGAGCTTGTAGTGATGCAAGCACCTATACCAAGGACAGATGCATAAGGATGAGCACCAACATGACCTCTCCTTTGAGGTTGCGTGGTGCTGGTAGGGCCACCGATTCGTGAGCTTCTTTATCTGCAGCCAGTCACCTGCTGAACCCTGGAGGCCGCCATGCATCTTTTGGATACCAAAAGTTACATCTCTTCTGGTGTGAAGCAGCACTGGCCCTCACTCCAAGGAGCTGCGGCTATGTAGAAGCCATAACTGCTCAGATGAATGCCTCTGATAAATGGCCACTGTCCCACTTCCCTGCTGCATGGACCAGATAGCTGCAAGCCAAGGCCATTACTCAGCATATCATCAGGTGTGTAGCTGTGTCCTGAGCACTCCAAATTGGCAGGGAGATGAGTATTGGAAGGAAGCTGAGGCCAAAAGGGCTTTGGCATCCGGCCAAATCTGCTGTTCATTTTAAAGCTGATTCCACTGTTCCTCCTGTGGAGAAAAACAACCATATTTTTCACTTTGCAAAGGACAAAGCTCAACAGGGCTTTTTTTGGTTTTTTTTTTTTTTTTTTGGTTGCACTTGCTAGGAATTTGTTGAATGCTGTTACATTATTCTTCTGGCTGTCAGGAAACAGGCTGACTGCCCTCCCAAAGTTTGGCTACTGAGCAACTAGGCTGCATGGGGCTTTTTGGACACTGGTGAGGCTACTGTCTTAGATGGTGGCCCATGAATGTCCTTCAAACACTTGGCATTGAAGAGCTTTGCTGTCAGCCTCTGGAAGTTCCTGTATCAGTGGGCTGTGAGTGGGTAGCACAGCTTTTGGGCCTGAAGAGAGCAAAAGCCTGCTGCCACAAAATCTGTAATGCAGCATCTGGTTTGGTTTATACTCTATGTGCTGCATTTCATTCTGGGAGAGTGGTCCTGTGCTGCATGGTCCAGAGCTGTTGAGGAAGGTGCCCCACTCCCCAGCATCTGCACCTGGTCTCACAGGTTGCAAAATGCATAGTAAGTTGGTGAGAAATTTGTAAATCTGAACCCTCCTTCCCTATTCCTTCAGTGAAAAGTATGGGAGGAAAAAGCCCACAATATTTTCTTGGGATAGAGATGAATGGCAGAAACAGGTTGCAAGAAGGGACGGTAGCACAAAGAGAGTGAGAAATGGCACTTCTCTTATATCCCCTCCTCCCAGTTATCCATCATGATTATGCACCTGACCCATCCACCTCCATATACACCAAAAATTTGATTCCTGGCCACTTGCCAGCCATCCTCCATGCTGGAACTGATCTCATTCAGGGAAAAATTCCCCAGCCATGGAGAAACCAGAGCGAGAAGCAGTTTCCCTGGGTTTGTTCCATTATTCATTGTTATCCTCCCCTTGGGCTGCCCTGAACAATTTCCTTCCCCTCCCCTCCATGTCCACCCTTCAAATGGTTTTAGAATATGGCACTGAAAAATAAAGTTTAAAAAAACCAAAAAAAACCCAAAAAAACAAATACCCAAGGCATTGAAAACATTCAAATATATTGCTCAGCTCTTTCCTCCCTGCACCATTGTCTTCAGAGGGCTGGCACAGGACCAGACTTCTTTCTTATTGCCAATCTTAACTACTCCACTGGGCATCGAAAAATAAAGCCCTATAAAAGTCACTAATTAAATAAGTTCTCCCATCTGACCTAATACAAGCAACATGGGAGGTTGCATGATTTTTTCTTTTTTAGTTTGATTTTTTTTTTCTCTCTTTCCCTCTTTTTTGTAG
Organism: Lophotriccus pileatus; assembly: GCA_035583135.1. Lineage (NCBI taxonomy): Eukaryota > Metazoa > Chordata > Aves > Passeriformes > Tyrannidae > Lophotriccus > Lophotriccus pileatus. The sequence goes on along the minus strand of JAWWES010000168.1, from coordinate 15,303,185 downwards.
AGCCCACTTTTCTGACGGGGATTCGTTGTTTTTCTGGTAAGGGAGAGGGATTTCAAGGTCACGGAATGAATAAATGATGATAATGGGCGGCCGTGGGGACAAGCGAGCACAGCAAGCATGCGACGAGCGAGCATAGCAGCAGTCGAGGTTCTCACTCTCTACCCGGTCCCCTCTAGCAGGGACAAGGCTGGAGTCGTCCCTCCCTGTGGCCACTGCATGGGTGCTTGGCCTCCCTGCTTTTGTTTGGTGGCTGCTTGTTTTTTTAATTATCATTGTTGTTTTCTTCTCTCGCAACTCCAGAGTGCATGATTATCTCCTCTGAGTGTCTCCCGCCCCACGGCTCTGAGGGGTTCCCTGGCTCCAGGCCTGGCGCGGTGTGGGCTTGCCCCAAAGCAAGTGAAACAGAAAATTAACAGCCGTATTTCCTGTTATTCTGGGGAATTTTGGATGGATTAGTGAAGATAGACATTCGCCATGCTCAGTCATGGTGATTCCAGTGCTGCGTGCCCATGCTCTCTCTTTCTTCCTGCTCCTTGGGCATGAGCCCACAAGTGAGATGAGTTGGGTGGCTTCAGCTCACTGCCCCACCACCAGGGCTGCATGGGACAAGCTCTTTTCTTTTGTCCTGACTTGCTAATAAGCTCGCCTCTTGCGAGAGCATCCTGAGGTTTTCTAATAACAGGAAGTGGCACGCTGCCTGCCCTGGGGTCCAGCCGCATGTGGGAAGAGGTGTGGCTGCCTCCAATTTCGAGGAACACCAGTGTCATGACCTGCTCCAGTCTCAGCGTGCTTTCTCCTTGGCACCCACTTGCTGCCTACAGCACTATTACACTTTTTTTCACTTACTACCTGAGTAACCCAAGGGATTGCAACAGGGATTGGTCCCTGCAGAAACAGACGTCTTGGGGGACAGGGTTGCAGCTACTGAAAAGCATCAGGTAGGGGTGGGGATGCAGAGTCCGGGAAAACGTGCACTTCTCTGGCTGCCCTGGGCTAGGTTGCCAAAGGTCCTGAAGTCTGCACTGCAAACAGGTGCTGAAGGGTTTGGGCACACATCACCAGCGGACTTCCCAAATCACTTTCCCTTTTTAATGCAGAATCTCTGGCAGTGAGAGGTCTTGCCCTTTAATGAAGTGATGGATGGGATCTGCCGAGCCAGACAAGCTCTTCGTCTGCTCCTACTGCCTCTCTTCATAGTTGGAGAGCCAGGCAGCGCAGATCCCTGGGGACACCTCCCAACAGTCCTGATTTAGCTTATTCTAGGCCATGCAGAGAATTATTAGCTGCTGGAGTCTGCCTCTCTCCTCTTCTCATTGAGACTAGTTTTCCTATTTTAGCTTGGTGCTTTGCTTTCCCCCCACCTGAGCTATTTATTTTACAGCTTTTACACTGTAGCTAAAATAAACAAAATAAAAGATAAATAAACAGCAGTTGAGAGGGGTCTGTGGCTATCACGGAGGGCAGGGGTGAGTGCACAGAGCTGGGAGAGGGTGGTGGGAGCCTTTCCCATTGCTGGAAACTTTTCTAATATTACCTCATGGGTTATGACCCCTGAGCCAGGACCATGGGGAAACCACATTGGCCCAGCTTTATTCCTGCGGCTGTCGTGGTTGAGCATGGCTGTCAGTTTTGAGAACAAGGTAGCAGAGCAAGCTGGAGCTGTCTCATGGAGCCAGCAGGCTCATTGCTTAACCTGTGGAAAAAACTTCATATGATTTTTCTGTGACCAGTCACTTCAAATCCTCCATGAAATGCCCTCTGGCTATTAATCTTACATGAATATTCCTGTGTACTCATTTATTAATGAGAGGCCCGTGGAAAGGACAACCCCTAAACAAATGCAGGACACTGTTCATAGAACAATTAAATTTGCTTTGCACCAGCTTGCGGTCTGGAAAGAACTTGGCTCATGTCAATCTAGTCATGAGACAAATATGTTATGTGACTTGGCTTAAATGATGGGGCTCTCCTCTGGATTTCCGGGAGGTGGTGAGCACTTTTGGGACTCAGCAAGTTTCAATTCAGTTGACACTTCACACAAGTTGCATTATTTTTCTGTGCACCATCTGTAATCTTGAAAGGCCTGCCTTATGGGTCTTGTGCTGAACATGTGGCAGAAAAATATCATAGATACCTGCACAGACTTCTTGGGAGATGATTTCCAGAAAAGAAAAAAAAGCAAATAAGCTGCAGACCTAATGCCAGGATAAGAAGGGCATGGGCATAGCCATGATGGAGCAAGCTCATCACCAAGCTTCATAAGACACCATGGGTAAGACATGAGCAGGACTTACCTGGCATCTTACCCTGCAGCTCAAGAAAAAAAGCCTTCAAATTTCTTTGTTCTTCTCTGTGAAAAATATGAGACACATGCACCGTCACTTTGCTTGATGAAATTCGATTAAGAAAGAGGCCATGTCTTGAGTATAGAGAGAAACAATCCTCCATCCATATCAGTCATCACTGAATATTTAATATGATGTCAGGCATCATAGAATACTTCAGATGGGAAGATCTGTGGAGTTGGCCCTCTCTCTGATGACTTTGTCTTGACAACTGAGGACTCTTGTTGCCATCCTATGTTGCGAACTTCCCTTTTCATACCTATGTCCTGCAGGCTACCCAGGGGGATGACTTTTGTTTTTCCATACAATAAGACTGATAGTAATTATTGGTATTTGGGGGCTGCTGTGGGAAAAGATGAGTCACATTGCTTCTCTGGCCAAGAAAGGCCATGTGGGTAGAAGACAGTAATTTAGTCTTCTGCAGGTGCTTTCTCTGGGAGCCACTGCCTGTCTCCTGCCAAGTTTTTGTGCTTACAGTCAATGCAGTTCAAGCGAAACGCTTTTCTGGTGGGAGAACATCACACTGGATGGAGTGGTAGAAATTAGTGTTCTGCAGGGCTGGAGAGGGCTGTGGGGCTTAGGGTAAGTAAAAGAACCATTTGTTATTGAGCAGTAAAGAAAATCATAATTGCCATGAAGCTTTTTCTGCACGAAAATGTTGTCAGCTTGTGATGGATAGCCAGGTTTAAGGAGGCAGGGAAACTAAATGAATCATAAATATATTCTAGCTTAGCCTCTAACAACAAATCTCCAAATACAGCTTCTGGTTGGTTGGTGCTTAGGGACTTTAAAAAACAAAATAACTGAGATTTCTCCTACAGAAGGCATGCAAGTGGACCACAATATATTACAGATGTGTTTAAAGACACTCATATAGAGCACAGAATATGGGGTATTGTCTGGTATTCATGCATAGCTTAAATGCATCAGTTCAACTGTATATTTGCATCAGAATAAATCTATAATCAAAAACTTGGTAAAAAGGGCTTGTCTTTTTCTTTTTCCTTTCCCCCCTACCCCCACCACCTCCCTTTTTTTTATTTTTTTTTTCTGATAATGCTTCAATGGAAATATCCCCATGTTTCTAGCTTGTTAGGACACAGTCAAGAAGGGAATAACCCATTACACACTTCATTATTTTCCAGATAGAAGAGGAAATCTCCTAGGAATATTTGAAATGTAAAGGATAGTATAATATCTAAAATCAAATTACATGAATTTTGATGATGTGTCAGCATTTGCAACTGATAATGCTAGTGCTGATTTTTGGGGATCCATTACTCAATCTGCATCTCAATAGCAAATGAGATGAGGATTGCCTTACAAGCAGTTGCTTTGTTCATTTTCTTAATAATACCACAAAATGTGGTATAGGAAGATCTCTCTTTTTTACCTTTCCTTATTTGCAAATCAAAGCTTTAGAATTACCCCTGATGTTTTGCAACATCAGCCTCTGAGATATGAAAATGTTGAATCGAATCCCTATCTGCAAGCATTTGATGGGCTAAAATGTTATTTTTGATAGTCTTAAAATCAGAATTGCCCACTCTAGTACATGCTGAAATTTACAGTGGTGCACTAAAGCTATGAAAAACAACCTCTGACAAATAATTTGGTCATAACTCTTCTTTCAGTACATATCATGGTGAAGCAGTGCAAGTGGAAAGAGATGCTGTTGGGCAGCAGTGGACACTAGTTTTCAATGCCAGGCTCCAGATTTTGACTTCAACAAGCAAAATTATCTTAACCTACTTACTCATGCATTTTTCTCTGAGAAAAAAAAAATCCTGTTTTTTTTTTTTTTCAGAAACTCTCTTTATTTTATAAAATGTTTGAAACTTGAGAAGACACTGGGTATGCTTTGTCTCCATGAGAACTACTTCATTCTGATAGATTTAGTGGAGAATGTGTCTATGGCCCATGAATCTTCCCCTAAGAAATAGCCGAATGTATTGTTTCCAAATACTAATTCTCTCAACTTCTTAAAATCCCTTGGCACTTATTATATTCATTCCTCGCAAGCAGTAGTGAAAACAAATGTTCTTTGTGTAAACAGATTTTGACAGAATGTGGGAAACTTAAATAAATATGGTTATAATATGGTATAAAAATCAACTTCAAATTTGAAGCAAACTGAAAGTGCCTGGGTAAAGAGTCTTGTCACTCATCTTCAAAAAATATCCAAACCCAAATATATACTGAGTTGTATTAAAACAGGTAAATATCAACTCTGAGGCTCCCAACTGCGTCATATGTTTGAAGACACAAGAACTGTGTAAATATACAACGTTAAGTAAAACAGTTGCTCTAAAATGGCCTTTCACATAGAACATGCTCTTGTATGTGTTATTCCACTCCAAGAAAAATGAGCATCCTACCAATGGTGTTTTCCTCAGCCAGCCAGAGGTGCAGGGCGCAGCTCTTCCTTGGAGTGGGCAATGATGTCACAGGACTGATGGAAACCAAGGATATTTTGAAATGTTTACATGGCTTAGTTAAGGGGGGCGGGGGGGGGGGGGAGTACTTACCTAA
>JAWWES010000168.1:15183167-15298298 GCA_035583135.1 Lophotriccus pileatus | reverse complement strand
CCCCCCCCCCCCCCCCCCCCCCCCCCCCCCCCCCCCCCCCCCCCCCCCACTACTTACTTCAGAAAGCACAACGGCCACAAAGGCTTTCTATGAGATTGGATACCATGGGTGGTTTTCTGAGGCATGAGGCCAAAGGCCAAAAGAGCAAAACCACCCAAAAAGTGTCATAATTACCCTTCGGGGCAACGGCTTCATGAAATGGAACTTATGAATAAAGACAAGGAAAACCCATTAAGTAATATTATTGACATGTGTCTGACATCGCCAATAGCCAATCAGCGCTCGCCACTTGTGCTCTGGATTTCTGAAATCATTTCTTAATGGAATAAGGGGGTTTTAATTCATAATGTCTTTCTACAGATGCTAGAAGATGCAGGTTTGCCAGCTATTCATGTTCCCAGCCTGCATGCTGTTAATAAATTCAAGGTTTAGTTGAAGTACAGTAGTAGTTCTCTTTTATATCAGTATTGCAAACAAGTTTCAGCTTCATGCAATAACATAAAATTGCCATATATCAGCACTTCTTAAGCACCTGTGCATGACAGTGCCAAGCCACTCTGAGAATTACAGGGGGAAGAAATGAGAGAGACCCTTTTCCATGCAAGATGTAGTGCTGTGGCAACAAATATGCTTTTTGATTACATAGTGCAAACAGACCTCAGTGCCAATTTCAGAGGCCAAATAAAGGGAAATATGGTTCAGACGATGCTACAAGCCTGAAAAATGTGTCTGGACGACATAAGAAAGGCATAAATGGAAGATTTGTGACTCCTGAGGTTTTTAAGCTTTAGGATCCAAATGGGTGCTTTACTTCCAAGTGTAGTGGCAAAGCACTTTTCAGGAGAAGTGAAATCAGAGCTGAAAAAGGATCAGCTGAGTAATGCAGTTGTAGGACCAAAGCTGGATAGCTATTTATTGGAGGGTGATATGGTGGTCATGAAGAGCAGGGTAGTCCTGAAGCCAGGCAATGTCTCCACTCCAAATGTCCTTCTCCTCACCTGTGTCATGATATGGACACAGTTTCTGTTGGGCTGGATGCGGAGAAAGCATTTATCTAGAGGAAGGTATGTCCGCAAGGTACACTCCCACTGCCTAGGCTCAGGGAGAAAATAGACTCCTCTTTCTTTCTAGGTACAGTAAAGATGTGAAGATCCTGATGGCTCTAGAAAGTTGATCCTTTTTTTTTGAACTTTTTTTTTCTTTGCAACATTGCAACTCTGCACCTTTAAAAGTGCTTCTTTTCGGTGTTTGGGGCAAATCTACATTTACTTAATTTGGGGAAATTAACCCTGCTTTTGAGAAGCAGTATAGTATTTTGACAGATAAAGAACAGATAATTAAAAACTCCAAAATTCAGATATTAATCATAGCTAAAAGTGGCACTTTAGAAAGTGCACGACTGTTAATCTTTTGGAGGTGTTTTGGATGTAGAACTAATCGTACATCTGCTGGCTGAGTTGTACTTGAGTTGGGATGGTCAGTGAATCACAGACACTATTTCTGGGACTTCAAGAGCTCCCAGATGCTTTTGTTTAGTCTTCCTTATACATACGTTGTGCCCATCTTAGCACACATCCTGACGGTTTTGCTGTGTCCTTTTGATCACTGAATTAGGTTCCATGATGTGTTGATGTGTTATGCACCAGGAGCAGATGAAGTACAACCTTTCAGTCTCACCTACACAATTATGATTGGTGAAATGGCTGCAGATGGACTTGGAAGAGATCGGGCATGCTTTGTGGGAATTTCTGCACTGCCCCATGCCATGCAAGCTTAGCTAAGGTCTCCTTCATGCAGTCAGGCATGCAAGGCATCAAGGAGGGGCATAGCCCTGAAGGACAAAGTGAATGTGTGTGTGAGACCTCCCTGTTTCCTCCATAGGAATGCCAAAGCAGACATGGACCCCAAATTTCTGTGCCAAGCCCCCCCATAGAGAACTACCTTGCAGGGGCTACGCTGTGAAGGGTGGCAGCTGTTCTCCCATCAGTACCCCAAAGCCATCCTTCCAAGGGATTCATGTAAGGGAAGGGTCCACTGAGAGAGGAGGATGGGGCTGCCTGGCAAGGTGAGGAAAGCTCTCGGACCACCCTACAGTGGGAGGTGGACTTGTTTATCAGCAGAGCTTGCCTGATGCCACTCCTTTTCATTTTAGACTGAGTCAACCCTCCAGACACCAGTGAATGTTCTCTTGTAAACAAACACCATGGGTTGTTCTTTTTTTTATTGTTGTTGCTGCTGTTGTTGTGTGTTTTTCTTCCTTTTCCAGCTAAAACTGCTTTGCCTTCAGAAAGCAAGGCAACGTAACCTTTGCAGGCTCTTGAGCAACTTTTAAATAGTCCCGTTTGGAATGGGAGCCTTTGCTTTCCTGGTGAAAGAGGCATGACCATGGGCAGTAAATAGCTCAGGGACAGTGGAGAGGACACAGTGCAAGCGGGAGGGCTGACCAGGGCTGCACCCCACTCCTGCATTTCCAAACCATGGTGTTGCTGAGCCTGGTTCAGAAATCCATGCTGAGCCTGGTTCAGAAATGCACTCAGTGAGTGTGCTTACTGCAGCACTGGGAGGTGTGTTGGTGTGACAACACTCAGAGGAAGGTTTCACCAAGGGCAAGAGAGCATCAGGTGCATTAAAAATATGAAGAGAGACTCAAAACTCTTCCTTGACCTCACAATTTTCCCTTTGGTGGCATGTGGGAAGCGGTGCGACAGGGGTGGCTAGTGGAGTCCACAGTGTCTTCTCTGTCTCTTTTGGGTTTTCCTCTTTGTTAAGTGGGGTTTTTTTTATTATTATTCTGCTTGTCTCATGCTTATGTAGCCCTTGTCACACTAATGGCTTCCCTTTGCCTGTGGCTGAACATTAGTGGTTAACAGCACAGCATGTCCCACCAGCTGGTGTATTCTTGGTCCTGGAACCTACCAGTGACTGTTAAGGGATGCAGTGTTCCCTTCCCTGTAACCAGAGTTGATAGGATTCCTCTGGCAGCAAGACCAATGCAAGTCTTTTGTTTTCCCATTTTCTCCTTTCCTGCCCCCTCTGTCAGGTCTGGTGGCCAAGGTCTCCTATCTTGTCCCTCCCTGTTGCTCAAATGCTGGATGCTGCTCTGCATGGGGAAGAAATTGTCTCCTTTTCCCAAAAATGCCTGTGCCTGTCCTTTGTTAGCCTGGCCACAGCAGCAAATTGGAAGTGGTGGGATCATCTCAAAAATCAGAGGGAATGTTGCCTCTGCACATCACAGTTTGGAGGTTGAATGTTATAAAACTGCAGATGACTAAACTGTTCTCATGGGATATTTCCTTAGGATGCTGCCTTCCCTTGGGTCAACGTGCTCCCAAGGGTTTGTTTCATTCATCCATTAAGCTGAGTGACTTCACTATTGTTAACTGCAAAAATACCAGCTTTTCTGTGCTTACTACAATAGCTCAGCCACACACTGGCAGTTTTGGTGAAGAAGAAATTGCACTTCATTTTAGGGTGAGCCAGCAAAGTTTCTTTGTGCCACCAGCTTTCCTCTTCTCTTTTTTTTTTTCCAGTTTTCCCCCTTGAAGCCACTGAAGGCCCAGTAACCCCAGTACACACAGTGCTTTTGGCATCAGTGGGCTCCTCCTTGCCATGCATTGAGCAAGCCTACAGCAGTTCTGCATCCCAGCACAATTAAGTGTGAAGGCTGCATGTTCCTGCCCCTTGCCTTACCTGTCCTAGCACTGCAAGACAGAAGCTGAAAGTTAAGCTTTTGAGTTACCAGCAATTTCCATTTTGATGCATTATTGACTTTCCTGCAGCGATTTTATAAGCATGTTTATAAGACAATAGACAATGGGAGAAGTTACTGAGGCTCCCAGTGGACACATGTTGACAATAAACTCCTGTAACAGAGGTCAAATGTGTGTTCCCAGAATAGCGGAGGGTAACTTGCTGCCTGAGGAGTCTAACACTGCAAATGAACCAATACAGAAGAGAAGTCTTATTGTTCAAGCCATTGAGTCAGCTTGGCCCAAGAAGACTAATTTTCCAGAAGATCTGATCTCTTTGCTTACTGCAAGGATGTGACAACATCTCTTTCATTGGTAATATTTATGTGTATGCGAAGGTCTCTGTAGTCATAGATATAAAGCTATTTAAAATGATTCAAAGTGTAAAGAGGCAACACCACCCTGAATGTCATGTTCTTGACCAGATGCCCCCATTGGTGGAAAGCCTTTCTCTCCACGTGAGACACAAGAGTGAGTCAGAGAGCAGTTTCATGTGGGTGGGGTGGCTCTGCACAGTAATGGGGAGGGAAGAAAATATAAAACACTATGTCCTATTTTTAAGAAGTCGTAACTTAGCTTTGCTTTTCTCTTGCATGAAGTCTCCTTGGGCGGGAAAATATTTTTAACACATGGTTTGCTAAAAGAAAAGAAAAATACTGTCCTAGTGGATATTTCTTCTTTTCATGGCCACTCCAGCTCTTTGTGGTTGCCAAAAAGAATTCAGAGCTTCTTTTCTCTGTGGTTGCACATACATTGATTATGCTCTGGTAGCCAGAGGTTGGTAGGATGACTGAATATGACAACCCATGGTTATTTGCGTAGAAGATTAATTGCTCGCACTCAGACTGCTCATGAAGGGTTTCGTGTTTGAAAGCCTGTCAGACCAAGCTCTCCCTGGTGTTCTCTGCAAGGTGGTATGAGGAGCAATGAGAGCGTGTATGCGAGCACTTGAGTTGACAGGAAGGTTTGCACAGGCTCCAGAAGTATTTTGGCAAACAGAAACTCTCTCCTTGAAAAAGAGTGAGTGTCAATCTGCAAAAAGTATATCCATCTACAAGGTGATCCAAAAAAGGCTGTGGGAGAGCCCAGGTCTCTTCCATGCACCATCTCCACAGAAGCAGGGAGGTGAAGTTGCTAACAAGCAATGACAACAATTGTCCCATGTTTAATGCCTATTTTTACTCTCCTTGCCTCCATTTTACCTGGCTCATGAAGGCTGAAAGCAAAGGCAACGCACCCTGGAGTGGTGAGGGATATTACAGTGGGAGCATGGTGCCAAGGCTGTGGTTAGAATCTAGGCCCCTCTTGATTGGTGTCACAGTAATTTTATGACCAACTTTGTCTTGTGAACACCCAAAGCTCTCAGCCAAGAGACAGGTGTTGGCTTCTTTTCATTCTGGAGCCCGTGAGTGAGCAGCCAGCAGCGGAGATACGAAGCAGCTGCTCTGTAAAGGTCAGGTTGGTGGGCTAAACACATTTCCTTTTGCAGAATACCGTGTTCCTAAAGCCAGTGGAGTCACTCAGAGACCCTGAGACATGTAAATGGTGACTGCAAGGCCAAGCTGGCAGAGGATGATCCATCCTGTCCAACCCACCATGCTGTTGCACAGCTGTGCCCCATTCAACCTGCAGGCTGAACTTCCAGTTCAAATGGGCATAGACTGGGGTGTGGAGAGTGAGAGGGTTAATGGCACCAAGCAGAAAAGCTGGATGTCTAGAGTTTCCAACCAAACCAGGGACTTGAATATTTCCCAACCAAAATATTGATTCTTCTTTGTTACTGAACTTCTGCAGCCAAATTCACAGCTCAGCCATCCAGCCCCATGCACTGATGTCTTCACAGCAACTGGCTCATTTTGAGCAAAGTTCCTTGAGGGTTTGTTTTTTATTATTTTCAACTGCCTGGCCTAGAATGTATAGGTGGTAAGATAATTATTGGGTATCCCTGGAAAGATGCCTTTGTTCCTAGAAATCCTTTTCTACTTTCATGAATTCCACTGCTAGTGATAAGTTTTGCCTGGAGAAAGAAAGATAGCAATCATAACTCAAACACCCCTTTCCCAGTCTAGTAACACCTTGAAGGTGTTGCTAAGGGAACTATTTATTTTTCTATTCTAGTTCTATCAGATAGCTGCTAAGTCTTCACATCTTCCTTAGTTTTTATGTCAAAACATTCACATAAATGGCATAAATTGGAAATGGGAAAAGTTCCTGTTAGAAGCTCAAACAAAACAAATAAGCGTAGAAGGTAAATACAATCTGCAGACCCAACTATAACACTGTCCTGCATAGGGGTTAACCATCTTCCTCTTGTCTGAGTTGGAAATAATGTGGAGATATTTCTTCACCACTCCCTAGTAAGCAGGTAGCAATGAAAATATTTTGCAGGTGTTTAGACATTAATAACCTAAAGAATAATAGAATCACAGGATAGTTAATGTTGGACGGGACCTTAGAGGTCATCTAGTTCCAATCCCCTGCTGTGGACAGGGACATCTTACACTAGACCAGGTTGCTCAGAGCTCCATCTAAACTGGCCTTACACACTGATAGGGATAGGGCATCCACAGCTTCTCTGGGCAACCTGTTCCAGTGCCTCACCACCCTCACGATATGCAGTTCTTTCCTAATATCTAACCTAAACCTACTCTCTTTCAGTCTGAAGCCACTCCCCTAGCCACTTCATGCTCTTGCAAAAACTCTCTCTCCATCTCTCTTGTAAGTTCCCTTCAGGTGCTGGAAGGCCACCATTAAGTCAACCAGTAGCCTTCTCCTTTGCAGACTGAACAAACCAAATTCTCTCAGCCTTTCTTCATAGGACAGATGTTCCATCCCTTTAATCAACTTGGTGTCCCTCCTTTGGACTTGGTCCAACAGGTCCATATCTTTCCTGTGCTGGAGATCCCAAAGCTGGATGCAACATTCCAGGTGGACAGAGGAAAGAAGAGGGGCAGAATCACCTTCCTTGACCTCCTGGCCATGATTATTTTGATGCAGCCAGGTTGGTTTCTGGGCTGCAAGTGCACATTTCTGGCTCATGTCCAGCCTCTCATCCACCAGCATCCCCAAGTTTTCTCGGGAGGGCTGCTCTTCATCCGTTCATCCCCCAGCCTGTACTGGAAATTTCCCTGACCCAGGTGCAGCACCTTGTATTTTGTCTTCTTAAACCTCATGGGCCCACTTCTCAAGCTTGTCCACATCCCTCTGGATGGCAAACCATCCATCAGTTGTGGGAACTACACCACTCAGCTGGGTGTCATCTGCAAATTTGCTGAAGCTGAACTCAATCCCTTTGTCTATGTTGTTAATGAAGATATTAAATAACACTGGTTCCAATGCAGACTCCTGCCTCCCAGACTTCCAGAGGGACATCACTTATCACTGATGCCCACTGGGACTCAGAGACATTGACCACTACCCTCCGGATGTGACCATCCAATCATTTGCTGTCCATCTAACAGTCCATTCATCAAATCCATCTCTCTCCAGTTTAGAGAGAAGAATGTTGTGGGGGACCACATCAAAGGCTTTACAAAAGTCCAGATAAGTATCACCTGTAGCCCTTCCCTTGTCTGCTAATGTAGACACTCCATCATAGAAGGTCACTGGGCTGGTCAGGCAGGACTTGTCCTTGGTGAAGACATGCTGGCTGACTCTAATCACCTCCTCATTCTCCATGTATATTACCATTTTCAGCAAGGACTTTGGCATTTCTTTGCAACCGTCTTGGAAGGGAGAGGTGAGTGAAGAAAGAAAAATCAGTAAAGTCAGCGTTGTGTCATCATCTTTAGCCACAAGCATTACACTCACAGATGTCTCTTCTCACATCCAAAATGGACTCCACAGATACTTTTATTTCTCATTCAGTTGCCTCATTGGCTAAGGTGTTCTGTAAATAAGGAAAGCAAATTCTTCCTCTTGCCTACCAATGCTTTCCGAAGTTGCTCAAGAAAATTTGTTATGCAGGCGGCAGCAGCAGTTCCATGTTAACCCACAGACTCCAGACGTTACGCAACCTGAAGCTTTCCTTATTACACTGTCCTCAGCAATTCCTGCCTACACTCACACATCTAAACACTCTTGCCCATGTGTGCAAAATCCGTGGCTATTTAACCTTTATTTTATCAAAATGAAATGTTTGATTTCCAATCATCTAGGAAAAAAGTAATAGTTTCTCACATTAGCAATTCTTTCAAATCCAGATCATTGGACTCTGACATTCAGCCTCTTGGAGAAGAGGCACTAGGATCCGGTGCTGGTGGACACCTTGCTGAAAGCCACTCTTGTCCACCACTTGTCAAAAGTAATGATGGCATTCAGCAGCAAACAGTGATCAAAAACTTCAGCTATCTATTTGAATTTTGCTCCAGAGAACACTATCCTTGGCTTACTCAGCTTGGATACTCCATTATTTTTAACATAAATTAGCTATTTCCACCCATCTGTGGTAGATTATTGTCCGAATGCCTCTGTAGCTGGTCATGATAAGGTGATCATCACCCAGCTGATCGGACTATGCTGTTCCTCTTTTCTTCTCCTCCATTAGTGGGGGAGAAAGTGAGGAAGAGGATGAGTAAGGCTTTCTTGCACTCATTAAGCAAACAGAAAATATTATTTCTTAGGAAGTTTTGTAGTTGCTTTGAGCCTCCTAATTTCTGACCTAAGCTGATTCTGCATTGCTTGTCATATGAGTAGCTAAACCTGTGTTAAAGCAGATTCTCCTTTCAGGAAACTGAGCTGGCAGCAGGCTTTTCACAGATAAAAACTGGAATGCTTCATGGTCCACGAGCCATAAGATATTTGGGTGAACTGGTTATTAGTGGTTCTTTTGCTTCTGTCTCAAAATCATCTAGTTGCCTGCTGTGTTACTCACCATTTGGCTGAAAGCATCAGCCCCTGCCTTCTGTCCTTACCTGCATCTCACCATCCCCTGTTGGAAGTTATTATCTTTTTTGATGTGCTGTCTGAACTGCCTGGGTTGTTGCTTTCTAAGCTACTTTCAGTTTGCTGCCAACCAATCTGGAGGGGCAGCACCCTGCAGCAACAGAGCAGTTCAAGATAGTAAATTGTTCAGCTGGCTTAGTTGTTTTTGAAAGATGTGTGATTGAGCTGTAAATAGAATAATTTCCTGTGCTTTCCTTCCCAGACTTTATCTTGTTTTTTCATGTGAAAGGTACCTGAGGAATAGCTGCACCTGGCCTTGGTTTTAATTTGTCTGTATTTCAGCAGCGTCCTGTAATTACACTGGTGCAACACCGGATTTGGAGGAAATTCATGTGGATGATCTGTTCTTGATAGCCCTTCAACTGTGGCCAGATGGATTGTAACCTGCTTCTGGCCACACACTGCACAGTGAGGAGCACATGTTAATCTGCACAGCCAGGAATATGTCTGAATTCTCATCACAGCTCACTTAATAGATGGTTTTACTCTGTGAAGCATAAGGCAGAGCACCCAGGTAAATAGCTGTAGGGTGTTTCTTGGAGGTCTCTTGTACCCTGATCAAGTGAGGAGCTGCTCTCTGTCTTCTTCCTTCCAGAGAAGTTCAGAGGCAGTGAGGTGGACACGAGAGCACCAAGAAGCTTTAGGTTAAGCAAACAAGCTGCAAACACAACCATCTACACCAGTGTCTGCAGTGTGCTTGTGTGTTCGTGGGATTTCCCTCTTGTCCCAAGTCATTGTGGCTTTGGAAAATTGCATTTCACTGTGCCAGTTCCCCATGTGCTACCTGTAATGCTTGGAGCATGAAGTAACCCTGCATAGCTGTAGTTAAGCCACCCACTTTATAAACATCTTCTCTGCAAGGATCTCAAACACTTAATACAGGGAAATGTTTTTCTCAGTTTTTACCTAAGGGCTACCTAAAGCCAAGGATGAAGTGATCTTTGCAGGAATATTTTCAAACCAAGCCTCCTGACTGCTTTTCCACGACCTATTAAAGAATAGTGCTTTCATCCATCAGTCTGGTCCACTTCTGGTTCTTGTGGACACAAAGTATTTTTTTTTTCAGCTTCCCTCTCAGTGTGTGACTGAGAACCCCCCACTTTAGGACTCAGGAGAGATCTTAACTCATGACTCCTTCCATCGTTTACCTCCTTTGTATCTCCATTAACCTAAGGTGGAACAGGAAGAAAGTGTTCTGAGCCCCTCAGACGGTGAGCATGAAGATTCACCAAATATTTAACTGGAATCCAAAGAACTGAAGGATGCCAACCACCTGCTTTGTGAGGCAGCAGTGGGGTGATGAAATGCTCAGGGCTGCTGAAGGGTGCACCAGTATTGAGGCCTCCTCCCAAAATTGGAGGGTCAAAGTTGGAAGTGAGCTGGTTGATGTCTGTGTGAACATGAGAAACGAAGTAGCTTCTGAGCATTGGTTTCCAATTCATTACCATATCATATAATCCATTTTTCAAGAAAACCTTGGGTTTTCACTGCCATTTAATAAAGCTGTAGAAAGGAAAATGGAGTCCCACAGCATGCTGGGGAGATGGGATTAGCTGATACTCAACCACTCCAGCAATGCACTTGGCTCAACACCCCTCTCGGCCTTACATGATTTCCAGGGCCTGAAGGTCTCCTGCAGCTGGACCTATCACAGTGGTATGTCCCAGGTGAATGCAGCAAAACACTGCTTCACTTTCTAGGATTAAACTCCAGGATTTCCTTGCTCTTAAGCAAGTTCCAGATCTCTGGGGTCAGCAGCAGCTTGGCCAGATTCTGCATTCAATTGCATACAGATGTAAAATGTAGGGTAATGCGGTGTTCTGCTATTCCCCCCGGGCTGAGCTGCTCTGTTGGATGCTGTACCTTTCCCCACCCACTGGGAGGCCAAACGGATCCCCTCAAAACAGCATAGTGACCCACTCCCCAGTGTTGCACTGGGACATCCTGAGCCTCCATGCTGTCTGGCTCCTCCATGGCTGGGAAAGGCTTTGGATGGAATTAATTCATTGCAATCAAAACCCAGTAAGTACTGGAAGAAAGTTCAAATATATGTGAAATAACTTGTTCAAAAAGCTGGCAAAGGCAGCTTATTTTTCCTGTCTTACAAGAAGTTATGCAATCAAGTGATTAATTACCCGTGGCACAGTCTGAGGGGTGAAAGATTAATATTCCTGGAGACTGCTGCTGTTGACCTTGTGTTATACCCAGGATGGGAATAGCCCGAGCATCCCAATGGAATAAACCTTGCCCAATGGTGAGACTGTCTTCTCCACAGTTGAGTGAAGAGGTTAAAGTTCTATTTTTCTTCTAAATTCTGTTCATCCAGCAGGAAATAGTACCATCAAAAGTCTCCCACCCATCTCCCGGATAAAAAATATAGCTCAAGTCTTTCTAATTCCAGGGCTGTGTCTCAGCCAGCCGTGGCAGTGGAGTGGGAGCCCAGCCCCCGACACAGGCACTGTTGGGAAACGTTGTGGCAGCGCTGTATGTGTGAAGCAGCGGGGTGTGAGCCACAACCCAGTGCCTGCTGCAGACAATGCTGGAAACCATCACAACTGGTTTGCAGTTAGTCCTGGGGGGGCGAACCTCAAATTCAATCAGAACTGTAAACGTTCGTTCTTGCCTGCACAGAATGCTTGTTAATGCACGTTGTCATATTATTTCTTTCCTGGGGAAAGAACCATTTCCTGGGATGTGACAGAAATTAATTCTGCATGCACTGGTTGCAGCACTCATCCATTCATGCTGCTCATCATGTGCAGCTGAAGGGTGCCACGTTTCTGTGGTGTGGGAGGACATGCCTTCTCAAGCACATTGCTCATCCTACCTTTCTTTTTCTACGCAAGCCAGTGTGCAGCAATCACTGTCTACTGAAAATCCTGCACTTACCAGTGCACAATCAGCAATCTTAGCTTACACCAAAAGTTAACTGGCACTTCTGTTAAAAGCAGCTCTTAACTTTGCCATACTAAGTGTTCACTTCCAGATGAAGCTATTTACCCCGGGGACAGAGCAGCAAATTGTCAGTCATTTAGTCACTTGCTGTAAAAGGAATAAAGTGTAGCTTTCCATACATATATCAAACCTTGTCCACTTTGTTATTACGTGTTTTCAACACTCTTTGGAGTATATATTAGCATATCCTACCTCTCATGGCTGAATTTGCAGCGTTAAATACCCTTGTAAGAAAACAAATGCTCATTATTCAGTTTAAAGCTATACTGAGTATAGAAAGAGGGAGTAGCTTCTACATTTTTTCTTTCTCAAGTAGTGGTTTCCATCAAAGCAACTTGGCATGTGAAACCTCCTAGTGAAGGAGAGATCCAAACATAAGAAAGGAAATCAGAAAAAACAGGGCAGGGGGCAAGAGGTTACTTCATGTGCATTAAATAAAACCTCCCATAATTTTTGGTCTTGTAAAAAGATCAGTAGTGCTGGGGCCAAACAATTCCTCCCAGCAGGAAGATTGGGCAGCAGTGAGGCTTCTGAGGCCAGTGGGCACCTCTCAGCTGAAATGAATGGAAAGGATGAGGCTGCCAAAACAGTGAGATGCTGAATGGGGCTGAGTGAAGGGCTTAGAAATGGGCAGTGTTAACAGTCTGCAAAAATGATGTGACAGACCTGACTTGGTGCAAGATGAAGCTCACAGCTCCTTGCATGATCAATGATGGCATCAGTGGTATGGCTTGTGTCTCACTGCCAGTCTGGAAGAGCTCTTGCACCTCATTTGCTCCTGGTGTTCTTCTCACAGTCTTGTGTTCATAAGGTTAGAGTAGCTGGTATTTATAGGCATCTCATGAGAACATATATCCCAATTCCCCAGCTCACACAGGGTCAGCTGAAGTGAGTCCAAAACTCTGACCAGTTTAAGTATCTTCAAGAACAGGGCTCCACAACCTCTCTGGGAAACCCGTGCTAGTGTAGAACCACTCTTACAGCTAATATATATATATATATATATATATATATAAAATATATATATTTATGTTTAAATGGAATTCTCTTTCTTTTAGCTTGTGCCAATGGCCTCTTATCCTGCCACTGGGCATCACTGGTAAGAGTCTGGCTTCATCTTTTCTCCCCAGTCAGATGTTTATACATAGTGATAGGATCCCTCCAAGCCTTCTCTTCTCTGAGCTCACCAATCACAACTCCCTCAACCCCTCCTTGTATGACAGATGTTGCAATCCCTTAATCAACTTTAGGGTTCTTTGCTGGGCTTGCTCCAGCACATTCATGTTTTGTACTGGGGCAGTCAGAACTGGACCCATCTCTCCAGTGTTGGATCACCTCCCCGGACCTGCTGGCAGTGCCCTTCCTAATGCAGGCCGGAATGCTCTTGACATCTTTGACGTGGAGCCACATTGCTAGTTCATGCTCAGTTTGTTGTGCACCAGGACATTAGGGTCTTTTTCTGCAGAGCTGTTTTTCAGCTGGCTGATCAGTTCCTGGTTCATACTAGTGTCTGAGGTTATTCCTCCCCATGTGCAAGACAATCACATTCCCCTTTAAAATTTGTGAAATTCCTGTTGGTCCATACCTCCAGCCTCCTGAAGTCCCTCTGAATGGCATCATAACCACCTGTTCTGTTTCTGTAACTTGTCAAGGGTGTCCTCAGACCCATCATCCAGGTCATTAATGAGGGTGTTAAGGAGTGCTGGCCTTGGTATTAGCCCCTGGTGTGCACCACTAGTGACTCTCCTTCAGATGGGCTACATGTCACTGAGCACAACCATTTGATCCCAGAACTTCAGCCAGATTTCAAGACACCTCACTGTCCATTTATGTCATCGGAATTTCTTCAGTTTGCCTATAAGGATGTTATAAGAGACAGTGGCAAAACCCTTGTTAAAATTGGCATAAATAACATACACTGCACACCCCTCATCCATCAAGACAATCATCTTATTATGGAAGGCTATCACAACGGCCAGAAATTATTTCAGGATATCAAATTCACCGAGCATGAGGTTTTGAGAAACTGGAGAAAGAGAGCCGCACCTCAGCTCCCTCCGGCCTTGGTTTTCATAATAGTTGGAGGGAAATTGGTATTTTAGCTTTTGTTGTAACTAAGAATGCCTGTCTCCCTTCTGGGGAGTTATGTAGGAAAGGCAGAATTTACTGTAAAAGCTTAGTTACGTGTGCTAGAATTTTAGTCTCTGCTTTGGCATGGATTTAAAAAAATAATAATCATTTAAAAATAAACCCAGCTATTGTATTTAACCTTGGCCCGTGCAGCCAATGACATTTTGTAAGACATTCCAGCTATCCACAGATTCTTTTCACTGAAGCTTCCCTTCAGGAAACAAAATAAATTAATGATACAAACAGGAAGCAGCTGTCTTTTCCTAAATAATAATTAAAATGGGGTCCCCGTAGCAGAGAGAGGAATAAATGGGAGGGCAAAGACCTGAAGTATTGTTGGTTTAATTATGACGAGCCTTCAGAGGACAGGCTTAAAATAATGAATAACCTGTGAGGCTGGGAGGACTTATTTTCTTATGAGCCATTTTTGGATTTGAAAAACAGATAAAGGTCTTTGCAAGGGGCAGATGAGCAAGACAAAGGAATGTTGCTCTCTCAAGGCACACAGTCTGTCCTCTTTCGGTAGTATGCACATGGAAAGAAACATTAATCATCGTAATCATCGATGCTGTTCTTCAGCAGCTTTCATCTGCTATCAGCAATCACTAGGAAATTCCAGGGTGTTCCTGATGTGGGGTTTTTTTCATTTTTTTTTGTTTTTTTTTTTTATCTTTGTCCCAGACTGTTGATGTGACACAGTTCCTTGAAATTCCACTTTAAGAAGGAAGAGGGACAAGAGAGCTGGAAATTCTCATCTCCTTCCAGCTGGCTGAGAGGAGGAGGTGGTGGCAAAGAGTGTGGTACCACACAGGAGATCCTGCTGTGGCCCCAGATCTTGGTCTGCTCAGGGCTTCCAGATTTGGAGGGCCCTTGTCCCTGTGGGCTTAGTAGCTGAGCTTGTGGGTGACTGCAAAAACATATTGGCCTCGGGCGAGGAAACCATGGGAGACAAAGATGGCCAGCAGAAGCCACAAGCAGCACCAGAGTTGGCACTTTTTATCTTTTGTTATGATTGGAAGAAGCAGTATATCAGTACAACGTGGCAGTGTTGGGGAAGGTACATTTCTTAACAGCATGAAATAACAATTTATTAAAAATTGGGTTTGAGTTTGCTTTGTCTCGAGAAATAATGTCAATATGTAACCATGTGACATGACCCTGGGAGATGACTTGGGATGCACCTGCAGTTGGTGCTCTGCCATTTGCCTGAGTAGGTGGGACTGGGTGATTGGTGGCACCAGTTGTAATATGAGTGGCTTAATGGCAGTTTTTACAGCTGCAACCAGAGAACCAGTGCAGAAAGACCTGTGCCATAAGCCCACTGAGTTAGCCAGTGCCACCTCCCAAAACATGGAGTGGGTCAGATAAACAATGTTTATGACTTCTTTGTAAGATTTTAAGAAAAAAGCCTTCTGTTCACTCCCAAACATATCACAGTGTTCCTGATTGTGTCCGGGATTTACAGGTGAAAAAGGAGACGTCAGAAAAATTGGCGAGAAGTCTTATGACACCTTCTGATGTTTGAAGGTACCATCAGACTCTGACAGATCCTTTGAGGTATGGAAACCCCAGAAAGGCCTCATGGGAAGGTAATGAGGCATCTGGACCTGAAGAAGATTTTAACCCTGTTCCTTTCACTCTGCACTCAGTGACCCTAATATCTATACAACCTTTCTTCCATCTTTTCCTCATTGTATTTCATCCTAAAAGCTGGTATCCTCTGAGTGAAGTGAGCAGTAATACATGTTCATTTTTAACTGGGCACAGCAGTCTCCTGCCAGTCCTAAATCTGTAACGCTAAAGGGACAGAGCTAAAATGGTGGTAAAACTGCAAATGCTTCTTTTAGCAGCACAGAGTTTAAAAGTGTAAGAAAGTTCAGTCAGAACTGTCTGAGACACTTAGCAGCCTTCCCTAGGTCACATGGAAAACTTTTCCATGGAAAAGTTTATCTCAAGTTACTTTCAGATAAAGTTGATATCCTCACAGTCATCATGGAAATTCCCATCAATGTTCCCTCTGTGAGAGGGAAACCTGTTATGGGCCTCTGAAGGAAAACATAACATTTCAGAGTGAGGTTTTTGCAATTCTCTACTGGAAGTAGTTTTGTGCCTGGCTTCATTTGCCTATTCCCACTTAGGATCTCTGCTGTAATAGCCAGTAGTAGATAAGACATAGACTCTGCATATTTCCTGCCATGAGGCACACTGAAAGGATAACATGAGCCAGGGATTCTCCTTCAGATGCTCAGTAGGAAGGCAGGTAAGCTGATGTATTCTCAGGAAGTAAAGCTGTTAGGACAGAAAACTTCAAGGACAATGAAGGAAGGAATTAATATTTCTCCAGTGGTACCGAAGTGCCTCCATGGGGTCCCAAGAAACTGAGCAGACTGCAGTATGGACACAACCTTTGACTTTGCAGACACTTGCACACTGTCAGTGGGGCTCCTTGTAGTGGTAAACTTCTAAAATTCAGAAGAAATGTTTTGAGAAAATACATTTTAATTGATGTTTAGAATCACAAAGCACACACAGAAAAAATATTAAAAGGGAGTCATATGTCATTTGAGGCCTCTTGACTCCTGACAGTACATGTGCCCTCATTTTTAGTTTAAACTAAATTAATCTATTAAGATACAGGAAACCTAATTTCACATCTGACTCTTTTCAGGAAGACTCTGGAATACAAAAAAAGGCAGATAGGTCTTCATCACAATGTACAATTCTAGGGAAGTGAGAGGTATTATTCATGTGGGTGTGACCTGATGGCCACGTTGATTCACTCTTCCACTCCCTGTCCTTCCTAAACCTTGCAGTGCTCGGCAGCTGCCTTTACAAGGGCCCTTATTTGGTGAAGAGGGACACATATTTTGGCCTACTCTCTTTCCTCCCTGCTACAAGTTATTGTTGTGGAAATGGCTCACAAAGGGGTGGTTTTTTTGTGGGTTGTTTTCTTGAACGTTAGGTTCCCCGCTGCTAAGAATAGCTTCTGCCATTATGTGAGCAGCAACAAAAAGTAAAAAAAAAGTATAAATAATGTAAATGTCACCTGAGGCAAAAATCCCACTACACCTGTCACGGCAGTAGTCCATTTTTGGAGATCTCCAAGTGGTGCTTGGCAAATTTTGAAGCTTCCTCAGTGGGATTCCACAGTTGGTGTGACAAAGGGGACAGCAAAGTTAGGGCCATCATTCTGCATCAAGTAATCCCTGCAGTATTGCAAACATATTGATAATTGGACATCAATGACCCCAACAAGTTTTGAACTGTGACAGAGCTAGGGTTTTTGTTTCTGCAACAGATGGCTTGATCTGAAGTCCCCAAAGTCTTGAACTGATGTATTAATCTCAGAAGATAGCTCTTGGTGTAGCCATGCATGCTCTTCCCTCTAACTGCCTGGGAAAGAGAACAAGGTCAGCACACTCCAGGTATTCATTTTTAATTCTTTTTTTCCTTTTTTTTTCCTTTTTTTTTCCAGACCACTTTTTCCTATTTCCCCTTCAGGTGTCACTACCATTCTGATTGCTCTTGGGTTACAACAGTTTCTCAAAGTCAGAGTGAGAGACCCAGGACAGGATAGCAGCTGGGAAGAGGCGAAGAGAAGACTAACAAGGACAGTTGGTTGTCTTTCAAATACTGTTTTTCAGGGAAGAGAGGGGTGAGAAAGGCTCTGACTGTTATCGCTACAAATAAAGCCTTTAAAACATATCCCAAGTAAGATGAATAAAGTCCCTAAGCAGTTCATCTGAGATATGCACTGTCTTGGCAGCTTCAGCAATTTTTAATGCAGATGCCAATGAGGACTCAATTTCCAAAGCCAGATTGGGTATCAAGTGGGCAAACTGGTGACCAGAGCAGAATTATCATTTACTGAAAACAGTTGGGTTCACAACAGTTTTGAACTTGCTTGCTGAGATGGCAAAAAATAGAATAACAAAAAGATGATAGCTGTTGTGGTGACTGACATGAATATTGTTGCCAAACACTGGATAACAACAAGCCCTGAGAGTGATGGACTACTTCATGATGATGTATATGGTAGGCATGACAAACCTTAAGCTGTTCAACATGTTTGTCTGCCAGCAGTCAGGATCTTAAACTGCTCAGTCAAAATGCAGCCTGAAAAAGTGTGTGCACGATGCCTGAGCTGTGGAGAACAGTGGGTTAGGATGCTTGAAGATGGTGAGCTTTGGAAAGTAACCATGCAAGAACAGGATAAACCCATCCCTCCCGACTATGAAGGTATATAAGGACATAAAAACAGCTCCACTGGGTCAGACCAAAGGTCCGTCTAACTTAACATCCGGACCCCAACAAAGCCCATGATTGGAAGCCTAGGGAGAGTAAGAACAAGGGCAAGCATATACAATACTTCCCTTCAGTGCTCTCCCAGCCTCCAACTATTTTCAGCTCAGGAACTTCCTGAGCCAGATACAGTTTCTATGTATTTAGTAACTCTCAGAGGATTTCTCTTCTCTGAACTCTCCGTTAACACATGTAAACTTCTCATATCCACAACATCCATTGGTAAGAAGATTCACAGATCTACTAGCTGTGGCATGAAGAGCCATCTCCTTCTGTTTGATTTTGAGCCTGTCTCCTGCTAGTTTCATGCAATACTGTCTGCTCTTGTACAGGAAGAGGCAGCAAAGGCTTCCCCATCCCTTCTTCCTTGCCTCTCAAAAGCTCAGAAACCTCTCTCATATACCTCCCGGTTATTTCTTTTCTAACATGAAGATGTCTGGTTTAGTTGGTAGGGACACTAAGCCATAAGGTGGACCTTGTGAAGGACTCAGGCTATTTTATTGTCCAGCCTCACTTGCCCTTGAACTATAAAGGGTCTTTTGCACCTTGCAGTTTTGAGTTAAAGCCTCCAGCTCACTCAGGGCTTGAGTTCTAGCTCTAATGCTTCAAGCATTATGCATTGGCAGAGCTATGGGAATATAAATAATAGCACTCAAATCCCAGGGAGGAACAGTTTCTAACCATGCTGTACACATGCACAAGCCATTCCTGGAAGCTTTCCATGATCCATCCTTCTTTACACCTCCCCAGTTTTGCCAGTAACCCATACTTCCAGCTTCACTTCCAGGGGTCTTGTGAGGTTATTCATGTCTGCAAGCTGCACTTTTTAGGCAAACTCATGGAGTTTCTGGCAGTGACCAACAACTTATCCTTTTCTGTCATTGTGCTGGCATGTAAATCCATTGTGAGTGCCCAAGGAAACCAAGAGCCTGCCACCTGCATAAACACTGCAGAATACCTACTGAAAGCATAGCATGTTCTCTGCTCTGTGTGTGTGTGTGTGTGTGTGTGTGTGTGTGTGTATGTCATGGTGACCTCTGAGCATACTATCTAAAATAACCCCTTGCATGGACCAGGAATAGAAAGAAAGGAAGGATGCATTTTATGTAAATGTAGTCAGAGAGTCTGCAAGATAAATTGCTTGAAGTGGTTCGAAAGATGAAGAAATATGACTCACTTCCAGAAGGAACTGTTTTTGTTGGGCTGGACTAAGAGTGGCATTGTGTCTTAGGCAAGTACATGGTTGCCATTAGGGCTTTACGAGCATCCCCAGGGACAGGTTGGACACCCATAAAACTGTATGATGGGCATGTAGGACAGATGTGCTTCATGAACACTGAGGGAGCTTTGCAAGCAGAGTATGCACCTGTTTATCTGCAGTGCAGATTTACACGTAGGTTTTGCAATCTGTGACACTAATATGAAGATTCTTGCCATGCTCTTGACAGAAAAAAGTCTGTTAGGCACCTTTGTTCAGGCAAGCAGGAACCTCCTGAATGGTTCAGGGCTGTGGTGTATTTAATTAAATGCTGTAGAATATGAGGTAAAACTGCTCAGAGTGGGCAGCTGTGACCTAACAAGCTGCTAACAGAACTCCCCTCTGCCCCCCAGGTTACTATCACTTAGCTCCTCCAAAGCTTCAGGGTATAGTATTGTTCATCAACATTTCCCCTGTGAAACACAGCTATGTGTACCCTTATTCTTCACACAGGCAACATTCTCTTCCCAGTGTTTTTCTCTCACTAACTCCTTGCAGCAATGAGCGATTTCACTGAATTAATCTCTGGCTGTTGACGACACTGAGTATTTTATTTTAGACCATCTTTCCTCTCCACGCATCTTTGCCTGCTGAAACCAGGGCTGCTGTTGCGTGTAGGAGAGCTGAGAGATGTCCTTCACATGCAGCTCCATGTCATGTCCCTGCCCCACCATGCCAAAGGGACAGCAGTGGCAGGTCCTTCCTCCTTAGCCAGGCATGCAATTTTGGCAGAATAACCCTACTAGAAGCCTGTTTCGGCCCAGGTGTGTTTCTGAGAAGGACCCAGCTATAATTCATTGCTGGTTACATTGCAGCAGACAAGACTCTGAATGTTACAAAGGCCTGCTTCCATCCACATCCATCGAGGACAGGAATGCAAGTTCACCCGGAAACCACCTTTTCCTTTTAAGTAAGTGCATTTCTGAGCGGGTTAGGTATTTCCCATCTCTAGATACCACATTTTTTCCACTAGCTCTGCAGGCAGTGCCAGGACTTTCAGCGAAAGCCTAAATACATCAGCCCACCAGGAAGCACAGGAAGCCAAACACCGAAAGTTCCCATCCCATTTTCAGCAGAGGGGTCAGAGCTGTCCCTGCCCTGCGGCGCGACGACCGATTTACCGTCATCCCTTCACTGCCGGGACAGGAAAGCGCTCGCAGACGGGCTCCATCCTCGGCGCCCCCAGCTCTCGGCAGCGATCAATGCCCTGGCGCGGGCGCACCCACCGAGGTGCGGACTCTGCCTCTTTGCAGCCGGAGGTTTTTCTTTCCCCTCTGCCACCTCTTCCTCTGAAGATGATGGGTGAGCCAGGCTCTCCCGCACATGCCGCAGCCGGTGGCAGGGTGGCACAAAGCCGGCATTGTGCACCCCCGCCGCCCTGAGAGGCGAGCTAATTGTCTTCCCCAGCTCGGAGCAACAATTTGCTGGCAAGCCAGACTTGTGCCATTATATAACTGGAGATAGTCCGACTTGTAAACGGATCTCCAGAACGTGTCTCTCTTCCCTTATTTTGGAAAAACAGTAAGATTGGGGCTGGCTCGCATCTTGACACTGTTTGCAAGGTCTCTCCCTTTATGTAAGAGATTGGTCCAGGATATCACCTCCTCTTCCTTGGTGGCAGTGGGAAGTCAGCAGGGGAATCCCAGGAAAGGCGGGGGCTTTAACAATAAACCTGGAGACATGCAGGGCTCTTTCATCTGCACCTCATGCTATGCAGCAGGCTTTCCTCCGACTGGGAGAGGAGCTGTGCAGGGAAGGCTTTCTGGTAATGAGCCTCGAAAAGCCCAGAGAGTTAAAGAGCAGGATTTTGATTTTCAAGCTCACTTTGCCTCCTCCCCTTGCCCAGCTCTATTCTATGCTAACCGGCCGACAGGCAGGTGAGAGAAAACAAAAGCCATTCTCCTTTACTCCCATCTGCATTTTCATGCATAACTTCCAGGCTGGTGAGGATGACCAAAAGCACCTTCTCCCAAAAGCCAGAGTTGAAGCTGAAGGTATCATGCTGTTATGGTCACCTGTGCTCCTTTGCTTTTCCTCCCCACTGTGGATGCTCTGCACTGGTGCCTGTATCGTTCTTGGGAAAGAAAAGAAACTACTCTCCCTTCCTGAGTTTTGTCTTTCTGTGTGTGCTTCTACATACAGTAATATCAATGGAAAAAATTTTGCTCTGGAAAACCATTTCTCATTCACTACAGGAAACAACCTAATCTTCATGTTAACTTCAGTGCTGGGTTCCCCAGACAGCCATTTGCTGACTGAGCTTGAAACAGGGAACGAGGATGGGGCATTCTTATTTATCAGGCTGGAAATTCCCTCTCAATTTTCTATATAAAGACTAAAAAGGTTGAGAGGAAAGGGCTGCTAGAGCCTGGTCAGCACCTGCCTGAAAGCGCTGCTGTCCTCACAGCCTAAGGACTGCACCTGAATGTCTCAGCACCAGAAATGGGCTATTTACTTTGTAATGGTTCTCTCCTCACCATACCTTTCCTCTGCTCTCAATGCTAAGCCTGTCTTTACTGTTTCTCTCTTCTATCTTGCTTTTGCTGGGCCTCCAAAGCTCTGGGCATCTCATCCCTTCTCCAGAAAGAAGGTAGAAAAATACTGGGAGATTGCTGCTCTATTATGACTTGGCAGCTGCAAGCTCCACGCGTCCATCTTCCTCCACTCCTCTCTCCCCCACTGTTTGATTCGATTTCATAAATAAATACCCTGTGTATTGACGTCAGTGTAGGCCTTGAGAAATAATACTCCTGCCGCTTTCTTTGCTGCGCATGGGGAACAGAGGAGAGAGGGAGGAGGAACAGAAGCAACAACGTCTAGGACGAAGAAATCTTAATATTCTCTTAATTGCCTCCCTCCCTTTTCAGCTATGCCCCAGCTGTGAAGAAAACAAAGATTACCGTTATCAGTGTGCCCTTCTGGCTTGAGACAGAAAAAACAAGTATACAAAATTTCTGTTCCTGGTGATTTTTTTTTCTTTTTCAGTGAGAGGGGATCATAGGGCAATAATCTGTCCTACAAGTTGGAGGAGTAAATTCATAAGTCTCTGTGCTCCTCACATGGAGATTAAGAAAATTGTGCCCAAAATGCTGTCACCTTGGTGAAATGAAGGAGTTGGTTCCTCCACGCAGGGAGAGAAGACAAAAGACAGGGCTGTCATTGAAATAGGCATGGTCATAAGTGGCTTTGTCTGATATTTAGGAGGTGGTTTTTAGTCACTAGAAGCAATAAGTCACTATTGGCCTACCAGTAGAGGCAGTGAGACAAGAAACTTGGATGATTTGGGGAAAGATTGTTATTAATAAATAATTTTTAAGTGTTTGTTTGCAATAAAAAGCTTTATAGTTCCTTTCAAGTTTGACACAGCTGAAAGATGTGGTCTTGTACTGAAGGAGCACAGCCTTCATCTAAACAAGCTGGTGGGAGGACAGGGAGACAAAGAGACTGTGCCAGTACTTCTCCTGTGGAAAAGCATGCAAATACATTGTTTTACATTGCAATCATTGGTATTATTTCACCTCACTGTCTTAAAATTGTGAGCTATGCTCTTTCTAAAGCTAGTTAACAAAAAACACAAACATGTTCAAGAAATAGATGTGAGAGTATTGAAAAGTCAGTATAAGCTGAATTTATTTCTAGTGAGTTTGAAAAGGAAAACAGATGTATTATGGTTGGAAGTTCTGCACTTGTCTCTGCTGTTCTACCTGTGAATTACTCAGATACTTGAATAGTGCCTTTTCTCAATCCAAAACTCTGGTATGCTTAATTTTTTCCAGTCAGTGCTGCTTGCCATGTTGCTCTTTGGAGACCACACTTGGAGATGGATGCTCTACCATGGCACTCACTTCTGATCAGGCATGCTGTGCCTGTCCTGAAAATCCAAACCCAGAGCTTCATGCAGCCAGATTAAGACCAGAACAGCCCATTTTGTGTGCCAAGTTTGACCTCCCATGCTGCCCAAGCCAAAAAACACCCTAGTTCAGAAATTTCCTGCTTTCTGAGCCAGAGCCTGGCAGGTTGGAAACCTCATCTTTCAGTCCCCTTTGGCAGTTACAAGAAAGCGGCAGGGAAAGAGGCTCTCTCGGGGCTCTCTGCAAACGCTGACATGACTTTAATGAGCAAGTGCATTCCTTGGGCCATGCACAGCTGGGAGTGCAGCAGTGAAACAGGCCAAGATTCCTGTGAGGACCTGTGCCTTTCCAGCAGGTTGAAACCATGTCTGCCAATGCACGCTGCCTGCTGACACTTAGAGCATCCTTCAGCAATCTGGGGGGGAGAGAGCAAATCCTGGTGCCTTGATGGCTATGACAGACCTCTCCTGGGACATAAGGTCTATTTATCTTTGCAATCCAGGGATTCCCCTTTGCCTACACCGGGAGCTGTGGAACTGCTGTGCTACCCCAGCCTCAGGGTGTTTTATGGCTCATCTGCTCTTCAGAAAATAAATAAAGTGGAGGGGGAAAAGATACCAGCTGCCTTCTAGAAGGTTGTTATAAGTGCTTTGCTTTATTGATGCTGCATTACAAATGAGAACTACAAAAGGTGCAGAAAGCATCTGAGTCTTGTCTACTGCAGAGTGCACACAAGTGAAATAATCCATGATACAGCAGTACCTTTCCCAGGTCTCCCTAAAGCCACATAAATCATCAGTGGACAGTATGTAATGCAACAAAGAAAAAAGGTGTATTTTACAAAAACAACAGACATGGTTCTTCCCTTCATCTACTGCAGCTAGGTCCTTCATTTAGTGCAGTGAGGTACATCACTGAAAGACTTTTTGAGAGCAGGCAGGATTAAAGGGATGAAGATGCTATGAGATATAGAGGTAGCAGAACCAGTCTGGAGGCTCAGTCCATCCTGATGGGCACTAGTATGACTCACTGAAAGCTAGGTAAAAGCTCAGCTGCATTCTGGATTAGAAAAAAAAAAAAAAAAGAAAGAAAAGCTAAGAAATAATGTAAAATGAGGTGAAAAAGGGAAAAGTATGTGTGGTTTGGTGGTGTTTTTTCCACTTGTGTCTCCCCCTACCCAGACAACGCCAGCTACACTGATTTGCATGCCTTGCAAACACTGTGGCCATTTCTGTCCAGTAATTTGGACCTTCCCTCTTTTCCGGTATCCCTGTGTGTATGACCTGAGAAAATGCCCTCCAAAGAGATGCTTTATGCAAAAAAACAATTACCCTTTGCTGCTTGCAGAGTTACATGATAATGGTGAGACTCTGGGTTCAGAGCTGCTGCTGGACTAGGATGTGGCATTAATTGTTGGGTCTCCA
This sequence comes from Lophotriccus pileatus, assembly GCA_035583135.1. Taxonomy (NCBI): domain Eukaryota; kingdom Metazoa; phylum Chordata; class Aves; order Passeriformes; family Tyrannidae; genus Lophotriccus; species Lophotriccus pileatus. The sequence goes on along the minus strand of JAWWES010000168.1, from coordinate 15,273,685 downwards.
GGCAGCATTTAGGACTTCTCTGCTGAAATCATCCTTTGCCTCCCCACCCTCTTGCATGTCAGCAGAGCAGTGGGTGGAGGTCCCTGGATCAGCTGGGCTGGTCGTGGAGGTGTATTAGGAGCCAGATCTGCCAGTTTCCCTTCCCCAGCCCGTCGCTGCTGCAGCCTCCCATGCTTCTGAAATCCAACAGCTAACCACTTGGAACTGTGCCTGTGTGTAAAGGCATGAGTACAAAAATCAGAGTCAATTCTGCCCATCCACCAGAGAAAACATGGCATCTTGGGTTTGTTCTTAAGCCCGCAGTCTGAGATTTTCAAGCTAAGCCCATGATTTGTCTGCCAACCTGCAAAGAGGCTTTGCAGGCAACAGAAGACATTTGAGACAAAGCAAAGGTCCAATTTCATCCAGACTCCCACCTCTGGCCAGGACCATGCTCAGAGGAGACTTGTCTCTCTCCTTGCAAGTAAAGGCAGTCCTGGACAAGCCAAAAGGCAAGTCGGCACATTTTGAACAGTCTCCCAATCTCAAAAAAAATGAGCTGTTCTGGTCTGGCCCCATGGTGACCCCTGACAGGATAAGGCAGAAAAGAGGGTTTAAGAATATCTGTGCTTGGAAGCATCATCATCACCCTCGTGGTACTTCCACCATTGCTCCCTGGGGAATCCAAGCAAGAGATTTGGCTGAAGTTTCTTTTGCTTTTAAATCTTCTCTAAATGCCCCCCATGACAACAGCTTACACAGCAAAGAACAGAAAAGGACCAAAGCTCCCAAAGGCAAAATTTCCAGCAGTGACAACCAGAAGCCACAGTGAAGTCAGTCCTCACGCTTCATAGGGACATCTTTTAATGCAAAGTAAACCAGAGGTCTGTGGCAAGTCTCGAAACAAGGACAGGAGGGCAGACACATCCTTTTTGCACCTGCAATAAAATACACGTCCAGAGGAAACAGCCAGCCCTACATCTGTACAAACCCTCTCCCGATCAACCACAAAAATCCCAAGAGAAAAAACTGCCTGTGAAAAAAATTTTTTTTTTTTTTGCTTGTTGCAACACTTTAAAAGAAACTGTTTTAAAACATCTATTTTGAAAGGCCTAAATTAGCAATGCCGCTTTGAGATGGAAAATCTTTTCCAGCCCTAGTCACACGGACAGGAGGTTGAGTTTGGCGAGGTCCTTACCCCACAGCAAGACAAAGGTCATTGCCATGCCAGTGGAGCTGCACAGATCTGTGAGATTAGGGATGCTTAGGCACTGTTTTACTCCCAGTTGCTCTACTTCCAATTGGAACTGCAGTATTTTACCTGCCACTTGCGCTGGTGCATGATGGCAATATGGGATGAAAAGCAGCTCACTGGTATTTCAAAAAACTTAAGAGAAGCTACATCTACCCTGAGAAACCAGAAAAGCTCTATCTATTAGGAAACCTAACCTAAATAAGACCTTTTTTTTTCTTTTTTTGCCATCTGTAGTTCCCATCAAGCTCTCAGGTCTCTGGAAACAGCCCAAACTGATAGAAGCTGAGCAAATCACAACAGCTGCTGAGAAACACCCCCAAATCTGGCCAAGAATCACTGGGCATGTATTTATCTTGGTGATTTCAGGTGGTATCTGCCACAGGATTTAGGTTTTGTGGTGCTGGTTAAGGGCACTTTACCGTCTCTTGAAGTTTTTGAGCTCCAAAAGAGGAGCTGCAACACACTCTGTTTCTCCACAAGGAGTGGCACTTGGCGTGGCCTTCTTCCCACCCAACTCTCACCCCAGGAGCAAAAATAAATGAAAAGTAAAAGTCAGGCTTTACATTCTGGATGGATATTTATTTGCTTAACAGATTTTCTTTTTTTTCTTTTTTTCTTTTTTTTTTTTTAATTTTTTCTTTTTTGGTACAAAGCATCCAGGAAAGCTTTTGCTTCTCTTTTTAAAAAATAAAAACTAAGTTTCTTTTAAAAAAAGACACATGAAAAGGAAAAAAAAAAATTGCAATTGCTCTGTTTAAATTTTGCCTTCCCACCCCACCCACTTCCCTTCCCCCCTTTTTTAATTTGGACTGATTTTCATTCTTTTCCATATATATTTAATAAAATAAATAAAGGATTTTCTTTGTTGTGTATTGCAGTGCCATTTTTTTTAAACAAAGGCTTCATGGCTCAACATTGCAAGGTAATAACAAACAAAAGGATTATACATTAAAATCCTCCCCCTCTCAAGAATCCCCCTAGCCCTCCCCTCCAAACCACGAAATAGAATACAATTCAAGTAGTCTTTTTTTTTTATGTTTTAAATGTATGGATATATAAGACAAAGCAAGTACAGAACTGGTTAACAGAGTGTCCCCATTTTATTAGCAAGTGAGAGTATATCAGGGAGACGTAATTGATTCCCCCCTTTTTACGGTTCCTAGACAGATAATATATATTACTTTAAACCCAACCTATTTTACAGCCCTCTGCCCACCTCTCAAACCCATACACTCATTGAGTCCCAAGCCTCAAGCCTCAAGCCAGAGACTTGCCTTTCCCCCCCCCATCCCAAGCAGCGGTCCCAGCCCTGCAGCCCCCCCGGTGCAGCCCCCCTCCTGCACAGCCCCTGGGAGGGGAGCAAGAGGAGGAGGGTGGGAGGCATGGGGCAGGGAGAGAAGGGTCCAGCGAGAAGGACGCAAAGGGCAAGAGAAGGAAAAGGAGATGGCAGGGCACGGAACTGCTGCTGCTTCTGCAGGGGCCTGCTGTCGAGGGCTGCCCGCCTGCCCACTCGCTGGAGCATCGGCGCGCGAGCAAGCTGTGAGGGCGGGGAAGAAGCGGTAGGTTTCCCGTGGCTCAGGAAGCCAAGCTCCGCCAAGGGTCCATGCAGAAGCAGGGCCTTGAGTTGTAACTGGCAACACCTTTGCCATTCAAAACAGTTTGTCTCTAGAACAGTTCCCTTTCAGTTCTAAATTGCGGTGATTTTGTTGATTTGTTGTTTGTTTTGTTTTGTTGTTTCTTTTTTTTTTTTTTTAAAAAAAAGGATGCGTGTTGATGTATTTCTGTGTGTGCGTGCATCTGTGTACATGAGTAACAGCCAACTAGCTCATATGGTCATGACCAAGCTGTATTTCAGAAGAGAAAAGAAACACATTTATCACACTTTTCCTAAAACGAAAAGCTAAAATTTCAAGTTCAGTATTCGCTATCTTGTCTTCCCTCCCCACCCTCCCTTGCTATTTCTGGGTTTTTTCCCTTCCAACTTACTTTAGCACCATAACACATTTTAAACATTACAATCCCTCTTCAGATACTACACAAAATGTCCCATAAAAATAGTGCTTTTTTTGCCAAAAAAGTTATATAATATATTATATATATAAATCAACTAAATCCGTGGCAAATGTGCAATGCAGACGCCTTCTCCATTTAAAGTGAGCATCAGCTCACTTTTTTCTTTTTTTTCTTCTTTCCCCTTTCCTTTTCCTTCTCTCTTTCTCGCTTTCTCTCTCCTCTTCCTCTCTTTCTCACATCATCGGTGATTTCAAAAAGGTGCAAGTCGATTTGGAATCTTGTAATGAAGCACACACACAAAAACGCAGATGGGGGCTCCTCCGAACTTCTTCTCAGGTACATTTTTTGTTTAAAGGTGCAAAAGAAAGTTATAAAAATAAGAAAACCAAAAGAAAAAAAAAAAAAAAGAAGAACAAAAAAAAAAAAAAAAAGAAGAAGAAAAAAGTGGGGTGGGAATGAGGCAAAAAAATTTTATCCCTCAATATTTCTCCCCATTTTTATTGTTTTTTTCACTTTATTGTCAAGAAAGACATGGAATGGACTCTTCACGAGAAAAAAAAGGTTAAAAAAAATTTTAACTTCATATCCTTTTTCCCTCTTGCTCTTTCTTTTGTCTTCTGGTGTTGGCACCGGGGGATGTCACGCAGCACCCGGCAGCAAAAAGTTCAAGTGCCAAACTGTCCCTTTGCAAGTACAGGCTTGGAAATACTGAGGGAGCGGGGGAATGAAACAGGTGTGGGAAACGAAACAACCCTCCCCCCCCACCCCAAAAGGACGATGCCGTGGGAGCGGTGCTGCTCGCCACCGCCGCTGCCGCCGCCATCCCCTCCTTGCTGTGTCAGTTGTTTGGTTGGGGCCAGAGCGGCGTGAGGGTGCCCCGCCGCCCCGCTCCTTGGCTCAGCGGCCCCGGGGACGGAGGGGCTTGGGGGTCGGGAATCACCAGTCCTCCCGCCCTCCCCCAGGAGATCAAAAATCGAGACAGCTGGTCAGGGTTCATTTCTGGGGGCCAGCCGTTTCCGGGGAGGCTCGCACCGCTGGAGGCCTCTGGCTGGGCAGGGAGATGAGGGGACGATGCAGCGCCTTGGCTTCCTCAGCTGCTTGCAGCCCCTCCGCCTGCCACCGGTACTGGCGAGCCCGCAGGATGCTGGGCACTTCCCGCTGCAGCCGCTGGGAGCTCTTCTTCTGCCACACGTCGTACTTGGAGTATTTGGCGTGCGAGGGCTTCTGGAAGCTCTCCTGCAAGGAGAGGGATAGCAGTATTAGCCTCTGCTTAAGCCTGCTTGCACTCCTCTCTTGGACTTCCATCCAGTCCATAGAAATATTGCTCTATCCCTGGAAACAGTCACAGTCAGGTTGGACGGGGCTCTGAGCAACATGATCTAGTTGAAGACGTCACTGCTTATTGCAGGGCAGTTGCACTAGACGACCTTTAAAGGTCACTTCCAACCCAAACCATTCTGTGACTGTGACCTAGCCCACCTCTGGTTTTCCACTTCAATAAAAGCTGGCTTTTAGCAGTCTATTTGGCATGACTTGCCAATGGTGGCTGTCTCTCAAAGGCTCTGCAGAAGCAACAGACCTTGCAGCTGGGGTTTGTCCTCTCCCACCCATGGCCTTCACATCTTTTTTCTTGCTATTTATTTCAGAGAAGGGCCACCATCCCAGCACAGCCTCCCTACCTTGCTGAGGGCCGGCAGGCCTGACAGGGAGGTGGCAGAGAGATCACGCTCCGACTTGACGGACTTGGCGCAGTATGTTTCCAGCAGAGCCAGGTCGCAGCTCCTAAAGCAGCACTCCTCCACAATACCCCGGTTGATCCGCCGGTTATTTCGTCCCACCGGTCTACCTGCAACAGCAGAGACCCTGGCATCAGCCACCAACCTGGACAGGACCCTCTCCCCACCTCCACAGCACCTATCCCCTTGCAAGCATCCCTCCACCAGACACCAGAGACCGGTGGGTTCCACATGCCTCAAAAGTAGCAGTGCTTCTTCCAAACCAGCTGACACGCACCCACAAACAGCCAAGTTTCATGTTAAGACTTTCCCAGACAAATGCTATTGATGCCAACAGTTGTAGTTTAAAGGCACTTTGAATGATGGGGATTTATCTCCCTCCTGCATCTCTGGCATGGGTGGACTTTTTGAGCACAGCTAAGGCAAGGAAGCTCAAGCCCAGCCTGACCGCCAGCTCTGAGCTGATTACTGTGACTGTCTCAGATGTTGATCCTGGCAAGCGGATTTTATTAGAAAGAAGCAGCACAGCATTGCAGCTGCCAACCTCCCTCTGTCGGGTCAACATTCAGGCAGGTGAAGCGAACCAAGGCAGCAAAATTTTACCAGATGGGACAGCTCTGAGACAGCTGCAGAAAGAATACAGGCTCCCACACCTGCCAAGAATAGCTATTAAATTTAATCTTTTAATAAGGGTTCCTCTCCGATTTCTGCCTGTAGAAGGATGCAAAAGCCCATGTCTTGTGCAGCAACTATCAAGTGCATTTCATATCACTCCTTAACAATGACCAAAGCACTCCAAAGGAAAAGCTTACATCACTTTTACTGTTTCCTCCCTCTCTTGAAATGAAAGAGACGGGTAAATTTGAATTTCTGATGCAAAGCAAATTTGCTTGGGAATTGTGACTTCCAAAATGTAAACTGGCCCGAAACAAAAGGATTTTCTCTATTCTTTTGCACACAGTATATTAGGCTTTTGTGCTGTTGTAGGGTTTGCTGCCAAGGTTCTACGCACTGCCTCTTCCCAGCATAAGGTGCTCCGAGCGAGGGAAGCAGAGGCGAGTGCCAGTGGGGCTTGGAAACCAGGAGAATATAAGCATGGGAAAAACTGTGCAAGTGGTGTAAGTTCAATGCCTATCAGTGCTCACCAAGCCATGCCAAGCCTCCACATCCCAGCTGGCCTGTAGGAACACACAAAATGGTCCACATTGGCCCTGTGCAGGACCCATGATGCCCCCGCTTGCACTCCAGATGAAGCAGGCACTCAAGTATTAGGCCTCGGTGAAGATTTAAGGATCTTGGCTTAGAAGGAGCTGACCACTTTCCCTGGTGCATACCCTAACATGGGTGCCCACACAAAGTGCCTCGGGACGAAACGCAAAGCACAGGAGTTATCTATGCATACTGTGCAATCCCACATGTGGGAAGCAGTCCCAGATGTGCAACGCAGATATGCATGTGGGATGCAGCCCTGTGTGTGCAATGCAGATGTGCATATTCAACACAACGCTCCATGCACAACACAGCCCCATGTGTGCAATATTTTTGCTGGCGCGCAAAACACCGCGACCATGCCTTGCTGCTGCCTCTGGAAAAGCCCTGGCAGCAGGGCACCCACTCTCTGTTAAAATTGGTCATGACCCATATCATGGAGCCCTCTGCTCCCTGCTGGTGCATTGCCACCATGCTCAGAGGTCACGATAACAAACATGGCACCAGGATGATGGGGCAGCTGGCTCATACCATGAGACCCACCTTTGGGAGTCATTTTAAATGCTCTATTTTCCACATTTGCCCCCCCTCCCCCCCCATGCCACTCCCTTTCTTTTTGCTTTTTCTTTTTCTCTAGAAAAGTTTCAGGCACAACCTTAAACTAGCCCTACAGGAAGGTGAGAAGGCTTGTTCAGTCTTGATAAAGGTTCAGCAAAGGAAACACTGCTAGGAGTTTAATTTTCTCTATAGAAATACTTGCGTCCAGAAAGCACACTGGATTGGGACCCTCCTTTAGAGGCAAGGCAGCTCTGTTGGGTGCCCGCAGCTGCACAAGCAATGCCAGTGTAGGCAACCTGGGTGGTGATGCCCAAACAAGACAGAGGAGAGGAGCCAGCTTGGGGCCAACTGCATGTATTCTTCTCTATGCATGCAATGCTCAGTGAGGTCCATGGAAGAGGTGCACTGCACCAACACCCGGTGCTGCTTCCGGCCCCCGTTCAGCACCTATCAATCCCAGTGCCCAACTTTCAGGCATGGCAGGCCGCTGAAGCATTAGGCTGCTCCAGAAAGGCATCATGAGCATGGGCAGAAGGAGAGTTTGGAAGGGAAAGAGAAAAAAATTCAAGTCACTCTCCCCCTTGCTAGCACTTCCCCAGAGGGCTGCATTCACACTCCCGCTGAACAGAAGGTTGCACAAGTGATGACACACACGGTTTGAGGAGAAGTTGAGGTTTCGAAAGGTTACACGTCTCCTCTCAAAAACAGAAGTTTCCCACTTGCAGCTATGTGCTTGTTTGGAAAGAAGAGCGGAGGAAAAACACAACAAGGAAAGCAGGACTATATTCACTGCCATGCCATCAAGGGCAATTTGTGGCATGGATACACATGGGAAGATCATGTCACCATGTGTTAGCAAACGCCCAGTGTGGCACTATCAGGGTGAGCTCCCAGCAGGGATCAACTGCAGGGATCAACTGCAGTGCTACGGCCTTTTCCTCCCTGACCACTGCCCCTGCCCAGCCAGCAGGCACACGTGTGGCTCCCAAACCCAAATGTGCTGCTCTCTCTCTTGCATAAAGCTGCTGCACGCCCTTCCCCTTGCTGGCACCACTAGCACCTCCGCCATGACTGTCCGATAGGACACATTTCCCATTACGTAATTGTCCATACGGATCTTGCCAAATGCCAATACAATCCTCTGTGGGAGAATTACTTTAGGAAAAAAAAAATAAGCAAACATAGCAAACAGGGATTTAGTTACAGAAAGTACCTGGAGACAACAACCCAGGGAAGAAACACTAGGACATTGCTGGCTAACAGCAATATCGCTGCTGACCTGGATTGGGAAAAGTGTTTGTTCCGTAACAAATTTACACAGGGACTAAAGGTTGAATTTCCTGGCTCTTGCTCATGGGTGGCATCTCACTTTACTGCCACTGCCAAACCCAAGGAGGGTTTTGCCGCTCTGTCTCTTACCCACAGGGCAGAACTATGCGGGCAGCGGGCTGCGGCACCGCTCGGGCACGCGAGCCGCTTCCCATCGCAGCAATGACCACTTCCTCCCGAGGAAACACGCTTCCTCTGGGCCTTCAATGAATGGCTAGGCTCTTTTTCCTAAAACTGTGGTTCACCAAAACTTCCTACAGTGCTTCTGAGGGCACAAGCCCTGAGATGCAAAGTCCAGTGATGCAAAACCCAGTGGTGCAAAGCCCTCCTGCTGCCTGGGGTTATTGCAACCTAGCAGCGGGCTATCCCGAAAAGGAGAGCTAGGCATCCCAGAAGCAGTACAAAGCCAAACCTAGAAAGGCCACATACCTTACCTGCAGCTCAGCTGTGCCACTGTGCCAGAGGCAGTGACACTTCTGTGGCCATGGAGGACAGGAGGGTCCCTTCCCTAGCATCAACACCCCACTGCTCTGGGCTCCCTACTCTCACCAGGGTCAGACAGATGCTGCGGGGAGGGGTGCACTGTGCTGGTGCCACCCTGGCTGGGTCCCCTCTCCTCCGGTCAATCAGGCGGTCAGCCGAGTGGAAGGGGACTTTGGGTGTAAACAGTCCCCGTGCCCCTGTCGCAGGAATGTTGGGAGCAACAAGGGGGCCTTTGTGCAGCACCGGGCCCCGTCCCAGTGCCCCCGGCCTGGCCCTCCCCCACCCCGGCACCGCACTTTCCCCCCTGCTTTTTCCTAGTATTATTCGGAGGAGCGGCGGGTGCGCAAGAATGTGCCCCGTCAGCACAAGCGGCTGCAAAGAGCTAAATTCTTATCAGCTGTTGGAAAGGAGGAAACAGGAGCTGTTGTTTACAGAGAAGTCGGCCGCCTCTCCCCCTACAGCCTCTTCTCCCTCCCTGCCAGCACTGCATGACAGCAACTTCACGGCCGAGGCTTCCTCTCGACCTACCCTGCATTTTCACTCTGGGCTACACTCAGAATTCCTCCTTGGGCTGTGCTGCTGTCCTGGGTGGGTACTGGGGAGCAGGGAGAGCAGTCTCAACCCTGCCACAGGGCCACGGCAGGAAGCCACCACCTTGACAGCAGCTGCAAGCCAACCCAAAAGCCTTAGAAGTCACAGAGAAGAGGCATCACTAGGAGAGAGCAAAGTGTGCTGGCTCCTGCCCCTGTTAGTGCAGCTCTTTTGCAGCCCCAGCTCTTGGAGGCAGCTTCAACATCCTCAGCCTCAAGCACCTGCCTCCCAGCCACAATGCCTCCCAGAGCACCTGGAGGCTGGGACTCACTCCTCATGCCAGTGGACAGATAGACATTGCGGTTATCAGGGGTACACCCTCCTCAGTTTAGTTTGCATATTTCCCCAGCACCAGATGTCTGGGGGATGAAACACTGTGAGTACACTGCATCCCCTTGCACCCATACAAAGAGTATTGTACTTCAGAACTAGCTTCGCTAGCAAAGTGCTCACTTGTAAGAACGCAGAGCATCACAAGTACTTAAATAAGTGTTGCAGCAAAAAAAATAATAATGGATTTTCATATCATTTTTGGGGGTTTTTTTGTGTGTTTTTTTTTTTCAACATTACCAGTCAGATGCTTCAACAACCCTTTTCCAGCAAGTAGGATCCTTGTACATTCGTGGAACAAGGCTGCTCAAGTCATTTACTTTCCATATGAACGACTGCACTAGCACAGGCTGCTCATCAGGTCATATATCCCATGTTGTGAGGTGCTCAGCTTTAAGATGTAAACCCCACAATTGTGCAAGATAACTGTGCCCTATCACATCTACACAGTGACAACAGTGTAGCCATGTGGGTTTAGGAGTGAATATGAATGTTGTCGGGAGAATTAATCACTTATGAGGCCAACTAATGGAGGTAGAGGGGGAAAAATTAAATGAAAAGGGGATGTCCAAAACACTTCATCAAGTAGAGGTATTGCCCAAGCGTCTTCAGCCCCGCATGGCACAGGCCGGTCAGACACTGAAGGGGTTAAAATATTGGATTTGGGGAACTTTGCTTTATCCCTAGCACCTGGGCTCTCTAGTATTCATAAAGGTAAAGGGGGGAGTGACAGAAGAGGACAAAAAAAAGCAAGAATTCCCTCGCAAACATCAGAATGGTCACTTGGCACCAAGAGACTTGTCTCCCTTCAAAATTCATTTTATTTTGGCCTGGGCAGCTGGGTTATTTGAGGTGAAAGGAGGTTAGTTTGACTGTAAAACAAAAGCCCCATTCCCTTTCATCCCCAGAGAGGGGGAGGAGGGAAGAGAAACCATGGGAGGAAGGTGGATGCTCCTCTACATCTAGAGGGAGAGGAAGAGCTAAGAGAGCAGGAGAGGAGTTTGTCTCCTTGCTGTGCTGGTAAGGCCAGACCCAGACCTGCCACCTTGGCTGAGTGCTGGCACAGGGCTCATTGGCAGAGGAAAGGAGGCAGGGGAAGGGCGGCTGACATGCAAACCCTTACCACTTGGATCAGTCAGAAGAGGGAAGTGCATCCAGAACACCCCAAAAGTGCTGCCTGCCCACGACACCCAGGGAGCCATGAAAACATCTTCCTGCTCAACCGTGATGTGGCAGCGTGATGGCCCCAGCTAGTTCCAAGGCCACCTGCAGCCCAACCACCTGCCAGGAATTGCACAGCCTGAACTCTGCTGTGGCTGGGTGTGGGATCCCTGCACCTCTCCCTGCCCAACCTCAGCAGGCAGCACCGGTCAAATCTGGCAAAACATCCAGGTTGGGAAGGGACATCCAGAGTTGACTCCCAGCTTTGCAGATACCTGTTCCCTGCACAGGCAGACTGGAATAAGAGAGAGGGTGGGTCTCACTCCACTACTCAAAAAAAAAAAAAATGCCCTATTACTTGAAAGTGACTTTTAACACCTTTTCACAAGGCAGAGGCAAGACTGCCAAATACATGGCATCGTGTGCAGCTGGTATTTCCATCCTTTTCCCCCCATTTAGCTTTGCATCATTCCTTAGTCAGTTAGTCTGTGGTTCAGTCCTCAGTGGGGAGCAAGACACAGGGTCTTCCCTCTCTCAAGCAGAGCAGAGGATTGAAATACCAAAACAAGACATCGCACGCTAGGCACCTTTGCCCATGGATCACTCTGCATCCATTGCTACTGGTTTACTCCTCATCCTTCCTGTTTACCAGCTAAGCCATTGTACTGCTAATGTCAATGGTCCAAACACCCAAAGCATCCTGGTGGAAAGCCTGCTGCAGCCAACTGGCCTGAAGCCATATGGACTCTGCAGACAACAGCAATGCACTAGCTGCACTGCAAAAGGATAAGACAACACTCTTCAGCAACAAGTTTACCATCAGGTAGCTAGGAGGTCATGAAATGTGTTTCAGGAGCAGCCTAGAAGGTGTTGGTATACCAAAGCAAAGCCTACGCAGGAATGAGTGATCAGCTCCCTGCCTACTGTCAGATGGAAAACTTAGGCTGCAAGGTTTCAAAATAAGCCAGGACCCAAGCTCAGCAGAGAGCTGGCTGCGGACATCCTCACTATTGTAATGACTTGCCCGCATCACTGCTGAGCTGGCCATATAAGGTGCCCCACTGATATTCCACTTCCCCAAGCATCATACGTGGGACCCAGTTTCCCCATGGCATGAGACAGTCCCCAAAATTGAGGCAAGGTGGGTTTACATCACCCTGAACATGTCCACTTTCTTGCTCTTCTCCTGGCCTACTGCCACATATAAGGAAATCATGAAAAGCACCAGGCTGGGAAACCCCTCCTTTCCCTCCCAGCTTGGCTCCACTGAAGCAGGGCGTGGGATGGGGGCAGCATCCTGCCCGCTGCTGGCAGCTGCCCAGCACTTACTGAAATAGAAGCCCCTGTCCCCGCAGACAAACTGCAGTGTGTCCACCAGCTCCCCGCCACAGAGGGTCTCCGCCGTGCCGTACGCAGCCGCTGAATCCAGTGCATAGGCCAGGAAAGCCAGCAGCAGCAGCAGCATCCGCCTCGCCGCACACATCCTCTGCACCTGGGGACAGAGGCACAGCATTAACACTGCTAGAGACACCCCACTCTGCCACCTTCCCCAGCCAATGCCCCCCGCCCACAGCACGCTGGGGGTTGGATGCCCGGACATGTCGAGATGCTGCAGGGAAGGACCAGCAGCGCTGCGACAGCTGCTGGTGTGAGGCCGGCTCCCAACACTCGGCCTGCCGGGCACCCGCTCCAGTCAGACAAGGTTTGCATTGAAGCAGTTTTTCCATTGGAAAATCGCACTTCAACCTACCTCTAAAAGGTTTTTATTCCCTCTGCTCTTTCAACACCGTGATTTTTTGAGTTCCGCCCCCCCCTTCACATGGAAAGTCATTCAAATTATTATCAGTGGGGTTTTTTTTTTCCTCTTTTGATGACAGGTTTCCATGTCATACCTGAAAACGTGTCCCCCCAAAGCAGAAACAAGTGACATTTCAACCTGTCCTAGAGCTGCTTTTGAGGAAAGATGGGAACAACAGCCTTTGTCCTGGGCATGCGAGGCTCGGACAATCAAGGGGCTGATTGCACAAGCCATGTTTGCTGGTGAGAGTTGGGACTGAGAAGACATCCCTCAGGAACAATTCAGTACCATGGGAAACACACTTGCAGCATCACCAAGGAGGTCCAAGGCAGTATCAGACGATGCAGAGCACTAAAAAAGAAACTCCCTGGCTATATGCTAACTAGCCCAAAGATTTCCCCTGGCTCCACTCCAGCAAACAGCTTTACCTCCGTGTCAGCTTCTGTAAGTGTAAAGCAAGCCTGTTATGGCCCCACTGGATAGGACAAAACCCATGGATGTTTCAAGGTATTATAGTCCCTCAGTGATGAGCCTCATGGTATACATACAGCCAAATAACACTGGTAACCAGACAGGTCAGCTCAAAATGAAGAGGAGAAGTGTGTCAAAATAGCAGATAGTGTGTGGCAACCCTAATCTCAAGCAGAGCATCCCCTCTCTTTGCTAACATTCAACCAAAATGCTGGGTTTCACATCCAGCTTTCATCACCATAGCATCTGCGCAACTCGAGAATAACATCAGTTAATGAATATTACCTCACCCTCCCGGGATGCTTGGAGATGGAGCTGAAGCCCAGGATAGATTAAATGACTCGCCCAAGGTCACAGGGGAAGTCTGCAGCGCAGCCAGGAAATTAGCCCAGCTCCCCCGAGGCCCTACTACGGTCCTGCCAGCAATAAAGACACCCTTGCTACCGAATTTTTACTAGCACATAGCTCAAATCCTTGCTGCTAGAAATGCATCGTGCTTGCAAGTTGCAGGCTCTACTGAGCAGTGGGAGGAGAGGGATCAGCAGAAAGAAATGCCAAGAAGTTGCAAGGTCAAGGTGGGCTGTGGGGTGTATCCCCCCTGCTTGAATGTTGATGCCCATAGTATTGCTCAGCCTGTGCTGGCAGAGACCATCAAGGCTGACAAAGGCCCTTCTGGGCTCTGGACAAGACAGGCAGCAGCCATGGGCACAAACTGGTCTTAAACCATCAAGTGATGAGACCAGGACCAGCTTTTCCAGTAGCAATGATCTCTTTGACTTACTGCAGGGGGTTTGTTCTATATTAAAGTAGGAGCAGAGGGATGGCACCAGGCTGTGACACCATGCTGCCAAGCTGCAGTGTTTTGCCACCAATATCTTTTCACCAAGTTTTTTTTTCAATCAAGTGGACAATAGGTGTTTACTGGGCCTCCCCAACATGACCACAGCAGCACCTTCACTGCTGAAGGCATGGCCCTGGTGCAGCAGCATTGTCAGCCAGATCTCAAACTAACAAGAGACCAACAAACCTGCTCCCTTCCCTTTCCCCCACCACCTCCTCTTTTCCTCACACGTGTCTCCTGTTTGCTGGTGCCCCCAGGGCTTGGGTATTGCCAGTAGCTCATTGCCAGGGTGACAGATGTGTGCCAGCCAGCACTGCCATTGAAGGCACTGATGTGGGACCTCAGGACACCTACATAATCCCCTGTCCCAAATTAGGCTCATGCTGGCTAATGAGCAGGCCAAGCCAAAGCCAGCCCCCAAAGAAGGGGTTGCTCGATGGCACAGACGACAAACCCCGTTTTTCCTCCACATTCAGTCTAAAGAAAGAGGTGAGATGCTCTGAAAAGGGAGAGTGAGATTTTGTCAGTGGGGCGATATCTGATGCTGGGGAGACCTGATACCTTCTGTGGAAAAACACTCATGCTCCTTGGAAAATCTCCACTCCTGCACAACCCGCACGGCAAGCACAAGCAGCCCCTGGCAGCTTTCCCTACCTCCACTGCAAGCTCTTTTTGGGTGCCCAAACATCCCATAACTCCATCCGGGAAACACCCCTGAAGCCGCGAGGACAGGGACAACCCTAGTGCTGTCATCCAGATCATGACTAACCTGGAGGTGTGAATTGTGATGAAGTCCACCTTTGCCCATGCACCAACTGCCATCACCTTGGCACCTCCCTGTTCCCTCCAGCAGCTGTGTAATGAGAAACCAGGCAGCAAAGCAAAAAGCATCTTTATTTACTACCCAGTACTGCAGTTTCTCTCCAGTTTGATGAAGCCACAACCCAACCCAACCCTGTAAGCCCTTCCCTCTCACTTTAGCCCTACTCTGTTGAGGAAAAGCCCCCAGGCTTCCCACAAAGGCTAGACAGGCTCTCACAGTGCCATTGCCAACTCAGCATACCCCAGTGACCTTTCAGTTGATCCTTCCCACTCTTCCATGTCTCACCCAGCAGGGATGAGCAGCATCCAGGCAGGAGAACTTGGACCTGCCTCTCCATGGCTGCTGGAGCAGGTGCTACTCTCCCAAACAGGGTGCCATGGCACAGCTGGGTACTTACAGCCCCTGACCAGCTGCACAGGTTGCATGGAGCCTCAGTTGTCATGGCCAAATGCTGCTCAGTTTGATGAGTTAAAGTCCTCTGAACCACCCCAAGACTTCGTTCTCCACTGGAAACATGGGACAGCAGAGCTTTTCAGTTCTAGTTCAAGCATTAGGACAGGGACAGTCTCCTCAACTGTAGGACCGCAGTAAATTCACAGCAGTGGCTGAAAAAACCTTCAGATTTTATTAGAAAGCCTGTCTTACATGACATGGAACAGGAACAAGGCAGAGAGAGGGAAGTGGGCCGCTTCCCTAAAGAACAAGGTCCTGTCTCCTCTAAGAGAGAGACTGCAGCCACCACAGTTCCCTTCTTGCCAAGGCGGGTTGAACCAGCCGTGCTGGCTGATGTTCCTCCTTATGTGCCCAGGAAGAGGTCAAAGGCTTTAGGATGTAGTGGGAACAGCAGTGAGAGGCATGCTGGATGCCCAATAACCTGAGTACCAAGTTCCTTTTAACAGGGGCTTGGACCTGTGTTCAAGCGGGTGATGTAAGAGGAATTTTTTGGTTGCACAGGTACCCTGTCCTAGGAATCACATCTGAAGTTTCTCTGAATAACCTGCACCTGAGAGCAGCATGTTCGGTGCAGAAGAGGCTCAGACAAGACATCAGCACACACTGCAGGCCTCGCTTTCCTGGGGAGGGTCTGCTTTGCTCTCCATCTTCATGTCCCTCTCCTGCATTCCTCTGCATTCCCAGGACCCTACACAAAGCTAGGCTGCCACTAGGACCAGCTTAGCCACGAGCTGCCATATGCAGGATGCTGCCTCTGCCTTGGAACTCCTGTGTGTTCCTGCCTCACTGCTGTACCCATCCAGCAGAGAGGTCCAACAGAGAGGGTCTTCTACAAGTGGCTGTGGTGTGCCAGGAGGCAGACTGAGGGCAGGTCTGCAGATGGCTCCCACCTGAGACCATTACAGGATATTTCAGGATCTGCTCCAGAATCAGCTGGATCGGCAATCACTGTCCAGCTGCTGGGGAGTAAGGGGCCAAGAGGCCACAATGCACTAAAAGGTCCACTTGCCAAATCAGAGAGAACAACTCAGGCATCCCTTACATCCAGGCTTGTTCTGAGCAAACCAAACC
This sequence comes from Lophotriccus pileatus, assembly GCA_035583135.1. Taxonomy (NCBI): domain Eukaryota; kingdom Metazoa; phylum Chordata; class Aves; order Passeriformes; family Tyrannidae; genus Lophotriccus; species Lophotriccus pileatus. Next base: position 15,257,584 of record JAWWES010000168.1, on the reverse strand, counting down.
ACAGTGCCTCCTGGGCAAAAAACATCTCCCCAAAAATGGAGACTAAACCTCCTGTCTGACCTAATTCCTTCTTCAGTCTGGCCTTCATTGCAATTTAATATGAACAGAACAACGTAGGAGGGAATTGACAGATGGCCCAGTCTGTAAAATTTGGATTTGGACAGAAAAAAAAAAAAAAACAAAAAAAACCCTCACTTCTTTGTGGAGCACTGCAGCATTTAAAAGGGAGAACAACAAAAAGTCACCAGCCCAAACCCAGCAGTGTGTGCCAGAGGGAAAACCCCAGTTTGCACATCCCAGCATCCTTCACACTCCACCCCTCCTCCAAAAAAAGAGTGAGCAGACTGATGTTTCTCTACTCACATGATTGCCTGTGAGAGACGCTGAACATCTGCCTCTCTGCATTACTCCTCTCTGTGGACTGCCCCAGGAGAGTAGGGAGCTGACCCGGTTTTAAGCACAACAATCCTGAAGGGGCAGGATGCCAAACTCACATGTGCCAAGTGAATGCCACCCCTGCTCATAGGGCAGCCCAACCTCACGGTAGGTGCCAGGCCATGATGCCCTGAGGTACCAAACAGCAAAGGAAGAGTGGAGACCAGTGGGAGAGGCAGGTGCCTTGGCAGCTGAAAAACACCCAGGAGCTGCATCTTGAGTAGAGGCACAAGGATGAGGTGCCCAGCAGGACCTGAAGGGAGAACAGCCACCTCATGCTGTGCCACAGAAGGGCCTCCCTCTTCATCTAAAAGACAAATGAGATTTCCAACCCACAGTCTGGAAGAAACAAGTTTCAAAACACAAAACTTTTGACCATTGAGCTGTCAGATGAATAAAACTAACATGAGGCCAGCAGTTTTGCTGTTTAGCTAAGGCTTGAAAGAAAAAAAACCAAACAAACAACCTCACGATTCTTGGCACCTGGCTCACATGACATTCATATGGCTGAGGATGGCAATACTGCTGCTATTTTTAGCACTCACTTTTTTTGTCTTCATTGCTCATCCCCATCAACAGCCCACTCTGCCCCACACCTGGGGTCACCTCTCTGCCTCCCGTCCTGTGAGTCAGGAAAGCCACCTGCTTCCTCTGCCCGCGGGACAGAGGCTGAGGCAGGCAGGGGAGCGCTGCCTGCACCCCATGTCTATACATGTTACAGGGAGAACTACCATGACTGTGGAAAAATCAAGCTGAAAAAGGTGAATGGGGTATTCAGTACCATTTACTCACCCCACTAGGGAGTAAGAGTGTATTGCATAAATTTTGGTATGCAGCCCAGAAGCATTTGATTTATTGTATAAAAAAAAAAGGAAACACAATCTTGCTTAACGCTTCTAAAGACAGCTGGCAGGACCCAGTGAAGGGGTTTAAGTCCGTTTTCGTAGCCTCACTTAACTCCTTTCTTTATTGTTCCTCTCTCCTTTCTGCATTCCCTTACAGAACCTGGAGTATATCAGGGAAAGTTAACAGCAAGTTAAGCTGTTAAATCAGAAATCGCGGTGACTGGAGTCTACTGGCAAGTGATATTCCCATAACATGTTGAACTTGCTTTATATCTTGGCAGAGCAACTTTAACCCTTTCAGAGCTGGGCTGCAATGCCAAGGCAGATTTCTTCCCCCTGTGCCCCCCACCTCTCCTGACCCCTCAGACAAACGTGCTTAGGGAGGCCGATATCACTTTGCCCCGCTAAGACACTCATCAGCTTTTAAAAGCAAAGACAATCTAAAGAAGGATCGGAGAGGTCAGTCCCAGGACACGAGCTCGGAGAGGGTGGGCCACTTACAGTGCTCGTATGCACTGCTGGAAACACACCAACTCCTCGGTCCCTCTAAAAATAAGACCTCACCTGCTGTGTTTGCTTTATTTAAAAAAAGAAAAGTACAGAAATGCTTTTCTCTGGTGCTCCATGAGGCAAGCTGGGCTCATGCTGAAGCCTATACGAATCAAGGGGAAGACATGCACTGACAACTCCAGGTTGACTGGTCAAAGCAGCAGCCCTCCAGCCAGGCTGAAAAAAAGATCACCTGTCAGAAAAAGCGCTGGGACACACACGCAGACACATTTCGGCTCTCAAATTTCATGCAGTGGTGGGAGGGGACCCGCAGTGTCAAATCTTTTATCCCTTAATGAATTTTCACAGGAGCTGGGATAGCCCCTTTGAAAGGCTGAGTGAACTTCTGTGGGTGTCAACAACATGGAGCAAGATTTACAGCTCTGACCCATTCACCCCCACCAAAATTGTCAAGTTGGGTCCAGAACAGCGCAGTGGAGCTCAAATCAGAAGTGTCAGTCAGTTTTATACCTCCAGATGTCCTTAGCACAAAGTCACCCTCACAAAACCCCATGACCCAGGCTCCTCAACTCCACTCTAAATCAAGGCAAGAGGAGGAATAAAGGAACCCAACATAGTGAACTGCCCCCCCTCCCCACATACACAACCTGACAATAAGCAAACCCAAAGAAAAACGAGCCTCGGCCCCCCAAGCACATCCCGGCATTTAGAAGAAAACAACAGAATTTGTATAGGAATACTGGGTTGAAAGCAGCGGCTCTCCCGAGGTGTCTGTTTAAAACCACCCACACAAACCTTGTTTTTACACTTGATTACTCCACACCACCCGAGAGAGAGACCTGGCGTATCAGCAACCCTGCTGAAGTACCCCTGGCTGGAGGCGAGGCAGACACATCTGCTGGTACAGTTACGCTAAATCCGAGTTCCCTCATGTGCCCCAATTCCCTACTGCTCAATAGAGTGCTAAAACCTTTCCAAGTTGCGTTCTTAAAACAATTACTGCAGGGAAAAGCAATTGGGAAGGAAGCAGGAGAAAAATAAAATTTAAAAAAAAAAAAAATCACAGAAAGTCGAAGGCTGAACGCCAACCATTAACTCTCACTCCATTTTGGCTTCGCTTTCTTGTTTTTCCTCTGCATTTTTATCCCTCCGAGACCGAACACACCGCAGTGTTTTGCAGAAGAGAGTTTAATAATCTCTCCAGCCTCCGGAGCCGGGGAACTGCCCGTCCCCTCCCCGCGCGTCCCCCCGCTCCCACCGCCGCTCGGCGAGAAGGGAGCGCCACGGGCGGCCGGGGGCCGCACAGCCCTGCGTGACCTCGCATAGCCCCGGCCCGGCCCCCGCACGGCCGCAGCCGCCCCTCTGCCGGTCCCCACGCGGGACCGCGCCGGCTCCGCGCCGCGCCCGGGCGGTCCCGCCGCAGCATCCCCGCCACCGGGTGCGGGCGGCCGCGGGAGGGACCCACGGGGATGCCCCGCGCACCCCACCGCAGCGGGGCCGCCCCGCCAGCAGCGGCTGGGCCGGCGCTCGGGGTCCCTCTAGTGACACGCGTGGGGACGGCGGGCAGCGGGGCCGGCGCGGCTCGGATGGCTCAGCTGTGCCCGGGGCGGCGCGGCGCGGCTCGGCATGGCACGGCACGGAGTGCCATGGCACGGCTGTGCGCGGCTCGGCTCGGCATGGCCCTGAGCGGCGCGGCACGGCTCTGCCCGGCACGGCGAGGGGAATCCCACCGCCCTCTGCCCGCGGAGGGGCAGCGCGGAGCGGCGCTTACCTTGGCACTGCCGCTGCTACTCTCAACTTCTTGCGGCGGCGGCGGGCCGGGAAGGAAGGCGGGCTGCCGGCAGCGCTCATCCGTGTGTGCCCCGGCGCTTGACATGCTGCTCTCCTGCCCTGGCAGCGATCGCGGCTTTGGCTCGCCTTCCCCGGGCCCTGGCACGTTCTCCTCGCCTTGCCTTTTTGGTATGTCAAGTCACTGCTGGATTTTGTCTGAAGGATGTTATTTTGTTACGATCAGGTATTTTGTTATTCTAGAGAAAGAGCGAGCGAGCGCTTCCCTTTTCCTTTTTCTTTTTTTTCCTGGGGTTTTTTTCACCCTTTTTTTTTCTTCCCTTCTCTTTCTCTCCTCCTGCTTTGGCTGCCCCTTGAGTGGCTCTCACTTTTGTGTTTACTGAGTGCGTCCCCCTGGTCGGGGCTGCCTCACTGCCCGCTGCTCCCAGCTGGCTGCCCCACGAGCGAGGAGACAGGCAGGGCGCTCCGGCTGCCCCCCTTTTATACCCCCCCAATGGGCATGCTCTCCCGGCGAGCACCAGCCCGGCCACGCAGCCAATAATGTTGCAGAGCTGTCTAACCCCCTCTCTTCCCTCCCTCCCTCCCTTTCTTCCCTCCTTCTCCCTCGTAACCCTCCGGAGTCCAGCTCGGGGAGGGAAGAGGGGACAGAAAGTTTCTGCCGCACAATTTCTTTGCGGGCTGCCACCCCGGGTTGGGCTGTGACCCCCCGTGCCAGCCCAAGGTGGGAGGTGGGCTGCGGGCATCCCTCGCCTCCCCGCAGGTGAGGGGAGAAGGTGTGTGGTCCGATCCCCTTCCCAGAATGCTGGAGAGCACCCCTTGAGCACCTTTCGCTGCGAGCCCCACGCCCTGGCGGGGGTAGGAGCGGGGAGATCGCCCAGCCCGTCCTCTTTCAGGTCTCCCGAGGTGCGCACGGGCACAGGTGTCCGCGCCGGCCGCCGAACTGCTCCCAAAAGCTCCCCGGCAAAGGCGCGGGCATTCCCGCACGGCTGCCCCGGCTCCCGTGCCTGCCCCGGAACTCCGTCCCGCCCTACGCGCCCCAGTGCGGGCAGGCGAGCCCCCGCCTCGGCAGCAGCGAGCCCCCCGCACCCACCCGTGCGTGTCCGTGTGGACAACATGGACGCTGCCCCTCCGCACTGGGATTTTGCACCTCGCAGAGCACCTTCCCGTAGCGGTTCCCTCTCGCTAGGTCGCCTCTGCTTCCCGCCGGCTCCTGCAAGCGAGCACCGCTGCCTTTAAGGCAAAGGGACTTTTCCCAGGCTTTGCCGTGCGTGTGCAGCAGCGCGGGCAGAACGCGCTCCCGCCGCTCCGCGCTGCTGCACGGCAGGCACACCGCGCTGCTTCGGCCGGCGCTCGCCTGCTCCCGAAGATCTGCCCCCCAAGCCTGTCCTAGTGGAAAGGACCCCGCTGGCTTTCCAAGGCCAGCCCCCGGGTGCCCGCACCCTCACCGCTGCCCCGGTGGGTGCCCCTCTGCAGGGGCGCGCGTACCAGGGTGTGCCACAGACACGCACCTTCCTTGGAGCAGAGAAGGGCAGAGCTACCTGAGACCAGGCAGCAGGCTGGTCCACCTCAGGCAGCGCTTACCGTAGATAGTGGTGTGAAAGGGCAAGGATGCAGCAGTCCTCACCCTAGTATGCAATAAAAACTCCTGTTTGTTGGGTTTTTTTCCCTCGTCTTTTCAAGTTTGCGTTTTTGTTGTTGGTTTGGGGTTTGTTTGTTTGTTTGTTTTTGTTTTTTTTTTTTTTCCCCAAGTATGGGGGTCTCGGTGCATCTCTGAACATCTGGAATTGCCCTAAACATGCCCTATAAAATAGGGGTAGGTTTATCCTTTCTCACTAGGCTTTGGACATCCTTTCCTCCCCAGCATCCTTCTGTTCCCTGAGCTGTCCTCTGCCATATGACGCTGCATATCACACCAAGCAGTCCTGGTGTCAGGGCAATGGGCTTCAACCGAAACGTTGGCACACCTGGGAGAGAGGGTGGTGATGCTGGGGAAATGGTTCTGTGCACGAGAAACTCAACCACAGGCATTAAATCTCAGCTCCTACACTGATATTTAAACGTCTAAATAAGTGACCTGATCATCAAAGAGGCTGGGCATCTGTCGGTATATGACAGGGCTGCAGATTTCTCCTAAAAACGTCATTTCTATGTATGCTTACCTCGGGCTTTTGGAGTTTCTGCTAGATGGCCAAGACTTAGTAAATCCCGGTTGTGGGTCCTCACAAACCGCTCAGCAGAGGTGGTCTTAACAAAGAGCAACCACCTTTCCTTACTGCAAAAGCAGAACCCCATCAAAAGAAAGGACCCAACCTTGGCAGGGGGGTCAGCAGGGCTGTAAGCTACTGTTAATAGCTGAAGGAGCCCAGCTCCCTTCCCCCAGCTCACCACAAGGACCTCCTGAGAGTAGACAAAAGAAAGCTTGGAGGGTTAATCTCCTTGAGAAAAACAAGTGATTTTCCAGTAAACAACTGCAATAGCAAACAATGGGGGTGAAAAATAGCGATCATAAAAAAGTCGGCTTGGAGGAAGAGGCGACCCACTAAGAGAGGTGTCCTCTGGCTGGGGGAAAAACACGGCGGCAGTTTGGTGAAGATTCAGCAGCAGCAGCTACTGCAAAATAAACCCCACAAGTTGCCAGTGGATCTACTTGTGTTTGTGCCTTTTGATCTTTTAATTGCTTCTTAGTTATCCTTCAGTGCAAATAAATAGTGCATTGTGTCAAGAAAGAGGAGGGGGGCGGGGAAGGGAAGAAAGAGACACAAAAGAAAGAGCTGTCGCCCAGAAGAGAAAAGGAACAGGTTCTTTCCCCCCACCTTTAAAGGAGTGAATATATCTGTATTGGGGGGAGTGGGCCGGAGGGGGGGGGAAAGGGGGAAAGGGGATAGGATTAGAAATCAAAGCGAAATTGGAGAGAAGCACATTAAGCCTCGGGCATCCTTACAGTAGGAAGAAAGAGGGAGGTGGTAAAACCCTTTGGGAGTTTATTCGGTGAGTTATGAGAGGATCTATGAGTGTAATATTGTTAAAGGTCAGCCTAAACCTAATTTAAACTAGGGATGTGTGACCTCCGCCCTTCATTTAATACAGTCATAAGGAACATTACACTGCAGATAGCTGGAACAATAGCTGCCTCCACCCCAAACTCCAGCCCTTGGCACTGCCTGCAAGGAGGGCCTGTGAAGGAGAGCAGGAGGACCAGTAAAGCCAAGGATGTGGCAAACCTCAGGGCAGAGAAGCAGAAAGAGAGGGATAGGAAGGCCTCTGGACCACAGAGCAGACCACCAATGGTCTTGCAAAAACACAGCATCCCAGGAAGCATTTTTGTTTTAAAGTGGATGGGACTGCAGCAAAGCATCATCTCAAAACGCTGCAAATGCAATAAAAATAAACCACTGCCTCTTGCATTTGTCTGACCTCCGTGGTCATTGGCGCAGTTCAGAAGAGAAATCATGGTTCTGGGTTCCCATTAAATTCCTTGCAAGGAGCGAGGACAGTGTCCCCAAAGCAAAGTCAGCCAAAGTGAGATGAAACTAAGTGAATCTAAAGTGAGAGCTGAAATAAAAATACCTGAAAGGTGCCCTGAAACGACCAGGGAATGCCAGGGACTTGGAGAGAAAACCTTGCTGCTGCTGCAGCTGTGGAAGCACTGGGGCAGACTGCAAAGCCTCCTGACAGCACTGCCCGTCTGAGCTGATCAAAGCGTCTCGTGGGTGGCCACCAACACGTGGCGTTGGGCTGGAAAGCTTTCCAGGGAAAGGGGGAAAAACAGGAAAACTGGGGCCAGCCTGGACCTTGCAAGCAGGGATGAGAGCTTCAACAAAGACAGAGGAATGTAAATAGTTGCAGAAATGCAGTGGTCCTGGGCCAGGGTGGATGTTAGCAATGCTACCAGGGAGATGAGCCAAGCAGATACCTTCAGGGAAGGGGACATTTACATGACTTTTCCCTTCCTCTCCACCTATAATCCAAAGAGGGGAAAGGTCACCTAATCCCAGCCAAACCAAGATACCCTGTGGTGTTCATTTGGTCTATTTCACAATTACACCACAAATGACAAGAACAGGGATTTGCTCAGATCTGGGCGCTGCAATTTGAGAAGTGCAAGATGACACAAAAGGAAGGTGAAGCTGGGCTGTGAGTTTTGGTCTCCTGTAATGACAACTAGAACTAGTCATTCCTAGTGAGAACGGAGAGTTATTAGCCAGAGTCCTATACACAGCTGTTTAATGGCAGAGGAATAAACATACTTGTCCCAGAGCATCTTTCAATAGCATTAAGAAAGCGATACTTTTTGCTCTGTAGAACCCAGGAACCTGACAATAACACTGTGTCCTTGCATGGTAAGATATATTGATCTTGGGGCACACTAAACTGTTGGAACAAGAAAGATTCATTGGCAAAAGGGTATGTGATATATGGAAGGTCCCTGAATAAAATTGAAGTCAAAGAACTAAGAGTGGGAGAAATAATTCTCCTGGGGCCCCTGGACAACAAGAAGTAAACAAGAGCAGAGGCTGGGCAGGTCTGTTTAGGACTTCTGGCACCCCTGGGTAGAGAGAACATTTTGAGGCCATGCTCCCAGCCCAGAGGGTTTCTGCTGCAAGATTTGTTATATGGGCAGGAAAAAATGGGATTGCCCTTAAACATCAGCAGGTGACCATTTTTTGGCACGTTCAGAGAGAAAGAGGGACTCTTATATCAACTCCTGCCTGGGTCTACTGATATCTTGGAGCACTTATCGGACTTAGGTGTTCAGGAGAGCTGTTGGCATATGGATCCTAAGGGCCTGGAGGACACTGAGCAAAGCAAAAATGAAATTATTGCACGGTAAGTTATTTCACTGTGCCAGAGGAATTTGTGACAGTGGTAAAAGGCACAAGTGTAGTGTTTTCATCCCAGTTTATAGGGAGGACAAACTGTGCATTTTTTTACGGGCTGGACAGACTTGGTATTCTGGTAATGTCTTCTAAAATTCAATGTCCTCAGTGATTAGAGAAAAGCTTCAGTCTGAGCAACCTCACATGGCTCAAGAGGCTGCAGGAAGGAGGATGTGGGATAGGCAGATGCCACTGTGGCCAAGTGTGAGGGAGGAATTGAGAAAGTACAAATGCTGTTTGGCAAGTGAAGCTCAGTGGGTCTGCGTGTTGAGATGCCATCTGCGGCATGTCTCAAACGAAGGAGGCCAAGGGGTCCCAGGGTCAGATGATCCCAGACATGGAGAAAAGTTTCTCCTTTCTACCCATCATCTGCAGAAAAGTGAACATCTCTTGGTCATCCCTGGTTGACAAAGGGGACTCCAGCTCAGCTAATGGCTTCCTCAAAAGGAATTTCCAAGAAGGGTGGAATAGGGTAGATAAGGAGAAATGCCTGCCCTCTCCCCAGCTTCTTTTCATTGCAAAGGAAGTCCAGAAAGCTCCAAGTTTTGTCTGATTATTTGTGTCAAAAATGTGCAACAAATACAGTAGCAGAGAAGATGAGTCCATGCCTATATTAACAGCTAAGCACATTGCCATTTCCTGTTTTCCTTATTTTTTTAAAAGCATTTTCATCAGAATACCCACTGGAATGTTACGGAGAAGAAGTGGTCTGAGATTGTTTAATGACCAATAAAAGCTCCAGCAGGTACAATTAGTTCTTCCAAGCACCAGAGGATTAAGTTGGCTCTTTATAGCGAGCTCTGAGTCAAAACATCTTGCAAATGAAACACGTTACAGGAGACGCTAGGAAATTTGGACTAGAAGCTCTTTCAGGTGAAGACAGTGACCCATAGCTGTGCTCCTGCAGGGGTGGCCTGACAAGGATGTTCCAGAAGGGCAGCACTAGTAGCAGACATCCCAGGGAGGAGCTGAGCAGCGAGAAGCTGGTCTGCATTTGTGTCTGAGCAGGAGCACACCATGTTCTCTAAGGATGTCTGTGTGTCATCCTCCAGCAAGGCACCCTCATACCACCTCGCTCTGTCTGCACTTGGAAAACTCAGGGTTCACCCTGATGTTTTATACTGCTCACAGGAGTATCAGTATGAACTGTCGGTCTGGCTTCATATTGCTGGATTCAGGAGGAAAGAAGATGAGCTTTTAGTAAGTTCTTCTTTCTCAAAAAAAAAGAGACAGAGCAGATGCTTCTGAGGACCTCTTCAGCAGCTTCAACAGAACAGCCATTGCTGGGTGGCCAGTGGCAATGCCAGTGATGGCCTGTGCCACAGATGGATGAAGTTCTTTTACCAATATTGCCTTGGTGCAGCTTCTTTGACACCTTTCCCCTTGGCCTCATGCAATCAGTATGCTCAGAAAAGCTGCCCAGGTGACCAGGGTGGTATTTCCAACGCTCTGCTCATGTATTTCAGATGCGCTCTTTGGAGGCACATGCCCTAAGCATCCATTCAATACTCTGCAGAAAATCAGGCACAGGAGACAGCTGCAAATACCACCATGTGATGGGTTATTTTTCCAAGTGCCCAAGGGAGGTGATGGCATGGAGTACAGAGGGTGACGCATTTTAGACAATATATGTGGGGCCCTTATTTGCCACAGAGAGGTGGAGTGGAGCAGATATGTCTCTGTTGTGTAATTAATGGCTTTGGAAAAAAAAAAAAAACAAGCCTATTGGCTAAGCCCAAATACCTCTGAGGAGTTCTGGAATCCCAGCTATGTATCTTTCAGGCGTTTCTTCCTCTTTTTTTTTTTTTTTCTTTTTCCCTTTCTTTTTGCATTGCTGCTGTGCTTCAGTGTGGGTCTTTGTTTGCAGCTCTCATTGTCTTCAGCCAGAGGGTTGGGTGGCAGCATCTCCTCCAGGCCAGGGCTTCCTACCTTATTAGGGACCCCTGTCTCCACCTCCAATTGCCATCACTTCTTCAGGCCAGGGCTTTTTGGGAGGATAAAGGTGCTGCCAGACCTAGCAATTGAAGCCCTCAGGTCTGAGCTGAGCAGTGAAGACCCCAAAGAAAGATGTGGAGCTGGGGTCCCATAGGCAGGCAGCTGTGGGCATGGCGATCAGAGGCATCACGGTGCTCATATAGAGCCTTCCTCTGCCACTAAATTCACACATCACCTTGGGCAAATCACTTAATTTCCCTCTGGTTTTCATCCCCATCCATCAGCTCATGACAGGAATAAGTCTATCCCCTCTTGCCTTGCTGCCTTAGAGGCTGGAACTTTCAAAACTTACAGGTGGAACTTTCAAAACCTACAGCTGGCAGGAGCTCTACAGGAGTTTGCAATAAGGTCCCCACTCCTGCACCCTCACCTTGTTCCCATTCCTGAAGCAGGTGTCAAAGGGGCACCCTGTGCCCACCTATGCTACCGGCATCCCCTCCAGACTGCACTGCCCTTGCCGTGGATGATGGATGCCCATGGGGAGGAAGGAGGTGCAGGCAGTTTGTTTTCTCGCTTAAACAAAACTCTGTCTCATAATCATAATGAAGGAGGGGAGGCAACAGCACTTGGCAAAGCAACTTACATTAAGTGCACCTCACTAGAAATGTTTATACTCTGCTGCTGAAAAATTCACCGAGCGTGGCAACAATGTGGCGTGGCGCTGGCAGAGCCAAGCTGGAGATCGCGCCCTGAGCCAGCTCCCAGCCGGGGCGCATTTGGAGTTGTCACCAGCTCATAGAGCTATCTCAACTTCAAGGACAGCTGTGTAGATGGGGTTAGCATCTCTGAGTAGTGTCACAGGGCAAGTAGGTATAATGCAATCCTGTGTGATGGGGAGGAGGATTTTTTATGGTGACACAGCTGCGTTTCAGAAAGGCTCTGGTGAGAGAAGCAAGGATTTTGTAGAGATACCAGCACTTCTGGAGCATGAGACCTCACACAGGGTAGGACCTTTGGGACTGCTAAGCTAATTACTAATTACTTGGAAGGTAACCCTCACCAAAAGACCAAGCCTGTAGCTTTTCAAAACAGCAGGTGGTATGCTTGCGTAGCACGTGCAGGCGTGTGTGTGTGTGTGTGTCCCCAAATGTATTTTTGTGCTGAGGGGGAAGTGAGTGCTTGTCTAAGTAGGTAGAGCCAAATGGCAGGTGATTCAGATGCTACCCCCTATTTCCGGCACCACTTTGGTTGTGCCACTTGAGTCCTCTTCTCTTCGTCAGCCAAAGATAACAGGCTCCAAAAATGCCCTCTGTGCAAGCCCTGAAGTCAACAGGCAAAGGGTTAATTGAATTCCCAAGGCAGGTGGGAGCTTAAGTCAGAGTGGCTGATATCGTAGACATGTTATTTGAAAAGCTAAGAAATTGTGGAATTCCTCACCTAATCCAACTTCTCCACAGTTTAAAGAAAACTGTAGTGCTAGATATCGCTACAGCCAAGGGAGACCCCCCACGAACCTTTGCCTGCATAATCCGTGTGTGGGTATAGGCACCGTCAGCTGCCTCCCGTAGCACTAGGCTTCTAACCCTCCGTGCCTGTGTTCCCGCTGAAGCTCATGGGATGCAGCCTTCTAGGACCTTGACCTATATGAGCTGGAGGTGTCTCCTCCATCCCTGTGACGCTGCTTGTGTGTGATGCAAGGCCCTAACCCTGCAACTGACCCTCTGTCTTTATCTGAGCCATTTGCAAGGACGTGCCGCTGAGGCGATGGGGGCCAGAGAGTGATTGAAACACCTGCATGAGCAAGTGTTCAGTGAGGAAACACAAAAATTACCAGAAATAATGCTTTCGACTTCATCTGGCCAAAGTTTAGGGCATCCTAAGTTATGAGATGTGGATGCAGTGAGCCTCTATAGCTATGCAAATACCTGGGCATAATTAATTAGCAGCAAGTGTAATATCAGCAATGGAAATAGCATCATGGGTTCAAATCTGCCTGCCTCTTCTCCATTTATTTTTCCAGATGGGTCTCTTGCTGAGCCACCTCAGTCCACCAGGTAGATCTTCATGCAAAAGAAATTTTTTTTTTTTTTGCCTTGAAGTAAGTTGCATAGATTTTTGTTTAGATTTTTTTGTATTAAAGGCAACCATTTCAACTATGTACAGATCACACGGGTGTTTTTTAGTCAAAACAAGCACACTAACCACAGGAGGTGCCAGACTGGAACAACCTCTTCTCCACTAACCTAATCCAAAGGGGAAAAAAATAAAAAGATGTTTTACAGAGATAGAATGAATTCCTTTGTATCTGCATGTGATACAGTGAGAGAGAAAAATCTAGTAATGGATAGCAGGCATCCCCTTTCCTTTTAGAGGAAAGTTGCTCTCCCTCCAAGAAACCCTAGTGCCAGAGGTGGGGAGTTATTTCAGGCCAAACCTGCTGGGTCCCACTCCGGAGCTCCTGTCATCGGAGAAGATGAGTGCCTGCAACTGCTGATTCTTAGAAGCTGCTTTGGTATCCCTTTCTGGGTGAACCTCACTGTTTCCAGTGAGTCAGCCCAGGGGCTTCAGGCTCGTTTGGGCAGGCTGAGTACTACCCTCGCTCCTTAATTATCTTACGTGAGCCTCATCTCATATTTGTCTGAGTCACTGGGGTGTTTCAGGAGCTCTCATCCCAATCCCATGTTGAGACCCCACTTAGGTAGGGCAGCAGCTCCAGCCTGCCCCAAGCCAGAACCATTTTGGGGAGGGCAGTATTTCTGGGGATGCCTCACTGATCCCCCCATAGGCTGCAATGCAATCGGGGCACAAACCCCCTCCAGTAGCTGATGCCTGTTTCATGGCTGCTTTCTCCCACCCACTGCCGCCCTCGCCGTTCCCAGAGACCCACATGAGAGCAGTAATAGCACTGTCGGGGTATACAAAGTAAAAGATGACTCACTGCTAAGCCTTTGCTCCCACCTTCGAGAGGCAAACAGATAGGGAGTAATCTCCTGGGGAAGGGGGGTGGAATTTAAGTCAGACTGATTTTTTTTTTTTTTTCTGAAAACCTTTCATTTAGTCTAAACAACCAGCTTGGGATGTTGGCACTTGCATTTTAAATTAAGCATGCTTTTTTTGGGCACGATTCTGTCAGAATAGCAATGGCTGGAGCCAGGTTCTGGTCAGCAGAGTGGAAACAGCCTCAGATCCCTGCAATACAATGGAGTACCAGTCCTTGAGGTTCAGTAACTGTCCTGGCTAATGGGTAGCATGGGAGGTGAGAAGCAGGGAAGGGTGCTAGTTTGCAAGTGAGCTACATGGTCTTCATGAGGCCACTGCAAAAAGTTGGGACAGAGGAAGTGATTTCTGCCATGCTTGGAGGGTTTTTGGGGGTGATTCCCATCCTCTGGGCTGCTCTTCTCCCTGCCACTAACATGTGGCCTCCAGCTACCAAATATGCTTGCCCCCTGTGACTTACCCTTCTCTGCCCACCAGTTTCCAGCAGCAGGATTGATTCTATGATGCTTTTGCAAGACCACCTGATGGGAACAAGAGCCTCATAAGCTCTTAATTCCAGAGGGTGAATGGAGCTCCCTTACAGGTGACAGCATCTGTGCATCCCAAACCCAGCTGTCCCGGGCACCAGGACTCCCACAGCTCTGGGGTGGGAGGTGGAGGTACAGGAGGCTGCAAGACTCACTCAGACCAAACACAATGGGCCATGGAGTGTGAGCACTTCACTTGGTTCAGCCTGGCTGTGCTCTACCTGGCTTCAGCGTTCAATGCCTGCCTGAGTAGACAATGCTGCCATGTGCTCACCCAAACAGCGGCTGCTTTCCCACCTGCTTCTTGTCTGGCTTGGCCACAGCACAGGCTGTGGGAAACCAACCTCCCAGTCACAGTCATTTTTTCATAACAGGAGCTGCTCCAGGGCTCTCTGACAGACAGCCCCCTCCCTCAAAGGCTGTTTCTGAACTCTGCTGCCCTGCTGCCGTTTGTGACTTTGCCAGGAAGGCAAAGCAAAGCGTGCAAGCCAGGATCCCAGATGGAATGGGGAAGGACAGCACTGTGACAAAGTTGAAGGACCCACTGCCCTGAGGAGGTTTTCCTGCATGAAAGCACTGGTGTGTTGAACCTTGCTGTGCCCTGGCAAGTGCCCAAGCAGGGTGCATGTGCTGGAGCCCATGTCTCTGCTGGGCTGCCCAGAGGATACGCTCTCTGGCATTCAGATATAATCAAATAACACAGTTTGCAGTACAGGTTACAAAGGCATAATGTGGTAGTCAAGGGGAAAGGCATCGCACCAGAGCTCCCACTAGCCTGGGCGATGGAGTTTTCTCCTGCTTCTGCACCAGACATTAGGTGTTGTCAAAAAGGGAATTTGTATTAGCACATGTGGAGGATATTATAGAAAAAAAATTGATTTTAGAGGGCTGCTTGTATCTAAAATGGATTTACTGACAGCTTGGTTGTTCTTGCTGATTTGGAGCTAATTATAAAAGAAATCCAAATGAATCACTGCTTGAGCCATTTTGAATTGACTTTTTTCCCCTGTTCCTTCACTGAACCCATCACAGGTTTTGCCATCCCATCTTCCTGAAGGCTTCCCAGTTCTGTTCTGCTGTGAATGAGACAGGCTCAGGTTTTGAAGGAGTCACTCATGTCACAAGCAAGTGCTGCCTCTCCTCTCAGATTTATTTTGAGTAACTATATACTGAAAATACCAGGCTGTCTTGGGTCAAGACATCTTCATCTAAAAGCTGGGACCAACTAACAGCACATGACATAGTTGGCAGGACAGAGAGTGACTTCTGCTGCAGGGCTGCATGAGATTTCTCCTCACCAGGGAGGAAGACTTAATAGGAAAGTGAGTGCAGGGAGGAGGGAACAATTCCTTCCTATAAATTTATTCTCTTCATTTGATCCTGGCTTTGGGAAGCGAACAGTAAGATCAGCAGGCTGCCTGGGCTGGTGGCAGGGTTCACTGCCACATCTCAGCTGTGAAGGGCTATGGCTGCAAAAGGGGTTGTTCTCTAGCAGAGATCTTTGCTGCCCGTGGCTGTGCCCTCATCCATGCCCTGCAGAGGAGCCCCTCAAAGCAATAGCATCACTCCTCAGTGGCTGCCACACACTCTTTGGAGGGTGTAACTATTCAGTGACACCCCCGCTGACACCCCTACATATTCCCATTTCATCTCAGGGGATGAAACGAAAAGAGGGAAAATGGGTTTGAGATGCCAGCAAGAGCATCAGGCATATGGGAAGCTTCAGACACAGGCTTTGAGTGGACAAAGGGGGACTTTCTACATACTATGGCCGAAGAATTGTACCCAGCTGCTCCCAGAGTAAGCATCTGATGCTGGGGTGAGCAACCAGGTCCCACTGAGCAAGTGTCATCTTCCATTCATTCAAACCATACCAATCTTCTGTGTCAGCTGCTGAACTGTCCCACTGAGTAATTGCCTCTTGCCCACCAAACACCACTCCAGTACAGATGGGCTTAATCTCACCTTCTAGACATTAAATCTTGTAAGGCACTTGGCCGCTGTGCACCATCAGGACTCTTCTCGCAACCACCATCTTGGTTGCAACCAAGTACCTCTCAACCTTTTTTTTTCAGATAAATAGAAAGAGCTTCCTTGCTCTCCAGCAGAAAGGCATGTTTCAGGCAGGTCAGATCATTCCTGTTGCTCTTTTCTGCTCCTTCCCCCAGCTCCCTTTCATCCCTGATGTATTTAACGGTGTAAATGTGTCTCATTGTATTTTATCAGGCTTGCAAAAGGCTTCATATGGGGTGTTAATCAGCCCGTTGTTGTGCTCACCATGCGCAACACCTTCCTAACACCCAGCATTAGGCTTCCTCTCCTTAACCTCACTCTGCAAGTGATTTAACGACATTTATCTCATCCACATCAGAGTCCAGACATGAGCTTGTCCTAACGCAATCCCAGAGACACCCGACTTCACTACATTACTCTCTTTAGTTATTGATCTGCTTAGAGACAAGTTGCAAAATTGCCCATTGGTGCTTGAAGTGTCTTAACTTAAAAAGCCGGGGGATCCACACGTTTAGGAGGGGATCAGGCATGAGTCTTTGATGATGTGTATTCTCAAAACTAATTATATTTCTAATATTGTATGTGAGTGGATAGGCGAGGCCCCACCACCACTGAAGTATTTCTGGAGAATAATTTTTTTTCCTAACATAAGAGACTTTTATAGATATTGCCAGATGTTAAGTCTTTAACTCACTAAAGTTATACAAATTAGCTGTGTGTGCTCTGTCTGGCCTAAATTCAAGTGAAACTCTGCTTAAAATGTTCATCTGGTGGGCAGAGCTGAGCCTGAGCTTCCCACAACTCCCAACCCACAGAGTGCCCCCTAACTCAAGCACCGATGTGTGGCACAACAACTGAGCTGGAGTTGTGATGGAGGTACAAATTGCTTTGGAAATAAAATGCCATAGGTGTGATTCCTTACTAATTGAGTTGCAGCTATTACTTCAGTTGGAAAGCCCAAAGCCCAAAGTTAAGAGCCTAAAACCAGAACTGAATGAATGGGGGAATTTCACTTTACAGCTTAGAGCAGCCTCTGCAAAATTATCCAAGCCTGAGAGGCTTGAGCATGTCCCTCACAGTGTATCTTCATCTCTGGCTCACCCAGTACCAGAGATCTTCAGAGCAGTTCATGGCACATCCATTTCCCCATCCTGTCACAGCTGAGCATCCCCAGGCTGCCAGCTGAGCCAGGGTGAACCTTTGTTTCAGTATCACTCCGACCTTGAGTTTAATACATTTTCTCGGCACTTTCCAAGCTGTCCCAGTGAATCCTGAAGCTCTGAGCACTCCCTCTGCTGGCAATAGTATAATTTCATAACCCTCATTAGGGCCTCATCCCTGGGGAGGAGGTGCTGGCTGGGGTAATGGCTGTCCCCAACAGCAGAATAGTGGTCAAAGCTGTGTCACGGCCGAGGAGGAGGGCCGTGATCCCATGAAATGCCTTGAGTGATGTGTGGGAGTGAGAATTTGAGCACCAGCCCGTGGCAATACTGGGTGGGGAGATGTCTCAGCTTTGAAACAGTAATGTTTTCATTCAGGACACATATCTAAGCTCCTTAGTACTTCAGTGCCAGGGCAAGCCAGAAGAGCCCAGGGTGTTATTGCACAGCGTGGACTCTTTGCGGGAGGAGGTTACTGCAGAGCGAAACCTTGGACTGCTCAAAAGGTGATTTTTGACTTGAATACACAGGCTCAGGTGGCCCCAAACAGGCCATAGTACCTGCTACATCAGAGGAAATATTGGGCAGGTTAAGTTTCCTCAGAACATACTGAAAAGAAGTGCTCTTCAGGTAACAAGTGAAGCCGTGGTGAGGGTACACCAGGGTGTGAGAGCCAAGCTGGCAGTCCCAGCTTCAAGTGTGCAGAGATTCAGAAAGGCAACCAAAATCTTCCTTGAAGAAATACCACCTTTAATAAAGAGCAGAGAAACAGCAGCAGCAGCAGCAGCAACCCAACTCATCTTCACTGCAGGTCACTGGCTATGTCAGTGAGGGCTGGCATCGTCACTGGGAGCTGCCTGTGAGTCAATGGGCAGTTTGCTCTCACTGCTCTGGCCACCTCCCTGCTGCCCCAGCTCTGCTGGTCCCATGGCCTTGGTGCAAACTCTTACTTCAGCATCACATCTCCAGCCAGTTTTTCTCCAACAGCTTGCACGGTCTGTATTTATCAGTCTTTCTCCCCTATTTTTGCGGGTCCCTGGTGGCCATGCCACCGTGCCCTGCCTTAGTCGGTGCTGCCAGCTGTGGGTTGACCTGCGCTCCATCCCCTGGCAGCAGCTGGGACTGCAAGAGAAGGGAATGCCATCTCAGGAATCTGGCTTTAACAGATTCCCAACATTTTTGTGTTGTCCTATATCAGTCACAGAGCCAGAGATAATTGCTTTGCTCTGAGCAGATATGTGAAACCTCGGGATTTTTTCCAGGTTGTGAGGACTATGAAACCCAACAGGAGAGGATGAATTCCTCAGGAAAGGTTCCAGAAACTAAAACCGCACACAGACTAAAGGAAGAAATCAGGATATAAAAGCCTTTTTGGAGATGAAGGCGGCAGTGATGTGAGGTTAGCAAGGTCCAATGCAAATGCCTTGAAAGTTGCTCCCAGTCCTGTGTTCTGAAATGGGATGCATGCCAAAACGGGGCAGTCAAAGCAACAGCTCCATGAGGTGAAAAAGGGCAAGCATCTTGAGAATGATATCCGGGCTCTGTAGTCAAAACCATAAAGGAAAAACGGGCATTATGTCAGTGCTCATTGCTGCTTGATGTTCCTGAGGTAAGGTCAGGGATCTTGCAGGAGCAAAGAAGCTGCTGCTGAGGAGTGCTTACCAAGAGGGACTTCAGTCTCTGGTGGTCCTCCCACATGCTTGGCGTATGCCAGGCTGAGCCAGGTACTCCCTCCCGACCCTGGATGCATGAGCTGAAGAGTGACCTTGACCCCTTCCTTTCACTGTTTCCACTGCAGAGAAGCACCCATGGTTTGGTCAGCCAAAGTGCACATGGGTGCACAGGTATGCACATTGGACACCTGCACTGGGACTAGAATTGAAAAATAACCTGTCAGAATTTTATGGGGTCAATTTTTTCATCATTTGGGATTGAAATTAATTATTTCAGGACAAGGTGTCAGCATTTGGAAAAACGTGGCCAGGTGTAGGTTGCAGACATACTGAAAAAGCTATTTCAGAAACGGAAGAGGAGCACGCCGTGGTTTGCAACCTTGGTGTGCTTTTACTAGGTCTTGGTCTGCTTCACTGTGATTTCTTTCTTTTGCCACTGAAATCAGTGTAAGCCCAGGGGTTAAGATACCATTTATTTGGGATAAGTTTTAAAAATCCCCACAGATAAGAAAAACTTTAGATTTGGGTGTGCAAGACCTGCTGGCAAGCATGCCTGCAGAGCCAGGACCCGACTGGGTCCCAGCCTCTGAAGTAGAGGAGGTTTCTGATAAGGGGAAAAAAGGGTAGATTTTTTTCCATTGAAACTTCCACAGAATGGTTTATTGTCAGTGTAGGGTGGGTGGTGTCATTTATATTTGATTTTCCGTTTTCTGATTAGAAAAGAGGAAGCTGCATTATTTTCTGACAAAAAGTTACATTTCAGAAGTTGGCAGTTATGTAAAACACCCCCACTGCCAAAACCCAGCATTACAAAGCCCAAATGACAACAACCTGGAAATCAAAAGCCAAATTTTTTTCTGTTATCCATTTGCTTCCAAAATCTGAAAACATTCATGGAAAATTTCAGTCTGAGCAAACACATGCATCCTGGAGATCCTGGCAATCCTTGCACGTACCAAGCAGGGAATTAAAAAAAAAAAAAAAAGAAATAAAAAAGTGCCATATTTTGGCTGTCTCTTTCAAAAACAGAAAGGAGGCTGGAGGAGCTCAAATTATTTGTCCACCTTTTGTTGACAGTCCTGAAGGCAATTGGGGATGGAGGGAAAGGACTGAGGCTCAGATCATTTGCTAGGGCTTTCCTATGGGCTTGCTTCACTTCCCCTTATTGTCCTGGATCTGATCCTGTCTGCTCTGCCCAACAGGACTGGGAGGGGCGGGCAGGGGGGGGGGGGGAGGGAAGCCATGTTAGAGCCTGGCATTGGGCTTGGAAAAAAACAGCCTCCTTCCTCCCCATGGCATGCACGAATAATTCACCCAGGGACAATGTGCTGGCAGTGACTTTCTAGATCAATTTATAGTCTGACCTAAAGCTTTTTTCCTGCCCAGAATGAAAGGAGAAGGAAGAATGGCTAATTTTTGTTCAAAATAGGTGTCTCTGGTGAGGTTAGTCTAAATCAGAGTGAATGTGAGGTCTTAACACCGAATCTGCTCACTGCATGCTTTCCAACTCAAGTCATCACTGCAAGCCAGTTATTAAGGAATCACCCTGAAGATAAGGAGAGAGGCTGTAAGCAGGTTTAAAATTTCCTAAAAGGCTGATAAGATGGTTAAAAAGAAATAAAGCCCAGGGTATAGCCTGACTGTTTCTTAAAGTAAATCTATGAGTTTGCAGAGTAATAGAGAGCACTCTATCTGTGGTTTCCCGGAAAGGAAATAATACAGTCAAGATTAGCTCCGGGAAAGTAGCAGCCTTCCCTTCCTCTCCAGATAAGCTGGAGCAGCGCAGTCCATCCAGTCACCTGGAGGGCACGATCTGCCACCCGATCACCAGGGACCCTAATTGTCAGTGCCCTGCATTCCCACTGGTGTGTGCATCACTCCCCTTTCCTCAAAACCGGAGTGGTGCCCTTTAGGGTAAGGGTTCATGCAGGCGGCAAACAGGGGCGACTTTGGTCCTTTCTTTTCTAGGCAGTGTTAACAACTCAGCAGCCCAAAGAATTTGTCTTGCAATCCCCTCTGCGGCTCAGCTTTCTATTCTCTATTCAAGCAGCATGAATGAACCGAAGCCTTTATTTGCATTCTTTTCAAATTGCCCTCCACCGCTTGCATGAGATCTTTGGAAGTTTGTCGCAAGAGTAGCAGAGCCAAGATATTTTAGCCAGGCATGATGCCCCACCACTACTGCAAAAATCACTTCAAAGCAACTGCTGAGTCAGAGTAAAGGGGACTGGATGAGTTTGCTTCCCAAAAATCACAATGCAAACCCCAGAAAGAGGAGGAGCAGGGAGGCACGTCAATGGATGCAGCATTCCCTGTCCTTGAGTCACCTCTCCTGCAGGAATTCATAAGATCTGGCATCTTCCAACCACATCTGAAAGCAGTATATGACCTGGGCAAGGGTACAGGGACTTGAGGGAGGCTTTATAAAGAAATCCCACCCTGGGTTACTGGTAAGGACACGACTAAAGGCACCCATTCTAGTGTTTGGGTGGGGTAGGGGGCTAAAGCTGCTTGCCCTACCACAACACAGGTCAGCAAGCCAGCAACATCACATTTGCAAGCCAAGGAGCCATGTCCTCCAACATGGAAAGTGCATAGGGTTGCCTTCAGGCTTCCTTCCCCGAAGTCCCAGAAGAAGGGGGAAAAACACCTTTGTTCTCCTTTGCCTTCAACTTAATGCAGCTTTTGAAAAGGGAAGAGCTTCCCCTTTATGTTATTTTCAGTTCTGGAAAGCAAAGCGTAGACCTTTTTTTTTTTTTTAAGGCTTTCTACAGTTTTAAAACTGATGCAGTGTTTTCCTCTGCACCTACTGGAGAGCAGTATACCTCACTGTATGCCATTTGTCTCCAAGGCACCTTGTGTTTTGGGAAGGAAAGTTGTTCCCTGACCTTGGTGGTCACCACTCCCTCCTCTTCTTCTCTTCTTCATCAAGGTCCTTTCCGATTCCTTTTTCCAAGAGACACAGGGGTATGGGAATGGTGGGGAATCTTCATCCTGGTCCCTTTCTGCTCCTCATCCTCTCTTCTGCTCCAGACCCAGGTAATCACCAGCTGACCCCCCCCCCTCCCCCTCGCTTCTGCCGTGTCCAGGCCCTTGTCTCACCTATATCCAAATCTGCCAAAAAATCATCATACTGCATCATAAGCTGGGTAAGAGAGGATGCTCCTGTCCCATGTTAAGATTTCAAAACAATTCCTACTCTGTGTTTGCTGAAACCTTCTGGAGCCTTTCAGCAGAAGGAAAAGTGTCCACTCCAGGGTAGCCCAGAGCTTGGTGATTAGCATGTGGACTTGGGCAATTGGATGCCGAGGAGGAAGAACAGGCACCTGAACCTTCTGGGTCCCTTCTGGGTCCCATCCCTTCAAATCCTGCCTTGCTAAAACCAGTCCAGTCCTGCAGGCAGTGCTGATCTTGATGAATAAACATTTTCCAGCAGAAAAAGTGACATTTACTATTTCCCAACCAGTTCTAATTGAGAGCATTCAGAAAAAAACAAACAAACAACCAAAGATCAGACCAAACAGTGGCAGAGGACAGGAAATGAGCTGGGCATCTCCAAAGAGCTGTCCTCATCGGAACATCGTTGCCAGGGCAGGAGTGTCAGCAGATAATCAGGTCTGGGCCAGATGCAAGAACCACCATGGTTGTGTGAGCTTGCTCTTGCTGCAAATGACTGTGTCCTTTGGCTCTGAACACATGCAGGTTCTCTCTGCAATGCAAGATGCAGCTCTGATGAGTTCTAGACTGTTCTGGTCTACACCTGTCCTTGGCATGACCCATGTCCCCCTTTCCTAGAGAAGCCAGTGGAATCTCCACTGACTTGGATATACCCCTTTTCTTTTACCTGTTTCCATCAGCACTGGGCAACACTTGGAGTAGTGCTAGTACTAGTCTGGCAGTCAAGCACTCAAGGCTCCTCCTGCACCACCTCTTTCTTTTCCAGTATTCATACTTCCAACCTTTCCCATCAGCAGACCTATATAATTTTGCCAGGTAGATACAGATGGAAGCCTCAGACCTGCATTAGAAAGTCTCAGTCTTGTTTCAGAAGAGCTTCTACCCACTCATTTTCCGTGGAATCCTAACTCTGAGTGCAGGATCTCAATCCTAGGTGATGCAGGACAAGTCTGTGTGAATCCAGTAAGTCTTGGTTTTTTAGGAACACATCTCTTGGATATACCTTCCCTCCAGAATATGTTTGGGATCAGGGTGGCATCTCCTTGGGGTAGGTGGATGGATGCATAGTTGGGATTGATGGAGCCTTCTCAGGAGCAATATCCCTGCCCTTTTTACTGCAGAAACACCTGTCCTGATCTCACAGGGCACCAGGAGAGGTAGGAGAATAGCTTCTAGGGAACCTCCTTTAGAAACAACTGGAGCTATACACTGTGAGGTTTGGTGGGTGCCAAGTAGCTCAGAAACAGCAAACATCTTGCCATGCTTTCATAACCATAAGATTTTGGCCCGAGGCTGCTTGTCACAGTTGCAAGCTCTGCTGCTGGGAATATTCGGTGGGACACAGAGGAAAGGGCGACTGAGAGGGAAAGAAGGTTTATCAGGGGGAGCAGGGCTGGCTGAGCAACACTGGTGCGGCACCTGCAGGAGGAGGCCACTGTCTTGGGGTCTGGGATGCTCCAAGAGAACTTGTATGGAAGGTCACCACAGGGAGTCAAAAGTGCTTTCTGATTTCATTTTTTATGTCTGTACCTTCTTTTCAGCAGCTCCTTCAGCTGCTCTTCCAGCCTTTCAGTTTGCAGTGTTTGGGCCAGTTTTGTGCTCATGATAGGAGCAGAAGTAATGCATTCTGGCAGGGATGAGATGGCAGCTTCCATCTGTGTAGTTCCACGAGAGGCAGTCAGAACTGGTTTGGGAAAAGAGGCTGTTAAAACCACAGCCTCCTCTCAGACAGGCTTTCAAAATCTGCCACCAGCAAAATGCAGCCCTGGCCATTGCTGTCACCTCTGCCAGGCTGAGCCCATCCCACAGGGACCCCCTGCACGGCTTTCACTATACTGGCATGGGAGTCCTTCAGCAGAGGGAACACACCCCTTCCCTACACTCTGTGCCACTCCCACCAGCTGGCATTGCTGTGGCAGTTTTCCTCCCAGACAGTGGCAATTTTGGGCCGCATACTTGAAAGATTTGCAGCAACAATAACAGGGGTACTGCCCGGTATTTGGCCAACAGACTCAAAACTCCACTCAAAATTGCTTTTGAATTAAATCCACTTTCAGTACATGGCTTGCCACATACTTAGGAATGATAAGCACATCCCACAGCCAGGACTCTGCCTGGGCTTTCCACAAGCAGAATGGGGAACTGGACACGCTTGCTGAATTGGCCATGGTGGTCATCCATGATTTTTCTGATTACAATTAATAGGTGACTTAATTCTTTGCTTACTCTGTACTGTTTCCATTATGTAGCTGATGAAGTTCAGTCTCCCAGCTGCCTGGCTATATTTGGGCTATGAACTGCAGAAAGATGATCAGCATGACATTGTCCCAGATATTCCCCTGGAACATTTTCCTAGTGAGGGAAGTCTTGTTCAAACCTCTCTGCCTTCTCCTCCTTGTCCTCCAAGCACTGGAGGTACCAGATGCTCCATGCACCTACTCTGATGTGTAATATCCCTCCCTCCCTCATTCCCATGGAATTCAAATCGCAGAAACACAGAATATTCTGAGTTGGAAGGGTCTCACAAGGATCATTGAGTCCAGCTCTTAAGTGAATGGCCCATACAGGGATCCAACCCACGACCACGGTGTTATTAGCACCATGCTCTAACCTACTGAGCTAATCCCAGGGTTGTATGGCAGAAGGATAGTGGGAAGTGATGTTTGGCTCTGGGACCTTTTAAAACTGCCTTACCCAAGTGTAGACACCAACACCCTAAAGGAGACACCAGGGGCCCCCTCCCCATGACATGGACACATGAACCAGCACAGTCTTTCCAATAGATCCACAACATTTATTCAATTGCTTTGAAGGTGCAGTAGCATAAGTGCGTGTTTCTACCTGTGGCCTGCGAGCTCCCCACCGCTGGCCTCGCCACTAGTTGCAGTAGTTTTCCAGTTGGTAGAGGGAGCATGTGTTGTGGCAGCATTGCTCGACAATCCCTCGCTTCACTTTCTCAAACTCCTCCTGCTGGAAGGGCAGCTCTCCCACCTCACCATGCAAGGGACCGCTCACTGTCAGGGAAGAAAAAGAGAAGCTGTGGGACATCACACAGCATCAAGCCTGGCTGCTGAGACCTGAAGGCCCGCCCTTAGCAGACACCGGATTTTTAACCTTAAGGAAGGACATTGCAAAAGTTTCCCCAGGTTGATGGTGCCTGGAAAACCTTCAGGTCCTTTTTTCCTCTTCCAAAATAATCCTATGGTGTTCAGAATGTGCCAAGATGAGTGGATATCAGCAGTGCGGAGGACAAAGGGACACGAGGGCTTTATTGAGGAAGGTGTGTGGAGAAGAGAAAGTCTGCATCCTCCCTGGGTTGAGCAGCCAGTAAATAAGATAATAAAATGGGATGATCTGCTCTACAGAGATAAATTGTTTGGGACTGCAGCCCCCCTTATGATTGTCCATAGGATTGCAAGGACAGTCCATTCCTGAGTCTGGGTGGATTTCCCAGTTGTTCTTGAACAGCCTGCTCCAGTTGGCTGCCTGGATATAGCCCCAACTCAGTGGCAAACGCATTTGTGTATGTCCCTGTTCACAGCTGGGGGCAAGTTTTTAGAAGCAATGATAAATTAGGGTATTTGGACACAGACAAAACTCAACAGAATGTCTTATTTGCTGGTGAGAACTTGAAAACGTGTGCACAGATCCATTCAGGTTTTAGTTGCACAGTGAAAATATGACAATTGGCAAATAAATCAGTGATTTTTTCCTGCAGGAAGAAAAGAGCCCCTAACAACAAAGAGAAAATGCCTGGAAAGTGAGAATGAGATGTGGTTTCTAGGGCAATATGAAAGTACAGCACAAGATGCAAAACCCCCAAGCCCCCAAAGCGTGATGCAATGAACAAGGCACAAAAGTAACATGAAATCATTATGCTAGTGTGCTAGGAGGGAAATTTAGAGAAGATTTGGTCCAACATTAAGCAGAAGAGGAAATAGCTAGTCAATGTTTTGTGATTTACTTGTCTTAATCCTTCAAGCCAGCTGTGAGTAGACTGTGAACACAACCAGTTTGTGTGACAAAGAAGTAGTGGCTCAGGCAAAAGTCCTGGAAAAAGAGGTAGAAAGTCCTCAAATACTTGTAACCTGTTTAGCCTGATCAAATTCTCTGTACAGTAGGGAATTTGGCCAACAAACTTCCAACCCCTTTGTGGTGGTCTTCAGAAATAAATCATCCGAGAACGGAGCAAATAATATCACATCTGGCCACTCTAAACGAATCATGCCAAACCCTCTGCTATGAAATTACCTGGTTTCACCTTACAAAGACATCTAAGACTATTTCACAGGATGGTTACATACACAGGAGAAGGAATTGGATATGAATGAAAGCAGTATGTGATGGGAAGAGAAACAGTGGGAGAGAGGTATTGTAGTGAGGAGGTTAAGTAATGGTCCATCTTGAAATGAGAGGGGTGAAATGGATGTGTTTGGCAGGGATCTCTTCTGCATCTATTCACAGTCTTCACTGGTAGCTTGGAAGAGACAATAAAGATCATGTTTGCTGGGTTTACAGAGGAGTCAGAGCTGAGGAGCCACAGATATCCATGTCCAGGAGAGACATCACCTTTGCCTTACAGCTGGACCATTACAGGTCCTGGCCCTGTCTAGATACAAAGACCGTGCTGAAGGGCAGATCTCTGGACTGCCTCATCCCACCTGAATTGCCATACAGACAGCAAGTGCTCGAGCAGGGGCAGTGACCCAGCACTGCAGGAGATGCTGGCAGGGCTGTCTTCTCCTGACTCCTGGCTCTTGCACTCATCAGTCACTCAGGAATCCTAAGAAGGGGGAACTAAAGCAGCTCCACCAGCATTTTGCCACCATGAAATAAAAGTCATGATAAAATGCACCTTGAAGGGGAAGATTGATACTAAAATTTACATTTGAAATTATAGAAACATGGAAAAATGGGTTCAGTAAGCAACAGGAAAGATACTAAAGGTAGGCAGTGACACTGTGTTGCACATTCAGGACAAGGGTTTGAGTGTGGTAGCAAACCTTCAAGGACTGCTGATCCATCCAAGGGAGGGCCAAGACCCCAGGGTTCCAGGGGATAGCTGTCACTATCCATGGAAAATGCAGTGCTACTTTGAAAAAGGCAAAGTGCCTGTGTAGACAGGAAAAAGGTGTGAAACTTGAAATATTGTTCTTCCAGTCTAATCACTCTAAGTGGCACTGTTGAAGCCTCAGCTGGGATCCAGTGTTCTTCTTCAGGCTCCACCCAGTAAGGATTTGGACAAATGCAGAACAACTCACGTGGTTAGAGATCTAGAAAACGTGACCTAAGAAGGTAGTGGAGTTGTGTAGCTGAGGACAGGTTAAAACTAGACATGGGAACAGTATTAAAATATTTTGAAAAGCAGTCACAAAGAAGAAAGGATTCTTCCCCATGTCCACTACTGAGAAGACAAGAAATAATTTACAGCATGGGATGTTCAGGTTAGATATTGGGAAGAAATACTCAAGAAGAAGGTCAGTTAAGCTAGGGAACAGGCAGTTTCAGAAGGCAGAAGAAGCTTTCTCTCTGGAGATTTCTATGAACGTACTAGGCAAGTATGGGTAAGGAATAGAATGGGGACAACTTATCCTGTCTTGGGGCAGATGGAGGCTTCTTGAGTTCCTTCCACCTTTATTTTCTATGAATACTCCTAGGCCAGTGTGATGTCTGCACAAAGAAATAGATGAGTTTGAACTGTCAGGCACAATTCCTTATGTCTCGTAAATCCTCTTTCCCTGCCTTCCCTCTCATCTGCCTTTTTAACTTGAAGAGTTTTTACTGACAGTGTGATGCTGCTGGTATGCTAAAGGTATTCCTGGCATTCCCCATCAAGGACATTCCTGGTGTCACTGTCAAAGCCAGGCGGTTGTTGCATTTCACATCACATAGCACACGATTGCTTTCACAGTCAGTCTGACTTACCCAGAGGCTGCTCAACATCCCGTCGGGCTTTGGGGTAGTAGAAGAAACCCCGCTCTCCACACACCAGGTAGAGAGCCTCCACCAAATGGGACCCACAGAGGTGCTGGTTGACAGCCCCGTGGCTGGTTCCAGGTCCAGAAAGAGCGAGAAGGGCCAGAAGAGGCAGCGATCGGATCCAGAGAGCCATGGTGGGCAGGGTGAGGCCTAGGGTTAAGAGCCAGAGGAGACACAGGAAGGTCTAGGAGGAAAAAATTGATTGTAATCAAGCTCCTTTGGCATGGAAATTAGACCAAAGCAGGAGAAGGACCTTCTAAAGATGCACTAGATTTAGAGGGAAGGAGAGCTCTCTGCATCAGACTTTACAAGCCACAGTAAATGACTAATGATTATAACCATAAATCCATCTCCATCCACATTTTCACATCACTCTTCATCTCCGTGCTGTCTTGTCTCAAAAGGCCAAACTAGGCTTAAGGGCCATGCCACCAAGCCTTATAGCAGACATACCCAGGAGAGGGTAGATCAGCAGACACTTTCAGAGGAAAAACCCTCTCTGCCAAGTCAAAAGGGTCTGTAATGTATGATGATGGCCCAAAACTAGCACAGTGTGCTCAAAGGCCTGACGAGACCTCATTTTCTTGGGTCAACAAGCCAGCTACATCAACTTAAAAAACCCAGCTCTGCTAAACAGGTGCAAGCTAAAAGGGAGGCAATTTGACTTACCCAAAGAGGCAGCAGCAAGAGGTGGAGAGATGTTTGCTCTGAGAGGTGATGATTGGTAGTAGTATCCCCATTCTCTTGTTCCTGTATTTATACTCTTTATGTTAGCCCAAGTGACACAAGAGCTACGAGCCCCACCCTCTTGATGACACTCTAGCCAAAATTTTTGCTACTTGTGCAAATTAATTTCTCTCTGCGTAACATCCACAGGTCTTTATGTGTGTTAGGACAGAAGCAGCAGTTTGCAGTTTCCATCTCATTTAGTCCAACCTGTTTTCTCCTCCCTGAAGCTCTGTCCTGAGCCATCAGTGACCCTTTTAGCAGGAGATAATGGTGCTATTACAGCTGCAATGATTACTAATGACACTAATGCTGGCAATAGACACTGTTGGCATTGAGGCAGCTCAACATCTGTTTCTAAAATGTAAAATTAAAAGCAAACATGTTAATCTGTTTGATTTATATTACCTTGGAAAGTGTGCAGCAATGGGACCAAGTTATTGGTGAAATCATGCTACTGTCAGGTGTTAAAAGAAGGAAAACACGTTATTGAGCTGAGGCTATCAGTGGCCCCACTCATTGGCCATGCGGTGCACAGCAAGAAACACGTGTCCACAGCTTGGACAGGGGGAGGAATGACTTCTGCGTTTTGCAGGAGACCTTGGATCATCCTTTTGGCTCAGCTCAGGGCCAGAGTTTGAGCATTTGAAATTGTATATGTGGAAAAAAAGTAAACCTTTCCAACTTCTCCCACTGAAAGGCAGGTCCCCTCCTTCACCTGCCCCTTCAAATTTCTGTTTGGGATGAAGCAGAGCAAAGACTCAGTCTCTGTCATTTGCAGGTGAGAGCTCTGAGCACCTTAGCTCTTCTCTCTGGGGCTGTGGCCAAAATGGTGTCTTTACCACCAAGGAGTATTTCTTGTAAAGCCCAGCGAAAACCAGGAAATATCTAATTAGTCCATTCTGGCTGGTAAATTTGCTTCTAATAGGAGACGGTGCTCCAGGAGTGGTCCCCTGGCTTTTATGGGTCTGATTTTGGCAAAAGATCTAGCTTTCTCTCTTTTTCACAACATTATCCAATCTTTGGGTACTTCTGTTCTCAGTTTTTCTGCCACAGTACCAAGTTTCTACCTCTTTCTGCTTAAAATATGCTTTCTTTTGCTTTCCTTTTTTTTTTTTTTCTTTCTTCCTGAGAAGGCCCATTTTAAATGCTGGGGATGAGATCATCTTCAAACTTCCTATTGCTCCAAATTTTGAGACAAGTGCTCAGCACCACTGAGTAGGAGACATTTTCATCTGTTTGAACTCTGTGGCTTGTTTAACTTAGAATAAGCCTGATTCTTCATACACGGCATAAATCAGAAGGAAGTTCACTGAAATCAGCACAATGCCTCAAGATTCAAATCAGACCTTTGATTTCTTGAGTAGCCAAAGCAATTCCATCCGTCAACATCTAGGAGGTAGGAAGTCCCATACGCCCCTTTAAGTATGAAGTATCATATGTTTGCTAAATGACTGTGATTGCAAAAAGGCTCATGAGATGCACTAAATCTCTGATGAGCGCTCAGGGAGGGGACCCATTTGCTCAAATGGATGCAAGACAAGGTTATCAGTTACACCCCCTGCCATGTAGGTCTTTCAGTCTCCTGCTAATAAATCCAAGTTGTGATGCCCAACTATCGTTAATAGCACTTCTGCACATCGTGTAACACTATCTCTGTCTCTCTTCCCCTCAAAAAAGATATTGGATATACTTGAACGACCTAGTGGTATATCCACGAAGAGGGGCTCAGGTTTCAGCAAGATATAAGTTCCGAGAATTCATTTGGACCTTCTTTCTACTGGGAAAAGATGGGGAATTAGCAGTTACAAAGGATAAAAGCTGGCATTTTACCTCACTTGAAGTAGTCAAAACCAGGAGCAGAAGTCTTGTGTGACTCATGCTTTCTCCAGAGGAGGGACTCTGCAGCTGGCATCTTGCACAAAGAGGACAATTTGAAGAATTACCCTACAGATCCCCTTGGCGATCATTTTCCTGTAGTCATCACAGTGCATGAGGCCCAGTGGACTTCAGTCCTGAAGCAGGGTGTTCCCCAGGTTAACCACATGCTGAGATGTGCCATTTAGTGTTTTCCTTCTTGCACTTTTGAATGTTACCTGAGCTCATCTGAAAGCACGTTTTATTGACAGAGGGACTTTGTAAGGAGGCTCCTCTATCCACTATTGTCTCCCTTCTAGGCAGCCTCCCTGCTGGGCTCTTCCCTTTGCCTGAGGCTTACACCACTGAGGTAGCAAAAAAGGCTGTGTTATTTTGTTTTTGAAGTGCCATGCTATCAGTCTGTTACTTCTCTTACTCTTGGCTAACCAAATCCTGGAGTTAGCTTCAAAAAGTTTGTGGCATTTCTGCAGTGAGCCGCAGCAGGGGAAGTGCTGACTGTACCCCGGCATTGAGGAATTCCTCTTGTCTCCTTGTAGTTTGGGTACAGAAATAAGCCAGAAGATTTATTGCAAGGAGAAAAGATATCATGCTGGCTCAATCTTCAGCACAGGCCAATTTTTTTTTTTTTTGCAAAAGTTTCCTACTTTGATTTTTTCCACCTCCAAAATATGATCACTTTGATTATTTATTGGAAAACATATTTTCTTACCATAAATGGTCCTTTGGAATAAGAAAAATGCTAGCAGTGATATAAATGGATATAGAATGGATATAAACCATGGAAAGTTTTGTCTTAGAGAGAAAGCTCCCGTGTCAGCAGTGAACTGAGAGAGGGGGCCAACAGGGGAGCCCATTTCTAGATGGAAAAGCTTCTTCTACTCAAAAATCTCAGCTTACTCTTTCCAGGTTGGGCTTCCCCATGATTTTCATGTGATTAGGCAACGATGAGCCAAGCACTCACCGATTGTTTCAGCTGTGCCTGCCTCCTTCGACCTCCCCAGATCCTCAGGTCCACATTGGGCTCATGTGGCTGAAGGGTGGGAGCAGCTGGGTGGGAGTAGGTTGCTCCAGCCCTTCATGCTAAATCACCTCCAGACGTGACTCCAAGCCACCTCCTTCCCCCACATACCCCCAACCCTGAGCAGTTGCATCAGTGGGAACAAGATTTAGGCAATCCCCAGTGTCATGTAATCAAGTTTTACAGTCCGTTGCGAGCACAATAAAATCTTTACTACTGTAGATGTCTCACATTTTCAAATCCTGTCCTGAAAAAATAATAAGCCCGTTACAGGAAAACTAGGTAACAATTACAAGTTTATGCACATTTTAGTGACAGCAAAGGTCAGGAGGCAAATGAGTTCTCAGAGAGCACCCAGGGACCCCAAAATGCCACCCACATCTCCATTGCTGCTCTGCTGCTCGGCAACCATCACCAGGACTGTTCTTCTCATGGCTGCATATGTGTTGCCCCAAAAGGGTAGCAGAGAGCCACACAGCAATGACTGCATGGCTCCTCTTCCCTGAAGGGGGAATTCAGTGGGTTGTGAAGGAAACAGCCCCAATTCACGGCTGTGCTGTGCCATCAGCCTGCCAAAGCACTGCCCCAAGTCACCTTGAGGGATTTGCATTCCCAAGAGCAGCTTTTGGGGGTGACCAGCGCCTGGGCTGGGTGTCTCAGCACGGCCACTGGTAGCCAGTGGGGATGTGTAGCTGGGACAATGCATTCAAGTACATGGGCCATTTTAGCTACAGCTTTTCACTCAGCACAGGGAAAAAGGAACAGCAGTTGCGCCCTCCAGGCTTTGCTCCCCTCCCTGTGTAGGATGCAGCCGCAGCTGGTGGCATGGTGGGTAGAGGTGGTTTCCAGCTGCTCTGCTCCCATCAGTGTATCCAAGCAGTTGTGCAGCAGCAGAGTCCAACCACCCCATCAGTGCCACTGGTGTGAGATGAAGTGTAGGGAGGTGAATGTGGCGCCAAAGAGGGTGATTAATCCTGGGAATACTTGCAACCAAATCCTGCAATGCCTGCAAAGTTATGTGGCAGTGGAGGCAGCGACGTGGCCTTAGGGGGCAGAGGGGGCTGCTATAGCAAAGGGTGAGGCTTTGGCTTATCTGGAGTCACACAATGAGAGATGCCCTTGCTTCAAACGGGGCATTGTGCAAGCAGACAAGGGGGACACTCACTGGGCTACAAGTAATCTCTGCTGCTTCTGTAAACTAATCTGGGTGGATGCCTGGGTGCAAGGCATGTGAGCTGTCCCCATTGCCCCATCAGCCACCAGGGTCAAGGGAGATGCTCCTGCCACACTGGATTTCACAATTTTCCAGGCTCTTCCAGGACAGGGACATTATCCTGCTGCTTAGAACAATAAGGATGGATTCATAAAACAGTGGGTGTTTCCCAAAGCCCAGTGTAACCAATCAGGTCTGACCCATCAGTTTTCGTCACCTTTGGGTTACCTGTGAAGTGCAGAGAGGGTTGTGAGTACAGTCCCACCTCTGGAGATACAGCTCATTGGCAGAAGATGCTCCAAGGAGCAATTCCAAAGAGCCCATAAGTCTCATCAGAGAACAAAGGAGATGCCCAGGTGTGCTGCTGCTCTGAGCACAGCTGCCAGCGACTCAAACCCTCTGGCCATCCCTCCTGAGCACATCAAGTCTCTTGGCAGGCAAATTATGACCTTAGGCAAGCCCAGCTTACCAGAGACCACAGAACCTGCAAATTAGTTTGCAAATTAATTTGGCTGCACCTTGTTCAAGCCCCCCTGGCCTCTGCAGGCTCAAACCTCTACACAAGTACAGCTACCCAAGCAAACTAGACCAAATTTAATGAACTCTAAAGTAAAGCTCCCCAAATATTTCCTTGGACAAGCATATGCAAGGTTATAAATAGAGATGGAAAAAACAGCTAAGCTCATTTTAACCCCATGGAAATATTACTGGACACATATTTTCTGAGAAGGTAAAGAAGGAAATAGCACATAAGAGCTGTTAATAGTTCCTAGACACAGCTATTAGCAGACAGAGCAGAACAAATTAGTTTGTTTATCAATGAGGAGAAGATGAAAACGGTGGCTATTAATGGCCCAAAAGTAATTCTTGGCATAGATGGAGAAACATTAGAAGAGGTGATGACACCCTGCTAGAGGACAAGTACTGAGCAGCAAAAGTAACAAATAACTTCCACAGAGTGGAGGAGCGCTGGAAAAGTAGCCTAATCAGCACCAATCTAAAAATACACATTTTCAACACTGATACCATGCCTGTCCTTTGTATCATCAAGTCCACGGGCACAACCAGAGAGGATCTTGACCCAGTCCTCCAGAAACAGCCATGAGAGGGGGTGCTGAGTCCATCAGGGAGTTTTCTCCAGTGTCCACAACTGTAGGCACTAAAGTCTCATGGTGCCACTGCCATGGCTTCCGTGCAAGTGGTATCACAGGTACACCTCAGCCCTGGAAAGCATTTGGTAAAATAGAGGAAAGGATGACCTAGTCCTTGGCCACAATGCTGGAAAGCCACCAGAGACCTGAGGTCTGCAGACATAGCAGAAAGTGATGGGTGCTATAACTCGGTGCTATGAGCAGCTGAGGTGGCAAGCAGACAAGGAGAGAAAGACCAAAAAAAATGAAGGAATGGCTGGCTCAGACTGTATTTGTCCCTGCTGTAGTAGTCTCATGGATTGAAAATAAATTATTGTGTCACATACTTCTATGTTTTTTTCCACTGCTCATCTCTGCAGCTGGACATATGCCACAGTTTCCCCAGCGATAAAATTGGGGGCTGCAAGTGATACTGGAGGAGGACATTGAGGAGCAGTGTAGTCATTCTTCCACCGCACTTTCTGCTGAGTTTAAATGTGAAGCTTTGAGACCCCGTTTCCTAGAAGAAACTTTACTTTTAAAAACCCTGTTCTGCTATTAGGGTGTTCTTGGAGATTTTGGCTAGGGTTGCCCTGATGCCGCTGTCCTGAAGCCCCACATTTCTCCAGGACATCCAGCTGGACTGGGACCTGAGACAGGAGCTGTGATTTTTTTCCACCTTTCCCCTCACTCCCACAGTGTCATCCGTATGGGAGTTGGTGTTTCACTGACCAGCACAGCGCTGCACCAAAGGATCTTTCCTAGCATGGCATCTGGCAGTGAATAAAACCCAACTCACTGTTGGTTGCTCCCAAGCATCCATCTTCCTGGCATTATAGTCAGCTACCCTGGTCATTCCTCACTCATGGGATTCTCCTCTGGGGCCAGGAGGTGCTAAGGACTTGCAGAAGTGCTGCCCCCTTTCCTGCTTGTGGTTGGTCAGACCCCACTGGAGAGTGGTCTGGTCTACCCTGCCAAAGCATGGGGACTCCCAGGTCTGATATCATGAATTATCTCTGGGTAAGTGGATTGTTTTGAGCACTTAAAGCTACTTTAAGGATTTGGATGCACGTCGGTAACTAGTCCGTAGGCTTTCCTATGGGTTCCTAGACAAGGAGGTGTAAATCCTACTGATAAGGCTTGTTAGTGATAGGGGGCTGGGGAGGGGAAGGAGGGGGGTGTTTGGAGCCAGGCACAGCGATCTCCGGGGGCCGCGAGGGTTAAGCCCACCGCTGCAGCCCCCTCCTGCTGCCGGGGGGAGCCCCTGGCCGGGGGGAGGCACTGGGGTGCTGCGGGCAGTCGGGGTCAGGCTGATTTACAGCAGCAGAGGAACCGGGGCTGTTAATTCAAAGTTGCCGCTTATCGGTGTTTAGAAAGCAAGCTCCGATCTGTTGGTTAGTGATTTGCCCTTTGCTGTAAATAGAGGGGCCCCGTGCTTTACTTGACATTTTTGTCCTTATTATCTTGTCTCAGCCTCTGAGGGAGGTGGGAGAGTTATTTAAGGCTGACCTTAGGGGAAGGAAAATGAACAACTCCCTTACCCCACCCTGTTTTTCTCTGGTAGTCCTGGGTAACAACTGTTGCACTGAAGTATCTGTGCAAGACACTTAATCTTCTGCCATCCCTAAAAATATTTTGTAGATAATTCAGCCTGCTGTGCCCAGAGAAAATAATCACAAAGAGATCAAGTAGAACTAATGTCAGGAGTAAAAAAAAATGGCTTCTGCATCATTATCCCTCTATCATGCATGCCTTGCACCCATCAGGCACTGGAGTTCATCACTTAGCTTGTCCATTGCTGCAGTTCAGGTCTAATTCAAATCTATGTATTATGAGTTTGAAAAGCAATTGCTTCATCCTGAAATAAATCTCTGAACATCAAATGTTCACAGAAACACGTGACAGTGGCTGGTTGGAGCTGGAGAGTTTTGTGGATTTGGGGAAATTTAGATTGAGACCCAAATCCTCTGCAGCTCTGGCGTAGAGCATTTTGGGGGGATGCACAAGGAATCTGTGAAGGTCCCATCCCGGCTGGTATGTGCATGGGTTTTGGGAGGTTTGTTGTGCTGAAGGCAATAAGTGCATGTGCTACAGCTGCTCCTGAGTGATACACACCTTATATGAGATGTTCAGGGTGAGAAAACTGGTTAACAGAGACATAAAGAATCTCTCATTCATTTGGAGCACAGGACTTGTTACACTCAAACCCATCTAATTTCCAAATTCTTGTTTTATTGACCTTCCACCACCAACCCTATCAGTTGCACAGTGAGAGCACTGCAAGGCTACAGTAGCACCTCTGGGGTGGAGACACATAGGGTTTTTAATCCCTTAGCTAATCTTTGCAAGCCTCTCTGTTCAGTGAAAAACAGCAACGAAACCAGAACAAAACAAAACAAAAATCACAAAAAAAAATCTCCTGATCAGTTTTCAAGACATTTCAGATACTTTCTGTTTTCAGCTGTGCCAGAGAAATGTCAAAAGATCATCTTTCCTCCTAGAAAACCTAGCATTTTTCCAAACATTGTAATAAACAAGTGTTGGAAAACTGAAAACAAATTCCTTGCAGTGGAAAGTGCAGTACCCTTTCTGATCCCTGGGGAAGAAAACAAGTCTGATTTGAGCTGGATTAGCAGTACGAATGACAGCTCAGGTCAGACGCAGCCTTATCCGAATCAATTCCCCTCTCCGGGGAGGCGGTGCGTGTGTGTGCACATACCTGCGGCTATAGGATTTGTAAATAATTGAGTTCTTCTGATCCTTACCACCACAGCACAAGAAGAAAGATTTGGTCCTGAGGGGGCTGACAGAGGTTCAAGCCCCAGATCTGCCACTTAGACACTTCTTCCCAAAGCTGTTTAGGCATGTAATTACTTTTCCGGCTCTGTGCCTGGTCTGAGTCTCTGGTTCTCTACCTCCTTTTATCTGTCAGCTTTTTACAGGGACAAGAGCACTCTTCTACCTCCAAAGCATGTCATGAAGATGAATTCATTACAGCTATAACACTTTAATGAGCACTGTGAAGATACAGGTTATCCTCACAAGTCCTAAATTAGGAAACTCCCTCTCAGAGTGTGCTGGGGTGCCTGGGTGCATAGGCCAGATCTGTGCTGGCAATACATTAATCCACCTCTGTCCATGATTCTGGAAGGAATTTTAACCTGAGGAAGAATATGGCTTCCTTGTAAAAACAAAGCTTGCAGTAGTGACTGGAATTAGTTTCCTTGAACATAACTCTGGAGTAGGACACAGGGCATACACCGGCACCCCTACTTGACTGGAGCCACCAGCAATGAACAGGAATAGTGAGAAATGCTGGAAGAGAATGCCCATAGTGAAGGCAAGTCCCCTGGAGTTTTACTGTTTAAAAGAGACCTCCCAACTACTGTCTCATGCATAATTGTGCAGTTGGTAATATTCTGCCAAAGAAAGGCTTAGATCATCTCGTCTGCAAAGATGGGAGCATTTTCCACCTCCAAGTAAACATTTTGCATGAGTACAAATTGAAGATCTTCCACCATAACATGCCCCAAGCTGGATTTTGCACGCTGCCTGTAGGCAAGGCAGCTGACTTGAATCTGGACCGCAGAAGGATGTAAGAGGCAAACTCGGGATGCTAGACCAGAAATATATTTTTTTATTCTTAATATCATGTCAGCAGCAGCACAATTCCAAAATGAAAAATAATTCTGTTTCATATTTTTTTACACAGAGAGACAGACAGATATCCACCCACAGCAGCAGCAGCAACAACAGTGAGACCGCTCAGTGAGGCACTGCGACACACACATACCAGAGAGCATGGTGGGGCCTGGCTCTGAGGAAGGCTTTTTTCCTTTCTTCCTCCCTTGCCAGCCCATGCTTCATTTATGGGAGGGTTCAACCCATCACTTTGGCTCTCCCTAGTCACTTTTTATACAGCTTGCAGTCATGTTTGGTGAGTTCTGGAGAAATGGCATGAAGGTTTCAATGACCCACCCAAAGGACATGAGCTCGTGCTTAACTCTAGGCAGCCACATAGTCCTACAAATCTGCTCCACTGTAGGAAAAGGGAATTCATAACATCTTTTGGTGAAGAGTGTGACTGGGTAGATCCTCAAAGTCTTTTCTCTGAGCGATCTAAAGGCCAGGCTGGATGGAGCTCTGAGCAATCTGATTGAGTGAGAAGCATCCCTGCCTGTGGCAGAGGGGTTGGAATTAAATGATCTTTAGGGTCCTTTCCAACACAAACCATTCTATGATTCTATGATCTCGTTCAAGGCAAGTCTACAAATCTAACCAGCCTTGCGCACAATACTTAAGGGATACCTTAAGACAAAATTGAAAGCATGGGAAAAATCCAAGACAACTCAGGAAAAAGCCTGAAAACAGGAATACTGGAGGGTTACAGGAAATCCCAACAATATCAGAGATTACAGCAAGGGCTGTGGGCGCCTCTCCAGCCCACAGGAAGCTGATGGGTGATAGAGACCAAATGTTCCCTGATATGGGAGAGTGGATGAAAAGAGACTTGAGGATACACCGCCTCTAATAGTGGGACTGCTACGGGAAGCAGCAATAATCTGTACCAAGGCAACATCACAATATCAGCTGCTTCAAGGGGAAAATTGTGTTTTAAAAGAGTCTATCAAGTGACTTGAAGTAAGTTTGTCTTTAGAAAAGGAATACCATCTAGTGGCCCAAAAAGGCAATAAGGACGTGCAATGGCAATTAAAGAATCAGACGATTTTAGAAAAAGAGAAAGAAAAACTACAAAAGTAAAGAGGGAGATTAACATATATAGTGCAGTGATTTGCCCTGGAGCAAGGGAGAGCCCAAAAGGGATCTGATCATAGTAAAATGCAAAGCTGAAATTAGGCACTTGCAAGAGCAGATTGGGATGCAGAAATTAAAAATAACTGCTGGAGTTGCTGAAAGTGGTGGAGAGAAGTGGATAAGGAGTCGTCACAGGAACATGATTTCAAGGATGATATTGGCAAATGGGAAAAGAAATAAAAGTTGAGGCTAGCACATATCCCACAAAGACTACAAGTGCCATCCTGGAGTACATGGGTACAGCAGATCGAACTGCTGCAGCTGCTAAAATGAAAAAAAAAGTGACCTCAAGGTAGGTAAGCTGCAGATATGAAGCCACTGAAAGAAAGCACAACAGTAGAGAATCCTCATTCACATTTGGAATTACAGGGGGGTTAAGTGGTAAATTGATCAGAGTGTGTCTCCACTAGCTTTTATCCGTTGTTGAACATTTAATTTTGCCGTAATGGGCATTTAATCAAATTCCCCAGCAGAATGGTAAGACAAGGACACAATTGGCAGCATTACTACCAGTCCATAAGCTTGAAGAAGATGGAGAATCTTTAATAAACTGACAGGGAGCTGCTTGAATGTCAGCAGGACCTGACACTGCGTACCAACCACCCACTCCCAGTGTAGTGCAGGTATCTCCACTGTCCCTGGCAGCCCTGAGGCTGAGTCAGGCTCCTTGGACAGCAGATGAATTAGGAGAGTTAGTGGCACAAACACACCCCCATGATTCACACTCTGCTCCCATATGGTAAAATTCAGGGGAATAAGCAATTTACAGAGTTGCTTTCACATTAAGAGACAAACAATACACTTTTACTTGCATCCCACAGGGCCGAGCACCTGCCCTGCTGCACATGCTTGTGTTAGTAAGTGTTTGACTGATGTATGCAGGGGACAAAGAAAAGAAATTGCCTTATGTGATGATACTTGGGGAACAGCAGCTATAGAAGAAGAGGTAAAAGACAGAAGAAGCTGAGTTTTAAAATTAATAGACCAAATAGGATTTAAAGTCAATTTGAATATGGCACAATCATATGAACCCCAAGTTAAATGCTTGGCTATTGGAACTTGTGAAACAAGAAGATGGATAAATGCTAGAAAGGTTAAGCTTTCTGTGATATAAAGATTCCCACTAATCAATCTCAACTCCGAAGAGTGCTGGGAGGATTTAATTTCTTATGGCAGCATATCTATAACCGTGCTAGCATCCTATGGCAGTGTATCCATCTTTGCTTGTAGCAGCAGAGCATTAGGGAAATGACAGAAAAAGAATCAGGAAGGGAGCTGGAGCAAAGATGAAGACAGTGCTTTATCTGATGTGAAAGAAGCTGCTTGAAAAGCTTCTGCACTAAAATTGCCAGTCAAAGGAAAATTATTCATCTTAAGAATTTCAACATGAGCTGATACTGTGGAAGCAGTGCTCTTACAGAGAAATAGTGAAGGAAAATGGACACCAGTAGCATACGAGTCTTCTCCTCTCCAGTGGCTGGAACAAAATTTCCCTGGCCGTGAGAAAACCTGGTTGGAGGCAGTATGGACTATGATGCTGTTTGAGGCTTTCCCCCTCAGTAGTGAAGTTGTACCCCAGTCTACTCATACTCTGCTTTTAAGCATGAAGAAAATAAATGGATATCAATGTGGACACCCTTTTAAAGGAAACCACAAATAAATCAAAAGGTATTACACACTCATAGGAGTGCTACATTTGAACAAAGTGGAAGAATAACCCAAGATAGTGCTATCAGTGGAATGAGGGAACAAGTAGTGGGGAAACTGGACAAAGGATCACGCCAAGGAGCTTACAGGCTGTCAGTAGAAGACAAACCTTTCTTCACAGTATCTCTCTACAGATAGCTACTGTGCTGATAATAGAACAAAATACTGGGTGCATGATAGGGAGAAGGGCAATGGCAAGCACATAATGGGACACCTACGAAGAAAAGAGGAGTTTTATTTTAAAAGTTTAGATGGAGACTGGAAATCAAATATATGTAAAGGATGCTAAAGTAATGGGAAGACTAAAAGCAATACTGAGAAATAATTTAATGAGCAAGTAGATAAATTAATTTGTATTTTCTTTTCTGCAGCTCCAACAAGGTATAAGCTAAAAAAAAAGAAGATGGGATGCATACTGTGGCCAGCTGAATGAGAGCAAATTATCTTAGACTGACATAGTAAGTTACCTTAAGGAGTGCAGGGTACTCAGAAAAGAGTGCAAAGAATTTATATTTGCCCCCAAACGAAGCAAGAAACAGAGGACATAAATAAAAATTGTATAAGGTGTGCAGTGATGCAAAAGTGGATTACTAAAGAAAGCTGCCAGCACTACTGCATTGCCTAAACCAAGGACTGTGACAAATATGGCAAAGAGATCACCCAGATAAACTGTCATGAACTAGAATATCAGTATCTCTTTGTCACAATTAGTATTTTTCCTGCATAGGTTGGGGTTCTTCCACCTAAAAAGAAATACAACTAGTGGAACTGTAACAATGCTGTGACAGAAAATTGTTTGTAGAATGGTACAGCAGCTGAGACAGGATGAAATAAACAGCGGGGTGGGAGCAGGGAGGTTGTAAGCGAAGTAACTCAAGCCTTAATAAGTAACCTGGGGATTAAGCAAGGACTGTATATACCCTACCACCTGCAATCCTGCAGACTGGTAGAAAGAAATGAGTCAGACTATTAAATATACACTAAAGAAAATTGCAGGACAATATCCAAAATAATGGGCTGAAAAGTTAACCTGGTTATTAGTAGCATTAAGGAGCAGTGACAGCTTAGGGACTGGTTTACAATTCTACCATATTTTGTTTGGATAGCCTGTCCCTTAGTGGCCCTATGTCTAAGACCCTAAAATACTACAGCAGGATAAAGAAGAAAACAGTGCTCAGATAGAAGAAACAACATGAGAAAAAGGGGTAAAACAAGAAAGCAAGGATACAATTCATATATGGCTTATGAAATAAGGGGTCAAGTAATGTATTTGAGATCAGATAAAGACGAACAAGCCTTAGAGACAAAATGAAAGGGGACTTATTACATTACTAATAGGATAAATCCTCTAAGATATTAAATAGATGAGGGCAATAGTAAATACAAATGGGTTCATGTTTCTCAGATGTCCCCCTAAGGGGCCAAAAAATTCTGGAATCTGTCATGAATTTGTCAAGAACACAGACACAAAAAATGTCCCAAAGAGGAACCTCTGGCGCCTGTGCAGCCTGAGCCCCCACACTCACAGCCCACCCCAGTGCAA
This sequence comes from Lophotriccus pileatus, assembly GCA_035583135.1. Classification (NCBI taxonomy): domain Eukaryota; kingdom Metazoa; phylum Chordata; class Aves; order Passeriformes; family Tyrannidae; genus Lophotriccus; species Lophotriccus pileatus. The sequence goes on along the minus strand of JAWWES010000168.1, from coordinate 15,215,638 downwards.
CCTCATCTCCCACAAGCAAGGGGGTGCAGCCTGCCTGGTGTTCACCCCCCACCTGGGTCCAGCAGATCTGTTTACGTGCTTGCATACTAATGGGGCTGGTTTATGCTGCAAGTTTTGCTTATTTTCTATTTTTTGTAGGACAACAGATTTTACTACAGCTCCTCAAACAAGCAACAGCTGACAGACTCAGGGACCAGCCATGCAAACTCCAAGGCAAGGCGGAGGAATTGAAGTCTCCTGCAGTTACAAGGATATCTAAATTGACTTTTCACTCCATATTAATCACTTTGGTCTTTTTACAAATATTTCATTTTTTACATTAATTTCACATATTTAACAAGGCAGAAAATGACCGTGAAGTGCTTTGGAGACCTGGAGATGATCACCTTCAGACCTTTACAGTTCTGGAGGCCAGACCAGAAAGTGAATGTCTCTGCAGGGACTCCCTGCTCGGTCCTGATCAGGAACCTGGCATTGCTGCAGGGTTTGAAGCATCCTTGCTGCACTCATGGGCAGCAGCCCAGGAGCTGGTGACAACCAAAGGAGAGGAGAAACAGTGACCTGCAGATTGCTATTGTTAACAAGGTGATAACCTGTGCATTAACTTTATAGAGTTCATTGTTACATCTTGCCTGTTTGGAGCTTTATTTTTTTTTTTTTTGGTCTGTTTTACTGGAGTCACCAATAAGATTTTCATGGCTAGATAGCTAACCTATGGGCTAGCCTGCCTTAATCTTGCATACCTTGCTCCAGCTACTTAATCTAATAGTAATAACTGAAGAACCCAAATGAAAAATTGTTACGGCTCTTAAGGGAGCCTTGAGAGTTACAGCTCATGATCTGGATCCACCCAGATTGGGAAATCATAGCTGAAGCTTTGGAAAAAGTGCTCTAAAATTACAATAACTGAATGAACTCAGTAGTTTTATTCGTTTACAGGAAAATCCAAGGAGGAGGAGCAACTTGAGAAAAGGCAGCTAGCCCTGGTGTTGAGCTGATGATTTCAGCAATGGCCTATTAAGCAATTTAGCAGGAATTTAGGAGGGAGGGTCTAATAAGAAAGGAAGCAGAAAGGGGGGATTGAGGCAGGCAGGAGACTAAATGCTGTCAGTAGCTAAGGAGTTAAAATTTGAGAGAACTGGGGGTTAAGCATATATATGTGTAGACCTGAAATGGGATAAAGTGTAATGGATTGTAAGCTACTATGACTGAGCCACAGTGGAAGTAACACTGGAGAGCAACGTTAGCCATGTTAACAGCCAAAACTTAACTGCTAAGCCTTGCAGTCCTTTAAAGAGAAAATCATAAAAATCATATATCATGGGTAAGGATGGTAAAAATCTGCACAGAATGTTATAAATGATCACAAACAACTCTGTGTAATTCTCCCCTTCACTGTCCCCCACAGCTGTTTAGCTGCCTCCACACAATCCCAAGCCCAGCTCTGATACTGCACAGCTGCATAACCTTGGGCCAAACTTCTGAGCAAACCGCTAAGTTATGAGACAGCCTGCAAGAAGATAAGAAGGGCAAAAGCAGGGGGAGGAAAACTGAGAGCTTTGGGTCAGATCAAGCCATTAATATCTACAGCAAAAACTGGATAAAACTGGGTTTGAGCATCCCAACCATATGTTGACCTGCCTCAGAAATGTCCAGCAATAGCATTAGCCACACACCTGAGCTACATCAGGTGGTAGTTACATCAGGATAACTAAGAACAAGATATGCTGTGTAACAGACTGGAAAAGTGAAAGTGTGTGAAATTCTCACAAGGACTGGCAGACTCAGGGCACCAGGGGACCCGCTCAGCCTGCAGTAATCAATAAACTCAGAGGCTGCCGAGGCTGCCCAGGGCCACCAGCACGAACAATCATCAATAGCTGTGATCACTACTACCTGCTGTGAAGAACGGCAGCTGGGCTCTTCAGCACTGCATGCTGTGGGAGCTTCTAAAAGAGAGCCTGAAGGGGGTGTCCATGCTCTGCTCTGCAGCGGCCAGGGGTTGTTCGGTGGTGTTTGTGCTGGGGGCGATGCAGGTAGGTCAGGGCTGCTCTGTGCCAGACAGAAAACTCCTGGGTTAGATCAGTTTAGAGGTTCAAGGAAGCAACAATGCTGATTGGAGCCGGGTGGGGCACAGCCCAGGGGTTTGTGCCTAAGCATCCCCCTGTGCAAGAAGATGAGGGGAGGCTGGGAGCTGAAATTTCAAACCTCACAGAGTTGGTTCAGGTTCTGGAGCAGCTCTGCAGTTCACAAATGTATTAGGCTATAAGAGGCAGGAGATGGTGGGGACTGAGGGTCATTCGTGAAGTTGCTTTGGGGCTAAAGAAAAGAAGATTAATTTATTCTCTCAAATTGGAAAAAAACCAAACAAAAAACCCCAAACAAAACAACAAAACATTTCCCTCTCTCTCTTTTTTTTTTCTATCTGTTTTTTTTGGTTGTCTTGGTTTGTTTTTTAATAAAGAAGATTTTTTCCTCTTCCTTGCACCCAGAATCCCAGCACACAGCTCTTGATTTCAACTGTTTAGCTTGGCCATGCTTTTTGTCTCTGCTAAGACTCTTCCAGCAGTGGATAGAAAAGCTACCCAAAAAGCCAGCAGGCCTCGGGTCCATCCTGCTGCCCTCCTCTGAGCTGGCCCTACATACAAAAGTGGAAAGCTGTTGGGGTTGCATGGTGACAGGCAGCAGTGCAAATGTTTGGAGAAGATGGGAATTATCAGATGGGAACCGGGTGAAGGCAGAGCGGGTACGTTTGGGGCTGAGAGGGAAGAAGGGACGGAAATAGCTCAGTTCTTGTATTAACTGATAACATTGAGCGCATTAATCAGCGAGTGAAGCTCATCCCTTACGCTCTCCAGGGAGTGACAGATCATCTGAGGGCTGTCCAGGAGCTCGATGCTGTGGGTGTAGGGCTCGTATTTCACCGAGAAGGGCCGCTTGATATGTGCTGCGTAGCTCCTGCAAGGGAAGGGTACAGACAGCTGGGTACAAGAGATTGATCCTGAGTATCCCTCCTACCCACCACTATTTGCCCAGGAAGATCACAACAGTTTAATGCCTCCTTTAGGCAGAGTTTCCACGTTAGCACAAAAGCTCTGGTTTCCCACCTTTTCAGCTCCACAGGACTATAGTAGTAGTTGAGATCCCTTCTGTTCATCAAGGAAGACCATGAGTATCCCTGTGAGTTTCTGTGGGCTGAAGACATAAGCTTGTACCGAACCAGAGTGTACACTGAAGTGGTCACCCCCATGTCCATTGCCAGGCATCCTCTGCTTCAATTTCTTTTTCACAAAATGCCAAGGAGATTTAGAAGCTAATTTCAGGGAAAGCCCATGGTATTATAGTATTATATTACTAAATCCTTTCTGACATTCATTTATTGACTAATCTCTACTTGGGGAGGGAGAAACTAGCTGTGTGCCATCTTAAGGATAGATTTGACAGGCAGTGGCTCAGACATGAACTAGAGGATGATAATAGCATCACCAGAGACTTGTGCTTGAGCAAAGATGCAGTACCGTACCCAAAGCCAACTGCAGCCTAGATCTCACTGATGAACTTGACTTCATCTGGTATCTCTCAAGAGTAAGACCCTGTTGGTACTTTTCTAATGGAGAAGTACGTGGTCAAGGGCAAGATTTCCCCAAAGTTGCCCACATTCACTTCCAGTGCTAAGATTTGTATACTTGACGAGGTAGGGTTTTTTTAATTTTGGGGCTGTATAAATGTAGAGCTGGGAGTCTATAGTTAGGTACTCATGGCTACAATCTCATGCTGGAAAGGCCTGGGAAGATGAGGGGACAAACAGCACTAGCAATAGGCAAGCTCCTCTCCTCTGCAGAGGCTTCACCCTTTCGCTCCTGAATTGCTTAGCTTAGGCTACCCTCTTGTGGCTACCACGGGTCTGCTCTGGCACAGGGCTCGGGAAGCACAGCCCTTTCCCAGACGGTGGCAGATGTTCCGCTAGCTGGCACTTCGTGTCTGGTCCAGAATTGCAAGAGGCTGGGGGAAAACACAACAGACAGGGCCAAGGGGCAACACGGTCCAAGGCACAGGCTAATGCTGGCAGGGAGCTGCCGTGCTTGCAGGAAAACAACAAAAATGTGCAAATGAAGGGGTGTCCATCTCCTGAAAGATGTGATTTATCTCGGTTCTACCAGGCAAGGTCCAGCTCACCTCTCTCGTTAACGCCATCAGCCACAACCATGACTCATAGCACAGCTGCTAATGGCTAGAAACTTGCCTTCCAACGTGGGTGTGATCACCTTTTGAAGCATATAAATATGACATGGGTACTTGGAAGGGCACTGGGGGAGTGTACCCTCTCTGAGAAAATAGGCTTTTCTTGAGTGATATCACTGATAGTCAGGTCCACGGTGGCAGCTGCCAGTAATGCAAAGGATACAGATGCTTTAATGTTTTCACCTCAGAGAGAAACATCTGTGTGGTCTCTCAGCTCTTTAAAGAGGACCATTTACAGTCACAGTCAAGCTTGCCACAGTCAAGACCCTCTAGCCTAATCTTGGCTGTGTATGTGGTGTATATTTCCCTTTTAAATGCAAGGAAATGACTCATTAGGCAGCAGTTGGGTTTTTTTAAAGCAGCCTAGTGTGTGTGAGGACGGGCTCCCCAGGTGCTTGCTTTTGAGCAGCTGGACCCCAAGTTGTGTGAACAGTGCAAGTGAGGGTAATAAAAGCAGAAGTTAAAATATAGCAGTCCTCGTAATGTATATTAAATACCCCTCTTGAAGGAACTGCAAAGTCATGTACATCATGTTCACCTCATCCTGTCTCTTTCCTAAGCTAAGATAAAAATGGTATAGGCAAAGTTTTCCTCTGTCAATCAAATGTTAAAGGACCGAGCTTTTCTCCTATAGGCAATTCTCAGTATGACCAAGAAAATGCTCTTTTGAACAGATGTCCATGGGTGGAGCTGGCCTTTACCATCCTGTTCACAGTTCCGTGGGGTGGGGAAACACATTTACAGGGGTGGGATTCTGTCTGGTGTTTGCCAACCCTAGGAGGCAAAAGTTCCTTTTTTCCCCTGGATAAATCTATTCATGCCAAGCAAATCTTTTTTGTTTGTGTATGAGCTACTAATGATGCCTGGGTTTGGTTGTTTTTCTGAGTTTTTATTTTTTCCTGCCTGTTTAGGTCTTTTTCCCGGTTGAACAATAAATAGGTAAGTTGCACAGCAGCTGCTCAGAAAGACAAACATCTTTCTGCATCCAAAATTCAGAGAATGCCACCATTTTGAGCTCTTCACTATTTTTCTAAAACTTTAACCCACAGAGCAAACTTTTACATGATGCAGAAGCCTGTGTTTCAGAAGGACATGTACTGGCAAGATGCTCCCAAGAGGGAAAACCAGTACTTGACCTATGCCACTTGGCCCTTCTGCAGCAAGTTAGCAGAGAGGGTCCTGGTGGGTGGTTTGGGTCTCCAGTTTCTGGACCACCTCTGTTATGTTGCTTGGTCTCCCCTGGCAACTGGAGATGGTCTGTAACTGCTGTCTGTGAGACCTAGGCAGACTAGCTAGATCTGTCCCTTCTCTTCCTCCCTCGGTCTTATTCCCAAGAATGCCTTCCATTCCATCCCACTCCTCCACACCCATGACCTGGAGTCCAGCAGATTTTGTCAGGGCTCTTTGGACGTAATAGGAACTGGAAATTCACTTAACCCTTAAAGACCTGACAAGAGTTTCCAGAGCAATTCTGAGAACTTGAACTGAAAGCAGCCATAATGTCAACACTTATCTCAACGTATTATATTTTCATTTCCTTCTGTTTGGGTCTCTCTCACTGCCCAGTCCTACCTCAATTTGCTTTTGGCATCACTGAAGCTTTCAGACACAAAATAAACAGGCTGGTAGTTCTGGTCCTGGTAGGGCTGAACAGCAGCAGCATCGGGGTCGAAATCCCGCACCTCTGGTTCATCTGACAAGGAGTGCTACGAACACAGCAGAAAAATGGCAGCATAAAACCAAGGGGATTGGAGGGCACATATGGGGTAAACAGAGATGGAGAACAGATTGGGTAAAGTCACTGGAGAGGCGCTGAAACAGAAGGTGTTTTGGTTTATAGGGTCTAGAGCAGAGAGGCAAATTATGCTGGGACTTACTATGAGCTCCCCATAGGAAGACAGGAGTCCGGCTCCGTAGGCTTTGACTATTCCATTCTGTCTGCAGAGCCCAAACTCCACTGTAAACCAGTAAAGCTGTGAAAGGAAAAGGGAAAATTCCTGGGAGATACAGCTCCTCATCTGCATCTCCCTGTCACTTCTGAGTGCTTACATCACAGCCAGGGTCTGGGGCTATTTAAAGGAACAGGTGCCTGAGACTTTGTCCCCTCTCCATACCCCGCACCCTTTGCTGCCAGAGAAAAGTGCTAAACTAAGTTGCTGCTACACCAGGACAGACGGAGTCTGCATCCCTGGGCTTGTCCCCTGCGCACCCAGCTGCTGTGTGATGCTGCTGTTTGGTGCCCTTGGAGCAGGATAGGTCACCTTGCTGAGGGAGAGCCAAAGGAAGTGGATGTCATTTAATCCCATCCCAAAGAGTTCCAGCAGTGCTGCTGTTAGAAATACGATGCTTGGTGATACTACTGGTGCCCGAGAAAATTGGGTTAATGTGCAAGCAAGCTCTGCTGTTAAACTGATCTCTGCTCTGCAGTCATCATGAAAAGAGCAGTGCTGGGGCAGCTCAGGTGGGGGCTCTGAGCTTGCAAATCTTGAAGCATAGGCTGAACCTGTCCCCTTGATACCACAGAAGTGCTGCTGGAGGAGTTGGGCCCCCATCCAGCAAAGAGGCAAACCTACCGTTGCTAGTTTCTCAATTTCTTCATCAGTTGCTCCCAGAGATGCCAGCCCAATGTCCTAGGAAGAGAAGGGAAGGAACAAACATGAGATTTGGTCTGCAGGCCTTACACATTTATTGCTCTGTTTTATTGCCTTGAGACAACAGATATTGCTGTCCCACAGTGCCATGCACCTGATGGGACTTCATTGTGCTCAGGCTAAAAACACTTTGCTGCAGAGTCAGTGTTAGGGTTCTCAGTCCAACACTAGGACTCTGGAACATCATGTTTAATAAGATTTTTTCTTATTAGAAAGGTTTAGGTGGCGACACTGGGGTTTGGGATCCCACCTGCTCTCTTAGGGGCGAGAAAGCAGAGGGCCACCTCACCTGAGAGAACTGGGCAAATGTCTTGTCAGCCAGCATCGGGACGTGCCCCAGCAGCTCGTGACAGCAATCCCTGCCGGTGTGAGGGCGGAAAGGAGGAAAACACAGTCAGCAGCCGACAGAGTGTGTCTACTGGGGAGAAAGGTTAATTGCTGGCCAGGTGAGAGATGCAGGCGGGGGAGGCCATGGGGACCAGGCAATACTCACGGCTCAGGGGAGTGCATGGGCGAGGACGCGTGGCGGATGTACTGCGTGCACTGGAAGACACGGAAGGCCAGGCTGGCGAGGAAGTCCCGCGCCGACAGCAAGCCAGCCACTGGCCGGAGCTGGAAGCCGGTCCTCTCTGAAACAGCACATACCATCTCTGTGAGGAGCATGGCCCATGGGTTGTGCTGTTGTCCTGTGGTCTCAGCACTGGAAATTAAAGGGCTTCTTTTATGTCAAACCTGATTTTTTTGCCCCTACTGGGGAAAAACATCTGCTCCTTAGCTGCTCAGTGGGATCATTTCACTATGGGCTCGACCTTCAATTGCAGCCCACTGTTTTTAGCTGCAGTCTCCACCACTTGGGCAATGCGCAAGCCACCAGATCTCCTCCAAAATCTCAGCTCACACACTCCTCCTTTGGGTACAGGCTTCTGATCTGTAGCTAACACCACTGCACTGGAGTCCTGGCAGACCCTCAGCCTGGTCCGCCAGGCTCATACCCACCTTTCAGGAAGCGGGAAACCTCCTCCAGCTGAGGGATGTTGTTCTCATTGTAGCCACAGAATTTCTCCAGTAGACTGAAAGCTTCAAGGTACTCCTTGCAGGCATGGGTAGGGTACAAGCTCTTCAGGGTGCTGTACACCTCCTTCCTTCAGGACAAGAGTGGCATTCATTCAGTGGCTTGATATGTCTAGTCCTCTCCTGTCACAGTGTTATGCATTACCAGGGACCCAGGCCTCTAGGCTCCTTGTCCTTTTGCCTTTCTCCACCACTAAGTGTCTATCTCTGCACATTGATAGAGGTATGTAAACATACAGACACACATTCAAATGAGCCTGCAAAGGCAGCAGCTGTATCTGCACAGACCTATTTCTGACTTGAAGGTATATGAAAGGTATTAACTGGAATTAAAATATTCCCAGTAGGTAAACTCCTGAAGTTGCGCTGTGAAGACAGTCAACAGAACCAGGAGATGACCTTGTTGAGAAGCCTGTGTACTCAGCTCATATGAGTTGGCCTTGTTTTCAGAGACACTCCTGTAGCAACACTCCTGGAAAAAATCATCCTCAAAGGAAGTGTCTTCCTAAGTGAGGCCAGGGAGGTACCATGCAGATATTCACCTCGGGCCTCTTCTTTCTGCAGCTATGATAACGGCTCTTTGTTTGGAGGCTGCTACTAACTCAGGACTCTTAGAGAAGTGGGACTCTAAATTATCTACCTTGCTCTCTGCGGAGGAAGCTCCTGGGGGCTGCAATGTGAAAGTGCTGTTGATGCAGCCCCAAGAAAGCAGGAGACAGCATCACTGCTTTGGAGGTAGCTTGCTCTCTCGGATGCAGCCCTGCCATAAAATGCCATGCAATGTGTCACTGGCTTTTATAACAAGCCACTAAGTAGGATGCTTGCACTCCTGATACATTTTTCAAGATGTCACACCCTAACTGTTTGGGTTTCGATTCCCAGCTTCTAGGGTGAAGCCAATAAATATCTGTGATCAAATCAGCACTCACCACGTAGCGATCTCCTCTGCTGTGTACTCCACATGCGGGATTGGGTCCCCACTGCAAGGCAAAGGCACCATTACTGAGCAGAGCACATGCCAGCTCCTCTTCCCTTTGAGAAGGAAGCACTTTGGAGAAGCTCTGCATGATGCTCATCAATCTTCTTTAAACCAAACAAGGGGGTGACAGGAAAGACAAAGCCTTAGTACCGGGTCAGTTGTACAGGTGCAACAAGTACAGAGACATGAAGAAAAGCATTAGTCTAGTTAGAGATTATAAATGATAAAGGGATGAGAAAGACTTTAGCAGGAACAACATTTACCAGAAAAGGGAAAAAAAAAAAAAGAAATTTTGTGTGAAAATAAATACATTTCATCTGCCTGAAATTCAGGGAGCTGGTAGCTCCAAGAATGAACCAGTGTCTGGGAAATAAAATGAGCTAAGAAGGAAAGCTAAGTGCATTTGAACTGCAAAAAAATATATTATAAGTAATATTAAGGATGGCAAGAATGGAAAATGTTAACACTGATGTAAGTGGGCACTAAAGAAGACTGACAATTTTGCTTTTTCTCATCATAGTTAGCAATTGTATTTCCTAAGTCTTTCTATTCTCTATTTGAACAAGTGAGGTATTCATATATTACAGTGTAAAAGCATAGTTCCTTTTCCATTAACAGCCTGAAAAGACACTACACAGTGGCTCACAAATACTATCCTGCAGGTGAGATGTAAGAGAAGACATCGCAAACTGGTGTGTTAGGACAGTATTTATTGCTGTCACTGGGACTCATTTGTTGGCACAATGACTTTCTGTGCACCTAGTATTCATACAGGATAAAAACTCTGGTGTCCATATTCTGGATTTCAAATCAGCAAAGAACATTAAATCCCACAGCAGAAAACTGTGCTGGCATCTCACCAGTTGCAGGGATAGCTAAGGAGATCCATATAATTTCTGTAGTCTGCTTTCAGCACAGCTCATCTACACCTGAAGTCCTGCTCAGAGAGAGAGAATGCTACAGTGAAAGGCAGTGTCACTGAATAGGATCTAGGGAATATCTTACAAATCTAACTGAATATTAGAGCTCTGTTTGATGTTGTAATGAACAGACTGAGTCCTATCACTGCATAAATCAGAATAGAAGTATTAAGTGAAAGACATAGTCTTAAATCTATATAAGACAATGTTGAAAGCATTACTGGAATCTATTTAATTTATCAGACAGAGTTAGGAGGTGAACCATTTAGTCTATAAATACCATCATAGCCAAAAAAAAAAAAAAAAAAGAAAGAAAAAAATCTGATAGTAGTGTTTAATCTAGCAGATGAAAGGCATGTATGTTCAATTGGGTAAAAGCTAAAGCTATCAAAGTACAGTTTAGAAAGAAAACCCACATTTTTTCCTATTGTTCATTGGAACAATGGTTCCAGTGAAGCATTGGAACAAATTTTCTGAGCACGTGGTAGCTTTTCCGGTACTTGAAACACTGAAGTCAAAACTAGATGCCATTCTAAAAGAGATGCTACATTCCAAAATTAAATTTGAGGTCTGATGGATGTGGCTCTTTTATGCAGGAAGTTTATTCTTATTATATCTGTATTGATGTATGAATTAATAAAAACAGATCTTTTTTAATTAAGATGAGATTGGAATGGATAGAGAGAAGAGAGACAAAAAATGAACTGGAAAGGCTGAACGGGGAGACAAAACATAAAAGAAGTGTCACACATGTAGTACAATGATTCCCAACGGGTTTATTGACATGTCATTATCCCTGCACAAATGTTAGGAAAGAGACTTACTGCTTATAGTGAAAAGCAATCTCTGCTATTGATTTCCTTCTCTGGCGATATACTTGGTCAGAGTAGCCCTGTGATGGCAAATAAGAACAGAGATGGGATTTTTAATCAGTTACTAAAATTTTTCATCCAAGAAAGTTCATCACTGGGTGGGGAAACTTCTCTCAAGGTGGCATTCTCACTGTAGTTGCCTGATCAGCTACACTAATAGGTGTTCTCCAACTCCCTGCTTCTGTGGGACAACTCAGGAGTTCAAAGTGTGGGTATGCCCATACAGACTAACTCACCGGGTGATCCAGATCCAAGTCAGGGTCAAACTTGGTGACCAAATGGTGGCACTTGTCCAATTCACAGATTTTTCTGGGAAACCAGTGAACTGTGGGGAGAGAGAAAGTGACAATCTGTCTGTGAAGTGGAGATGGAGCATTCCCTAATGAGAAGGGATTGTGAGGCTAAGATACATCTGATCTCGTGTGCCAAATACACACACACATGGCCCAGCAGTGCCTTCTGGGCAGTAATTCTACAATCTAAATGATCTTTGTTCTACAGTCACGTCTAATGTCATGATCTGCATCTCGTGTCTTTCCTGCCCATCTCTCAGCAGAGTATTTTGTGATAAAAATAAAGGAGATGAAAATTGAATTTTACTGAAAGATTCTAGACTTCACATTACACTGGAGTAGGGATGGGGAGCTCATTAGGAGACGTGTGAACAAGCAAGGAATTCAATCTCCTGTTTCTATTTTTTTGATCTGTTACCAGAAGAATGGGCTATGAACAATCGAGTCTCTTGAGAAATGGACAAGCAGGGAAGTGGCTTTCAGGATTCAGGTGTCCCAGAGGCAGTCTTTTCTGGTTTACTGAAATTTAGCATACAGTAGCCCTTTCCCTTTAGTGGGAATAACAAAGTTTCTACAGGGAGAGCTCAGCCTCTCCTCACAAGTGAAACAGTTTGTAAGTTCCTTACATTTGTCTTCCTTAGTGGTCCTCACATCTTCTGCTACCCTCTTGATGGAGCTAATGAAAGTGTTGAGGTCAGAGCTGTGGACTTCGCAGCGCACAAAGTATTCCAGTTCAGCGGTCCCTTCACGGGGCTTTCGGCTAAGCCTGGTCTCCAGGTGGTGAATTTTAGCTTCAAATGTCTTTTGGGACATGGAAAGGAAGAACAAAGCCATGAAGCAACACTTGAGATACCTGCTGCTCCCACCCAAATATGTCCATATGGATACATAGAATCAGAATGGTTTGAGTTGGAAGGAACCTTAAAGATCAACTAAAGTTGCAACCCCTCTGTCATGGGCAGGGACAATTTACACTAGACCAGGTTACTCAGAGGTCCATCCAACTTCACCTTTAACACTCCCAGGGATGGGGAATCCACAGCTTATCTATGCAACCTGTTCCAGTGCCTCACCATGTTCACTGTAAATTTTTTTTCCTAATAGTCAAAGTAAATCTACTCTCTTTAAGTTTGAAGACATTCATCCTTGTCCTGACACTACATACGCTTGTAAATAGTCCCTCTCCATCTTTCTTGTAGGCCCCCTTCAGATACTGGAAGGTTGCAGTTAGGTCACATCAAAGCCTTCTCTTTTCCAGGCTTAACAATCCCAGTCCGGGATGGATTCCTCTTGTCGTTTAGTTCGTGCACTTCTTATCCCTCCAGTATAAACGCATTCACCCATTAATTCCACAGTTTGTCCTTCTGCACAGGCAGCCCCTTGGGCTGGTCAATAGGTAGCAACAGAAGACTTCCACAGTGGCAAAGAAGACCTCATCAAGAGATAAAGCTGATGTGGCAAAGTGGCATTTCTCATGGCCCCCTTTCCTTCCACCTCCCACCCAAGACCAAGGTGGGGTTTGGAGGGGTGTGGTGGGGGGTGAAGGGCCTGCCCGGGCGCGGCCGGCGGCGCGGCGCTGGCCGTGGTGCTGAACGGCGGGGATGGCATGACCCGCCCTCAGCAGCTTCATTTTGGGCTCACTGTCAGAACTGATGTCGTCTGGGCTCGTTATTCCTCTATGGAATAAGAAGGGGACAAAATGGAGTCTACAGCCTTTCAAAGGGCCCTGGTAGATTTTTTTTTTAGCTCAGTGAAAACTGGCTGCACAAGCCCAAGTCCCTGGGCAATGGCCCAACCTTTCCAAAGTCCCTGCAAGACCTTTGATAGAGGAAGGGACACGATTTCTTTTGTTAATCAGAGGCAAAAAGATGAGAAGGAACAGATGGGATGCCACAGGTAAATTAAATTTAGGATTGTGTTTTTTGATGTACCTACCAACTTCACTATTACATTGTCCCCTCAACAATCGATACCTTTGCATTAATCTGACAGCTGTGATTGCATTACCTATGCTTTAGCTGCATGTAACACATACAGAAGAGTGAAACCAGCTTCCCTGAAGCCTGGCTCATGATGAGGCAAATGTCATTATGCCCGTCTGCTTTCATATCTTGTACCTGCATTGCCAGAGGGATCTGGGAAATGAATCTTCCTCTGTTGGGGCTTGACATGCTTGTCTTTTTATTATATTTACAGCTTCCTCTGTGACAAGCTCAAAGAGCTTTTTTGCTCCAGGATGAAACAAACAATATTTGAACATAAGCTGCCCCAGCTCCTCTCTTGATGTTTTGATATTATTTAAATTACAGAGTTTAAATGCAGAGTAACATAAAATCTACCAAGAACAAGAGCCCACACATCTATGTTTCATACCCACTGTGCAGCCTGTTGAATGTCACACTGATAGATTTTTCATGCTTTATCTGACATTTGTACACTTCTGGGAAGGGTACCCCAATCATGGCAACACCAAGGGTTTTGTCTGTAAAGTTTTTCATAGAGATTCTTTCAGTCTTGAGACAAGAACCATATGTTTCCCAGAAAACAGCTTTTCTTGCAACAGTCTTCTCAGAGGCGATGCAAGATATTTTGTTACTCTTGAAAAACTTAAACATTTTTCATAGGAGTATCAGAGATAACACTACATGGGCAATGAATAACTGGAATGCCCTACAATTTCAGGGAAATATCCCCCAAAGGATAAGTATACTATTTGTAGGTTAACAGCTCTTAAGTAGTGGGTTTACTGCATAGTGCATAAGGCCCCGAATAACCTGCTGTGACTGGACTTGTTCTGAGCAGGAGGTTGGACTACAGACCTCCAGAGGCCCCTTACAAGCCACAGAACAGATTGTTAGGAACAAATTGTCCTCTGCCATCACAGCTGAAGTCAATGAAATTAAATTACCATAGATAAAACACATCTCAGAACCTCAGTTTGCAAAATGCTTTTGAATCATTCTGGATGAAAATGTATATGCAAGCTTTGATTACTGTTTAAATAGGTAGCAACTATTTCCCATGGAAAGACCACCAGTCTTTCCATTCATGGTACTGAGATCCTATATAATGCAACAATATATTGCTGGCTAGGGGGAAAAACCTCAGCAGTTTTCTTTGGTATTAAAGGCATATACAGGATGCATCTCAGGGGGAGGGGGAGGAATCCAACAGAACCTGTAACATGTGAACCAAATTAATCCTTGAAGTAAAGAGGAAATTCTGAAATCAAGATACAAGTTTTACACCCAGGGTGAAGTAGATCCTGTAACTATTTGACCAAGGACTAGTGTGTCAATGCCATTCAGAGGCTGTTAAAGCCTTGACCCACAAGTAAGGTGAGTTTGATCTGTAGACAGGTAGGGTACACAGCTTGCTTTGAATGTGGGATTAGAGCCCTTCACATGAAGTTGAAGTGATGAGTAGTGGTGAGGGCCGTCAGAGTATACTATAAGCCAAAAGGATGTGGACTGGATGTATGAAACTGTGTGGTTGGATCCAATAATTAGGCAAAATCAAGCCCAGAGTTTAACAGCACTGCAAGACACAGGTATGCCTCATTCTTAGTGATGGCAAGTGAGGGCAGATTGGGATATGAGTGAAGAATAACTGTGGGGACATCAGACTGATCATTTCCAGTAGACAGACCTAGTCTGATTCTTCTTTATTAGGCTTAAGTGATATTTCTCACAGAACAGTCATGAAACCTGAAGTGTATTCCTTGACTACCATACAACAGGTTAGCTACTCACCTCAAATACCTTAAGTACACGGGACAGTGGTGAAGTCTTGGCTCCCTTGAGCATGAAGAAGAGGTTCAGCATGGCTCTCCCATCCTTCTCCTCAAATACAATGGTCTCTGTAGACTCTGCAGCATCAGTTGCTGCAGCTGCAGCTTCTCTTTCCTTTCTGGCATCCTCAATGAGGCTTTGCCGTCTTCCAATGAACCGTGGAGACTGAAGGCAGAACAGAAGGAGGGATCAGAGACATCCCCAGTAGCTGGATGAGATATGACAAATACATTGTAGCAGAGGAAGCAGGGAGAAGTTGGATTGACTTGCCTGGCTTTGTAGAGGAAGATCTGGTGATGAGGACTGAGGTTTCAGAACTGAATTTTCAGAAATGTGCAGCTTTAGGAAAAAAATCTGTGTAAAATACCTTTTTAGCATGACTAGAGAGTGGGTTTCTTCCCTCACCTTCCCTAGCAATAGTTTTCAATATCCTTCAAAAAACAAAAATCATAAGCAATCTTACATAGCTTTCAGGTGTCTGATGAACTCAAGTGGAGAGGCATTAGACAAACCTGAAGTCATCTGAGAAAAGATATTTTGTAAGGGACAGCTGAAGCCCACAGCTGTGGCCTGGCCAGGAAACAGGAATTGTTTGCAGGTGTATTAGCAGGGCAGCTAAGCTAAACTGCTCCCAGGATCCAATATGACATTTTCTTTTGATATTAAGTGGATGCTTGCCCACTGAAGTGTAATTGGAACCACATCCATATACCCCAGAAAATAAATTCCTCCCAGTCATCTAGACATTTGTTTTGTCCCAACAAACTCCTGCAGATTTCTGTTATTTGGGATCAAACCTAAAATGCTGCAACTCTGTGCCTGAGGTCGTGTTAGGTCACTCGCTTTTATTTATAGTGAACTACACACTATTTCAATCACCACTGTTTCTTTTGTTATACAAATAGCTCATATACCGACTTATTTGTTCTTTGTCTTTTTACAACCAGTTTTCCATTTAGAGCCAGCTCAGATGCTTCCAATTTCTATGTTCAACACACAAACCAGATGACAAACCCCAAGAACTTGCTAGAAGAAACATGGCTAAGCACTGAAGAAGGACCAGAGTGGGACTGGTTGCAGCTTTCCTTCTGGTTACATTGAAAATATTCAGAAAAGATAGAGATACTAACCAAGTAGTGCTTTCCCTCCCTTGTGAAAATTTAGAGAGTGTTTTCCTTTTAAAAAAACATTAGTTCATTTTCTGTCTGATTTTCAAAGCCTACTATCAATAAGTAATGCTTCCTGTTCGATGCTTTAGCAGCATAAAGCCAACACTTTAAATGCAACCTCAAAACTGCAGCACATTGAAGCACCAGCCACTGCATTTCTATCTGGTCCTTTTTTAGTAAAGATACCCCTCTGAAATTACGTTTGCTGATCCACCCTTTATTCTTTTATTCCTAATGGCACAGAAAATCACATTCTAACAAATAAACATAGATTCCTGCTTGTCTAAATTGGTGGTATTCGTGCCCAGAGAGAGCAGATATCTAACAAGTGACCTCAGCCATAACTTTTAAAACCTTGTGAGCATGTGCTCAGCTTTAAACGTGTGTTTTACATCACTACAGTGTTTAAAGCTAAGCCAGTATTTACTTTAAAGTGCCTGCAATAAGCAGGGCAAACAGACCTGTGCCAGGAGCAGAAAATGGTCTCCCCAGCGACTCCAAGCCAGGCAGCGACAATGCCTAACATGCTCTGTCACACTGTGCCCTGAGGCACAGGATTTTACTTCTGAGGTGGATAAGAGGAGAGGAGGGAAATTATATCCCCATATTTAGGCTGTAAATCAGGTTGAAATCCAACTTGAAGGAGTTTAAAAGGCAAGGCTTGTGTGACTGGAAAGCTGCACCATGAGAGGCAGCTTCAATCACTCAGACACATGTGCTGAGACTGGGTGGCCTCTGGAAGGCAGAACTGAGGGATTTCAGTCCCTGTATAGGAGTCCTGCAAATTCCTTAGCTCCATGATGTTTTAGGTGCTAAATTAAAACAAACAAACAAAAACCGCCAAACGAACAAAACCGAAAAACACCACTAAAAGGCTGAATTTTGTTTGGGAGAAGAGGGCTGGAAGAAATCTGACTGCCTGCTGCCTACTCTGTCAGGTGGAAGCTGCCTGGCAGTGCACTCCCCATCTCATTTTTCTCTCCTTTGCCCCTCACATTTATGCTCATTGGGGTATTACCTCCTTTTGCTGGAAATTAGGAATGTGGCATAATATATAATAGCCAAACTGATCTCATGATAAATGCCTTCCCTTCTTCCAAAAGCACCATTGTATGGTACTTTCAAATTGCCTTGCAGACTAGCTCCCTGAGTGCATATCTGGCTACAGTGAGAATTGTAATTTGATTTCACAAAGCATTTATTTGCCTAAGCAGGGCCTGAGTCTGATATGGTCATTCACCTCTTTAGAAGGGTTAGTTTGCACCTCTTATGAAGGGTTTGTTAATTTTTCCTTCTTTCAATTTGCTGAAACTCAGAGTGCCCAGCCTGAGTAGTGTCATTAAAACACCCTGTTCAGGGTTACTTTGTTTTGGTTTTTGTCCCCTGGCTCAGTATTTGCAGCAAGGAGGAAGGATTGTAAAGACCGTTTTCCTCCTGTCAACGTGGGGACAGTAACATCCTACCCCTGCTTCCCTGGGCACTCCTTCCTGCTGGTTTGGCTCCAAATGGCTGTTTCCTGCCTACCTCTGTGTGCTCTGTAACCAAACCCAGCTCCAGCTACAATCCCAGGGTCTCTTGCAAAAGCTATTAGCAGCAGAAAAACTTGATATGTAACAGATTTTTCCATGGTGAGAGTTTGATGTTTGGCTGGCTCAGCTGACACATAAAATACCTGCTGCTGTAGACGAATTCTGGGATTGCAAAGGTCTGGCTTTTTTCCCCTTTTTGCACAGTTTCCCCTGGAGCACAGTTGCTGTTCCCTCAGGGTAAATGGCAAGGGAACCCCCAGACCTGCTGGAAGTGGTGTGATGGTGGGCAAGGGGTGTGTGGCTGATATCCATGGTCCCACTAACAACACGAGGGCCAGGAACATACGTTGTCACCTGCAAATGCAGAGTCATGCTTCTTGCCTGGTAGAAGCCAGCAAAATAAGTGACAGGGTTGTGAACATCTGTGATAGGTGAGAGCAAAGGGCAAAGCTTTTTGTGCATCCCACTCTTAAAATAATCCTCACATGTTAAAGTTCTAATTTTAGTTTGTTTGGTTGTTTTTTTTCCCGAACATTTCTGTTCACAGAACAAACACAGGCTGAAGTTTTATGTACCCCCCAGGCTGGAGGAGCTGCTCACCCCAAGCAGGCTGCCACACTCCTGTCAGCCCATCTGTTGAACCTGAATTCCTCTGGTTCCTCTGGTTCAGTGGCCCATTTCCCATAAAACACAGAGCAGCACCCCAGAGGGCGTAATAACCAAACGCTCTTCCCTTCTCCAGATGAGCATTTCAACAAGCATCTCAAATGCTGCTTTTACAAGTTGCTTGAAAAATATCAGGTTTTCAAGAACCACTTAAGTGTTCATTACTTTGCCGGAATGAAAATGATTGTTAGAGGGAAACCTTCCCTGATTTCTATTTATTAGAGAAGGCAGCTTTACCTCCTTGTTTCCTAAATGTTTCCCTTCCTTCCCAGCAAACGCCACTCTCCAAAATACCTGTCTGTCCATGTAGTGCTGATTTTAGCAAGGCAGAGCATTGCACAGGGTTAAGAGAAGGGTGGAGGAAAAAGGCAGCAAGCATAGGGGAGGGAACTGGGGACTGCTATAACTGACTTGCTGGAGTCATGCTGCAGATATCTGCCAAACACATCTGCTACCTAACGCATCTGTGTTTCTGAGTTTCCTCCTGCCAAGCATCCCCTCCTAGTGCTCCCAGTGCCACTGGCTGCTCTGGCTCCCGCAGTGTCACCTGCAGCCTGCATACATCTCAGACCAACAAGACTGTCCCATGCTGAGGGTCTTCAGGCTCGTCCTGCCTGCCAAGGCTTTGGGGTTAGGAGGTGAAATGTCCATGTCCCTACAGCCAGTCCAATGGGTTGGCCAGGCTTGGCTTTTTAAAGGCACTTGAGAGCTCATTGGAAAGTTTTCCTTTTCTTTCCCTGACAGGTTCAGATTTGGTGTGTGCAGAAGCATTCCCCAGGCTAAACACAGGGCTGAGACCACATCAGGGAGGATTGGAAACAGAAATGGGGAAAAGATGTTCTGGAAGATAAACTGTGGACACAGCAGCAGTGAGCAAACTAGTTAAATTGCCTGTGCCTTGCGTGCTGTCTAAAATAAGAGCCCCACTTTTTTATTATGCTAGAACAGGTGAAATCTCTGCAGTATAATATCTTGAAACCAGGGGATCATTAAGATTTTCAAATTCCCTCTCACACTGGGGATTCCTTGCTATTCTTGCCTTAGGTCTGTGGGTTATTCACCTTACTTTTGGCCGAGGTGGTGGGGGTTGCATTAGTTCAAGTTTTCACCCCCCTAAATGTTTGCATTTCACATGTACCAATATGTAGAGAGAACTGTTTGAGTAATTTTCCTTTGCCAGCCAAGAGCCAGGAGGTGCCCGTGTCGGTGAACTCCCACAAAGGCAATGTTGGTTCATCTACCCCTGCCTCCCTCTGCCTATAGCTATGGGACAGGCTGTGGCTTTTGGAGGGGGAGGGAAAGAAGTGGGGTAGAGTTGTCTTACCATGATGGCCTCAGCTTGCTTGGAGTCCAGCTCTGACACCGCCCTGCGGAAGCCTTTGGCTGCAGAGGTGGAGATGTTCGGGGTTGGCATCTTTGCTCTTCCACAAGCTCTGCTGTCTGCTTTCCAGCTCCTTGCCAGCTTTTTATAGGGCAGGGCTGACGTCAAAGACTCTTTCAAATCTTCTCTTCCCCTGCTACCTCCCCATCATCACCTCCCTCCTTTCTCCCCCTCAGGCTGAGAGGAGGAGGGGATGCAAAGGAGAGAAACGTGTCTGTCCCATTAAATCTAATCGCTACAAAGATTGCAGACACCCTGCCTTCACAGACCAGACAACCCCCCACCTGTTTGCCTGCACCCAAAAGATTTCTACTCTAATTTCCCCTCCCTTGCTCTCCCTCCCATTTCTGGATAGAGTTCATTCTCATTACATGTTTCTGTTCCACGCATTTTCTTCCCCAGCTTGGGAGTTGCATGAAAGGATTTTGATCTGTGAAAGGGATGAAATAAAAGGGAGAGATTTAGCCTTCTCCAGCCCTTTTTTCCCCTTGTTTGCCTTGTCATCAAGGCAGTAAAGTAATAGGAAAATAACACTGATTCCCCCAAGGCAACTGCAGGACTGGATACTGTTCTCACGTATGCACCTCCCAGTGCCCAGCTCTTGACAACGCTGTGCATTTCAGGGCTCCCCCATCACCTCAGGTCTTGATTCGATCATTTAACTCTGACAGCAGGACAGCAATCTGAGTCTTCAGAGATGAAAAAGCTTTAGGCGAAATAACCTGGAAAACCCCTCTCAGTCCTGCCTTCCCAAGGGTTTTGCTCCTCTTGCAGTAATTCCTAACAGACCAAATGCCAGTATAGGGCTGGAGTTGTGACAGCGGGTGACAGCTCAGGACCCATCCTGGGACTCCTCTTTGCTGCAAGTAAAACTGGCATTTTTCTCCTATTGGATTTGCAGCAGCTGTCCCAACCAAACAAGTGCTGTGGGAATGCATGGCCACTCTTTGTGTGAGCCACCACCATCCTGGTGACAGGCCACTGACTAGCACAAATCCCTGTGGAAGGGAAGCTGGTGGTGCTTCACCAGTTCACTGCCTGAGAGCTCACCCCAACCTTGCTGAACACAGTATTGACAGCTGGTTAGGGTCGGTGGCTCATCCTTCATGTGGTGGGATAGCTGAGTTCATGTCAGCATACCAATTTTAGCAGTGCCAAAAGCCCTGGAGGATCAACAACCCATTGACCTCCTTGAGGATGCAAAGGCCTTGATGTTTGCCATCTCCTGCAAACACCAGGGAGCAGGCAGTGTGACCAACACTGCCAGCCCCACCATGGCAGCTTGGGAAGCTGGCTGGTAGAAGTTGAAGCTGAAGTAAGCACTTGGCAGCAGCTAAAGATTGATGCAGTAGCAAGCCTATATGGATTTTAAGTCATGCAGAACATCTTCTCTTACTGTAGGTGCTGACAGCACTGTTGTTCAGCACAGTGGAAACCAGAAGAACGAGTTAAGCAGCCATTAGGGCTCCTCTCTCCCCAGCCTCTGCATCCTCCCATGTGTTATAACCTTACACAGTGTGACCAGCCCTTGCTTTTGCTTTAATTTCATCCCTAATCCCCTCTGAGTCTCCTAAATGGTCTATTTGCCCTCCGATAAACTCTGGATGCTCAAAACACAAGACAAAACCCTACTAAACTGATGAAGGGTAATGCTGCCTGGTGTTGCAGGATCTTCTTGGAAAACATTTTAGAGGCAGGTCCCAAGACACCCCACTGTGCAGAAGCTGGTCAAGGAGCAGCATTTCAGGCTGAGTCACCTCCTAGCTGCTGGAGTGGCCTTGGACACCCTCTTACTGGGGATGTGAATTAGCACAATCCTATGGCTGATTTATTTTTGTGCTGCTGGCTGAGGTGAACCACGGTAGCCGGACAGGTTGGAGTGTGGGGAGCACAGCTCTGAGATACTGGTACTCAGTTCCGATGCTGCTGCCCTACCCAGGTGTCCTGCCTGTGCTTGCTGTCACTGCACCTGTTCACAACCCTTTAGAGACCATTTTTTTCCAGCAGATGCTCAGAAGTTCTTCATCATTGCTTCACCCTGCCACTGAGAGATGGCTGTCACCTAAAGGAGTGACAGCTGTCTTCAACAGCCAGGCTCCCTGACCTGCTGAGGGTTTGATTGCGTCCTGGTTAAAGGGGACAAAGGGTTTTGTAGTCACCAATCATTTTAAACTTAGTTAAGTTAAAAATGTAGGTCACCAATCATTTTAAACTTAGCCCAGCTCCCAATGAAGTTAATCTTTCCATGAAACATTAGGATCTCATGCAGGTTGCCACCCACGCTCTCTCATGTTTCCACATTCTGCCCTGACTTTTTAAAAGCAAGGCTTTCTCAGGAATCTCATAGACAGGACTTTCAAGCAGTATGATGCTCATTCCCATGCTGGAACATTTCTGTCTTACCCCAATCACGGGCTCAGAGTGTGAAGAGGGATGTCCATCCCAGACAATCCCACAGAAGTGAATCACAGCAATTCATCCTGACCTTTACTCCAGAGGAGAGCTAGTCCTCTCCAGAGTTCAAGAGTAAAAATTCTTGGGGTTTTTTGTGTGTTTTTCAGTTTATCTTCAGTACCCTTTCTGATATTGGGGGAATTAAAAATAAGTAGTAAGTCAGTGGATAGTCAGACACAGCTCCTTGAAACAAGCAGGTGTCTATCCTAGGTTTCAGCACTGTCTTGCCCTAGGGAGACTGAATCTACTCTGCTTCCTAGTGCTTTTCACTGCATTTGTGCTTCCTTGCATGTTGGAAGTAGACCTCTTAGATATGAGTTAAAAGTAAACTAAGATCATACTGGTCATCTGAAGATAATCTATGAAGACTGGCAGGAAGAAGAATCAACCCCAAAAGCGGCCACAAAAACAAGGCTTACCTATCTTTCATGTTAGACATCAGTGAAGAGATTTTGTTAACTCCATTAATGCCAGTAAAGTTAACACATAAAAAAAAGGCAAAGGAGATTGCTCTTGCAGACACTGCCTGTTTGCTTTGTTAAAGAAGTTTTCTATGCAGTCTTATAGCCATGTGAGGCCATTTCCTGCAGTGGTGGTTTTTGACAGTCTAGGATGAAGATAGAAAGGTATTAAGGGTGGAAAGCTGTAGTTGGGCTAACTACTCCAGAATATTTAGTTAAAACTAATCAGAGACTTTGCTGGTGTGACACATTAAAATGTGAGCATTGTCAATGAAGGACCTTGCAAAGACTAGGGCAATTTCACTGAGATTTAATTCGAGAAGCAAAAAGGGACTTGGGTAGGAGGAGAGTTATAAGAATTGTATATGGATATATTTATCAAAGACAGTGTAAACTGTGGATGAATTCTTCTGGCTTGCACTACCTTTAAAATAGCGTGTAGGCTATAGAATTTCAGCACTTTTTGTTTGAGGTTTTCAGCTCAATTTTAGAATGACAAATTTCAAATTATTTGATTAATTTAGTCTCTTTTCCTTCATTCTGTTTTCTTATGTGAAATCAGAAAGAGAAACATTTTGCTAGACCTATGATTTTTGGTAACTGACTTAGCTTAAAGATCTCTTTAGAGCAGTATTTGCTAGCAATGATAAACCTAAAATCCCCCATCAAAGCAAGTTCCACTTATCCAAATTGTAATCAATTTGCTGAAAGGATAGCTTTAAAATGTCAGTTCATGTAAAGAACTGAGAAAATTGTAAAATAATAAATATGTGAACAGAGCAAGCCACACACCCTTCCTGCAGGCTGTAACATATTCAGAGATCACATATGAAAGCTCTTCTGACAAACACAGGCTTTAAAATGTTCCAATAACATCAGACAAGTTTACAAGATTATTGTATGAATAAATGGAATTTCTTTTAATATATTTTCTGTTTTCCTTTTGTCTCACTACATATTGTTTCTTCCCTTGTGAAATCCAGTACTTTATTTAAGCTCATCAGTTCTTGTACTTAGTTATCTCATCCCAAAGCCCTTGATTTTTAATCCCTTGTCTTCACACTGGTGACAAATTAGTCATACAATTCTTTTCTTCCTTAAGACCTGCTAATCTGCCACCCCCATCCCTGTCTGGTGATGAGAGTCCTGCATTGTACAGAAACAATGCCTCTGGCATGGAGGCTCCACAGAGCCAAAGTCCTGCTTTCCATGCAACCAAGGGCAAAACTTCCAGATTGCCATGAGGGATGGTAAGAATTTTTCTTTCTGAAAAGAACGGAAAATCAGGTTGGTTCTCCTGTCCAGTAGGAGCTAACAGAGGAGTGAGGTGAGAGAAACCATGTGGCAGCAGGTTCTCCTTTTGAGCAGGAATGTGGGCAGTAGGTGGATGTCCTTCCAAGCAGTTACCAGTACAGCTGCAAAAGGACAGGCATTATTTTTTTCCAAACGCTCCAGTGCAAAGCTGTTCAGCATATTTTCCACCTGTGTCCTTCCCAGGCAAAGTCACACCTTTTTGGACACCACCCACAGTTTGGACATTTCCATCTCTTTGTACATCTACATCTCTATAAACCACCTGTTTGGGTCCATGTTTAAGTTCTGCTGATATCAGACCAGACTTTGGGGGAGTGTAAGTCTATTTGATTAAACCAAGCCAAGCTTGTCTCAGCTTTTGTCATGTTTGACAAATTACCAGATTTGCTAATGAGGAAGAGAAGCCTTAGGAAGCTTTATGAAGGAAATACAACAGACAGGTGGGTTTTCATCACTGCTTTGTTTCTCACACTCCAACCATATGACCATCCTTGAATGTGTGTGGGTGCCATGTGTATCCAGCTGTGCATTTTAAGGGATTAATCTGACATAAAGAAGAAACAGCAAACACTGTTTGACACTGTTTCACTGCACTAGCCTCCAGGCAGAAAAACCCAAAAACTGGGATGCCCTGACTGTGCTTTCCTCATGGGTGAAGAAGGCCCAAAAATAATCCAGAAATGGTGTTAAGGTTTAAAGCACTGCTGGTCCTCTGGAGGCTCATTTCACCTGCCACTGGATGCAGGATTGGACATGCAGAGTTAAAAACCCAAGATATTAATGTCTTTGGCTGGATCCATGTGGTCAGTCTGTGGATCCTCAAGCACTGTGCACAATAATCACCATTCCCAAGCACCTCAGGTATGGGGACCAAGAGGAAATCCCTGTCTGCCAAACTACCATCCCTCATTGTGGGAGTTGAAGAGATATCCATGAAGTAGCCTGTAGTCTTGATCCAAATCCCAGGGTGAACCAGTGACAAAGGTACTTGCAGCTTGATAAGGGTTGGGGTTCTCTCTGGTGGCCCAGGGATCTGCAGGGACAGGTATTCTGATGTGAGGGCAAGTTGCCATCACCCATCACAACCACCGCAACCCTGACAGCCACGTGGGGT
This sequence comes from Lophotriccus pileatus, assembly GCA_035583135.1. NCBI lineage: Eukaryota > Metazoa > Chordata > Aves > Passeriformes > Tyrannidae > Lophotriccus > Lophotriccus pileatus. The sequence goes on along the minus strand of JAWWES010000168.1, from coordinate 15,190,731 downwards.
ACCCAGGGCCCCCTCACTGCTCTTTCTTACAGCCACCAACCCTCTCTCCCTCTTCCCCTCCACAGCATGAATAATTACAGTCTGCCGTAATTTTGAAGCAATTATAGGGGGGTTAGCCAGCTCCATCAAGAGATGGTTTTTTATCTTCTCCCTTCACAGCTCCATTCAACATCCCCAAGTGCCACAAAGGAGTTTAATAACCCATAATGACACCCCAGGCCTCCACATCATTGCAGTCTCGCTAGGACTGGGACAGCAGGAAGACACACAGAAAAAAAAGAGATAATTAAAATCCTCACCTCTCTCTTAACTTCACAGCCTTCTATTATCTATAAAACACAGACTTCTGTGTGCTCACGCTCTCTCACGACTGATGAGCTCTGGGGAAGGGGGGCTGCAAGCAGCAGATGATGGGTTAGCTCTTCAGTCAGGGCAGCAAGATGTTTTGTGCCACTCTGGGAGAAACGCTCTGCCATTCCCTCCACTGTAGAGGCAACCACTGGGACATGATGAGTCCCACTGCAGGGCTTGTTCTTCCAAGGCAAAGTCAAACCAGCTATACTTTCCTAGAGAAGATGGAGTAGGGCTTTGCCACCCCCTCCGATGATTTTTTGCCTCAGTGTGTGCCACTACATTTTCACACCATTGTGTACAGGATAGATCTGCTCCACAGATGCAAACCAATGGCTTCAGGATCAAGGCCAATGCCCTCAGCAGCAAAAAGCAAACACCTGCATCAGAGATTTTGCATTTCAGAAGGCCAGATTAGCCTTTAGCTAAACCTGAGAATATTCCTATGACCCACAAAAAATGTCCTTCCACCCCCAGTTTTGAAGAAAGAGGCTGGCTGGTCTCACAACTCTGTTTTCATCTGCACATTGAGATACACAGTTTGTACTCATGCTGCTTAAATTTTGCCTCAAAATCCATTGAATTTCCACATGTTGGCCGACAATGAAAATGGAATTCTGGGAAGTTTTTACAGCAATTAACTTTCAGAGGAAAATAACCTGATTTCCAGGAACACTGTGAATTGTTTGGGGAAAGGGTTTTCAGAGGGAATAGAGGCTGCTTGGATGGAGGGGAAAAACAGCATTTCCCCAGGAACTCAGAATTTAGCCCTGAGTTTTCTGAAGCAAAACCAGCAGCAATGCCTGTCTCTTTCAGGAAATGGACCTGGAACAGGCAAGTGAAGATTCAGAAATATTGTATTGATGATTCACCTGCTGCTGCAGAATCCAAAACAACCATCTTGTCTGAGATCAATGGGGAAGCACTTAAGGGCAATTTTCTCTTTGGAAATGTGAGCAGCAAGCAGAGAGCCAGGAGCAGGTGGCGGAATAAAATGCATCATCTCTTGGAACATGCCATTTTTGGTGTTGTAAAATTAACTGCTGACACCTCTGTCCCACTGTATTTCAACTTGTGGACAATTTCTTTAATGAGATCATCAGGGAATGTCACCTGTGTGCAGAAAGGTAGCCCACATGTATTGCAACAGGTCTTTTCCAGCACCACCAATATGTGGTACCAAATATTTTACTCATAGTTCCTTGAGTTGTCTTCTTTTAAAAAAAATTTAATTAAATGCATCCATTTTGAGAAGGAAGGAAAGATTGAAGAGGATTCTGGGAGCTCCCAGAGAGGTGGAGAAACCCTCAAGAAACATAATTGTCATATGGAGATCTGGCAATAAATTTTTTAACATTGATATTGACAGTGAATTTGCTTTTCTTGGGGGGGAAAAAAAAAGAAAAAAAAAAGAAAAAAAAGAAGGTTATACAGGTAAACGACAGCCTGAAGACATCAGAAACATTATGACAAGAATCAACTGTCCAGCACTAATCCTATTGCCAACAACGAACACAGAAAACACAGACTGACTTTCTGACAGCTCACCTCATGGCTGTGGGCAATTTGTTTGACTCACTGCTTCATTTCCTGCCTTCTGCCACCAGGCTGGTAATTGCTGTAACCTTCAGCTGTGAAGAACCAGTTAATAGTGGGCAATAGATGCAGAAGTCAATACAAATATTTATCTCTCGCCTCCTTTCATTCCTCTCACCTGTAGTCTGATTGTCCATCAGTTCTCTGCATTGCTGAACACAGGTGGAAAAGGGACTCATGCTACTGCTCATTATTCTCCTGACCCTCAAAAATCCCAGCACTAAGAGGTTTGCAGTGACCTCAATCCTCCCACTCTTGCTGTAGATGAAAAGAGAAAATTAAGGACATGTCCCCATTTCATTGCCAAGTTCATTAAGTTCCAATCCTGCTGTATTAAGTCATTCTTGAAAGCTGGCTTTGGGAAACTTAGTCTCTTCACTGCAGTGACCATGGTGTATGACATGTTTAACCCTCTTGCTCATTCACCTACACCACAGAATAAGACAGAATTTATGTAATTCATGGCAGCATCAGGAAGGAGAAAGACAAGCCTTGGTGAGAGACGCAAAGCAAGTTCCCATCACCCTTTCAGAAGGACTGGAAACACTTCACTGTGTGTTGGCATGGTCTTAGCATGGCCAAAGCTGGTGACATGGGACCAGAATGGACTTCACCCCTCAGTCACCTCTGCCTGTTAGGACCTGCACTGCAAGGCTGCACAGTGTGGCTGGGATGGGTTTCACCTGCTCGTGATCCATTACCCAGAGTGCTGTTTTCCCCTTAGCTTCCTGGCTACCTATCCCTTGCTGGTCTTTGTTTCATTTGTGGAAGCAAATGATGCTAGAAAAAGCCAAGAGTTTTCCATCAGTGCTTTCTCAGTGTTTTCCCAACATACTCCTTTTTTTATGAACATGTAACTTCTTTGATATAGATGTATCTTCTCTCCCCACTTCTTATCCTTTTTCTCATTTTCTATAACAGCAGCTCCAGGTCAGCAAGGTGGACCAGAAAAATGAAGCTCAATGCTACTTCAGTGTTAACAGAAAATTGTCCACTTCTTACCCACTCATTCCCTCTCTCCTCAGGCACTGGAAGACAAAAAACATCCCCGTCAAACAAAAGGTCTGATGTGATTTTAGCATTAGGAGTCGCACAAAGGGTCTCAGACCTATGAAAATGTCACTATATTGACTTCATACAAATGTTTCTTTATTGTTCTGTTTATACATGGAAAGACATTTTGCATTCAGCATTGAATGGATGAGATTTATTGTGGAGACACAACCAGTTCTGATATTGAAAATTCTCACCATCATTTCACAGTGAAGTTTGTGCTTTCCTACTGATTCCCGTCTGCTTGAGATCTCATCTGTTATTCCTAACAGGTAGTCGTCAAGTAAATAAATACATGGAAAAGAGCATGAGAAAATATTTTCCTCTCCTTTTTAGAGGATGAACGTAAATGTATCATCCATGGCAAGGTTCATTCCACCCAGCAGGCTTAAGAGAATGACTCATCAAAGCCCTGTGCTTCTCTTCTGGATCTTCAAGGTGTATCAACAATGTTTTATTGATTCACAGTCATGGAAAGTAAAGAAAGAAAAGAGTGTGGGATCTGTACTGATACAATATGCCTGACTTCAGTACTTCTGCTACTGGGATGATGCAGTGGAAAAGCAGCATCTATGAGAATACCTTTCCTATCCTCCCTAATGATAGGACTGTCTGATACACGTAAGGATCCTTATGGATCCTTATATCCATACAGATCTTAGTGGAGAAGAGAATAAAAAGATCAATATCTGAAAGTTAGGCAAAGAAGAGAAGTACAAGTCAGCAAGTAGGACATACGTTTTTACTAGTGATGGTAAGCAAGCCAAATGGGCATTGGGAATGCCATGTTCCCCTTTGCCTTAAGTGTCCTAACCAGAACAGGTACCTCACTTGAAGATTGTGCCTGTCACAGTCACAGAGACATGACAGGGCAAACTAACGGGAATGGCACACATGCTGTCCAGGAGGAGATATGGCTGGGATGATCCATAGCCACAAAGCACAAAGCTGGAACAGGGATACTACTGTGTCAAGCCAGTAAACCCCAGGAAGGCAAGGTAGACTCCTGCCAACACCTGCCAGCACAGCGTGGCTCAGGTGCTTCTACTTTGCACCCAGCCAAGACTGGTCGTGGAAACTTGAGTGAGAAAAGACATCATCCCTGAAGAGGAAGTCTTTTGCCTTTCACTGCGTACCAACTAGGAAAATTCACCTCTCTGCGTCACTTAATGTGGTGGAAATTACGTGGTTTGAGTGCTCATCCTTTCCCCTTCACCCTGTTGGTGCTGGCATTGCTTCCGTCAGGACATTTAATAGTACTTTCACTTATTTGATTTGCATGGGGGACATGCTAGATGGCAACAAGGTGGGATGGTCCAGGAGGAAAAGCACTGCAGAGAAGAAGCTAAAAACTCACAGGATCTTCATTGTTCTGTCTCCCTTCAAATTCCTACCTCCAAAACATCACCAGAAGCAAATAAATGCTTTTTTAGGGGGAGCCAGGATGTGATTTTCTCCTCTTTCTCATATTGCTTCCCTGCCTCTCCTGTGGGTTTACCTTCCCCCACCTCCCCGTTCCCTTCCTCTCTACCTACCTCTGACATGAACAGCAGCAGAAGCCTGACCATAGCCTGAAGGGATTTGTCTTATGCCTTTAGTGGGATGGAGTTCAGTTTCCCTTATCTGTCCCCAGTAGGGCCATGTGTTTTTTCTCTGCTCCCCCTCCCTGCAGATGCATGGTTCAGGGCAACAAGAGACAAGGGGTCCTTGTAAGTGCCTTATGATAATTGCAGAGCAGCAACTGCTCTGAAAATCTAAATTCCTCCCTGACATTTCCAGTCTAAAGCTCCCACTGACTCAGCTGCTGCTTGTGATATTTAAACAAGGATTATCTCCTTTTTTATTCTTTTCTCTTTTGATAACAGGATGGCAGAAGGTTATTTTAACACTTTCCTATGGTTGGTTTGGCTGTTACAGATCCCATGCTCTTCAGACCTGTAACCAAATCTCCACTTCCCAAGTCATACATTTGGTGTAACCAGGATGAACAAAGGCTTCTGTGATAAAGAACAAGGATCTTTTCCTGGATTGTCATCTTTTCCAATTTTTTCTTCAGTGTGAGCTTTAGCATACTGGAAAATTCACTGCTTTAGGTGTGAAAGGATTTATCCCTCTGGCTTCAGCACAACTGACATCCCTCCAGGTCCTCAAATATTCCATCTTACAGTAATTTTCTGAACACTAGATAAACTTTGTTTTGTGTGGATGCTGAGTAGCGTCTCCACAAAGGAACCTTAAAGAAAGCTCAGGGCACTGTTTGACCCCCAAAGACACAAGCGTAGCATCATTAATGGAGAATATGCACTAATGAGAGCTTTCCATCAATTCAGACACAGCACAAGAAGTAAGCAATACCCCATCAAGCCCCCCTTTTCAGTGCTTCAAAAGGGTGTCCAAAAAGCCAATCATTCTCCTGGCCTCAAGTCTTGCAATCATCCTGAGCATGCCCCACATCCTAAAAGATGCCCCGGGGTACACAGGCTCCAGAAGGCTGCCGTGGGGATCCTTCTCTGGGGGTTGCATAGTGCTGAAGCCTCCTCTCCAGCACTCAGAAATGGGAGCAGGATCAATGTGCCTGATAACCTGTTGTTATGGCACTCACTGAGTCAGATCGGCCCTTCTAGTGCCCTGCCATTAGCCAGCCATTTATTCCTGAGATTGGCCAAGGAACCAGTGAGGATGGGTGAGGTAAACTGAAGGGGAGAAGATGAGAGGGCCTAGACCAGGATGCAATCCCAGCACTATGTGAAGGACCAGCCTCTCCCCATTACACTGGATTTTTGCAAATGACTGAGTAAAGTATGAGCAGTCATGTCTACTTTTCAAACAGATTAAAGGGCTAGGAGATGGTAAGGGGGCTTTCCCACATGCCATCGTGGAGGTTAGGATGGGGTGGACTGGACAAATTTAAGCAACGCAGATGTGTCTGAAGCATGGAGAAGGTAGGCACACGGACAGGGGCTGAACCCAGTAGAGGTTTAGGGTGGGAGTGCGGGTCTGCCTTTGCACACAGGTGTCTGTAGCACTGACAGTGGCAGCGGGAAGTGGCAGGGGCCCTGATGTCTCACCATGTTCCCTATCACACTGCCACAGTCGGGCAAAGCAAACATCCCGAAATGGAGATGCTCCTGCTGCGCTGTCGATAAGAAGCACGGGGCGGGTGCAGGGACAGCTGCCTGTTTTTCCCTCTGCCTCGTGACACAGGGCTGTTTTTCAGCCCTGGCAGTTCCCGTAGAAGGCTTCCATTAAGCCCCTGTTTGGTCAGAACCGGCACTGTTCCAACTGCATCCCTGCTGAGGGAGGATGACACATTTGGGCATCTGAAATGAGTAAATAATGCAGAGCTGGTGTGGCTTCACTGTCTGTTTTGGGTCACAATCCCCCCCTTGCCATCCCCCCGCCCAGTACCAGACTTTTCTTGCATTGATTCAGGGACGTCATCCAAGGCAGGGGCAATACAGGTCATGCCACGCCTTGGATGGGCAGAACACTTCGTCTCCTTATCATGTCCCCCCCAACTCCCCCCACCCCCCCGGTTAGACACCTGTTTCCACTCATGGGGCATCTGCACGGCAATTGCAGCTGCCAGGCACCAGAGACCAAGGCTGAAATGCAACACTACTCAGTGGTTTACTCCTTGAGAATAAAGTTTTGGAGAAAGAGTGTGGTCTTCTCTTCCAGCACAACTGCCAGGGAGCCTGCATGAGGTATGGCTATGCACTGGCTGTGCACAAAATCTCTCCTGCCACTACTCTCTCACCTAGAGAGCATCAGGCAGCTCCCACAGCACAGTCAAAGCAGTGAAGCCTAGGCACAGAAAGACAGTGGGGGCTCGGGCAAGGGTGAGACTGGTTATCGTTAGAACATCCTTTCCATCTTATTCTCATCAAAAATTAACATCTCCACCTGGTCCAGATCTATTTGAAAGGCCTTCTGTGCAAGCAGCTCTTATGGCATGTTTGGAGCTAGTCAAGTGGAAGGTGTTTAGAACTACTCCATCAGGGAAGTCCATGCTCCAAGACGGAAAACCTTGCTTGTAGTTCCCACTGGTCTCTTTTTGGGCTGTAGTCCACTCTATAGTGCAAAAAAGGACCAAAGGGACTCCTCATTCCCAGGAAGGACTTAAAAGTTAGAATTGAAAAGGAGGTTATCCTCCAACCCCCGGGTGATGTGTGACACACTGGGTGGCCAGAGGGTCATGGTGCCCTTCTGAAGGACCTTGGCAGGCTGAAAAAGTGGTCAGCTTCAGCAACTGACAATGCAAAGTCCTGCCCCTGCAGGGGAGTAATCCCACGCACCAGCACATACTGGGGGCCAACTGGCTGGAAAGCTGCTTTGTGTATAAGGCCCTGGGGGTACTGGCGGACCCAGCTGAACCCAGTCCTGTGCAGCTGCTCTGCCTGAGCAGGGAACTGGACCAGGTGATCTCTGCCATTCTGGAATCATCAATGGAGAGAACAGAAAAGAAAAAAAATATAGTACCGCTTAAAAAACATCCTCTTCAAAAGACCACCCTCTCCCCCTCCTTCTCACTTCCCCCCCCCCCCAAAAAAAAAAAGGCAAA
>JAWWES010000168.1:15134852-15182908 GCA_035583135.1 Lophotriccus pileatus | reverse complement strand
CTTCTCTTCCAGCACAACTGCCGGGGAGCTGGCAGTGGGGTATGGCTGTGCACTGGCTGTGCACAAAATCTCCTCCCCTGCCACCACTCTCTCACCTAGAGAGCATCAGGCAGCTGCCACAGCACAGTCAAAGGAGTGAAGCCTACGCACAGAGAGATAATGGGGGCAAACAAAATAAAAGAAAGAAAAAAAAAAGTCTCCTTCCCTCCAGCTCTTGTCTGGTCAACGCACTTTTCAGTTTGCTGGGAAAATTCTTATATAGGAACCACTTAGTGCTCTTGTCAATAATATGGCACCTCACTACCTTCTTCTGATTGCCATGGCACTTAGGAGTTACAACCGGACCAAGCACAGGGCTCCTTGCTCCGTGCCATCGGGCCCCCGATGCCTGTGGGGCGGTCATGAGCTGTGGAGATGGACTGTTGGCAGGGCCAAGCAGGCACAGGAACAGGTGACTGGCTGCTACTTGTGATGTGCCTGGTAGCCTGTCATCTCCACTGGCAGTGGCAGAGTGACTCAGTGCTCCAGGCTGGGCCCCTCGCTGAGTCATGGCCATGGAGCCTTTCCCCCCCATCCTCCAGCCATTGTGGCTCATGTATCTGATGCTATCTCTGGAGAAGGCTCTCCCTCTCCTTCCAGAGACTCTTCGGAAGATGACTGTTAAATATTTGTCTTTATAAGTTGCTTTGGAGGTCCTAAAACAGGAAAACGCTGCATTTCTGTTCAATAGTAGCATGAAAAGTCATATTCATTTACTTTCTAAGGCTATTCTGTAATCATGACAGCATGTGCTGCTCCCTTCCCTGTCTCCCATAACGGTTATTCCATCAGGCCTCCAACACATAGTAAGCAAAACAGGCTGTTTCCTGGTGATGTCTGACCAGCTCTCATGATTCCTCTGTTAGTCTTCTGTCTCACTGTAGGTGGTAGGATTGACCATGGATAGGTTTCTGGGTTTCTACTCTTGCTTTTGAAAAGCAGACCACCTTCTCCCACAGTCCACAGCTGTGCAAGGCATTTGTTTCTGCCCACATCCCCACATGCATGGCTGAAGAAACTCCATTCTCATGTCTCTTGAGAATTGTTGGCCTGGAGATGTCTGCAAGATGGTCCTGAACCTGAAATCTCCTTCTGAGGGCCAACTTGCCTTAAAGTGGGAGCTAAAGCTGACCTAGAAACCTACTGTGTTTATTTTGTGTGCAAATCAGATATAAAGTCCCATAGGCATCCCCACCCTGCCTTTTGGTCAGTGCTATCAAAACTCTGCTAGGTCCCAAAAAGCTGTAATCAGAGATGCGTCTGGGAAGAAGTGAAATCCAAACCATCACCTCAGCTCCCTTCTCCACTGTGACTCACCATCCGCAAAATGAATTGGCCAAAAATGTGCCTGATGTTGCAAGTTTCTCCTTACCCTTTCTCTGAAGCCTTCCCTCTGTCCCAGGTTTCTGGTGGTCAGCCAGGAGTTTAACCGGGAGGCAGAAAACCAGAGCTGCTCCCATGGGTCCTCACGCCAGGCAAGCCAGGCAGGCTCTGCCTTGGTGGGGGGACTCATCAAAGGAGGATTGCAAAACTTTGGCAGCACTCAGGTCTATTCCTTTCCTCCTTTCCACTGACAGATGCTTCTATCAGGAGGTGTCTGTAAAGAAGTGGTTTCCTGAAACAAGAGGGACTTGGAACAGCTTTACGCCTTTCAGTAAACACTCATTTGTTTAATGGGTGGAGATGGGCATGAGGGAGCCTGAAATCTCATTCCCCTGTCAAATTTCCAGGAAGCCAAGCATCCTGAGTCCAGCTGGATGCACAGCCCCAGCCCACAGAGGCGTCCTGTCCCTTGTCTGCTCCTGACAGCATGTTTGCTCACCCTTTTTCTCTGTTGTTTTCACCCTTTCATTCAGATCCTGCTTCACTTCAGGGTGACTGTCAATAATCTCTGTGAATGGGCATCTGCCTCTCCCTCCCCATCAGCCCCACCTGCAGCCCAGAGATATGTCAGGACAGCAGATGGGGAACAGCTCCAAAGCCAAGCATGCCCCATGGCAGGACAGGGCTTGCCACCTGCCCTCTCCCTTTCTCCAGTTAAAACCCAAGCCACCCAAAAAGATTTCAGTTTGGACACCCATATTGAAGTGACTGCTCTGGGTCTGACTTTCAGAAAACTGGACACTTAGGTAACTTTTGAAAAATTATCTGTCTGCTGTGAAAAATGGGGCCACAGGCTTCACCTGAAACTGTTTCTGAAAGGTCTTAAACCCCCTGTTCCTCCTAATGTAATTTTTAAACCTGCTTTTTCCTTTTTTTCTCACTTGTCCCCACTTTCCTTGTAACTGGAGGTATGGGTCAGTTTTCCTTCAATGCATTTCTTTTCAGCATTAAATAGTGACCTCCTGAAGTGGCTCAGGGATGTGCTGGCATTTTGCAGCCTTTTATTAGGCAGTGGTCCACTTGCAGATACTGATGAGGGCTTAACCACTGCAGTTGTCAGGAGGCAGGGAGAGGCGAGGGAAGGGTAATTGAGGGTTTAAACAGCGCTTCGCTCTGTGAGACACCTACTATCAAACCCAGGCAGGTCTATTGATTGGCCTCTCAAGTGGTCTGCCTCTCCTATTAGCACTTTCCTCAGTAATGCACAGGGTATTGAAGAGGTATAGATTTTTGGTTGTGCTTTGTAGTGACACTGGGATGGAATTGGGATGCACAAGAAAATAGGAAGACGTGATCTCTTTATGGGAGAAAGGCAGGGTTGCTGCCCCGGTGGAAAGGCAGGTCTTGGTGGCACCATCACCTTTTGGGTAGACATGCATCTGAGCTGGTCTCAGACAGTTCCATGGTAAATACCTTCCAAGTAATGTAATCTTAATATAAGGGACCTCAAATGACAGGTAGAGAGCTTTTCTGTTTAGGGATATGAGAAGGCAAATGCAAAGAAGAGTTATGTGTGCAGAATAAAACCATGGAAAACTAGACCAAAGGAAAGCATATTGATAAAGAGAGGACAGCGTCCCCTCTGGCCAAGGCTGTTGATATCTTAACCAGTGTCTGAAAAAAAATGGTGGCACTGATAAACTTTACAGAAAGGAATGACCTGGTGGTGCAGTGAATGCTGAGAAATCTGTAGTTTTCAGAAGAGTGTGTTTTAAGACGGAAACCAGATTAAACAGATGATCTGTGTGAGATACAAGTGATCTGTGCATGTCTGAGAATATCAAGATGGTGCTGGCTGTGATGAACAAGTGATTTCTTAGCAGGGTGCACCATGAGGGCTGCTAGGTGTAGGGGAAGGAACCAGGGTCGTAAGGTGCCATTCCGGCAGGGAGGAAACCTTCGCTAAAAATGTTTCGCTCCTGTGAACTGCTTTCCCTGGTGGGTATCCTCAGTCTGCTGTGAGGAGAGAGAGGCTGTGCAAGCAGTCTGTGATCTGCCTCGGGGCTCCCCCTGGACCTCACATGCTAAGCCCAGGTGACAATGGACAAAGGCAAGGGCACGTTAGTGACAGACGGGGCACTCCAGGGCATCATCTCGCGGCCTCCACGCGGCACGGAGTGCCGGACGCCTCAGCTCCATCCCTTAGACGTGTCCTGTGTGCCTCCACGTTCCCAAGGCAGGGAGGAACCTGCTGCCCTGCTGCTGCTTCACGCTGGGGAAGGGGAAAGACGGGCCGAAGCTACGAGACGTGCGCTCCCGGAGGGCCTCGGTGCTCTGCGAGGAGCCGCCGGCGGGGCGCTGCGGGGCCGTGCGGGGCAGAGCCGGGCCGGGCCGGGCCGGGCCGTGCGGGGGCGGCAGCCCGACCGCAGTTCGGCGGCCGCGCACCGGGCGGCGCTGCGGGTCCGCGGCCGTGCCGGCATCCTGACCTCGCACCCCGCACGCCGCTCTCCGGCTCTGGGGAGCTGCGGGCGGCGAAAGGAGCGGCGGAGAGCAGGCAGACCCGCTGCTGTCCCCCCGCACCCGGCAAACGGGAGCCCCTCTGCCAAAAGAGCGACACGCGGCGCAAGGGTCAGCGACAGCCCAGGCGACAACATCTGCTGTTTGGAGGCTGCAGATGTTCTTGCTGTCAGCGTGAGGGTACAGCTGCAAAGCCCCTCTCCAAGCCCACAGCGGCCTCCACCCAAAGCGTTTCGTGATTTGCCACAAGATATAAGGACATGGGGTTTCTCCTTCGAATATACGTGTTGCAAACGGGCCACAAAGGTGATCAGAGGGCTGCAGCACCTCTCCTAGAGAGACAGGCTGAGAGAGTTGGGGTAGTTCAGCCTGGAGAAGAGAAGGCTCCAGACAGACCTTATAGCAGCCTTCCAGTTCCTAAAGGAAACTTACAGGAAGGCTGGAGAGGGACTTTTTGCAAGGGCATGCAGTGACAGGACGAGAGGGAATGGCTTTAGACTGAAAGAGGGCAGGTTTAGATTAGTTATTAGGAAGAAATTCTTTACTGTGAGGGTGTCGAGGCACTGAAACAGGTTTCCCAGAGAAGTTGTGGACTGTGCCAATGGCAGGGGGCTGGAACTAGTTGATCTATAAGGTCCTTTCCAACCCAAAATCTCGTATCATTCTATGAAATGCCCTAGAGTGCAGCTTGTGCTTTCAGAAATATTTTCCCAGGGAAAACAACCAAGAGAAAGAGCTTCTTATTTAAGGAGTGACAGACTTCTAAAATATAATATAAAGTTTTGGTAATCCCATGGCAGTCTCCTGAGTTTGAAGTGATCTTTAGTTTGTGACAACCCTCAGCTTCTGAGGATTTTTAATCTGAATTCAGTTTAACCAAAATTTCTGCAAAATCTATTTCTTTCCTTTCTGCTCCACACCCATCCCTCCTCCCCTCCTCTTCCAGGCACCCCATGCCATTGCTTGTCTCTGGTTGTTTCTGATCGATGTGTACCAGCAGAGAAATGGGGGCACATAGATGACAAGTCATTCAGGAGGGTGGTTGGGCAATGATCTGCAGCAGTCCCTCCCCCAGATGCTTGGTAAATCTTCCATTAGCCTTCAAATGGGCGATGGGCTCTTTCACACCAAACAGATCCTGTTGCAGCAGCCTGGCTCCCTCCCCTCCCTTGGGATGGGTGGCTTTGGGAGACTAGGTCATGGCAGTCAGCAGTTCAGGCTCTTAGGAGGTGGGCACCCATGTCTATGTCTCAGACATCCCTTGGTACCTTCTTGTTGCTGTCACAGAAAATTCCCCCAAATAAGGCTGTTGTTGTTCTCTGGACACTGTTTGAGCACTGCCCTGAGGAGGTCAGTTACCTTATCCTTGACCGGCCCCAGGAGAGCAACCCTGCCCTGGGGCACATCGCCAAAGGACACAGCCATGAGCCATACCCATGCTACCTCTCCTCTACTGATGCTTCCAGCCCTTTGCAACTCACCCTTTCACACTCTGAATCCCAAGAAAAAGCAGCCTTTGCTCAGAACACGGATATTCACGGTTTCTGCTCTCTTTGTGACTGAAGCAGCTCCCTCTGCCGGCACAGAAGAACTGTATGGTGCTTTGTAAACACACTGGGCAGATGCACCCACCCAAGAGGGCACATTTTCTGCCAGGACACTGGCAGAGGTGCTTCAAAGTTTTAGTGTTTGTTATTTTTTTTTTTGGGGGGGGGGTGTTTTTGTGGTTTTTTGTGTTATTTTTCTTTTGGTTTGGGTTTTATTTGTGCTTCAAAGTTTTCAAGGCTGTCTTAAGGACTTGGATTTCAATCCCAGCAGTCAGATCTAGACATGCAACCAGTCTGTCCCACACCCTTGTTACCACTGCAGGATTATAACCCTTCCAGCTCACTGATGCATTTCACAGCCCTTGCTGTGGTGCCGCGCAACCCTGTTCCTTGATGGTTGCAGCGTTTTCCAGTTTCAGTCTAAGTGCTTGAAGGATTGTAGGAATCCCCACTGTCATTTTTGGCAAACAGACAGTCTCATCAGGCTGTGGCAAGCACAGGCTGCTTCTCTGTCTCTAAGCATTTCCCCTGCTAGAGCTATAGGGGGAATGCAGCCCATTTAATGAGAAGTGACTTGCAGGGAGCTGAGTTGGGAGGGAAGGATGGGAATCAAGCAAGGAAGAACTACATCAAGTTTGCTGCAAATGAGACAGTGTCACAGTCTTTTCTGATGAGAGGAGAACCTGCAAATCCCTTGTCACACCCGCAGGAGACAGAAAAATGGTCCTCCCTTGGCATCAGCTCCAGCTGATAAATGCACATCTCCTTGGGGAGGAGTGGCTGGGGGTCTTTGTCACACCATCACCCCCCACCCCAGCACCCTCTGCTTTCTTTTATCTTCTCTGTGTGAGAGCAAAGAGCTCAGGCACTGAAAAAAAAGAGGTTGGGGTCCATAGACAGCCATTACCCTTGCTCTGCTCTTGCTCTATGTGTTTGCACACAGAGTATCTCTGTTCCAGGAATGCTTTCCTGGGATGACCAGAAAGAGACCAGAATAAACAGGTTTGGAAACTCTCAGGCAAGCATTGACAAGGTCATCTTATTTGGGACTTGTTCAGTGAAGTGGGAATCAGAATCTGAAAAGAGGAACATGTTCATTAAGCTGTGTTCAACAATTGTGTTTTACCAAACTGGCACCTGTAATCAATCACAAGGGCAACCAGCACATTTCCAAGCCAAGGAAGATATACATAACTGGTTACTGAATCTGTAGGGTAGAGCCTGTCCTATCCCATGTATGTGGCCATCATCTCCTTTAATACATCCCTCAAAGGCAGATTCTAGGTAGCCTTTAATAATAGTAATAGCATTAATTATGATAATGAAGAGTAAACAGGACCAGTTCACTTCAGCGTTTGAGGGGCAGGCAAAGTCTTCAAGTCCACAGAGATGTGGGAAGGCAGCAGAGGCTGCAGTGATGCTGCATGGTGGGGGACTGTGTGGTAGTTAGGAGTCAAAGCATTTGTCCCAGCTCTGCTTCTGACCCAAGTATGGATGCAATCCAGCTACAACACGGCCAGATGCATGTGCATCTTGCAGAGCTAGAGGCTGGGATCTGCCACGGGACACATTCCTGTCCTGTGAGAAAGAACATTATTAATTTAACCTACCAACCCTGCAACCCTCCTGAGTCTCACATGAGTTTTTTACTGGCAATTGCCTGTAGCAGGTCTCCCTCAGCGCCAGTACACCATCTTTCTTATCACCTCTTGCTGCTGTTTGTACCTGAGCAACATGTTGATTCTCACCATCTGTCCCTGCTTATGATAATGTAAACCCATGTGGATGGGCTGAAACCCAAAGGTGTCTTTGCAAGGCTGGGGAGCATTAAACGTCACTGCTGCCACAGCCAGTCGATGGGACTTTGACAGGCAGGTGCAGCAAGACCTCTTGCTTCCAAGGTGCCCCTTTGCAGAGACCACTCTGCAGAGGAGAGCTACAGCTGAAAGAACTGAAGGGTGAGAGTAGGAGGAAGGTGAGTGGGGTAAAAACCCCGCCAGATCGCTCCCAGGCACTGCAGGAGCTCCCTAGAAGTCCCTGAGAACGCTCCTTCTGCCCCATATAAATGGTTAGCATGGGCATCACTGGTGTGGGAAGCTCTGCTTCCCATCAGCTCCACATGTGCTTCTCCCGTTTCCATTCAGTCACAAGGGTCCCTGTGCATATACAAAGCAGTGGGGTGGGAGGTCCTCTGATGCCCTGCCAGCCACTTATTTGCACAAAAGAAAAGGGCAGCAGGGCCACGTCCTTACCAGCTTTCCATCTGTTAAGAGGCAATTCTTCCACCACTTAAAAGTATCTCTTTGGTGGGATTTCTCTGGCACTTGCAAAGGTGCCAGGGAAGCTGAGTGCCTCTTCTGGAGATCACTCAAGCAAATGCTGTGCATAAAAAGTGTCTTCTAGTTTAAAATAGCATTCTTCTTCCTTGTCCACAGGCTTGATGGGAAGGGCTCATGCTTCCAGGTGCTCTGGCAGACGTTTGGGCTTCAAGAATTTCTGCTGGTCATGTACAGCTTGCACCAGAGCAAACCCATCTGGAGGAACACAAGGATACTAGGGGTTGGGTACCTCTCCTTGGGGCTTTTGGCAACTTCTGCCTGCCAAACAGAAAATCATGTTACTGAACCAATTTTAGCTTTCTCTTCCACATCACCCTTTGTTCCACTTCAGAGAGATGTTGAGAAAAGCAAAGATTTAAAAATATTTAGTTTTTACTTCCTTGGATTTAGATTTTAGCTAAACCAGGAGTCACAAGGGGGTTTCCTTGAGAACTGTCATTCTTCTTCAAACACTCTCCCTGCTCATTCACAAGGATTTTACTGCAGATAAATTGCAACTGTAGCACCAGCTCCAGCAGCCTCTGAAAGGAAGGCAAAAGGGGGGATAGATTCATCCTCCAGAAAGGAGAAAATATCCAGCATATCTTTCAGGCTATAAGTGGTTAAGTGTTGGGAGAGCTGGGAAGCAGCTTGAAGACTCGCCTAGAGAGCAGCACAGGCACAAGATATGATTAAAAGAGCAAAATGACAGCTTGGCACTGGAGGGCTTCAGAAACTAGAAGAAATTATTTTTCAAAAAAAGTATATAGATCCATGAGGAAGTTCCCACAATGGCTGAGACTGAAACCTTGACCCTCTGGCAGATGGGGGGGGGTGGGGTGGTTCCCAACTGTTGTCATCTGCATCCTGCTGTCCCCCCCTTCACTCTGCCTCTGTTTTCCTCCCTCCTGCTGGGTGCAGTGCATGCCCCCCAAAGCACCACAGGGGACAGAGAGCTTTGCAGCTCCTTGGTTATGCTGAGAAATGACACTTGGAGACAGAAGGAGAAGGGGACATGTCAGGGTGTCACCCCCCGGAGTCTGGGGACCTGTCAGCCAGGGGTAGGGGGCACGGGCAGTGGGGAGGGCTCAGCATATCAGCTTTCTCTCTGCTCTTTCCACTGCCACAGTTAAAGAGCAGCTGGGATGCTCAGCCAGTGCATGCATGGCATAACACACACAAGGATGTCCGGGCTGAGCCAAGGGACATCCACACACAGCACTTCTTTCCCTGCTGCACCATCTCTTGGCTAAGAAAGAGCATAGAAGGGGACCTCATGGAGTTGCGCTTGAACTGGGAGGGAGCCCAGATCAATGTCAATCTCTGGAGCTCCTGTTAGGAGTCCTTGGCATGTTTCCCACTCAACTCCCCATGCCCTGAACACCAAACAGCCCTGGAACCAGGCACACCAGTTACTCTCCTGATGCCACTCATCTTTACACCATTAATGGGTGGAAACCTCGTGTTGTCTTTTAAAATTGTATATTAAATCCCACGGGAGGGCTCCTAGCAGTTTTAAGAAAACAAAGTACAGAATAGGTGCTGCTGGAGTATAACAAATTCCTCTTGTGTGTGTTCAGTGGTTACTCTTGTCCCAAAAAGCAGCTTTTTCTCCTTCTCCCTTGCAGGCAGCACAGGCAGTTCCCAAGGCAGTGGCAGTTTGCTAACACCAGATGGATGATTGGATACTGCTATTCCCAGGGCATCTCTTAGAGGGTGTTTTGGGACCCAAAGAGGTCCTTTCCAGTGCAGCATCTTTAAGGTATATTGCCCAATTTGCAGTTGAGTTAGTAACTCCCAAGCAACTTTTCCAAGTTCTCCAAGACTCTTCTCATCTTTTACCAAGAACTTGCTTCTTTTGCAGATTGCTCTGGGGTTGCTGGAGCAGGCACAGTGGTATACCCTGCACAGAGATGCTTTGACACCCAGCTGCTGCTTGCTGGCCCTGCCAGGACAGCTCTGTACTATGGCAGTGGCTGCTGCAGCCTAAAGTTGGGATGCCCTCATGTGCTTCAGTAATGAGAATGTGGCCACAGTAAGGAGGCAAGAGCACAAGCACAGGGGTTCCTGAGGCCACAGGGCAGCCAAAAAGCAGTTTTTCTTCTTTTTGCCCTGCATAGGCTGCTGGTTATGCAGGAAACTCAGAACATGGCAGAGGAGAGATCTGATGCCCTGGCACAAGAGTTTTCCTCCCTGCCTCCCAGGGCATGTTTTCCTCTTGATCCTGTCAAAACCCCTCATCTCACAGCCTCACAAGTTGCCCACAGCATTCCCATGCCAACACATCAGTTGGTGTAATGAATCCGAGACCTGCTTGTGTCTTTTGGCTTCCAGCCTCACTTCCACCATGGTGGTGGGAATGGCACAGAGACCTCACCTGCAGCATCTCCACAGGCTCTGGGTTTAAGGCTCTTGAAGTTTGGGAATGCTTGGGCTGTTTCAGATTGGTGCTCAGGAAGGGGAGTGCAGTTTTCCCCCTCGGATGCTCAAGCCTTCTCAAACCAGTACATGAATCCTGGCCCTGGGCCTCTCTGATCAGGGTGAGATACAGCCTCGCCTGGGGCAATGTGTTTTCAAGCCTCCGCCTGCCAAGGTACAGGAGGAGAGAGGTGGGAGGGGAAGAGTGTGTTTGGTTTTCTTCTGAACCAGCTCCAATTTTGGAAAAGTTACATCTGCATTTCAAGCCTGAAAGCATCCCCTCCCCTTCTCTAGGGGCCTGGAGTGCCCCTGCATTAACCTCTCCTGTGTAAGGTACCCCCCCTAGCTTCTGAAACTTTAATGTCATAACCTGTTTATCCTGTTTAAAGTGTTGGGTAGGGCTGGGGAGCTGACAGATCCTGAGCAAGCTGCGCCTCCAGCTACCCTTCATCCTCATGGCTCAGCAAGGGAGAAAGAGGGGAAAAATAACTCTTAGAGGCTCTACATTTTTCTGTCTCAGGGTGGGGTTTTTTCCCCCTTCAAATGTAGCAATGAGTTGGCATTTGGATGCAGGTCCTGGCTCTGAGAGGGTAGCTCAGTGAAGTGTTCAGCAGCGTGTTCATCCAGAAGATTTCCTCCCCAGACTTCAGCCTGTGTGTTAAAGCTGCTCACAGCAATTCCTGAGATGAAAAGGCTCCTTCCCTATCTTCAGAACCAGGCCAGTATCTCTCATCCTGACCCATGTCAGCAACTTCTGCACACAAAGCTGTGTGCAAGTGCTCTGGTGTACCTGCAGCTCAGCTGCTCAGCACCAGCACACCTGACTAAGCAGAGGCAGGCAGGGCTGGGTATCAAAAATCCCCTCCTTGCTTCATCATCTATCTTTGCATGGCCCTGGCACTGCTCATCCTTAGACAGACTCCACTGAAGAGCTTACAGCACAGGAGTTTTTGTGTTTGAGCAGACTGCCATCAATGCCAACACAGCAGGTGCATACACGTGCCGTGTGCCTTTGCTGGAGGGATGCTGAGCATTGCTCCTCTAGCCAAACATGCCCTGGAAACACACACTGTTTCCATAAACCACGTCTTTACACCTTGATGTGGGCATGGAATGCTTAATGAGGGAGGTAGGCTATGATGCTCTTGGTATCCATAAGATAAACAGTCAAAAAAGAGATAAATCACATTTTTCATGTCAGCAGTGTTGTGTCCAGCACGTCTTCTTGGATTTTCTATTACCCAGGATCTCTGAGATGCTTGATGCACCTTGTCACTTTAAAAAAAGACAGGGAACTTTCTTAATAAAACAGAATTTCAGTCTGTTTCAGGCATGACAGTAATACTGACATAGAAAAAATTACTGTCAAATACTTGAGTCCTAGATATTTGTAATAGATTTGTAGAAATAGGGGATTTCTGTTTTATTCTGTTCTTTAATGATGAAGATAGTGGCTGTGTATTGGTTTATGCCTGAATGTGATAAAGCCTGTGCCAGGCTCAAAGATTAAAGCAGTGGGGAGTGGTGCATTAGTGCAGCACTGAACCCCTGGATGGTGTCCGGGCTCCCAGGCTGCAGGACTTGATAAGCCCACAGGTGAGGTCAAGTGTAATTCTCTGCCTGTTTGCTGGTCAGGATCTGACCCGAACCTAGTAAGAGTAAGATGTCTGAGCAGTTGGCCAGAAAGCATTTAAAAACCCACTTGAAGTGGCAGTGGGCAGTTACACATTACCACACCTTGTTTTCTTCTGTGAGTCCCTGTGACTCCTTTTGAAAATGTGGTTTCAGCCCAAGAACAGATAGGAAAGTCCTTTGGCACACTTGCAGGCACGTAGAGACATAAAGCTGTAGGACCTGGCACCTCCTGGGGAGGCAGCATGGAAGGCTTGGTGGCTCAGCACGTGCTCGAAATGGTGCCAAGCGCCTTCGCCTTTTGATAGTGGCAAACACAAAGCCGAGCCCCCGAACCACCTGACAGGAAACATCTGCAATCAGTGAATCATAAAGCAAGCCGGTCATGGTTTATCCCTTTTATTTTTCTTTTTTCTTTTTCTTTTTTTTTTTTTATGACAAAAATAAAGTGATAAGTTCACTTTGAAACTCATTCTTAACTTTAACGCCTAGGAACTTAAAACAAACTGGTTTATGCCCCCCCCCCCCCTCTGATATCTCTGCTTGCAGGTGGCAGAGGCAGGCTCAGCCTGATAAGATTACTGATAGGGGGGCAATGCCGAACTGAGCAAATGTGCTCATTAGGCAGGAATCTTAAGAAGCTGGGGATATTTGCCTAATGCCCTCCTTCTCCTCCCCATTGTCTGGGGGGGGCCGGGCACTGGCTGGTCGAGCAAGAGGGAGAGCAGAGGTGCTGTGGGTGGAGCCAGGCTGCCTGAGCATGGCCAAAACTTAAGCAGACACAAGGGTAGCCGGATTCAACTGGTCCCTTGCCATTGGGATTGCAGCCCAGGCTGGATGTGGCTCCCAAAAGGTCTTAAGGGCTGCTTTGGGGAGCCTAAGCTAAGCAGCTAGCTCAGACTGGCTTTGGCACAGTGGGTCTGAAGACACCACTGCAGAAAACCTCCAGGTTTGGGGTCATCGTTGTTTATGCAGAGCAATAACTTGCCCTGGGATTAGCATGTGATAAACGTCTTAGTCACGGGGAGAAGAGATAGGGAACAGCCTGCAACAAGCACAGCTCTGTTCCACCTTTATTTGAAGACCAACTGTTAAGCAATCCATTTTTGTTGGCCTTTTTAGTGGTTTAGCGGTTGCACTAGGCATGTTTCACTCTTGCCTTTTTCTTTTCAGGTGAGGATAAAACTGTCACTGTGAAAGGAAATAAGTCCCTCGAACTGATTTCTCTCTGTTTTCTGCTTTTTGGCCAAGCATTTTCATGCACCTGGGTTCAGAACTTCCTTCTTCCTTATTTTTTGTTAATTAAAATAATAGTACTTGCTGTTTGCTGATGTGGAAATAAGAAGGGGAGGCACAAAGTGATGCCCATCATGAGTGTGGTGTCCTCTCCCTTCTTACTCTGTTCCTTCCATCCCCTGATGGAACAAGGACCCCAAGGCTCGGGGTCTGCTCTACCTTCTTCAGTTTGGAGTTGGAGCTTTATGTGTCATTGGTGAGAAAAAGCCCTAAAGAACATAAACGTGGAAGGTTTCAGTCAAGCTAAAAGGATCACAGGGAGAACAGCACCAGGTCAGAGGGGGCATAGATTTGGGAAACTCATAGTCCATGAAAGAGGACGTCTACATGAGTTTACTCACTATTCAGCAGCAGTAACACCACCAAGAAAGAAACATGTGGAAATTTAAAGTGGACCTGCCATAATTTGGTATATTTATAACTTGGTTTGATTACATTTCTCATCCTGACTCCAAACTTCTTTTGGGAACTTACCGAAAGGTAAGGATGGGTCCCAGTCTCCATGGCTGCATCCCTCTCCATGCAGCATTTCCTCTCTCCAGTGCAGCCTTCTCTCACCACATCTCATCTGTCAGCTCCATTGCAATTACTTAGAGCAAAAGATAACATGCAAACATGTTGTTAATATTCAAAGTGCCTTGCAATAACAGTTTGTGTAACCACTATATAACAAAGCACAGATCACAGCCTGGACATTGCCGGGCATTGCGAGCCCTGTGTCGTGCCCAGGGAAGCGATACCAGATGTAAACACAAAGGCTGGGTGATCTCCTTTGCATGTTAACTGAGCAGCCTGGGCAATCACTGACACAGGGGCCCTGGCTTGGTTTCAGTGAGCCTCCTGCTTTGCTCTTTTGGCCCATACTGGGAGATGTTTCACCTCTGACTCCTCCAGACCTCAGAGGCTTATTCTTATAGTGGTTCATGTACTTCTTCTCCTTCACCCACACAATCAAAACTACCAAGATTCTACCCGGTACTGACGTGCACTGTTTGGTGCTTGGCAAAACTCACCGCCACTGGCAAGACATGGCCTGAGTGGACAGGAGAGAGATCTTCACAGACTCCTTACCAAAAAAAAGAGTGATACCTCTTTATATGCCATGCTCAGGGGTGCACAACTGAGTTGCAAGGTGAAAAGGCAAGGTGTCATCTAACATGGTGAAGCCCAACCCTGCAAAGATGTGAAGCAAACAGGGAAGGACGTATGGAAATAGAGAATGCAAGTGAAGGATAGGAAAAGGGGTTCATGTGGCCTGGAGAGGGGAAGGACAGGATGGAGGTGGGCAGGGAAGCACAGAGAAAGACAGGTTAGAAAGTTCAGGAAGGAATGAATTGCACAGACCAAATCATTCCCTTACTGGAACCTTGATTTCTGCCTTTGCTGGTGAGGGAAGTGCTGTATCTCCTGCAGTAGCACAGAGAGCCCTGCAGAAATAGACCCTTTTTGCTCAAAACAGTACGGTGTGCTGGCCATAAACAGGGTATCAGTTAGGCCCTTCTAGAAAACAAACAAAAAACCACCCCAAGTGAAACTCACTGACATTCCAGAAATAACAAATCTGCATCCCTCAGTGTCTATATCACACAGGCGGGAGCTCAAGCTGGAACATGCTGGCTGGTTTCTGCCCTGTGCCGCGTTTTAGCCAACTCTCCAAAGCAAACTGAAAGCCCAGACTCCTCCTCCCAGGGAGCTGAACAGCCAGCAATAAAGACACCCTAAATTACTGCAAGCAGAAGAAGTCTTGCTCAAGGCTGTGCCGTGCCTCAGCGGGGATCCATGTAAAGCAGCCGGCGTGAGAGGACGTGACACGACCTGCCGCAGGAATTGTACTGAAACTCCGAGCATGTCAGAGCAGGAGAGCATCAGGGCTATGACTGATGAAGATTAGCCTAGATAGCAAGGAGGAATGGTATGTCAAAGAAGGAGGGGGGAAACGATATGGCTACAGGGAAGGGAAGGCAGGGTGGAGCCAGCGATTCGGGCTGGTGCCCTGCCAAGGTACATATATGTTAATTGAGCAATCCTGTTCCTCCGCTTCCCTGGCAGGCAACAAAAGGCATGCACACCTCTATGAAAAGGCTGCATGAGGAATGCTCCAGCAGCAGCATGGAGCTGGTTCCCAGCAAAACCCTCACCAAATGGGTGCCCCCTGCCCTGGTAAGGGCCAAGGTTCACCGCAAGTGCTGCTGAACCATAGGAGAGCTGCCTGGAATAAAACAAAGTAAAATAAAATGAAATATTAAAACAAAAAAAGGCTGGTAAGCCAACTGCAGGTGAATATGAGAAGGATATGCAGACACTCATGGAGGGACAGAGGTAGAAGGGCCCACAGGGATTTCTGTGTTGCTGAAGAGGAGGAAGCTGGCCAAGCACTCCTGCTGCAGCAAGAAGAGGCTGACCGGTGCTTTGGCAAGGGCCCCTGCTTCACCTAGATACCTTTACATCCACAACAGCAGAGCAGCATTGCCACTGTCCCATCACTGTTGTGCAGCAGAACCCTGCCATCCCCTTCCCCACTGGCCTTCAGCCCCAGAGCAGCTGCCTCCACATCTTAGCTCTTCAGTCCAATGTTGGCACCAAACAGTGAGTATAACTGTGATTTTGTGGCATAGATGAGGAACTCAGGAACATGCCCTCTCTAAATAGCTGTGCTCTGCTGCACTGGCAGCTCCATGCTGCACACTGGCATGAGGAATATTAGCACTCCATCACTGCTTGGCTCACCAGGCTGCAATGCTCCTCTTCTGTACCCTTCTCTGCAGGTTTGCTGCTGATATGTACGAGTAAAACAAAGCTGCTTGAATATCCCAAGAAAGGAATGGAAAGGAAAGGTAGGGAAGGGACAGGAAAGGAAAAGAAAGAGAAAAGGAAAGAACATGAGGAAGAACTTCTTTACTGTGCAGATGACCATGCACTGGAACAGGTTGCCCAGCGAGGTTGTGGAGCCTCCCTCACCGGAGATGTTCAAGATCTGTCTGGACCCAGTCCTGTGCAATCTGCCCTAGGAAAACTCTGCCTGAACCTGTGGATCAGATAACTCCACCAGTGGTCCCTTCCAACGTTACCCATTCCGTGATTCTGTGAAAGCCTAGGCAAGGCTAGAAACTCATGATCTAAGGTGAAGGTTAGGGTTTTATCAAGATCAGCAGAGGCCGTTGCAATCACTCATCCTCATTCTCTACAAGTCATCTGAACAGACACCCAGGTCCATAAGCCAGCACACAAAAGCTGGAGAGGAAATTCTTTTTTGCCTTCATAACTTCTGTGTCCTCCCATGTACTCAAGCACTCCTTTTTAAGGTCTTCCTGCCAAATCAACATGGCTTGGTCAGGTCTTTGTGTGGCTTCTAAAGATGCTGAATGCCTGGCAGGAGAGTTTGAGAGCAGCCCAGTACCTCTCTATCACAAAAGCTGCAGTGCTGGTGCCCTTTGGGACCCAGGCTGATCCCCCAGAAGAAGGACCATGAATGTTCCCAAGGATGGCTGAGGTCTAGGGCTGTCCTTGAGAACTGTCATGGCACATAAGCCACATTATTGGTTCTCCCTTATATATGCACTGGCTTTTGTTGCTGTTGGTATTATTAGGTTTGTTTTCTCATAGCAAATCCTGATGGCACCATTTGGATGCTAGGAAACTCTCACTCCTCCAAGCCAGTGAACAAAAGGGTATTAATTTGCTGTGTTGCCTGCCCACAGCCCACACATCACTGTTGATCCTTTCTGATGGAAACCCAGGGCTGGGGGCCATGGAGCAACCTGGGGCAAGTCCTTCTGTCAAGAAGCAGTGCTGCCTGCAGGGAGGAGTGGGGCTGGGGCCAGCCAGTGGGTTAGTTAGCATAGGATGAATCCCTGGGGCCACTGCTGCTCTGTCAGGGAAACATTGCAAAGAACAAATTAATCCCAAGGAGAAGGGGGTTGCGTGGCAGCTCCCTATCCACCCTCCCAGGGATTTCTGCTGGTGTCTGCAAGCTGCAATCAGCTCTTAAGAGCACTTACCAAATAGGAAGCACTTGTAACTCTCCACACAAGTATATATTGCAGACAAGAGGTGTGCAGGGCTCTGGCAGCCTTGCTGCCTTTCCGTGCTGCTGGGAAGCATCGGAATAGCTTTCAAGGAGAGAGGCTGCATCAGCCTCAGTTTCCGCTTTGTTGTTTGCCCTTGCCTAAGGAAGGCTAAAGTACAGATAGGGCACCCAGAAATAAGGGATCTGCAGGTTTGCACTTCTCCATGCCTAGAAACAATGCAGATCTTTGCTACTGCCTGGAACTGGGAAGGTGCAGTGCATAATGCATGGCAGCAGAGCTGCCCTGCACCAAAGGGTATCCTGGGCTAGAAGTTCTCTGACTGCAAAGAGAGAGTGGCAGGTCCCCAGTCCCCGCTCTCTACCTGTGTGAGTGTATACAACCAGCTCACTTGCATCCACAGGGTGCCAAAAGTGTATCTCTTTGGGGAAGAGGGAGATGAAGGCAACAGCATGAGTTGCACTCACAATAACAAATGATCAACCAGCATGTTTGTTGGTATCAATTGGTTGATTCCTAGGTTTCAAGCACAGGCTGCCTTGGGCCACTGGCATCTCCTCAGCTAGCCCAGGTCCACCCAGAGCAATGTCAGCCATGACTCACCTCCAGGATCACATGCAGGACTCCCACTGTCCTTTCATCAAAGCACTGTGATCTGTGATACCCAGGCAATCCAAAATGTACCTTTTGCACGTGCATTGCAATTCCTGGGGCTGTTAGCAGGTCATTTCAGGTTGCAATGTACAGGCACTGTCACACATTTTAGAGAACAGGATCTTCTCCTTCTATGAAACAGCAACCATTAGACATTGCTGATGCCCAGCATTTGCATGGATTTGATTATGTGGCAAAGCAGACTAGAGCCTTTCTGTTGAGAAGCCAGGAACAGAACATCTCATTTGCCTCTCCTTTGGTTCACTTCCTGCCTTTGTGCAAACTAGGTTTTGACTGACGGTACACCAAAAGATCCCCTTGGCAAAGCGTAGCCCCGAAGGCGTGCAGACCAGGGGAAATCACAGGTTTGCCATCATGCCATTTTTCACCCTTGTGTGCAGTGCTCAGATTCATTGGTGGGGTGTGCAAAGGCGGCAGGCAGGCCAGGTTCACAGGATTTCTGCCCAGCCACCAGCATTTCTACGCTCTCCGGACCCAAAAGCAAAACAGTAGTGATGACTTGCCAAGAAATAATTGCATGAATTTTCATGAGCCCAGTTTTCTTTCCACTCTCGCCTATCTCCACTATTTGACCCTTGGGAAAGAGGCATAAATGAAGATCCCTCAGATACTTCTGTCACGCTGATGGAGCTATTTTGCCTTTTGAATGCACAAGAGAACTGATGCTTTCACATTAATGGGGTGATATATGCTCTGTTCCTTGAAGACCGAGGCAAGGGCAGAGCCTCTGAGCTTTCTCCTTTCAATAGTTACAAAACGCCAAGAGAAAGTGGAACTGACCCTTAAATGCAAATTATGGGATACTGGTTTAAACAGGATCACTTCTACCAGAGAGGTTTTAGCTACAAGCAGGTCAGAGGCGCTTTTTTTTGAGGCTGTTTGCTGTGTGGAAAGCATGAATATGGGAAATCAGGTGTAGTGCTCAGGGCTCTACTTAGGTCCTACTTTGGTTTGACACCAGCTCTGCTCTCACTGAACCTCTGATTTCACACACACACACTTCTCTCTCTTTTGTTTTCAGCTGAGGTCAACAACAGCAAATGTTCATAATCCAGAAAGAGGGGAAGAGAAAAGGAGAGAGGACATGCACACTCGTGGGTGGTAAAACAGCATTAGCATGAAGGAAGGTGCAAAAGACAACACCTGATAAGAGGAAAATCACATGTTGGGACCTGTTTATACATAGAGAGTTGTTTTTAGCATCTGTGTCATTATTAGCCCCAGATGTCCCATACACAGAGAAACAGCATGGAGCAGAATGCTAGCAGGTCACAACTGGGGGTGGGAAGGAATGCAGGAGAAATGATAATCACCCTCATCCAGTGACCCAAACACACGTTTATCCATACAATGAGTGCAGCAGAGACACAGACATAGTGAGAGAGCCACTGGATTTCTCAGTAAAGTAATTTTCAGCAAAACTGTACGAAGCTGGACTTCAAAGGGTAACTATAAGCGGCACCAGACTTTGGGCAGTTGAAACATGTACTGTTCAAGAAACATGGGTAGTGTGTGCACAGGGCCCAGTGCTTGCTGCACAGCCCTCTTTGGGGATGTGCATGTTTCTGTTTTCTGCCCACCTTTGAGGCACTTGTTTTTGAAAACGCAGCCCCAGGGCTTTATTTTATAGCTATCTGCAGTGACAAACACTACCTCCAACCAGTCGAAGAATGCGGTTACACATGTGGCCAGCTGCGAGCAGAGCAATAGATCATGAAGTCTTTCAAACTTTGCAAACAGAGATCAACCCTATCATCTCTGCTGGTATGTAAAAAAAAGCCAAGGCAGGAGAAGGTGGGTTGAAGTTGCAAAGGCCAGTTTGCAGAAGTTGCAGAAACCAGTGGTGTAGAGTGGCACCCGGGTTGCAGACTTTCAGTACACTAGTGACCTGTGCACAAAACAGGTCTCAGGAGTCACCCACAGGGCTGGATTTTTCACTGGGCACCTGTTGTGGTTTAGCCCCAGCTGGCATCCAAACACCACACAGCCGCTTGCTCACTCCCCCACCCAGTGGGATGGGAGGAAGAGAATTGGAAAAGTCCTAACTCACAGGTTAGGATAAGAACAGTTTAATAATTAAAACAAAATATAACAAGAATAATGATGAAGATAATATCACTTTAATAATAATAAAATGTAATGAAAAGGAAAATAAGGAGAGAGAGAAACTAATCCAAGAAAGACAAGTAATGCAAATGAAAGCAATTGCTCCCCACCAACCAACTGATGCCCAGCCAGTCCCTGAGCAATTCCCCAGCCAGCTTTTCTCCTAGTTTAAATGATGGCATGATGCCATATGGTATGGAACATCCTTTTGGTTAGTTGTCAGCTGTCCTGGCTGTGTTCTCTCCCAGCTTCTTGTGCGCCCCCAGATGACTTGCTGATGGGGTGGTATGAGGAGCAGGAAAGGCCTTGACTCTGTGGAAACAGCAGTTACTAAAACATCTCTGCATTATCAACACTGTGTTCAGTCCAAATCCTAAACATATTCCATACTGATTACTGTGAAGAAAATTAACTGTCCCAGCCAAAACCAGCACAGCACCAGAGCAAGTATGGGAATCTTTCTGAAACTACCCCATTAGAAGGGCTTAAGCACATGCAGCTCCTCACTGCCCCATAGACAGTGTTTCATTCACCAACTTGCACCAGCCCAACCAAGCTGCTGGGCCTTTTCCTAAAATCCCCAGCTCTGTGCAAGGAAGGAGCAGGACTGGCACTGCACTCAGGTGGGCAGCACTGCCATCCTCCAGCCTGCCTGCACCAGCACATACCTGCCTCTCCCTTATCCCAACAGGACCCATGTCTATTGGGAAATTGCTTGGGTCTGGGGTTAATTGGACGGAGATTGTTTTAAATGAATTCTCAAAATTATAAAGCCAAGTCATACAGGAAACTTTATATATATGCACACACAGACACAAAAGCTTTAGAAGACTTCAGAGCATTCAAAAGAGATTTAAGACCTGAAGTATTGGCAGGTCCCTAAAGACAGAAACAAGTCAGTATCTAAAATGGCAGACTATAATCTAGAGTGCTTCTGAAAAGCTCAGTAGGTGCTTAGCTGCTATATGGGCCTGAATCAGCTACAAAATCCAGCATTCAGTCAGCATTGCTAATATATGCTTAGCCAATATAAAATGTCTGAAAAAACAGTTTCATCTATGTTACACTCAGTAAATGTTTTAGCATCAGTATAGCTCATTTGAAGAGATCCTGTAAGGGCACAGGTAGCATAGGAAGCAGAAAACATACCTGCTATTTCAGGCAAGATCTTTTAAACATCTTTGCTGATGATTGGTGGGACCATGGTGGTCCAGCATCATTCCAGCAGGACAAGGCTGAAGGAAGGAAGACTGCTGGGGTGGCAGGACAGGGTTTAACCTTCCCACTACAAAACAGTCCATCATGTGGCTCAGGAGTGACAAGGGGCACATCCCTGAGGGACAGCTTACACTACCACGTTGCAACATTGCAACCCATCCTCCTCCCACCCGGGACAAAGAGGATACCTGCAAACTCAGGGGAGCAGTGAGAGACATGGGCACACCAAAGGCCACATCTCCCTTGCCTGGGCCAGGGAGAATGAGTGGTCGGAAGGGTCAGTGGTTGTGAGGGCCAGTCAAATAAGTTAAAAACACACATGCTCTCTCTGGTCTGACTCTCGTTTCCTGGAAGAAGTTTTATTGCCACTGAAATGCTTCATGCTCTGTGAAGCCTTTGCCAGCTGGAATCGTCTCTTTGCACCTGTCTTTTTGTTTACACAAATCCCTTCTCTAATAGAGCTAATCACTCCGCTTTGATAAATCTGCCAGGCCCCCGATATGAGCTCCCTCCACGCTAAACAAACAGACTATTGTCTCGGCAGGGCCAGCCAGCCTGTTAATGGTTAAACTGGGAGAGGGCAGGATGGGGGAAAGAGGCATTAGCCACAGCCTCTTTTCTTTTTCCTCCCCCCAGATCTGCAGGTTTCCCCATCCTTTGGAGGGGCTTGCAGCTCTGTGTGTGTCCCTGATGTCAGCTGGGGACACCAAGCATGGTCTCTGACTGCTTGGGGTTGTGCAATTCATTGGGAATCATCTAGTGCTAGGATGTGGGGTAGGATCACCATCCCCAGAAACAGAGTGATGGGGCAGGGATAGGCACTTTTAGGATGTACAGAGGACATTAGGCAGGACAGAAAAAAGTTAAGTCAGTCTGAGGCCAAAACAGGGAGATTTAAGAGTGTACCAAGTAGGAATAGTTGACTATCAAGAGGAGAAAGTTGGAGACAGAAAAATGAAAGCTTGGGCATCAAACAACAAAATGTACTTATGAAGACATTTGGCTTCAGCAATCTTCTCCTCTAGCAGCTCTCCTCAAGCTTTGGACCTGATCAGTGCTGAAACCACGTAGTAATGCAACACCAACAGAACATTGCATTGTTCCCTGTGCTCTGCTGCACCCACAAAACCCTTGTTTAAGGTGGGTGATGCTACTACAAATACAATTTTGATACAGATTTCTCTCTCCTGAGGAAGTACTGTAAGAATTTCTCTCCACTGAGAGGGCCGTGGCCGGTGATTTTCTAGCTTATGTTGCCAAACCAGACTTTTTGGACAGTTAGCCACCTCCAATGACACTGGCTATCCAGACTCTTGTGCATGCATAAGATGAGCAAATGGACCAGTTTTGATGTGCTGTTTCATGGCAATTGAGCAATGCTTGTAAAATTTGATCATGCCGTCTAGCTCCAAGGTAGAGCAGCAAACAAACATTAGCCCTTTGCTGCTATTAGCTGCATGTGTAGGAAGATCTTTGAATGCAACAGCCAGGAGAGCTCTTTAGCAAGTTGTAATCAGCCTCACCGTGTTCAGATGAAACCAGTACACCAGATAACAAATCCATCAGCACCAGCGGATGATTTCTTGATTGCTCTGCTTGGGCCTGCTGTGTGCCTCAGGCAAGCATTATTTGTTTAAGCAAGGAGACACGAGGTGCCCCAGAGGCAGCCTTAGCTGCACTCCAAGCACCAGACAAGAATTCAGCCTTGTGTCCCATCTGCATTTGCATCGTGTCCAGCCCACCCACATCCCCACCACCTTCACATAACCCTGTGTGCCTTGATGTCCTTCACGGCTATAAGGGAAGAAGCGCCTCTCATGTTATTGTTGTTTGGAGATGCTGTGCATAACGGGTGCCCTTAGGATCTCAACCTAAAATACGTGTACTGGTGTGTTAACGTTTTAGGTCCTCGGAGATGTGCTCCTGAGAGGCAGAGAGCTCTTCAGCCAAGGCTAGCACAGATTGCAGGCTGGAAAGGGGTGGAGGGAAATGGCATGAGAATTGCCACAGCATCTTCCTTCCCTAAGCCCCTGCAAGCACTGGTGCTGCTTGGTGGAGGTGCCACACACTTGAGACCCAGAGATAAACTCCTGTCTGGGAAGGGTGAGGTGCCTTACCAGGAGATTGCCAAACGGTATGATTAGGGACTTGTTCATGCATGGTCTAATCCTTCTCCACTGCTTCTGTGGGTGTAGGAACCTTCCAGCTCCTTTATACCCACTCCCAGAACAGGACAAAACTTGTGCCTGAGGAACTCAGCGAGGCAGGAGAGCAGTGAGGTCAGGAGCCTGGCAGCGCCCGCTGAGGGATTACACAGGGTACACAGAGAGTAAACAATAGAAAGAACCAAGGGTGATACAAGACACCAAGAGGTTTAAACCACCAAGAGCCTTAGAAAGCATTTTGGATCCTCAGGCATCACCCGGGAATGAAGTGATAGAGGAAGGCAGAGCAGATGCAGAGACAGGTTTGGGTGCCAGGGCTGGCTTTACCAAAGCACCCCCAGCCGTACTCACATGCCCTGCACCCGGTGTCACAGCACCCACTGCCACACAGCATCGCGCCCGCTCGCCTCTCCAGCCGCACGGGCACACGGCCGCACACGCGGCAAGAGGAGAGCTTTTTTCTTTTTTTACTCCTTCCCCAAACAATTAATGTCAATGCGGAGAGGCAGGTGCTCCTGGCGCGCTGCCCTCCGCTCTGTTTACAGAACACTCCTTGAAGATTATTTGTGTTGAAATCTTTCAGCTTTTCTCTCTCTCCTTTTTTTTTTTTTCCTCCCCCCGCCTTGTTAGCATTCTTCCAGCCAGTTTTCGTGCCCCGCGGGCCCTGGGCGAGCGTGGCGGCGGAAGCCCCGGCAGGGCCGCCTCTCACCCTGCCCCGGGCCGGGGGGAGCGGAGCGGGGCTCCCCCGCCACCGTCCTCCCGGCTCTTTGTGCCCCGGGGAGCGGAGCGAAGGGGGCCATTGTCCAACGGCTGCCGCTGACCCTGCCATTTCCATCTGAAAAGCCGCTTTCAAGGGAAAGGGGCACCTCCCCTGGCCTCGCCGCGGACTCCCTCCTCCCCGCCGGACCCCTTCCACCCTTCTCTTCTCCCTCGCAGTGCGTTCAGGCTGCCTTCCCCCTCCTTACACCTCTTGTCCTTCCTCTTCTCCAATTCCTCCAATTCCCCCGCGCCTGCCGCCAGCATCCTCATCCTCTCCCTCTCCTCCTCCAGTTCGGGGAGCACCACTGCAGGTTGTCCCGGGTGAAAGAGAGGGGAAGGAGGTGGGAACAAATGGGGCAGCTCCAGCCAAAGCTCTCGGTGGGATGAGAGAGATCATCTCTCCTTGGAGCATGAAAAATCCCAGCTGTGGCTCTGCAGAGCCTTTGTTACCATCTCAGCCATAGAAATCCTTCAGCAGTGTTTATAAAGAGACAGCACGGGGTCAATGGAATAAGCATGCCCTCTTTTCTTCCAACCCTCTTGAAAGCATGCCTTTTTAATGGTAAAATGCATGAAAAATTAGATAGCCTGCTATATCCCCTTCTTGAGGGATATGTGTAGCAAAACCAGGGATTTACGAAACAAGAATCACCCACTTTCCTGCATTAAACGCCTTTGTTGTCTTTCAAATCTGCTCATTTGGGTGCACACTTCTACTCACTGCTCCCACCAGGCACCAGGCAGATGGAAGTGAGGCTTCAGGAGCACCCCTCACTCCCATCCAGCCTGGCTGATCTTCACTCTAAATCCCACTTAGGGACCATGGAGCCACAGTCATGGGCCCGTAGCATTTTGGAGTGAGTCACCCAGGTGCGACTCTAGAGACAGACTATACAGAGCTTTATGGTTGCCTTCTCACCATTTCAAAACAGAAAGCGGCTGAAACAGGTTTGAGGCAGCTTTTGAAGGTTGCAAAAGATTGAGACAAAAGGCAACAGTGCACTCATCTTGTATTTATTTTTTTTTTTAAAGCAAAGAAGTTGGCAACACTGAAATCTGTCATAAAAATTCCCTCTGACTTCATCCCGACCAATATTTTGCCCCACGTGCTGGGGATGTCTCTGCTCAGCAGCAGCCCGTGCTCCTGCCTACAGTGCAGAGGGGGGCTTCTGGCAGCTCCTCATCTGAAGGAGTCAGTCACTAAATGCCGAGTGAGCATCCCTAACATTCACTCAGAGGAAGAAGGTGACCTTGAATGGCCCATACATCCACTCAGCATCTCCTTTGGGCTCCAAAGCAGAGGTTGTCGGGTTGAACTCTTGTTCCACCCAGTTTCTGAGTTTTGGTAAACAATGAAGAATAGTCTGGATAAACTGTTGTAGCAGTGTAGCTCAGCCAAATATTTCTCTGCCTGTAAAATAAGCAAACAAACAAACATTTAAGTTGTTTGGTAGGAAAAAATGGCATACTGCAGAATAAACTCCCGAGGCATTAAGAAACTACATGGAGAAACTGCCCAGCACAAAATGAGACATGCAAGCTTTTATGCTTTGCAGTGTATACCCAACACATGAGTGGGACAGCTGGGTGTAGTGGCAGCAGAGAAGAGATCCAACACAGACTGGTGTAATATTTTCAGCTGGTTCTTTAGCAAGAGAGATGTTTAAATCTTCATCTCAAAATGACAGGCCAAATGACTTTCTGTCACTTTGTTATCATCATGTCGTTTTCTCTGCTGCTGGTCTTCACCCAGCAGTCAGGATTTCTGCTGACAAAAATAGGTCTGACTGTGTTGATCTTCATAGCTCTTTGTCCCATTCATTCTACTGAACTGGGATCAACATCTCTGGCAGGTTTATCGTGGTAGAAATATTCCAAGCAGCCAGACAGTGAGGGCAAATGCCCCCCAAGCCCCTGAGCAGCTGCCAGGCAGCCAAGGCAGCCAGCAAAGAGCTGCCCAGGAAACTGCAAGGGGCTCCTCTGCCTGGCTGAGGCACTCAGCTGGGCTTGCAGGCAGGGAAAGAGCTCTCAAGCCACCATCAGGTTCCTGGAGCTGCAGTCCCCCCCACCAATACCAACAGCACCTGAATGTGCAATTTAATGGATCAGACTATTTTCTTCATTTTTAGCTCTAAGTTTCATTTCTTACCCATCCCGGGGCACTGCAGGATGTGCCTTTTCGGGGGATTGCTGCACAGCTCAGATGCTCCAAGTCACCCCCTTCAGAGAGCCTGGTGCCTCTGAACATCCCCGGGGCAGACAGAAGTCCCCAGCAGCAGCGTGCTGCTTGTCAGGTCGTGTTGCTCACACAAAGCACGCAGGACTTGTCCTTGCCACCACCACATTTCCCCCAGCAATAAGAGCATTACTCCAACACACTGCACAGAGGCACAGCATCCCTCCCTGTGCTGGAGCCAGTGCTGCCTGTCCCTCACTCATGTAGCCTTATTCCTGCAATCCTCACCCTCTTTTCACAGAGAGCTGGGTTTTGACAGGCCAGTTGCAGTGCGGAAATATTTCCTGCTGAGCAGATGGGTTCATTTTCAGGCCAATATGTTGGTCCTCCTTGAGGAAGCAGCTCTAACACCTGGAAGAGAGACCAACAGCTGCTGTGTCACAGCTCCCACATCCTCAGCTGGTCACAGGCAGGGGAGAGGAGCAGCTCTAACCGCCCTGATAGTGTTGTCCATGCATACACACAGCAGAAAACAATAAAACTCAGCCTCCTCCATAGCCCTGTGTGATAATGCAACAGTGACAGGGACCATGCCCACAACCTGGGGTCTGCTTCCCTGCCCAGCAATGCCAGGGAACATACATTACAGATATGTGGTGTGTGCATCCATCTGTTTGCACATTTGCATGGGTCACAGAGGTAGATGTTTTCTGGAGGAAGAAGCTGTTGATGCTGTAAGGTTTTTCAGGGAGCTCCCTCCACCTTCGGCAGGAGCATAGGGCTGTTCCAGGCTGCACCCCACAGGCTTTAATTCTGGGGTCAGGCACCTGGGCAAGTCAGATTTATGCTTTGAAGCAGCCATCCTGCATCTTCTTCAGGCATCTCCATGCCAGTGTCAGGATGGGGCAAGAGAGGTGCTCATTGCAAGGCTGTCCACAACCAGGCAAGCAACTGAAGTGTTCCAATAGCGGCTTCCTTTTGAAATCAGAATAAAAGCCAGTGAGCATTTTCAGCTAATCCTTTCCTCAGCATGCATGTTGTTTGTGTACATGCACGGCTGGTTGGCTCTCCACGTGTGCACAGGGCAGTGTTAAACCCCCCCAAAAAAGAAGAAAGCAGGTCAGAAAAACAATCCCCCCAAGGAACAGTGGAAATCGGTGAATGGGTTTTAGCTGTGCGTTTTGTTACCCAAGAAAGGCGGCTTTGCAAAGGACTTTCATTGTCTGGGCCCAAGACTTCCTTGTAAAAGGCTGTTGGGCTTGTTGCAACATATTCCAGGTGTGTAAGTGATGCCCTGCCTTGTGCCTTTCACAGTGCAGAGCCTGGGGCCATGAAGCGAGCAGGGAGGAGGAGGGAGGGAGAGGTGCGTGTGTTCAAATTAAATGAAGCAGAAAGAGAAAGCTGGAACCCACAGTGCCTGGGGCACCACTAATTGAACAGGTTGAACCTGATAGCAACACAAAGCAGGCAGCAGGAGTGATCCTCCAGATCCTGGCTGGTGGTGTGGAGCCAGCCATGGTTCAAGAAGCCACGCTTGAAAAGCTCAGGTGATGGGAGACGGGGGAACAAGGTGAGAGGCAGCTTATTTGGGGCTGGAGGGAGGAGACTTCAAAAGGAAAAAATAATTCTTCATTAACATGACAAAGAGAGTCAAATGAAAGAGAGAGAAGGCAGGCATACTCTTACTTTTCTTGCTCCTGAGGTCCCTTGCTCTAGGACTCAGTGGGTGTCTCTCTTGCTGGGATCAGCTCTGTCTCCCCCGGGGCACCTGGGGATGCGGAGATGTGCAATGAATGAGCACAGAGCTGCTCAGCAGCCCTGTGCCCAGGGAACCTGGGGGCTCCTCCCCAGCCTCATCCTCCACATATCCCAGCTATTACATATAGCATCCAGAGGGGGAAAGTGGTGAGCATCTAAGCAGCCCTTCAGGGAGGGCAAAGGCAGCAGGACTTGCAGGTGCTTGCACAGCCACAGGGCTGTGGCCAGTGCTCTCTGTGTCCCTCTGCTCTCCTGAGCACCCCACAAAAGCTGTTGCCTGCTTTTTAAATAGTGCCAGCCAACTGGGAAGCTGTGAGGCATTGAAAGAGGTGGTCAGAAATGCAGGAGCATTACAATTCTCCATCACTGCTCAACAGTACCAGACATGGGCTTACCTTCCTTTGCAGCAGTTATAGGTGGTGGCTGGAGGAAACAACCCTTTTTTAATTTGTCACGCACTGGAAATCAGAGAGCAGCAGGAGCTTTAGCCTCTGCTGTCTCCCAAGTTCTGGTATTGCTGTTGAGCCCCCAGAGCCATCACTGCCCAGGGCTACAAGGCAAAGGCTGTGGGACTTCATTCACTGCCTCCTGCCCTGCAAGAGAGCCACACTGCTGCTTTCTCACCTGCAAGGTACTCCCTCTCACTTTGTCCTGCATGGGAACCAGTGGTGATGGGGAGCTGCAGAGGACCATGCCCACACTGCTGTGATGCCCTCACATCCATTTTCACTTTCTGTTCTGGTCTAGGCCCTGTTTGGAAAGAGAAAAGGATCCATTGGAAGGAGAGAACTTGTTCCCAAACTTTGCAAGATTTCAAAACCTAGAAAGTCATGCCCCTTTGGCTTTTCTTTTTTCTTTCTTTCTTCCCCCTCCCCTGCTTCTCCCTCTCTATGGCCCCTGCATCACAGAACAGTGAAAAATAGCCTGAAGGGAGAAAACATTGCACTGAGGAAACCTTTGCTAGTGACTTCAGTAAAAATAGGTGATGTGGTAACCCAGCATCCTTTCTGGACCTGGTTCCCAGCCACTATGTGAGCTCTGCAAGTCTCCCCCACCCTGAGTCTGCAGGGGTGGCCACATGGCAGAGGTGGCGTGGTCCATCCATGGACACACCTCTGATCCCTGCTGCTTAAAACAGGGCAATTCAGGTGCACCCCAAGGAGCAAAGGACACTTTTGTTGGGATCTGGGCTGAAAAGCTAGCTTGAGCTTGTGGTGTTCTTATAGGTAAGCTTTTCAGGGCATGGACTGTGCTCACCTGGGTGCTTGCTCCCTGGACAGTACAGTGACTCCAGGCTGCCAATTCAGACCTGTAGGCATAACTGCAATATAAAGTGTGAATAGTCATAATAATAATTAATAAGCATGCCTAAACAAAAATGTTCTCTTTGTTTAATTAACATTGGTCTTCAGCAGCTTTATCTTGGGGTGAGTGGCTACTTTGTTGGCACTCTGCCTTCACACCATGCCTTGCCCTCTGTGGCTGGGGCAGGCAAGTCTTCACTGTGCAAATGGGAAAGTCTCTTTTTTGCTCAAACTACTTCCAAATGACTCTGAACCAGCAGCTTGCAGACTGCCTCTCACCTGAGAGTAAGGCTACAGCCAAGGAAATAGCAGCCAGAGAGGCCCAGTAGCTATTTTTACCTTGCTGGGAATAGAGTCTGAGTATATGCAGGGGCAAGCAATAAAGCCAAAGGAAAACAAGAAATGGAAAGATTTTGAGTGGTCAGGCTTATAAAATAATATATGGCTTGAAGTAGGGAGCTGGCAGCCCTCTGGAGCAAGGGACACTTATTTTTATGCTGCAAGTGGTTCCCTGAAGGAGCACAGCACTACAAGTTCAGGAGCAGGGAGTTAGTTACCTGCAGGCTGCAGAACCTTCTCAGTATAAACCAGGCACCAGCAGCCAAAATCAAAAAAACCCACTTCAGGTATACCCAGGGAGCCACAAGCATTAGGTGCCGAGTACCCACCCCTCACCCTGAGATGACAGCCGGGTTTCTGAAGGGTGCTGAGCAGCACTTGGGTAAAGGCTCCAGAGCAGGAGCTCTGCCACTCGGCCACCCCACGCACATGTATTCCCAGCCAGGGACATGGCGCTGGCCACACCGAACGCCAAAGCTGAAGCAGCTGGAAGCTGGCAGCGAGTTCCAGCCTTGCTCACAGCTCCCTCCCACCCCACTTATCATAGGGGCTGAAGGCTCAGCCCTTGACCCCTCATAAGCAGATGGGGTGGAAAGGCATCCCCACAGGCTCATATGGCCCCTGTGGGAGCAGGGTGGGCGTTCTCCTGCCCCATGCTTTGAAGAAGCGCATCTGTAATCTTTACGAGGCCTTGGAGATAGGAGCATTCCAGGCACGTGCTGAACCACTGGCCATCTGCTCCCCACACTCTCTGCTTTTCCCCAAATCCCTCCCCATCGAACCCAGTCCAAGCTGCAGCCATTGCTGTCTCAGTGGAGATTTATAGGGCTATATCTGTCAACAGCGAGCCAGGTAAATTCAAGGTCTGGAGCTCCTTCCTAAGGCTATTGGGAAGGAGGTAAAGAAGGAGAGAAAAGTGGAGGGATGGCAGTACTGGGAGCCTGGGCACCACCTGCATCTGAAGGGGTGGCAGAACAAACAGACAAGCAAGGCTGGCACTCAGGTGTCTCCTGCTTGCCTCAATCTTCCACCACCCTAATGCTCTGCTGCAGGGCTTTCAGGAAAGTATGAACCAGAGATGCTATCAGAGATGGTGCCAGGATCCACGTAAACGTGTAACTTCAGGGAGTTTCTTGCTGCTGGTTCTGAAAGGGATGTAAAACATACACAGCCTTCACCATGGTGTGCAAAATGGGGAGTATAAGAGAAAAGAGAGGGCTCTTGACTTCTGAGTTGCCTGGCTGCATTGGGCTCTTGATCCAAACTGGACGCTGGTGACTGCAGACTCATTTCCCAGCAGACCTCAAACTGGGCAGGCAGCACAGAGGGTTTGGGCTTGCCAAAACAGGGCCAGAATGAGGGTGCTGTGGACCGGCATGGTGTGGGCAGGCTCCACCGATCCACCAGCCATGTTCTCTCCCTCCGTTGAGATGCAGGAGATAGGGCTGCGGCTCCCTCACCTGCCTGTGCACACCAGGGATAAAGATGTGCATGCAGGCTCTTGCAGGATCAGGCTTCCTGATGGGGATCTGCTGTCCTGGCTTTTTAATGAGCACTTCTTGTAATCACCCCTGTAAAACTCACGGTGGGGAGCTGTTACTGATTAACGTCCATAGTCTCTGGGCAAAGTGGAACGGGAGATCTGCTGGCAAAATCAGCATCAGATGAGCTGCAGCACACCATAATATGGCAGGGGTACCCACACCCGCATATGAGCATACCCTCACTTGTCCTCTGGCTGTGTGGTGTGAGATGCCATCACCAGCTCACCTCTGCCACTGTGTCCTTCAGTCTCTGTGGGTTCTCAAAGTTGTTTGCAGCAGCCTCCAAAGCAGGAATGATAGCAGAGGTGCAAAAGTCCTTTCTGGTGATTAATACATCATGTGTACAAAGAAGGTCTGTGGTGAACGGAGGCTGGAGCCGGGATTAATTGCATACCTTGAAGTGGAGAGATTTATGTAAGGAAACAGACTTGGCGGGCTGCCCTGCTCTGGGCTGTGTTTACCTGCCTGTGCCTCCACACCTGTCGTGCTGCAGCAGCAAAACATTATTTAATAACATTTGAAGGGAGATCTTAATAGTCATGTGCCCTCCCTGCCTCACCCCACCTCCCTGGGTGCTGTGGCAAAGCTCAGCCTTGCTTTTCCACGCTTTCTGGCAGGATCCCTGTTGGGGGGGCCAGTCAGTCTATGCCCTGGCAAAGCTCACCTGCAAGGGGCAACTCTGTGGCACCGTTCAAGCATCTGCAGTCTGGGGTGAGGAGGGATGGGATGGCTGAAAAAGAAGATGAAAGGGGCTAATGCTGGAGGCCAGCCCCTGAACTGATGGTAACCCAAGTAGTTCCCCCCAAATCCATGAGCAAAGCGAGCTTTCCTCTTCCTGAGCTTGAAAAAGCTGCCTGGACACACAAACATTTGCATGCACACATATGTGTGTGTATATGTATGTATGAACAACAGAGTTCAAAATGTTCATGATGTCCATTCAAATAAGAGACAAATATTGGGTAAAACCCCCTTTCAGAAATGCTTGAGTAGGAGGCAGTTTCTTGAAAGGGATTTGGCTATTAATTGAAGTTGGTTTGTTAATTTGCATCCTTATCTGCAAGGGACAAAAGTAAAAAAGGGCCCCATGGGCCTACAAAGGGAGCACAAGCACCTTTATTTCTTACCAACAAAGCCTCTTGATGATTATAAGCAAATGAGGGAGCACTCAGGAGGAGGGAAAGTAGAAATATATTCCACCTGTCAGTGTGTGATGTCCCTCACTAGAGCTTCCCTTCTGGTATTACAAGCCCTGGGTTGGTTTCTACTCAGCCTCTACTTAAGGTGTTGCCTGTTTCACATCATACCCCGCTGCAGCAGCCGGTGTGTGACCAATCGGATGCTGGCCTCGAGCTGATAGTTTTGCCTAAGAAATACCAACCCCAGCAATGAGCCACCACCACACAGGCAGGCGAGCAAACCCTCTCAACCAGAGGTGTAAACTTTGGCCCTGACAGTCTCAAATCAAAAACACCCCGCATCAACACAGAGCATGGCAGTGAAACGCCGTGTGTTAAGTGCGGGTGTAGTTCAAATGGTCTCACTGGCTTTTCCTCCCCAGCCTGCTGCAATGTGAGAGGTGCACCCTGCTGCTTCGGGGCAGGCCACACTGGTGTTTGCAAGGATGTCAGTCTGGTTCATCCGAGCAAGCCCAAGCACTCGGCACAGGTGGAAATGGGAGCATCTTCCCTTTTCCACCCTCCTCCAGTGTTAGGGATGAACAATCCAGGTTGAAACCATCAAATGACATTATAATAAACTAAGGAATCATTCCCATCACTTCTTGAATGCAAGGACTGTATTCTGTCCCATCCTGGTACAGCACTAGCAAAGCCAGGGTTTGCTACACAGACAGGAGAGAAAACGGAGAGGTCAAGTGAAACTGTCTGCTGTGGTAACTGCCCCATGGTTTTACACTTTCCCTTCTCGCACAAGGCAGGCGAGCCAACTGCTTTTGGCACCACTATTGTCACTAACCCAGTCCTGGATCCCTTCTGCATTATTGAAGGAAAACACTGGGGTTTGGGTTTCTTTTTACCCCTTCAAACAAAGTTCAAAGGAGCAATTGAGACCTCTCCATTTCAATATGAAAGGACCGGGGGACCTGTTTTCCAGGGCCCACCCCCAGTACATGTGCATCCCGCCTCATTTCACCCGATAATCTCAGTGGGGGGCTCTGGAGGGGGATGGCCGGGGAGAGCGAGGGACAAGGTTCTCCAAGGTTAATCGCAAACTGCCTGCCGCATTCATCGCAGCGGTGCCTGATTGATGGGCACCATTAATCACTGGCCAGAGTGGCTGGAGGTAAGGCAGAAGCATGGAGGGGGAGAGGGGGGTGCTAAGAGGGGAGCTGACCAGATAAACGAGGGTAGGGAGACATAACACGGGTACATCTGCTCACCTACAGAAAATATTCTTTGAAGGAAGAGAAGTTGCTTTAAAGAAGTATCTATCCCTTCACTCGTGCAGTATATACATGCTGTCCTGCAGTGCAAAGGGCAGGAGTGGAAGCAGAGGGAAGAAGATCTCTCCAGCCTTTTAAAATTGCCTGTGGCTTTCACAGGGGTGTAAGGATTGAGGGTTCTGGCAAGGAGGAGGACTCAGGGCAAGGTAGGGGTGGGCTTGTCTTGCAGCTATAAGGCAGTTAATAAAGTTTCCATCTTCTTTATGGACTGAAATCCCTCTGAGTTTTTTATAGAAACAATGAAGGCAGTAAAAGCCACACAAGTTAGGTCGGTTGAGGAGCTTGTGTGGGTGACTCCATTTAGAGACAAAATGCTAGCATGTGCATTTTCTATCATTCACGACAGTTTAAAATACTTTTTCTTTCATACTAATCCTAGCTATTGCTCACATTTCTAAACAGGCTGAGGCTCTGCCTATAGTAATGAGATTTGCATGTGTTGCCTACCTGGCTGCAAATGGTAGTTGGGGCTTGCAGCAGGGCTTGGCACATTGCAATGAAACCTGCTGCATTAAGGAAGCCTTCTGTGCTTTCCACAGCAGAGGTATGAGCCTGGCTAAGGCAGCTGTGCCAGGAGGCTTGGGATGATGTGCTTGTCCCACTTCATTGATTCTGACATGGGCTGTGGAATAACTCATGTTATGAAATGTGACATTTCTCAATCGTCTTCTTCATTCCACCTTCTCATGTCCCTTGCCTTGGACAGGGGAGTTAGTGCCTCAAGAATATGGGCACACACCAGTCCTTCTCCTAAGCCTCTTTTCCGAAGCAATGAGAAGGAAATTGTGGTTTCTGATAGGAATATCCAGCAAGTTCACTTTTTTAATTGTTTTCCATTAGACAGCTGTGTGACATTTTAAATTTTGCTCTTGTGATGTCAAAAGCAATAGCATTTGAAACTTGTGTGACTGCTAGGACATGAAAAACACATCACTCAGCTTTTGCTGGATGCATTTAATGAAATTTAAAGATGAAGGGCTAAGGTCCAGTGTACAAGGCTGTGGGCTTTTTCAGTCTGACTCATATTGTAGATCAGGTATGGTGATCACCAGCAACGAAGTGGGATCCTTTTCTGATAGTCCCTCAGATAGTACAGATGCAATGCAAAGGCCACTGGAAGTTACAGCAACCTGGATTTCAGTGAAATTTGGGGTGAATAGGTATTATTTCAGAGCTGACTTCTTGGATGGGAGGAAGCACTTCAGCCTTCCTAAACACTCAGGTATATAGAGCAAGAGGCAACTCCTGTACCCATGACCACCTAAAGCTGGTTGCGACTGACGCATCTACTCACCACAGACCCATGGATGCTGGGAGAGTCAGGCATCACCCAGGGGCAATTGATCCCATGTCAAGTAGTCATCCTACAGCAAGCAGAATGAATTGCTCTCAGAAAATGCCTCTGTCTTCGTGGGCTGCTAAAGTAGATGACTAGTCAAATGACTAACTTAAGGTAGACACCACACTCCTAGATGGCTGAAAGGAGATATTTGAACTGGATTTTTAACCTCTCCCACTACACCCAAGAGTGCCTCTTTCACCAGAGGCTATTGACTTTCAAATGGAGTTTCTGCAGCATCTACTGATAGAGACTTTTACTGGTATTTCATAGCTAAGTCATATGAAAACCTGCTTTTGTTTGATTTTACATTATTCCTTCCCTAACTAAGGCTGTCGGGCTTTGTGGACAGGGTTGTTGTCTTAAGTATAGCCACCTCTGATTCTCCAGCAGGGCTCTGTAAAACAGAAATTATGCTGAATTAACTCACTCTGTGACAGCTATCTCCTCCCAACAAACAGCATGTCTTCCTTTCTCTGCTGCTGGCCATGACTGCATTTAGTTCTTTCACAAAGAGCATCTCTTAGCATAAGAGTTTCCCCCAGAGAGTTAATCATGGATAGCTACATTACTTTAGAAGTCTATTTTAATCTGAGTTACATTCCCTGTGTAGGCCAGCATTGCAGGAGATATAAGTCCCAAGGGTCTGGACACTTACAGCATGATCCATAGCTCTTGGGGGCCTACAGAAAAATTTGGTTCCATCAAGAACCTGCACTTAAGCTTGTTCACTGGCTTAGGCAGCCTGGGAGAATCGACACCTTTTCTCATCACCACCCGGCTTTTACTTCTGGATCTTACT
Source organism: Lophotriccus pileatus (assembly GCA_035583135.1). Lineage (NCBI taxonomy): Eukaryota > Metazoa > Chordata > Aves > Passeriformes > Tyrannidae > Lophotriccus > Lophotriccus pileatus. Next base: position 15,147,144 of record JAWWES010000168.1, on the reverse strand, counting down.
ACTGCCTAATGAAACCTGCCTGTTGATCTGCACAAACAGGGATGAGGGTGGGCTGGGCATCTCGGAACGGCCAGCTTCCTTGTTCGAAGGGAGGCATGGTCCTTGGGTCTGGAAACATCTCTAAGTCAGGGTTGTTTTGCCATCCCCGGTGCATGTTTCAACGGCAACATTATTGTTAAACAGCTTTGTGTTTACCTTGTGTACAGAAAAGATAAAATCAGCATTTATATGCAAACATGAACCAACAAGGGATTTCAAAATCCTGCCATTTCACTCCTCTGAGAAGAAGAGCCAGGGTTATTGTGTAACCAGAAACATCTGAAAGCTGGGGATTTTCTGGGTCTAAATTCAATTTAGATTATAAGACGCTAATTTAGGATCTGACTGTATCACCTTGGGCAGCCAAAATAGGATCTGAAACACATGGAGACTAGGACTTTGGGGTGGAGAATTCTCTGTTTCAGACAGTCTGGGCCACTGTGTGGATCTGAGCTCTCCCTTTACAAATAAAGATGGTGAAGTAACATTAGCCAGATTCTCAGCCAGGCAGAGCTACCTGAGCCCACTCTGCTCCGGGGGACAGGGGGTGTTCTTGTGTCCACCCTGGCCCTGCCTTTCCAGGGCACTCAGTGTACATAGCTGGAGCAGAGCTCAGCACAGGCACATCTACGTGAATATCTGAAAGCATCAAACATCAGAATAAAGGCTTTAACTGGGATTTCATAGCTAAAGTGCTGTATCATGCCTCTGTGTGTTTGTGAGGGCTGGGAAATATGGGACTCACAGCCGAGAGCTGTTCATGGTTTTCTAAAAGAAAATATCACTGTAAAAACTTCAGGGCACGGGTGTTTTCCTTCTCTTGGAGGTCTTGATGCCTGTTAAGCATCCTAGAGGAAAAGGCTGGCTCCATTTAACACAGAGCTTTAGCCCAAGTCATGCTGCCTTGGCGGCAGTGGTGAGTGGATCAGAGCCGTGAGCCTCTTGCTCCTCTAGCACAGCTACACCAGGCCCAGGACAACATTTCTAAACACCTTCAATGGCTTCAAAAGTTATGCTCAAGGAGAGCCCAGTGTGACAGATGCTTGCTTTCAAGAGGAAAATAACCCTGTGAGAAACAGTTGTGAACACCTTCCTCACCCTGTCCAGAGCTGTGCCACCAGTCCTAATGTGGATTCAGCTTCCCATGGGCCGATTCATCCCTGCCTGGTAGGTGGGAAAGCAAGGAGCCCTGTGCTGCCTTACTGCCCCTTTGCCTGCAGGGAAGCAAGGGGCTGGCAGGGCACGGGGGTGTTTTTCCAGTGACCTGAGGAAGAAAAAGAAGAGTGGTGGGACTGCTTGAGGTGCTCACCGAAGGGACCCCACAGCACCACCCTCCCCTGCACCCAGCAGAGGCCAAGCCCCCATTGCAGGGCCACAGCCCTGGCAGGTGACTGAGCTCTGCCAAAGTGAGTGGAGACTAATAAAGATGGATAAAGCAGCAGGAACAGAAGGGAAATGTGCAGGAGAGAGAAAAGCCAGGAGAAAAATGAGCAGCCCCCAGCCATAACAGGGTGAGCTGTGAGTAGGCTCTTGCTGCACTCAGAGAGTGAATGGGTGTTTTTGTCCCTTAGCCAACATCCTCAGTGCAGGCTGTGGCTGGACATGGACATTTGCTTCTCAAAGGCCCATGCACCCACGTGCAAGTGCCCTTGGCTACCCCAATCCAAGCCTGGCTCTGCCCCCTCCTACAGAGCCAGCTGCCATGAACACCTATGTGAGGTGGAAAACGGGATGCACTCTCTTTTGGGGCAAAATCTGCAAAAGCTCTCTGCATCTCCACCTCACTATGGGATGCTTGGCAGACTGATCCTCCCTGGCATGCATACCACCCCCTAATAACTTTCCCATGCTCGTTCCCCTGGTGTCACCCCCACCTCACTGGGGCTAGTGGGGCTGCAAAATGAAGTACCTGCCCCAGGGCCAGCATCCTCCCTCCCAGCTTCCACCCTCCCCTCACCTCAGGGTTTATTTACTCAAGGGTGCAGGGATAAATAGGGATAAGAAGGTAGAAAAGGTCATCTGGGTGATGGCCACAAAAGGGGGCATTGTGCCTCCAGGGAGGGGGAGGAAAGGCCAGAGGAGATGGAGACACTTGGGGGCACTTTGATGCAGTCTGGATAAAAGTGGGGAGGGGAAGGGAGGGAAGGGAAGAGAAAAGTGGGAGGGGACGACACTAAAACCCAAAAGGCAACAAAGCCTGTACCATCTGGGACACAAGTCAGGATGGTCCCTTTATTTAGATGGATAGAGCTAGGCACAATGTGAGGCAGCCCGGGGGCCACCCTACCCCTGTCCATCACCAACCCTATCAAGCCCTTCCTCTCCTCTCCTCCCCTCCCCTCCCTCTTCAGCCTCTCACTTTCTTCCATATTTTCCATTTTCTTGTTTTCCTTTGCTCCTCATGCTCCACCTCCCACTTCCAGCTTTCTCCCATGATGAAAGCACTCAGAAAGAATATGGGGTGATATATGATGCAAAGCTAATTTTAAGTGGAGGTGGGGAGGGGAAGGCCAAAGGCAGTGGAGAAAAATGGGCTTGTGGGAGACTCTGTGCAGAGAAGCCCTCCTTACACATAAGCCATGGCATCTGTGTTTCAGCACTTTTCTGTTCCCAAGTTGTGTGCTGCAAATCCTACGGCAGTGCTGAATCTTAGGCAGAGTGCTCAGGGCTGTTAATGCCATAGAGATCCTGCCCTCTGAGATCCTTTAGGATCATAAAGGTGGAGAATTAAGGCAACCCCCATGGCTGGAGGAGTTTGTGGGTAAGGTATCCCACATATCCATACCTCTTCAGATGCAGTTATTTCTCCCAACCTGCTATTTTTCAGCTGACCATCTGACTTTTTCTCGCAGAGACTTGCTAGAACTTTGTTAGGATAGAAGCAGAGCCCAGAATTTTTCTGGTAGATCAAACATCATCACTGTACTTTGATGTATGTATAGATCAGAGGTGCCTCAAAATTTCCAGAAAAGTGACATTTTAAACCAGGTTGACCCAAAGTGGAGTTTCTACTTCAGTAAATGGTCTGCTGTCCATTTTAACCATGAAGAACCCTGGAGTTCTCAATAAAATGTTCAATCTTGGAATGAAAAGTCTTTCCATTCAACAACTCCCAAAATGGACCATTTTGGGATGCAAATGCTGCACTTCTAAAATCTTTCTTATTAACTGCTTCTGCTTTTTTTACTGAAAAAAAAAAAAAGCTATATGAAAAACATTTTCAATTGAGACAATAAATTATCAGGGGAAAGAAAGCAGAAAAAAATTCTCCACTTAGTTTATTTTCAATAAATAACTTTACCAGTTCTGACAAAATAATAGCTTCTACAATGCTCAGCTCAGAACTGGTTGGAAATTTGCAACTTGCTTTGTCGTGCGTTAACAAACAGTTCCTCAAGTGAATTATTTTAACTGTACAACAGAAGTCTCAACTCACTTCTCTTACTAAAATAGAACAAAACAAATCTCAATGGGCACAAATAAATTAACACAAGAAATACACTTTGCACTTAACTTTTCTGGATGGTAACAATTTGCTAGAAAAGAGCGTGTTCAAGCCAGCGTGCATCACAACCCTGGCTGTGCAGAAGCTCGCTCCTGAGCCAAGGCTAATCCAGCCACACAGCCTGGCTTTCTAGCAGAGTGAAGTAGCCCACACTGAGCACCTTCAGTGATGCCTAAGCTGCTCCTTGCTGTCTCCGTCCCTAGTGCCCTCTGCAGCGGTTGGAGAGAGCAGCTGCAAGTCCTGGATATTGTATTCCATACAAGGATGCAGTGAGGCAGTGGTGCACCAATGCAGTGATGATGCTAGTTCATCAGGTCAAGACTGATAGTGGTGAGAAGCTGGATGGGAAGGCAGCAGCACAATGTGGATGGCCGTTCAGTTTAGTCACAAGGAATGGTCCCAAATCCTGTCCCCCCAAATGCAGCAGAAAAAAACAAGTTGCAGGCATCCTGTCTGGCCTCCTGCCCCAGTCTGTGTCCCCAGCAGTCCCAGAAGCCCACTCCCTCTGCGCCCTTTCCAGCTCTCTGCTGCTTCCCTGGATGATTCCTGCAATGTGCACACCAAGTGCAGCTCATGTCCTATATCCCAGATCCCACCAAAGGCCCAGCCATCCATGGGATGTGCAAGACATGACACTGTCCTTGGTTTCTCCAGCAGAGAGAGGGTTGGTTATGATTTCTCCTAGGCCTGAAAGAATGCCCAGAGGTCCTTACAGCAAGCTGTGTGCTTCTCGTTAACAGCAAGATTTGCCTGCAGGCAACCATTAGCTCTCTTCAGCATCATAAACAGACAAATTCAGTTTGCACCACGTCTGAACTTGGCTTAGGCACTAGTTTTTCTGCCAGTACATCACTGTTTTCAACTTCAGTCAGCACTGTTTTGAAGTTATTACTGTCTGGTGGTTGGGGTTTTTTTGGTGGTGTATGCATCCTAAATGAGCTTTGTGGTCTCCCCACTTCAAAAGCCTCTCTGCTCTCACCTCTCTTTACTGGCTGTCCTCTAGCAAGACCAGAGACCAAAGGGTATAAACTATCTCAGCAGCACTCCAGCTCCATGCAGGGTGCAGGGATGCAGCCTGTGGGACAGGAATGCAGGCTGCTGGATAGGGCCTTCACAGGAATCAGGCAAGGAGATGGTGCAGAGCTGTGCCAGGTGCAACCAGACCTGGTCCCCATTCTTGCCTCCATTCAAATCAGACGCAAAGAAAGTGTGTGCTGCAAACTTCATCCCCATTGCCCACTTTGTTCAGGTGCCAGGTATCTCCTGAGGGAGGAGAAGTAGAAGACACAGAAGCACCCTCAGCACAGAATCACATGCAGGTGCTTTACCGAGGGGATCAGCTGCTCCTACTGACACCCGCTGGCTTCCCTTCCACATGAGCATGCCCATGGTGAAGGCAGGCTGGTACCAGGGATGTGGGAGTCAGCAGCCTGTGCAGAGGGCTTTGCAGGTGCTCTGCTGGTAAGAGGATGATGGTATTTACTAATACTTCTAAGCTAGATTTTTATTTACCCAGTGGGTTTCACCTGCTCCTTCCGTGTATGATTCTGCTAAAGTGAATGTGGCTCCTTCGTGGAGCCTTGAAGGAATTGCATGTGGGAAACAGAGTGAAAGGGAAAATGTGTTACAGTATTGCAACATTTCCTACTAGTGTTTAACATCCTGACAAAATTCATCTTTTTTACAAAAAAATCTTGAAGTGCTTCACTCAAGGCAAAGATATTTGCTGTGTTATAAAAGTGTCAACATTTCACTTACAAATTGGTCATTCTTTTGGCAGTGACTTTAACAGAAAATTCCCCTTGGGGCTATCATGCCTCTTTGTTGGTTTTTCTTCCCTTTAAAAAAACAACAAAACCAAACAACCTAAAAAGCAAGCACAACTTACTGGGTCTGGCAACTGGGTAACTACTGTACTGCATGCTTTAAGTGCTGGGGCTGAGGCCAGGAGATGAAAGGAGAGAACTGAGGCTTCTCCAGCAGCAAGGTGGATGCTCACAGGTCAAAGCCTGAAGCACTGCCCTGGTCCCTGCAGCCAAACAATCGCTTTACCACAAGTTTCTCCTTTTCTGATGTTTATACCTCTAATGTTATTCACACCTAGCCATAAACAAAAACATTTATAGCCGGTGGGGGGGAGGGGGGGGGAAGAGGAGGGAGTGTTACAGACTAATACTTGAAGTAATTTCTCTGTGCTTCTTGTTCTGATTTAATGCATTGTGCTTTCCACTGCTGACCACTTTGTTACACTTGCTTCTCCTTTTATTTTCTATGTTTCTGTACATGACCGTTTATTTTTCATCTCTTGTACAACAACACTGATAACTTGGGAAGATAATAAACGTGTGTCTTATCTTGGGTTTTTCCTTCTCGTCATGTGTGGATGCTGGTGTTGGAGTCTACCATCTGGCTGGGGTTTCTCTAAGGATCCCTCTCCTGCCTTACCTGTATGTAGCACAGCCATGCTAGGACTTTGTGGGGGTCAACTGATTTATTCTTTTGCCACCTTTTGCTGTGGGACAAAAGAGAGGTGACAACAGGAGTAAGGAGGCAGGCGGTACTGTGCAGAAAATGAGGATTTAGTCACCCTAATCTGAACAGTGATCTCTGTCTGATTGTAGGCTCTCAAAAACAGGAGAGGCTTTCAATTTAAAATACAGCAGAAATCTCGGTCTCTGGTGTTTTTGCAATACTTTCCCTAAGCTAAGGATGCTGATGCTCCCCTTCAATTTTCCTGTATTGATGATGATAACAGCAGAGGTGCAAACCAGCCTCTCTTACTGGTAAGCGCCTTAACTATGTCACCTCTCTTGTTCTCGTACTAACTAGCTTTACCATCATTCTGAGTAGATCTTTATTATGGGAAAATAATAGGTGGAAGAAAGTAGTTGGATATAATAAAAAGACTGAGCACCTGTAAATGTAAATCCCCATTCTGCCCCCTCCCCCCACCACTATATCTTCAGTTTGGGCTACAGAACTATCCATTCATTTCTCCAAAGAGCAAGTCCCAGGTACTGGCTTGAGACGACCTGGGGTGAGCTCCCAAGGGTACTCTGAAAGCAGCTGGCAGAGCTCCTCTGTTCATGTGTGCCAGGGTTCGCACAGAGCTCAAAAGGAGCTGGGGGTTCATGGTGTCCCTGGAATTCTAACTCATTTGTTACACTGTCCAATAGCCTCTGAACGGTGTGACATGAACTTGTGATTACAGCTAGTGTTGCTTTAATATTATTAGTTCCATTATTCCCAGGTATGCCTTTGGCTAATGCTCTGTTGATGGTAGTTTCTGGGAAGAAAACCGAACCCTTGTTGGCCAATGCCCAAACCAGGCAAAGCCAGGCCAGCTCTGTTTGCCATCAACTGTGCAAGGGGCTGTCTTTCACTCTTACCTACACACCCTCCCAGGCTCCTGGCCCACATCCAATCCAGATAAGAAATGACTGAAAATCGTTGCTGTTAGCCAGCTATTCTGTGACCTGCATGAAAAGAGTGAAATGACCTCGGGACTAGTCTCGGCACACAGCCGTCTGCCCGCAAACTGTGGCAGGGGAGAAGCCTTGGTACGCACACCAAAGGCTGGCAGGACAAGTATCTTCTTGGCAGCTGCTCCTCACAGACAGGAGGAGAGGCAGAAGCAAGCTGATCTGCTGGAGCTCGCCTCGCTGCCTGCCCTGATTGGTCCCTAACAAGATCCTTATGAGGTGTTCATATAAAAGTGAGTTGTTATGCATTTAAACCAACTGTGGGCTATTCTCTGCAGGACAATCTGTGGTGAAGCAGGTATTTGCTGGTGATACTTTGTGGTGGTATGAACAGGAGAAAGCCCTTTTCCCTTGGGCTTTCCTGGAGGGTCCTGTGGTGTGGGGTTCTGCTGAAGCCACACTCCCTGCAAGGAGGACCAGCAATGCCATCCTGCCATGGAGATGGTGCAGGGCACCCTGCCTGCTTCCTAGGTCTTCTGTGTGGTGCACAAGCCTTCAAACAGGCTGCATAGGCCTTTCCTTCAAAATTATTTTTAATAGCATATGAAGAAATTTTGGAAGGAGTGTAGCTGTGGAACTGAACCTGAGGTTGCCCATTAAGCGTGACATCATCATTTGAACGGTACTGGGCAATAATGCATAGAAATATTTTTGTTGTGCTGGGCCTTATGTGCTTTAGGTAACAAGAAAAGCTTTAGTCTGAGCAACAGCAGGAAAAAAAAAAAAAGCCAAGGAGAGGACACTGCTTGAAAATTGAAAAGTTCTTTCAGCCTGGGGGTGGGGGCAGCTAATCCTGACACCATCCTGCAACTTATTTCTGCTTCATTAGACATGTTTATGACGTGTGAAATGCTGCTTAGGAAAATGGGAACCCATCGGTGGATGTAGATATGAGAGGTTTACAGAAATGTGCTTTGTAGCTGCACATTGACAACTCTGTGCCTCCTGGTGTCCTCAGCCTTTTTTTGACTTAACTCTCAAAATTCCTCAGCATATTTTTTTCTTCCTGAATCTGACTGAGTTTCCTGCAGCCCTGTACTTTAGGTCCTGGTTTGTGTCTCTCTGGGGAGATGGAGTTTCCATTTTAGGCACTGAGTTTCTAGTTATATATCTAAAGAGAAATGATGTGCTCATCAGAGGCATTCCCCATCCCTGCCACAAGCATTCTATGTAGCAATTTAGGCTTCCTGGAAGCCTTCATGGCAGCTCTTGGTTGATGGCAGCTAACCCAGATACTGAGAGTCTCATCATCACGTGTAGGTGGCTTCTTCAGGCAGGGGAAGCCCCTGGCTGAGAAGACAAGGTCTGCTGTTACTCTTGCTGCTGACAGATGACTCTCACGGTCAAAGGGCTTTCAACTTCAAGTTTTTGCACTGGCACTATTTTGGATAAATAGAGCAGAGAGGTCTAGGTGTGAGTTTTTAGGGTCAGAAGTCTTCTCAGCGGGGTCCATGCAGTCTTCTTCCACTGAAGAGGAGTGAGCTGGGCTAGCTGAAGTTGCCTGCTGTCCCTGCAACTGTTAAAGAACCTACCTTGCATCCTCCCTAATGCTTTCTCCTTAAAAGGGTGGAATGATTCAATACCCTTTTCTCTGGTGTAGCAGTTTGGTCTGAGAATCTGCTAGAGACTTGTCACCATGACCATGGCTGGGGAAAGGAGTCCCTCTGTCCATCATACAGGACATACAGGCATACATCCTTCTCGCTGCACCTTCTTTCACCTCAACTGTTTGGAAGACTTATGACCACTGTGAGGTTTTTTTAAAGCAAATCGTACATTCCTGATTTCCCCATTTAGTTTTTACTAGAACACTGGTTGAGAGCATTAAGGTAACTTGTGATGCTGACTAAGCTCCTTTCCCCCCACTATTATTAATATTGCTTAAGTGAAAACTGCTTACAGCTAATATCTTGCCAATACAGTTACAGTTGATGCTGCTTCAATGTTGTTGCAACAGTATCTTGGGTGATGAGATGAACTGGTAACAAATGCTGGGAGTTAATACTTGTCTGACAGCCAAATATTGCTTTTGGAAATACTAAAATGATCAGTGCTCCTAAGGAACGAAAACAAGCACCCTGCCAAGCAGTAGTAATATGCTTTAAACTAATGCATTCTGCCATAGTGGGACACTCGTGCAGATCAACGCAGCAGTCCCAATTTCTAAACTGTTTGAAAAGATGACATGATGTTTTAGTTTGAGAATATGTATGTAGGAATCTGCATGGGTTTATGCCTGACTAATTTTTTTGGAGATCATCTGTGAGGATAAAGCCCCTAAACCCACCCTAGGGAAAGGTACCACATTACCCCCCCCCCACTCCACCAGTCCTATCTGAGCGCAGTTGATCACTTAAAGCCCAGGTCAGCTCACAGCTCTCATTCCTACCTGTGGGACTGTTGAAGAGCCATAAAGGGTAAAACCTTTGAAAACAATTTATTAAGCACTTGAATTCTCTGTGCCTTTTAAAGGGACTGTTTATTAGAGCAACTTTGATTAGGCAATGAACTTGAAGTACAATAACTATTGCTCTTGATTGCAGTATCCTAAATGCTACCTGCTGCTAGAGCCTTTATTTTCCCATGGCTTATTCTGGGGACTTTTTTTTTCCTCTTCGAATGGAATCATGTGTGTGGAATACTCTTACAGATCTGGATTATAGAACATCCACTGCAATTACTGAATGTGGGACTGCTATGTGATACTCCTGAAAAGTTCTACCTTCCCAGTACTGAGGCAGCAGAGATTATACACAGAGTCCTGTAAAGTAGGTCAATTTTAATAACCCTTTCTGCTTTGTGTTTGTTCAACATATTCTACAGGCCAGCCCATTTTGCTCCATTCAACTCCTAACATTCACTACAGCTGTTTAAGGGAATTAACAGCTCTGCCATAGTTTTTCATGAAATCAGCACTGTGTTTCGTTTCACAGCAGTATTACCTTAAAGACCCACAGTCTTACTTCTGGCTCACCACTGAAGCAGATGTTCAGCATGAGCCCAAAAGTAATGGACAGAGCTTATGAGTCTCTGACAACAGTTTCCAAGGAGCAATTCATATTTGCTTGTTGCCTTTAGATAAAGAATATGTTCATGCAGCTGAAGTTAGAGTAGTACAGAGTGGAACATTGTTGGTTATGTGTGGTTTTTAAATGACAACACTATTCTTGGAGGTGCTGCTCCCCTGAATAAAGGCACCCCAACCTCCTTCCTGAGAGCTGCCAACACAAACTTCAGATACCCATTTCCTCTTTACCTTCCCATGACTCTCCCATCACTGTAGGAAAGGGCAACACAGCCTCCTGCAGCAGCACCTTCTGTTTGTTCAGGAAAGGAGTTATCAGCTCTGAACCTGTCTTGTCTCCTACACATCTCTTCAGTACTTGCTCCAAGTGCTGAATGCATAAAACTTGAATGAAGGGGGAAAAAAAAGGGCAAGCCTGGAGATTGTTATGCTGCCCCTTATCCCCTTCTGCACATGAAACCTGGCCCAGAAGAACTGCCTCTCTGCCCTGTCACTCATTATTCTTCTCTCCCACTACTTCAGGCAACAGTTAAGTTACCTTGGGCATTTCTGGCAAACACATATATCTTACAGCTGTGAAGCCATTTATAAATAGATTTTTATTTATAAAGTCAATTTACATAAAATATGATACTCTCTTAAAAACTGCATATGTACAACTTAAGAAATCCTAGCAAGTGCATACAAAAATGCCTTCAATACATTTTTTTTTTTAAAAAACTTCAGTTTTCAGAGAAGTGGACCTTCACACCAGGCAAACTCAGACACCACGTTGAAACACAACTTTACAGTCCTTTACTGAAGTGTTTGGAGAGAATAATAATAATAAAAAACCCAAACAAACACCTTGTTATCTACACCACGTATGTTCCCAAAACATTCTATCTGGCAGTGTTCAAGAACAAGTGAATAGGACTTGCTAAAAATAGAACCATCTTTTCAACCCTTTTCTCTAAAGTTTCTTGTACAAAAATAAGTCTTCATACACCAGTGTTCCCACAGGCAGTTCAAGTTACATATAAAATAGAATCTGACATGATAAAAAATTCCCTCCCCCTCCAGAAACAAGGAAGCATCAAGTGTTTTTGATTTCTTATTTTTCCTTTCCACCCCTCCAAAGCAACACCAGATCGCAGCGGCGGAAGGGAAACGGGTTCGCTCGGACACCCTCTCCGTCGGTCGGCAGCTCCCGGTGGGCAGGCGGAGACGCAAGGAGCGGGGACCCGCAGTGAGTTACATCATTGCACTTTTCACGACCCGAAGACGACGGGTGAACGCGGCGAGAGAAGGAGCCAGTGGGGTCCTGCCGGGGAGGAGATCAGTACTTCCAGGGGGGATGCTGTGGGCGCCGAGATGCTGCGGGCTGAGCGCGGCTGCGAAGAGATGTGAGGAGAGCCCCGGGTGGGTCCGTGGCCCGCTCCCCCGAGCTCCGGGGCGGGAAAGCGGCCCCCCTCCCCTCCGGCTGCCCCCTCACCTCCCGCCGGGTCAGTAGCTCCCCAGCCAGCTGGTGAAGTCCAGCAGCTCCCGCTCCTCGGGGCTGAGCGCCGCGTCGTAGCCGCTCTCCTCGGAGGAGCAGGGCGAGCCGGGCACGGAGGAGGCGAAGGAGGGCGAAGCGGAGGAGTAGCCGCCGCCGCCGACTTCCCCGACGGCCACCCGCCCGCGCCCGTCGGGGAAAGAGGCGGCGGCGTCGTGCTCGTCGAGGAGCCGCTGCAGGGCGCGGATGTACTCGACGGCGGAGCGAAGGGTCTCCACCTTGCTCATCTTCTTGCTGGCGGCGCCGTGCGGGACGTGCTGGCGGAGGGCGGCGAAGCCCAGGTTGACGAGCCGCACGCGGTTCCGCTCCCGCTCGTTCCGACGGGCCACGGCGGCCGCCGCCGCCGCCCCGGTGCCCGGCAGGGCGGCGAAGGCCAGGCGGCGCTTGCAGCGCAGCAGCTCGGGAGAGGCGGGCCGCCGGCGGCCGCGGGGGGCGGCCGGGGGCAGCGGCGGCAGAGCCCCGCCGTTCATCGCCGGGCGGCCACGGCGGCGGGCGGGGGAAAAATTAAAACAAAAAAAAAAATTAAATAAAACCCGCCCGAAAAGTAAATTTAAAGTGGGGAGAAGGACGCGGGGGTGGGCAGCGCGGAGCGGGGGCTCGCTCCCATGCCCCCCGTGCTCTCCCGCCGCCGCTCGGCGCCTCTGCGGCGGGTCCCGCCGCCGCACGGCCCCTTATCAACGCGCCGCGAGCCCCCGCCGCCCGCACGC
>JAWWES010000168.1:15089218-15134733 GCA_035583135.1 Lophotriccus pileatus | reverse complement strand
TTTTTGGCGGGGGGAGGGGCGCCCCCCGCCCCCCCCCCCCCCCCGCCTCTTCCACACACCGGAGCGGACACGCACGAGCAGCCGGGATTCCCCTTGCTCCCCTTGAGGTGGAAACCCAGGTCCTGTCCCTCCAAATGTGTCACCGACCCGCCCCTTCCCAAAACTGGGTACCTTGCGGGTGATCCAGGGCTTTCCGTGCGGAGCGGGGAGTGCCAGCACCTGGCTGCCGATCGTCGTTTGTGGAACAGAGGCACAGAGGCTCTGCTTTGTTAGATCCACCGAAAAAGTATAATAACCAAATTTTATAGCAGTTGTGTGAGTCATCTTACCAAGGCCGTTCTCTGCAAGCCAGCTTTTTGGGCTTCAATGGGAGTTTCAAGGACAAAGGCACAGAGAGAAGAAGGAAAACTTAAAGCTTCTGTGGCTCAGGGATTACACCCCTGCTTCCCTCTGCCATGGCAATGCCAAGCAGTCCTTCTTGGCTCTTGCTTCCAGCTCCAGCGGGAAGAGCAGTGGGGTAAGGTGCTTTGGGATGGCTGACTTGAATGGGCAGGAAAAAAGAGCTTCCTTTTGGAGTCCTGGAAGCTGGTGTGAAGAGATAACTTGCACAGTGTTTTGCTAAGTGAACTGGGTGGATGGAGGGGGGGTACACGAACCCACTGCCCAAGGGCTGCATCCACTCTCACCTTCAACAAACAAACAGATCCAACCATGTGATGCTAAACAAACCCTCTCACTGGCTTCAGTGGGGCCAGCCATGTCCCCTGTGCCAGGTGCCAAGCTGGAGCTGCTGTGGCCCCTTGGCATAACCACTGAGGGGCTAAATCAGCTGCTAATTAGAGCTAACTGAAGTGCAGGTTGTCTGCTGTAGGTCTCCCTCCACCCAGAGGCATGCAGAGGAAGGAGGTTTGAGGCAGTTCAGTTACATTTCCTTCACTTTTGGGGAGGGATCATAACCCCATCTCAGGAAAATGCTCAAAGCTGGTGTCAGTGGCAGCAACTTGGTGGCAGGAATGTATGAATGCCCGTGGCAGAGCTGTCATCACATGGAAAGGTGCCAGCAAGGCTCTGCAGCATGATTTTCGTATCAAAGTAAGGGTCTGCATATCCCCCTGGCTTCCCTGACCGTCTCTGGTTCTGCTCCTTGGCTGTATTGAAGCCAAAACTGGTAATTCAAAGAGCTATCTGTGATTTCTAGATGTGACATGTAGGGGGCTCTTTTGTACCTGTGTGGGGTATTTAGGGAGCAGCAAGGCTCCACCATGTTGAAAGATAAATATTTTTCCTGGGGATCTGTTGCAATGGCAGTGGGTTGAAGGAACCAGGTCCACTGGGATGTCACAGGCAGCCAGGCTGAAATTCCTGGAAGTGACAGCAAGGAGCCTGCGCTTCGGTTTTCTAGCAATCCCACTCAAGCATGTGTAAGGTTTAGCACCCAAATTCAGTGGCTTCTGAGATATTCTTGGCCGTGCTGTAGGCCTGGGGGAAAACCAAGGCTGGGAAGACCAGCTTCGCTGAAGGATTTGACCCTAGAGAAGCAGCTCATGGCGTGTGGTGCAGATGGGAGCATTTTTCCTGGTGGGTTCCTCTGATGGTGTTTGTGACTGTGAGCATTCACAGACTGCTTGCTCAGCTCACGCAATGCAATGCACTTGTCTTCAGCATCCACAAAGCTGCCTTGGCTGGTGAAGGGGGCTTCCCTGGCACTCACTATCAATCTCAGCTTAGTCAGTAAGGACATCACTGCAGTGGAGTAATATCAGTGTTCTTTTATTACCTCGTCTTTAATTTCTGCTGAAAGCCTTTCTCACAGGAAAGGGGAAGCTGCTGTCCTTGAAACTTTTCAAGAGAAAGCCTTCTGTACCAAAGAGCCATGCTCAAGAGTAATAACTGGATTTTTATCATACAAAAATAACTGCAGGGAATTTTTTTCATTAATAATGCGCACTTCAAACATCAGTAAACCCAGTCCCAAGGGAGAGTGTGCAGCCTCCAGCCATAGTGATTCCACGCTCAGGTCAGGGATAAATTTGACTTGTCCAAATTGGCTTCAGGGCTGCTGATCGCAGTGTGTGTTTCCAGCCAGATGTGGCCATCAGGTCTGAGCCTGAGCACAGCACACAGCAACTGCTTACATTTTCCTAACAGTGGAGCTGGCTTCCTGACAGTCTGAAGGAACCTAGGTAAGTACATCTCGTACTCAGAGAAGTGCAATCTTATTTGAAATCTCTTTATAGAATTAATGACTATGTAAGATCCAGTAGAACAAGACATCATTAAACACTGTCTGTGTTCACAATCAACTTCCTGATCATAATCTCGGGAGAGAGAGCATCCAGCAATGTGCTACCCATCCCCAGAGAGTGGGGAGAAGAAATTCTCCTCTTCTGGAGCAGGTAAGGCAAAAATGATAATTGCCTGGTTGGTGTGGACATCTTGCAGCCCTGTGTGGCTTCATCCACGCTTCAGGGTGGCTAAACTACTCTCAGAGAGAGGGGAACTCTGCTGTAATGGGTCTCCAAGCCCCGATGCTACATGCTAGTTCTTGCATCTGCCAAAGGTGAGAGCAAAGTGCTGCCCCTGACTTGGCACATGTGTCACCTGCAGATGGGGTGCTGGGTCAGTGCACATGTGCCTGCATTACAGGCAGCTGACATGAGCTTTCTAGGGGGTTTTGCCAAAACTTTATGGACCTCAGTGGAAAGCAATAGAGGTCCTGTTGCAATAAAGCATGAGAGGATGAACGCCAGAAATAAAGGGCAATGGGCAGTTGAGCAGCCATATTCTTGTGAGCAGCTGAGTCCCCATTTGCCAGGCTGGGCTGCGTCCAGGCTGGTTTTTTTTTTTTAGGAGCAGAGCTAGATGGAGCAGGGCTCGCATTGTGTCTTCAGGTCTGTTATCTGCACAGCTGGCTCCTGGGCAGCTATGGTTTGCAATTAGATAACATGTGGAAAAGAAAAAATAATTTAGTTTGATTAGGGGGATGTGCTTTAGAGCTAAGAGTACAATTCTTTTACTTTCAGTAGAGGGAAAAAAGTTCATTTGAGTTTATTCTTTGAAAGGAACTCCCTGTCTTCAGCTTATGCTCTTTTCCAATATAATCTTTCTGTGGTTTGATGAACTATTTTTAATAACTCTTCTGGCATTTTATTTGCTCCCCTATAATAATTTCATATTTCCTGGGAATCACTAGAGGATTTCAGAGACACACGTTGAAAATAATAAGTAAAAAAGTCCTTTGGAGACATTATGGTTTCTCTCTGGTTTTGTCTCTTCCAAGGCAGCCTCCAGCCAGCCTTGTTTGCATTCACAGTGGAGTTGTATTGTGCATCTGAAGCTCGGCAAAGCCCAGCACCTCCCCCTGTTCTCCTCTCCTTCCCTTTTTCAAAAGAGATGGCCCTGGGTTTAAAAGTTGATTTTTAGCTTTGATTGTGTGTATGTGCTATCTGAATGCTAAGCAGCCTTTACAATGCATCCTTGTGATGTGCCCGGGAAGGCAGAGACGGGCTGTGAGGTCTCCCTGGCTTCCCATCATTCCTATGGCTGCGGTGCGGTTTGATATGGACACGTTTTATTTACGAGCAAGCTTTGGGGTCAGTACAGCCAGGTTATGGGCGGTAGCTGAGGGACTGAATGGGCTGAGCCACTGACACTTGTAAATCTGCCACATTTGGAGCTGGTTTCTACTGTGGAGGAGAGGTATTTTCCCTAATGGTGCTGTAGGCTGGCAAAGGAAGAGACTCCTGAGAAGCAGCAGGGACCTGGCAGAGATGTGTCCTGCCTGGATGACGGGTGTAGTTTTGGCTCCTAAGTAACATTATCTTCCTTGCTTCCAGCCCATCTTTTCTCAGCAGCATGAGTAGCAGTGTCCCAAAGCCAAGGGGAAAGTTTCTCTTACCTGCTGCCTTGACAGAGTTCAAGCAACTGAGGCTCGGGTGTTTCTGTTCCATCACTGGTGCCTGCACCAACAGAGTAAAAGCCAGAAAAGTGGACAACGAGAAAGCACCAGCTTGAATTCAGCCTCTTCTCCTCCATTTGTGTTTAGTGTCCCAAGTTCACCCCATGCAGTATTAACACATCAAATCCCCCAGCTCTTTCAGGACATCCCTCTGACAGCATGGGCATCATTTCCCTCCAGCTCAGAAGAGGGTTGGAGGTTTATAGCTTTGCAAAAAATATGCTTGTTCCCTTTTTAAATCAATCCTTCCCTTCTGGATGAGGTGACATGTCCTTCTGAGACCTGTGCAGCTGGGGTTGCTGGTATATATTTTCATAACAGAAATCTGCCACAAGGCGAGAAGAAGAGAGCACCTGTCCTCCCTGGCGTATTTTCAGACTCACTACCATCTTTCCATGCTCCAGCTGATAATCAGAGGTAAGGGATGAAGCCACAGGCAGAAGCTGTGGTCACCTGTGGCTTTTGCACGCTATTTGAGTGATAACTTGTGCTCTTGCAAAGCAGACTAACTGATAAAACCTGGCAGGGCGGGGCAGGCAGGAGACCGAGTCTTGCTGGAAAAGCCATGCTGCCATCCAGCCCACATGCTGACTGGGAGGGTGGTTCCCCAGCATGCCACCAGCCCTGCCTCTCTTCCCACTGGGACGAGGCTAGGGGGACACCCTGCTTCTCATCAGTGCTTCCTGGACAGAGAGCTGCTGCGGCAGGTGTGTGCCAATGACAGGACACCCAGAGCAAGTTTAATCCCTTAGAAAGTTGTACAGATTGCCTTTCTGATGGGCACAGGTAAGACGAGCACGGGGACTCCCACTGTGCTCCTCTCAGTAGTGCCCTTCCATGTACTAAACATACCTGTCTCAGGAACAGCCCAACCTCTTAATATCCCAGCTCTTCTGATGCTCCTGGGTTTTTTTGGGTGAGGGACTGACTTTCTTTTTGGCTTTCTGTTTGGGTGAGGGAGTAACTCCTTTTACTCTTGTTATTTTTTTTAATGTTAGAAGTCCACATTCACTCTGCTTTCAGAGCTCTGTGATTCAGTGAAGGTACCCTCTATGGCTAGAGACAAAAGGAGGTAGAACATATTTTGTGGAAAGACTAAGAGCCCTTCCAAGGGGTGTAGATGACGATTTTGTGACCTCTCAGGTGGACCTGCTGTGAGATGTGAGGCTCCTAAAGGGACAGAGAAGACTTTTGTTCAACCGGGGAGGGAACTGCCCTTTAAAAAGCCCACGTCGATCATTCCGACGTTCGGGAAGGGGTTCTGCTGGTCTATGGGGACCTCTAGTGTGAGACCTCGCTTCTCACAGGTCTTGCTGCGATGGCCGGTATTTAGGACTGGAGAAGTAACGGGTCTAGGGGGAACAAAAGATGGGCTCCATGTTTTTTCTCCCACCCCTCGCGGTTAAACAGACTCCAAGTGTGCTCAGGGCAGGTGAGACGGTTACACTCGTGCTTACTGTCCCTCGTGGCTGGGCTGCCTTAGCTGGTCTTCAACACGGAACTGTTCTCATACCTTCTTGCAACCCTTCCAGATTTAACCTGTAACTCCACCTGTGGACCAGCCCTGCTGCCTTTATACCAGTGATTCCTCCCCTTTGAAATGCAAGTGACAACACCCCCATGTGTCCCCTGGAACCAGAACAAATGATGGGTGCTCACAGCTCTGCATTCAGATGCAGTTCTAACTCTGACAGTGTTTTATAAGGCATTTTCCACATCTGGCCTGTCCCCAGGGGTCCTGCTCCTGAACAGGGGTGGCTGGGCATCAGCTACCTCACCAGCCTGTTGTCCTCTCCCCACTGCCCTCCTTCCCTGCTGTCCACCTGTTGGTTTTTCTCAAGTGGTCTTCAGCTGGTGGACAGAGATGGAAGGTCTCTGTCTTCACATGGGTACATCAGTTTCTCCTGCTGGGCATCAGGCACCACACCCCTAGGGCAGGGACCTGCGAGCCATGGGGACACCTGTTTCTGGCAACAGCTGTGGCAGCTCTCAGTGGTGTCTCAGAGGTTGCAACCAAGATATTTTGCAAGAAAGCTAGTGACGTGGTCAGAAAATCATGACACGCTTTTTCCCGTACACATGGCTTTGTGCAACTCACTTTCTCTTCTCTTTGCTCTACAAACTGCATCTTCCTTCCTTTTTTTCACTCCTCTCCTACTGGTTCTTTGTCATCCTCCTGTAACTGCAGTAACTAATGTGTGGGATGGTTTTACTTTTTCACTCCCTTTCTTTGCCTCCTGAGAGAAATGCAACTAATTTTCATTGTTCTGTTTCACCAGTTTTCCTGGTGAAAACAGGTCTTGTTCCTTCTTGAAAACCAGTCTTGTTCTGAAACAAAGGATGATTAAGGCACTCAGTCATTCAGGTTCGCTTTGGCCAGATTGTTCTTGGGGCTTCTTTATGATTTACTTTTGAGAAATATGCATTCAGGAGACAGCTGGTTTTGAAGAGCAGAAGTCACCTGAGTCTTTTGTAGCTGTGGGTCCATGGAGTCTTCAGTGGTAAGAGAGGGGAAAGGACAGAGTTAAAATGTCCATGGACAGTGAGGGTCTCCTGAGCAGGAGGTTATATTTACACATAGCCATTTTCTTGAATAAAATAGTACCAAAGGTGGTTTATTCCCTTGCCTGCAAATAAAAGTTTTAATAGAGACTCAGCCATAGGTTACTGCCATGTGGTGGTTTTAAACTTAGAGGGAAGACTCTTACACGGGTCTGTTCAGGGGATTTGATCTCTTCTTCAAGCAACGGTTTGGGTTTTTTTTTTCCTAAATAACATTTTTCCCCAAGATACTTGTTAAGCAGATTATTTAAAAAAAGTTACTGACAATGTTCATTAAGCAAAACTGCATCCCACTGAAAGTCAAAACCAGGGCATTTTGATACTGACTGTTGATTGAAGTTTCAAAAATTTTTTTTTTAAGGAGCTATGCTCCAAACTCCACGAAAGGTTGTTTTTCTGTATGTCTTTCCTTCTTTCCCAGCTGGGGAGAAAGAGTGTGTGGGAGCTGACAGCAGCCGACTGAGCCTGTGCAGAAGGTGACTGCCCTAAACAGGATTTACTAATCAGGCAGGAGGAGGTGCATCAGCACGTGGTGGGGACTGTGCTTCCTGAGAGGCCCCGCTGTGGTCATGCCTCCCTTTGGTGGAAACCCAGGCTTTATCAAGGGCTGGAGAGACCAACTGCAGCTGTCTCTGGGAACGAGCTGCCATGGGACTGAGGTGCGGGATGAGGACCACCAAGTGCCAGCTGCTGGTGACCAGCCTCTGTGTCATGGTGAGCAGGCAGGTTTGGGGGGATCTCTGCAGGGCCAAGATGAACCGTTGCCTTTCCCATCCTTGCTCAGAGAGGGTCAGGTTTTCCCACGTTCTGTTTTTCGCGGGCGGAGGGCAAGCAAAGCCAACTGCCTGAGTTATCATTGCGCCCTCGGTGGTTATCGCTGGCCACCAGCATTGCCCCCCCCTCCACTGATAGACTTCTGCTTTCTCAGCGCTGTCACACCACTGCTGCTCTTTCACAACTCAGCAGGTGCCTCGAAAGAGAAAGGAAAGGTCCCTGCTGGCAAAATGGGCAGTTTTCAGCAAAAAGATATTTGCTCCTGTCTCCTTGAAGCAAAAGAGGGGGGATGGACCTGTTGCAATCATGCTGGTTGCTGGGAGGGTGGTTGGCTATGGGTGGGGTGAGTCAGGAAACTGCAAGGCTTTGATGGAAGTGTGTGTGAGAGACCTGTGGATCGGCACTGCAAAGCAAAAGCAATTCTAGGGATTCTTTTTAGCAGCTTCTGAAGCAAATTCAAGGGGAGTTTCTTGACATCTGCTGTTAGAGCTGATGGGAAATGGTGGAAACTGGAGAACACTTCTCCTGGATGTCTTTGACTTGTATGTTCTTGTTGTCTTTTTTCTTCATTGAAACTTGCCAGCTTAATACTACCACTACTACTAATAATAATCTGTATTTATCTCAAAGAGGGTTGGTGTCTTGGAGAGAGTGTAATTAAAAGGTAGTATCATATTTTGGGCCACACATGAAATTCACAGTTTGTCCAAATTTCAGCATTCCAAGACTGTTGGCTGCAGCGGCTGTAAGGCCGTTCTCTCTTCCAAATCACAAAATATGTCAGTTGGAAGAAATCAAAGGAGTATTGGTAGCAAGCATTAAATTTAGAGGAGACTTTTAAGGCACAGCTGCTGTGGATGTTTAGAGTCACCTTATTGCTGTTGGAAGGATTTTAGACTGCTCTTTCTCAGAAATCTGAGCTAACTGGTGTTGCACTTAGCATTTTGCTGGGCGTGGGTCAAGCTATGCAGTAATGTACAGTATGAAGGGTCAGAAGGTGTCACAAATTAGGTTGGGCAAAATGCTACGGTTTTATTCTCTGAAACTGTAAGTCTCCCCCAAAAGTTATTATAAAATGTCCCACAGAGGGGATCATGGTGACATCGCACTGTCACATTTGTCACAGGTACAGCTGCCTTCTGTTTCCCTATTGTAAAGGCATGAAAAGATGAAGTCTTATCTTAAGACCTAGGAGTAGGCTTACATTTTGTATTTTACAAGTTCAGTACACTAAATTTGGAGCTGGTTTTAACTGTCCCACTGTTGGTGCTTCTGCCACCAGTGATGCTGTGAGGAGCCCTGACCTAGAGCCAGGGGCCATCAGAAATGTTCCCTCTCCATCACCTGGACTTACTCTGGGCAACATGGAGGGTGATGTGTTGGTAGTTGCCCCATAGACATACCTGTGCTTTCAGGGATGGGACAGAAGCAGATAGGCCAGCAACATGCTGCAGAGACAGATAACTTCAAACAGTGCAGGACTCATCTCTTTGCACTCTACAGTAGGAAATAGAGCTATTGGCAGGCAATGGGACTAGCATTGCAAAGACCAAAGCAAAGAACGTCATCCCTGCCCAAAACCATTCTTGAAGGTGGCAGCCCTCACAACTGCTCGTGTGTAGTCTGCAGAGTGGGATGGGACTGCACAGTGTGACTGCAAGAGCACTGATCCTCTTGGGGTTTCTTCATGTGGTGGGAATTTAATTCACAGACAGTGGCAAAGAGGCTATGGGCTGCAGAGCATCACATGTACTCATTATGCAAGAGAGAAAAAGAGCTTTAATATTTTTAAGTGTCTGGGGTTTGTCCTTTTATGTGCACTTTGGGGTACATGTAGTAGTCTCTGGATGATCAGGCTGTCTGCATTTGCATGGAGGTCGGGAGCATCCAGGTACACCTGAAAGCTTTGTGTGCACCCAACAAGAGCTGCTGCCTTGTAAATCCCTTCCTAAAACTCTTATTTTCCAGCTGTTGGGGCTATCCATTGCCACGCTGAGCACAGTTACCCACTATGGGCTCCATTTCACCCTCATCAGCGATATCTCCCTGGATGGCAACTCCTACAGGGTCATCCACTACAGAGGTACGTTGTGGGCACATTCCAATGACACCTTTCGTAATACCAGGAAGCTGCAAAATTCTCTAAATCAGTTGAAGGAACTGCAGAGGTATCTCAAGAGGAGGAAGGGCCTGGTTTTTGGAGGATGCATTAGGACTAACACAGTCCCACAGGCACTTTTCCCCCCTATATCAGACCCTCATGCCAGGCACCAAAGGGTGCTGTGGGAGCACGGGGTGCTCAGGTACTTCTGCATTTGCACCTGTGCCTCTGTTCACCATCTCCCCGTCCTCCGCAAAAGCTTTCAGCACAGGGGAGCTCCTCTGCCACAGACAACCTAAAGGTGCAGGGCTGGCAGGGCCTTTGGAGCACGGGGAGAGAGATGGTTTGAGAAATTGAAGCAGAGCATAGAAAATTGAGGCTGGGAGGAGAAATGTGTGGAAGCACCTGGGGTACATGTGTGGAAACACCGGGGATACTTTCTCTTTCACAACAGAGAAATATAAACTGAGTCTCAAGTACAAGGGTAGAGCAAAGATAGCCCACATATTAAAATACCCTGTTCGCCTGTGCTGCACTTGCATCTGCTGCTTCTTCCAAGCTGTACTCTGGGCTTAAACATGCTCATGCCCTTTCTAGATCTTGGTTCTCAGTTTCAGTTTAACAAAGCAGGTGTAAAAACTATGTTAGTCCAAAGCTAAGGTACAGTCCTCCCCTGTTCCTACACACATAGGGGTTATATATTGGCACTGACTGCAGCCGTGCAGGCTCTCCCATCCCAGCCACCACGCTCCAGCAACGCTTCCACCTGCCTTGCTTGCAAGCATTATCTCTGCATGGCTGGGGTAGCAAAGCCCTTTGCAGCACTGTGGTCCTCAAGCCCTGCCCTGGGGTACTGGCTGTGATCCTGCCTTAGCCAGGAGGAAACCAGAGGGTGAATGTTGCACCAGATTAGCAGCACCCAGAGTCCTGATAGGGGCCATGGGACAGCTGCTGCACTCCCCATGGGGGGATCCTTATCAGAGTGCTGAAATAATTGGCAGCTTGTGGTCTGCTGGGTGGACCAACACCCTTTTAGGGTGTTTCACTCTGCTGGAGCTGCGGGAACCACTCAGAGGCTTACAGCCCTGCCAGACAAGCAAAGCATACACAGGTGGGGGGTATTGAATAAATTACAAACAAATTTGAGTTCTGCCACCTGGTCATTTTGGGCCAGTTTCCCAGAATGCACCTTTTGGCCCCTCTCTGGGTGAAAGCATCAGACTAGGCCTCTGCTAGCACTTAGCATCTGACCGCAGCTCGCATGTCTGACTTCCTTCCAGCTTTCTACTTCGGGATCTGCCTCAGCATGACCCTGATCCTGGCAGCCCTGCTGAGCTCTGCCGCCACGGTGCGGGAATCGCAGAGCCTCACCGCCATGGTGCGTATCCAGAGGGGCTGGATGGGAGGGGACCTTTGTCACCATGGGCTGGTGCCATAAAATTGTGGTGCTGGGGGCTGTTTTGCCTTACGCCTGAGAGCAAGCATGACTGGGGAAGGAGGCCCTGTTGTTTCACTCTGTGCTGCAAACGACATTTTTGTAAAAGCATGGCCTTGCAGAGCTCTCCAGGCTGGGGATTGCATCCTCCTGTAGCTTGTTTGTTTTGCCAAGCTCCTGTGTATGCAGCTTTCAGAGGGAAGGTGCTTATTTGCCAAAGCCACTATGGTGATGACAATTCCAGGGTATTTCTTTTCTCACCAAGTCAACACATGGTTTATGTGGGGAAACTTTAGCAGTGCAATTTTGAGTTGCACACCGTTCCCCTGACTTGTGACAGCAAAATTAGCCTCCCTTCTTCCTCTCACCCTGCAAACATCCACCACACCGTGCCGGTGTGAGGCATACAAAGTGTGGCAGCAGGCATGGGGGATTTGGGCTGGATTTCAGTTTCAGCCTACAAGGAGACGGTGAAGAGGTAGCACAGGAGCTGAAATTCCCCCTTTCTCCTCACCATCATTACAGCAGAGTGCGTGTTTGGGCCTAGACCATGTCAACAGTAGTAAGCTGGGTTGTGAGCTCAGCTTCATTTAAAAACATGGCCTGCACACAGGGCTTAGTCTGCACAGAGCAGCTTCCAGCTCAGAGCTGGAGGGATGAGTGGAAAAGCAGTGCGTATTTTCCTGTGCTAAGTGAAGGGCAGGAGTTAACAGGTGGGCTGTTGAGCGTGAAGTTGTGCTTAATATAAAATAATTTCATTGCTGTCATACATAAACTAACTTTAAAAAGATGTATCTAATCTATGTAAATTGGGAAAATTATACTGATGGCAGGAATGAGAAGCTGACACCTTAAAATTCAGTGCAAAGCAGCTACTGAAGTTAATGTTTTCACCTCCTCAAAATGCAATCTTCCTTTCTCTGTTAGAGGTGCTCACAGGGGCCTGAGTGACACAGTTGCCATTAATACCTCTAGCAGAATGTGTGTAACTTCCCTCTCTTTTGCTGAAGTGTATTTAATGTGTGCCTGCAATTACTGCATCGAAACCAACAGGTGGGTACATACAGATTCCTGGAGATTGGCATGGCTGCCTGAAAATACAATCAAACTTCTTTATAATGTTTATTTGTTGACTTACTCTCTGGTATAGTTTGGGCCGTGCCACTCCATAGAACAGGCTGTTAAAATGATAGCGATAGTTAAAGAGTGCCTTCCCCGCCGCTGTGGCGACGAGGCACCGTCCCACGCTGCCCTAACCAGGGAGGTCCTTGCTGGCTTTAAGCTCCGTTTCCACCGTCTCCGGCAGCGTGGGAGGCAGTGTCCAGCCTCCGGGCAGGAGGCGAGGGGCGATACCCGAGCGAGGGGCCGCTCCAGCGCCGCACTCCGCCGCTGGAGGGGGCCGCGGGCTCGCCAGCCGCCCGCTTCCACTGGCACCGGGAGATGCTGGGCAACGCTCCGGGAACGGGAGCAGTCCCCGTAACCCCTGCGGGGTGCTGGCACATCCCCAGCCCTCAGAAATTAACGGGAACCCTGGGAAATACCCGAGACCTGGCCACCACCGACCGTATTCTCTGCTCCAATTCGTTCAGGCGGTTCATCAGCATCTTAAATCACACACGGGAACTTTGCTTATTCCTATGAATCGCCTTCCCCACCCCTCGCCCTTCCTAACTGTATCTTACAGCAGGGGGTGTAAGTAGTAGGGCCAGCCTGCTGCTTGTTTTCCCCCCAGTTCCTGCCCCTCCCGAGGCACACCTGATCTGCCTGAGAGAAGCAAAGGCAGGGAGAGCCAATCCTGAGGCTGCCGTGAGGTGTAATGGCAGGCAGGAGTGCGGTTCTGCCCGGTGGGGCTCCGAAGCTTCTTGTCAGTGTCTCATCCAGCCCTGCCAATCCCTGCTGGGCTGTGGGTCGCAGCACCACTGCTTGTTGCTTTTTTCCTTCTGAAATAGAGATGGTCTTTCACCTTCCCCCACTATTGATTTTAAAGGACTTTTCCTCCCTGCGAAGAGTGTGTTTTGTTTAGAAGACCATTTAATTTGCTCTAATCAAAGAGGGAAGAAACCAGACTATTGGCCTGACATCTGTGGCTGTACATGAAACCGAGCCACACTCAGGGGATGTCTGCATCAATGTGGCTAATCCACCACAATGCCACTTGGTAAACCAGCCACCCAGGGGAAAAGCTAACCAGGATGCAGATGGGCTTAAAGGAGCACTTTTTTGTTGTTGTTGTTTATTTGAATTATAAATGCTCATGCAGCCTGGCTATCTGCAGGTTTGTGTGTTTACACAGTAGGGGTCTCAGGTCTTTGCAGACATTACTGGTGCTGTTTTAATAACAGTACACAGTGGTGCACAGTGGTTGGAAACTAGAACAGGTCAAACTGGTTTAAGCACACATATCTCCGGAGATTGTCTTGTAGCTTCATTAGCAGCACCACCAGACCATACAGATGCTACTGTGCATCCACTGATGCTTGCAAGGAAGCTGGTTTTGAGAAAGTAACCAAGAAACTTAAGGATAAAAAAATATGTTCTAAAATCTAGAAATATTATCCCTGAAGCTCCTCTTAAACAGGGAGAATGGTAACAGGTTGACTGTTCTCCAGCTCAGGTAAACCCTACTTTCTGGTGGTCCATCATGCAGTCAGTCCTGAATGTAAATGTCCTGCAGCTCTCACAGCCCCTAGAGGCTGTGACACTAATGAAGGGGAGGAAAAGGAAGGAAGTTTTTCTAGTACTGCTTGTACAAAGGAAAGACGGGCAGCGGTGAGGTTTAAGGAATCCTATGTTGTTACCTGGACAGGCAGAAAAAGGAAAAGGAAAAAGAAGCAGGGAGCAACATGCAAACCATAGCATCCCAGCTGAAATTCTTACATCTGAGCTTTACATGCTAAACCCCCACTTGTTTAGAGGAAAATTTGTATTCAGGATGGAGCAGCTGTTCCAAAAAATTCTTGTGGTAAAAAGCCTTAGTGAATGCCCGGTATAACCCAGTTTTTCATGGAGTGATGTGCCAGTAGGGTCAGCACACAGCACAGGCTGTTTGCTTTACTGTACCCAGGTGTATCATTGCAGGCAAGTGTGTAGAGGGTCCTTAATATCACTGCAGCACACTTCAGCATCTTTCTTTCGCAGTTAATCTGCCTCCTGTGCTCTCCCTCATGGTGCAACACTCCTGAGTGAGACATTTGCGTGCTCAGCTGGTACCGAGGACGGATTCCTCTTTCAGGCTGAGATCACTGACTCCTGTTTGCTGTGTCAAAAGGCAAAAACACTGTGTGCTTTTAGATGAACTGGGTCAGGGAGAGAGGGACACAACCTGATGGATGCAATCTGAAATTAGCTCCCCTTTCCCTGCCCCTAGCCTGTGCAGTCTGGCAGGGTGCTGGCCCTTGCAATGACTACAGCAGTGCCTAAAAGCAGCTAGAGATGAGCAGGACAGAGGTCAGCTCCTTCCCTGGGAGTGTGGGAGTTTGGCAGAGCAACTGAAACCATCCGAAGCAGACCCCCTTAGCCAAAGGGGAAGCACCAGAAAGGTGAATTAAAAGAAACACCAGCCAACAGACAGGATGCTGTTTCAGTGGATTCTGCCAAGTCTGTCAAAGATAAATTGTTCCTTGCAGCAAGGATGGAAACAAGGTCATTCATAAAAGAGTAATGGATGTCTGGCTGGTGACAGCCCTCCACGGGGCTGATGTGGCTGCCTCCTGCAAAGGGAGCAGGCAGCAGCCTATGGCTGTCTCCAAGGAGCTCCAAGGGTCTGGGAGATGGTGAACCAGCTTCGACCCCTCCACATTTAGTATGCAAACTGCACGTTGCCTTTTTCTTTGTTCCTCAAAATGTCTTCTAATGTAATTAGAAAGTTGCTCTTCCAAAAGCCCTTTGGCTGGGAAGCGAGAAAGCAGGCTATAATTCATTTATAAGATGTTCTTGGAGCCATGTAATTGCTGTGCACCGGCTGGATGGAGGGGGAGCTTCCCAAGGGGCCGCGTCTTGGTATTCCCAGAGAAACTAGAGAGAAATAAAGGGAGAGCTGACACTGAACGTGAAGCACTGAAATGCAGGGTGGAGCTGAGGAAGGGAGGATGAGAAGGAGGATTTTAATCTGATGGGGGTTCTGGCCCCAGAGATATGTCGTAAGTGCTGGAGCTGGGGGGGGAGGAAGGGAGAGCATGGGGGAAGAAATCTGGGTGGTGTCACTGGCACGCTGTTGTTTGCACTTGCCAGGTTCATGGTGGGTCCTCTCAATTATAACCTCAACAGAACAATGTGCAGAAGAGCGCTTACATTGCTACCAGTGTTGATTTTTTTTCATCTGACTTAATTTTTTTTAGTTATTTTCTTGGTTTTGAACTTAATTTTGGTTAAAACGATGACTTTGTTATGCTGTTTGGTGGAGAACTTGTTGGAGGAAGTGCAAAATGCAGGGTCTGGTCTAGTGAGGAGCAACCTGAAATGCCTGTGTAACCCCACCTCCTCCCTTCAGTTTGTACTGTACCTGCAGGGGTTGAACTCCCCACTCCAGCTGGGTTTTAGTCTATGACATCTTGCCCTATAAGCTCTTCCACATCCTACTTGTATTCCCCTTGTCATGTCAGCATTTGATCAAACTTTTCCTTCCATTTTCTTTAGGGTCTTCTGTAATCTCATTTCAGCTCCTAGCAAGGCAACAAGTGATCTCATCAGCAATATGTCCAGGCAGCTGCCAAAAAAATAAAATAAAGGAGAGACTGGACATACATAATTTAAAATTTTTTGTAAGAGCTGTAACAGGGTTTTTCCCAGTGCCTGATGCAGAGCCTGAAACAAGGAGGCCCCCAAAGAGTGGTGAAATGCCAATGATAGTCTTGTTTCAGGAGCAAAGCCCCTGCACAGAGCAGAGAACACAGCAGATGGACAAGAACCAGCAAAAGGCAGTTTATTGGCATGTTCACTTTCATTTCCAGGATTTGAAGTCACAGATTTTCTTTTCTTGCTGCATATGCATGAGTTTGGATATATTTTTTTTTAAAGCTGTACCTTTTAGGGAAACTTTTATTAGTAAAGCAATGTTTTTCTTCCTCTCCTTGAGCTTAAATTTGGTAAAATTTCATGTAAGTTGTAATCTTTTTCAAGTTATTTCAGCTATATCATACAATGAAAACAGTCATAGAAAAAATTATAAATCAGAATAAGGTGCAGTGAGCTGTGTAATTTTCCCCTCCTACTGTTGTGTTGGAAGAGGCAGTTTCACGGAAAAACTTGCAAGGGCATTAATTTTCCACTGGTACTTACTATCTTTTGTCGTTCCAAGCCTAAGCTGTGGATTCATATTTGATGAGCCCATTTAGACTTCAAATGCTTCATAGGCACTTTTTTCCTTCCCTTTTTTATTTATTTTTTTTTTTTATGTGAACAAGATCCTTTGGTCCAGCTGTCACAGCAGGCAAGTGCTGTTTACATCAGGGTTTGGATTATTTTTAGTCCATATTTTTTCAAATAAAGAGACAAAGCATGTAACTTTCAGCTCTGCAAGCCTAGGGAAGAAGACAAAAGTCAGGTCACCTCCTGCATTGTTGCCATTTTTGTTTAGACACTTCAGGGTCAGTTGCTGGCTTTGATTATATTTCTGTCATCCTGTTGTCTAACTTAGGGTGGTGCTGATTTAAAGAAGGAGTCTTGGCCATGCAGCTGCCACCTTAATCACCAAGCCCAGCTCCCCTTCCAGAGCAGGTTGCTCCCTATCCTGGTTTTTCACTTCTTTATGGACTATTTTTGTGGGTTTTCCCCTCTTTGAAGCCGATAGCCAAGTTTTAAATGCAGAGGATTGAATCCCATGACTAAGGAGATGCTATTATGAGGCACAGTCCTCCTGCAGAAGAGGAGCATACTGAAAATACAATGTTTTTATCCCCCCCGTTTCTTTTTCCAAGAGGAATTTGGGCAGAATAGATTAACTACTCCATAGGAACCTGCCTGCATTTATGGTCAACCTCTTCAATTGACCATAGTGTAATTAGAGGACTTCTGATGGAGAATCACATTATTGTCCATCTAATTTCTTTTAAGTAACCAGCATTAAGAGGGATATTAAAAGAAGGTGATGTTTAAACTTTAATGAAACTTGCTCAAACAAGCATATTAAATATGTCCTTATGGTGTTTGCTAATGGATATTTTTCTCCCCGTACTGTAGCTGATGGTCTTTTTCCTCTTTATCCTCAGGGATTTTTCTGTTTTGCTCTGGCCTTCTGTGGATTGATCCCAGCTGCCTGCTGGAGATACACACACAGCACGGAGGTAAGTGTTGGCTGCTAGGAAATACCACCAGCATCTCGTCAGAGATTTTTTTTTTTGTAGCAACTATTTCTCCCATAAAAGGGACATCTGTTAGTAATTAAGCCATCCATGCTGAGGTCTATCAGATCGAGGCTCTGTCTTATCCGTCCTTTACAAGAACAGGGCCGCCTTCATCAGCTGCCTCTTCAATGGAATCATCTGAAGGGAGAAGCCATGGAAACCCTCATGCAGGGCAAGCTCTTTGTCCTGAAGGCAAAACAAAATGCAAGTCTCATTTTAAATAGCTTTGGTTTTTTGGTTTTGCCTTTTTTTTTTTTTTTTTTGGCAGGGATATTTGTTTTGTTTTGTTTTAAATGAGATGCTTGACTTCAGAAAAGTAATTTCCAGCTGGTTCTAATTCCTGCAAATGTCAATTGGGAGCCTCTATTCAAAGGCAATGGCAGGGCTGTGGTTGTTCAGGTTGTCTTTGGCAATGGCCAAGAGAAACACCCGGGAGATGCGTTTATTAACTGGCAGCAGTGGTACAGGAGAAACAATAAAGTGAAAAATGGTGGTTTGGGTTGCTATCATGCTGGACCAGAAAGAGAAGGTTGGAGGAGGTTGAATTTGGAAAGAAGTTGGGGTTTGAGTTGTTAACCAAGAGCTTGCTGGTGCTGTGGTAGATGGATGGTGTGGGAAATGCAAGGTGCTGGGGAAGTTGAGTTGAGGCATGCAGAGGTGCTAAAGAATTTGTGCATCACAGTGGATAACCACAACCTGGGGCTGGGATGCCTCTGGGGCCAGGGTATTTGGCTGTTGGGGAAAGCAGAAATTGACCTCAACATTTAGTAGCCTAAAGAATTTTATACTTTTTTTAACCCTTTCCTAATCTGATATAATTTTCTTTTTTCATATTTATTCCTCTTCCCATTCAGAGGGATTTGTTGCTATTTGGTCTTTGTGAATCCCCTTTTTTGCATGCCTGCATTCAAAAAATATAAATTTTAAGAGACTCAGGAGTGCAAAAAGATCATGGCATCTTTCTTTTGAAAGCAGAACACTGATGTTTTAGGCAAGAACCTAAATTATCTGATAGTAACTCAGATAAGTGTTTGGGGCTTTGATAGATGTTTCAGGCAGTGGGTCAGTCGCTGTCTCCATTTTGCTCCTCCCCAGTCCCAGTCCTGTGCCATAACCTGCAATGTTCCGGGCAGCAGTGAGGATGTGAGTGACGTGAAACATCATCCCAGTGGATTAGGGATTGGTACTGCCAGCTCGTCTCTTTAGGATTACAGATATTGTGGGGCATCAAAGACCAGTGTGTCAGAAGGCTGGCTGTGAGACTTCCTTCTGTGATGGAGCAGCACAACTCCTTCAGTATCCTGGAGACTCAGTCCATACTAGGACTGTTGTGATTACTTTTCCCAAGGACAAGGAGCCCTGCCCCATAATGGTTCAGTGTGCTGTGCATAAATTAAAATCCAGCCCTTCTGAAAGCAGAAGTCCAGGTTAAGGTGAGGGATAAGATCCTGCTTCTCTAGAAAGTGTGTCCAGAGCTGACCAGTGGCCACAGTAGTTGAAAATCCTTTGAAATGTGCAGTTGGCTATGCTGGATCAGACTAAAGTTGTTGGCCAACGTAGGTTGTTGGCCAAGGTAGCAGCATGAAAACCGAGCAAGCGCAAAGGATGACAACAGCTTGTGGCTCAGGTGCCTGCTAGTGGCACCTGCTGGTACCTCTGCCTTTAATATTCTCAATGGATTTTTTCTCTGTGAACTTGTCCAACTGTTTTGGAAATGTTAGGGTGACTGCTGATGGCACAACAGCGTCTTTTATCTCTACACTTAACTGGCTGAAGCAGATTCAATCAGAGCTGAGACATCCATGAAAAAGAATATTTCCACAGCCTCTGTGTTTTTTTTCTGATTACTTCAGGCAAAACTGTCAGAATTTATTACATTCAAACTAACAATTTAATATGGAAATAATTTTATTTTCATGACCAACACAGAAGGGAGGCCTTGAGCACACTCGCCTCCTTCTTCTGCAGAAGGTAAATGATAGATTGATGCAAAAGCTATGCCAGTAAAGGAGAAATAGCACCAGAAACCGTGCCTGACTGGTCTTGTGAAATTGTGTTATCCAAATAGACTATTTAGTTATACTTTAATCCAAATAGGGAGAGTAGGGCATAAAAAGTCTGGAAGAAAAAGCTGTATACTGGATTAATACAGGGATGTGCCATTCAAAAACAGTTTGCTCAAAATATTTAAAAGATGATTACTTTGTATATCTTTTAATCACTACATCCATTTTTACTTTGAATTATTTTTATGGGTTTTTTTGCTCTGAGTGCCCTGCCCACAAATGCACCCATGGTTATGGTTAGCTTTAGTAATTTGTTGGGTTTCTGTAAGCAAAACAGCAAAGCAGCTTCCACTAGGCAAAATTAAGGGGGTTTGTAAAAGGTTTACTTTATGGCTAAAGAAAACCAACAGTGTTTCTGACAACAGAAAAAATAAAATACCGTTAGGGACCGTCTTGGGTTTTCTCTGCTTCCTAAAATGCAAAGAGAAGCAGGGTATATAAACGAGGGAAGATTTAATTAGAAGTGTCACTTACAAAACCTATGGAAATTTGGTTTTGATTGAGAAGTAACCTTTCTCACCAGAGAGAGAAATGCAGATGACAGAGGGAAATGCAGATGTGACTGTCCCTCCAGGACAGAAAAGCAGGTAGTGCAGTGGTACAGAAAATTGAATGAAGCCAGGGGAAGACTCCTGAAGTCTCATTATAGAATGTTTGTCTGCCTTCCTCAAAATAAAGAACCAAATTAAAGCAGGTGTCCTCTGCTGCCTACTGCATGTCAGTACTCTCAGAAATAGTTAATTCTGGTAATCTGTGGGAAAAAAATCAAACTCGACCAAGCTGGTGGGTGTTTTGTGAGCCTGATGGGATGTAGAGAGCTATCAAGAAAGGAACAGAATTGGGGGATGTAAAATTAAATATGGATGAATGTGCCCATTACATGTGCCTGAATCACTGACCCTGAGAGCACCACGGGGCTACTGCCCCCCGTTCATGTCTAAAACAAAAATTTGAATTTTTTTCCATGCAAACTATATTGACTTTCCAGTGAAATGCTCGACAGAAAATTAGCCTGTTCAGTTTGAAAACGCCAGCTGGGAGCTGTTGGTGGTAGATCCCATCCTCTTTCTCCCCATGGGCAAGGTGACGAACACAGGCAGCACTGAAAGAAGAGCCTTCCCTTCCCCCTGCAAGCCAGGGGTTGGGAGGTCTCCCCTAAAACAATTCATGGCATATGCTTCAGTGGTTTACTCTTTTTGATTAAAAAAAAAAAGAGAGAGAGAAAAAGAAAATCTACATTTTCTTTGTAAAGCAGACCCCTCTTACAGAAAATCATCTGAAACAGAAAATTGCAATATTGAGTTGAAAAATTGTTTTGATGGTTATTATCAAGACAAAATAGATGGAAACATTGTTTGAACATGATGAAAGTGAGATGCCCTTTCTGCCTGTGTGGCTCTTTCAGAGCCCTGTTTACAGTACTTACAGAGAAGCTGGATAGGGGAAAAGGAAAAGTTATTTGTAAACATTTTATATTCTCAGACCTGGCACTGTAAACAAAATGTGAATCTTTTAATTTCCAATTCTTTTCTGCTTTTGTGACCTTCTGTAGCTTCTGAACATATTCTTCCATACAGACGCCACATGTTTTAATTTCAAGTTATCTGCATTCCAATAGACTCGATGTCACCATAGCCTTTTATCCTTGAAATAATGTATGCCAGACATGCAACAGTCATGACCCTGAGATTTACCATGCTTTATCCTAAAAGGTTGCATTGCAATTTTTCCTCCTTTCAGTGGGAGGTGTGGTCTAGGTAGGAAAGTGTTGCAAACCTGCCCGAGGAAGGACAGTGGTGGTGCAATCAAAGCAAACAAGAGAGCAGTGTACATGGGAGGGCAGAGAGAATGACCTCTATGCAAGTGTCTTTGATGGAACAGCTGTGGTAAGCACAGAAATTATGAGGTTTTCAGATGGCTTTCACCCACATTAGGAAGTCGTGGTTCCTGAAGCTGAAGAGCTGAGTCTTGTTTTCCACAGCTATTTTTATGGCAGTTCCTTTCCCACAAACCACTAAGTGAGGTCTCTCAGTCATTCACAGTGTGGCTGAAAGCAGCTAGGACCTGGGATGCAGGGAGTGACACAGGAGGGACATGCCACATCTGGCACAGCTGGTGGGGAGGGCTGCTGCTTCCTCCTCCCCAACTTCACTTCTCTCCTCACCCGTTAACTGCTGCTTTACAAACCTGTCTGAGCCTGGAGCAAAGATGTACTTGCAGCTGCCATATAGAAGACTTGGTACCCTTACTAACCAACACAAAAATAGAATCACAGAATCATTAAGGTTGAAAAAGACCTCCAAGATCATCGAGTCCAACCTTTGACCAATCAACTAGAGGCTCTAAGTGCCTTGTTCAGTCATTTCTTGAATGCTTCCAGGGACAGTGACTCCACCACCTTCCTGGGCAGCCTGATACAACGCCTGACCACCCTTTCAGTGACGAAATTCTTCCTCATGTCCAGCCTGAACCTTCCCTGAAACAGCTTGAGACTATGTCCTCTTGTCCTGTCACTAGTTGCTGAGAGAAGAGATCCCCACCTGACTACAACCTCCTTTCAGGTAGTTGTAGAGAGTGATAAGGTCACCTCTGAGCCTCCTTTTCTGCAGATTAAACAACCCCAGCTCCCTCAGCTGCTCCTCATAGGACTTGCTCTCCAGACCTTTCACCAGCTTCATTGCCCTTCTCTGGATTCTCTCCAGCACCTCAATGTCTTTCTTGTAGTGAGGGGCCCAGGATTAGATACAGAACTCAAGGTGTGGCTTCACCAATGCTGTGTACAGAGAGACAATGACTTCCATTGTTCCACACTATTTTTGATACAGGGCAGGACGCTGTTGGCCTTCTTGTCCACATGGGCACTCTGCTCACTCGTGTTTGGCTCTCCACCAGCATCCCCAGGTCTTTTTCCCCCTGGGGCCCTTTCCAACCACTATTCCCCAAGCCTACAGCGCTTCATGAGGTTGTTGACCTCACTTTACCAAAGCGCAGGACCCAGCACTTTGCCTCGTTGAACCTGAGGTTTGGGGTTTTGTTCTGGGCCCTGCTGTGAAAGAGGACAGAGGAGTTTTTAAGTTGTGTCATCTTGTGCCGTTCCCATTCCCTGCAGCAACTGAGCTGGTCCTCCCATCAGCCTTGTGGTGCCAGCCCTGGAAGCCAGACAGGATGGCAGGGTGGGTCAGTGACAGTAAAGCCACTGTAACATGAAAGAGGTTTTGCAACAAGAATGAGTGTTTTAATTACAGAGGTTTGTTCACAGCTAAAAGTGTAAAATGCATTAAATTATGATTTCCCAACTCAAGGAAATTTTGAAACTAGTGCAAATAGTTGCCCGTATTTCTGGCATAAGGGCCTGATTTCCCATGTCCTTTGGATGCAGAGGTTGCTTGGATTATCAAGTAGTTACCAAGTATTTTCTTGGTGATTTCAAAAGGAGGCTTTTGGCTCCATGTGAGTGGGAAGGCATTAGCCCATCTGTGTTGCACTGCTTGTACTCAGTGAATAAATATGAGGATTTAGCTTTTTATGGACAGGAAGCATAAGCCATCCATGTACACCCTTATTCTCCTGTAGTGTTGCTCTCTTTCATCCAAAGGAACCTGTTTGCTCTCCCCTCCTGGATCTGGAAAGTTTAAACAGAGTCTTCCACACTTTGTTAGGAAGCAATGTGGTACCTTTTGGGATGGTGATTTTCTAGGCCCAGGATGTACAGCTGGAATTAACAGTTGCAGCTTTTAAATAACAGACATTGCCACACCTGGGGCTTGCTCTTGAACAGGGCAGCTTCGCTGGTCCCTTCCCTGCACATGGGACTAGCACTGGTCTTATCATCTCTGTCCCAACCAGTGCTTTTGCAAAGCCAGACGCAGCATTGCCTGGGTCTCCAAGAGGCAAATACTCTCTTTGCATGCATAAAATCAACACATGTATTTCTTGTTTCTGCAGGTATGCAAGGAATGACCGAGCACTTCCCAGTTAATTTCTTAAGTGGGGCTGTAGAGGTCCTTCTAGTGGCAAACCAGGTCTGTAGCTTTTCCAGGGTGTGTTTGTGCCTATCATCGCTGCCTCTGGTGTATGTTGGGGTGAAGTCTTGCAGGGTCTGGTCTGTCTCACCTGTGGACAATAAGTAAATGCAGGCTGAAGTCCTAGAGATTTTAATGGGACTTGAACACAAGCTGAAGTTGTGTTCACGTGCTTTCTAAAACCAGACCTGAAGCATCCAGGTGGTTTCCTTTTGGTTTTTGATTCAGTGGGGCTGGATCAGGATTGTAGCCGCTCACAGGGGTCTTTCAAGAGCACTTGCAAAAATTAGTGGTTTGGCTGTGAGAACACTGAATAATCTGATGTGCTCCTTGCTCTTGCTGTTTGTCTACCAGGCACGATCACTTTAAGGTAAGGAGCAAACTTTTCCCACTCTCTGAACTACATGAGAAAAACAAAAGAGGAGGGAAACCCCTCCCTCTTCCTTAACGTTTTTAAATATTGTGACTCTTTCCCAGTGTTTATGTTCTCATCACAGAGTAACAGCCCACTCTCCATAGCAAGACACTGGTCTCCTTTGTCTGAGCCTCCACACAGGCATTTGCACTCACGGGTTCTATAATTTATTGCTGCCCTGATGCTGAACCCACACAGCCCCATTTCTGCCGCTCTCCATGGCAGAGCGTTAGCTGGAGCTCCTGCCTACAGCAGCACCAGCCATGGTACCTGAGGCTGCTTGGATGCTTGCCATCCCACCTTCATGCACCTGCGGGATGCTCACCGCAGCAGGACAGCCACCACCAGTGCAGAGGGCTAACAGGGCTGCCCTGGGGCTGGCTCTGTTGCTGATACAGCCTAAAAACCTAATTAAAAAAACCAAGGAGACTTTGATACACTGAGGCTGGTGACACGCATAAGGAGGGCAGCCCCAGATCTGCAGGATTTAGGGAAAAACATATGTGTGATGCTCATTAACTGCCCCTCCAGGTTTTCTGTGCTTCCTTATAAAGCACCTGGTGCTCTGCCACAGGCACAAAACAATGCATCCAGAGTAGCAAGAGGTGGCCTTGGCAGTTTATGGCTTAGTTAAACATGAGGCTCTGATGTTCCCCTACCTGCTGGCCAAAAGGGGTGTATAGCACCCATACAGTTAGATTTTTGCTGTTCTTTTTGGGATGTGGAGATAGGAAATGAGGAGGAGGTGAGTGAGGTAACAGCTCTGCACTTTCACATGTTTTGTGCAAGGACCTGACGGAAGCACTGTGACTGGAGAGAAATAGCTTTGTAAGGCTCCGCTTTTTCTGAGTTTTTTATTCCACAGCGGTTTTTGGTCTCTCTTCTATGTATTTCCTCAGTGATTGTCCAAAGGATGGTCAGAGTTTGCTGGATCATCTGGCAATACCAGAAAGTGGGTGAGAGTGCTTATGTCTCCCCCTGCCCCCCCCCCCCATATATGTATAGATATAAAATCTGTATCTATATATAGATTTTGGGGGAAAAACAAAAAGGCAAACAACCAAACAGGTGAAAACCATTTGGGTAAAAGCCTCACTGACCACTGTCTGTCAGAGATGTAGCAGTACCTTCTTATCTTGTGCCATTTTCCATGGGGGGCCTAAAAGGCTGCTCTGGCTTGCAGTGCTGACCATATTTCTGCATCTGGGAATGACTGGCTGGAGGAAGGCTGGAGAGGAGGAGAGATAATATGCAATAAAGGAAATAAAAACTTGCAGCAAGCTGTAACGACTGTGTGTAGATAGGCAATGAGGGCTTGGTTGAACATGGATGAGGGAACTCATCTTACCATGTGCTCGATCCATGTGATGGGAGTTGCTCTGCAACTTGGCTAAAGAATCCAGCCTGGCTTTCTCTCCTCTGTTTCACTGAAGTTGCAGCACTGCTTTGCCCAAACCCAAGCTGTTGCATGTGCCTCCCCCCTGTTTCTGACATGCTGTGAACACGTGCGCTTCTGCACACCAGGGAGGAAAGGAAAGGCAGAGACAACAAAATGCAGAAGTGTTTTTCTTACTGGAACAAGGAAGAATTCTGAGTGAGGTAACTACTTTATTCCAGTTTCACATCTTAACTGACTAACTTGCAGTTCATAGCTAAGTGGGGGAGTCTGTGGTAGCCACCACTGAAGGGACACTTCTGAGTGATGCAGGTGAGTGCATCCTTCTTGGAGGCGCTGAAAGAACATGAAGTGCTGAGGTTGCAGATCCTTCTGAGGCTGCACTGCATGTGACTGGTTTGGTACCTCAAAGGCACAAAGACCCACAGGAGCAGAGGATCTTCCTCCTGCTTCCCATGCTTGTGTTCCTCCTCTACCGCATCATGAGTGTTCCTGTTTATCCGAAAGGAGGAAGGTGGGCTTGTCTTCGAGATAATTCTGACAGCTCCTTTCGCTATTATTGTCCTTGAACTGTCTTCCTTCTCAGCCATGTCAAGAGTGTTCCTGTTTATCAGAAGGGGGGAAGGTGGGCTTGTCTTTGAGACAATCCTGACATCTCCTTTCACTATATTCTCCTCGAGCTTCTGCTTTGTAGAGGGATTTTTGGCCAACAACAGTTGCAAACATGGTTCACTAAGATT
Organism: Lophotriccus pileatus; assembly: GCA_035583135.1. NCBI lineage: Eukaryota > Metazoa > Chordata > Aves > Passeriformes > Tyrannidae > Lophotriccus > Lophotriccus pileatus. The sequence continues at coordinate 15,108,923 of JAWWES010000168.1, read as the reverse complement.
CAGATCATTGTTCCTGGTACAAGTCTGTATTAGTTTCCATCTGAGCAACACTCTCAGGTTGCCTAGGCATGGGTATTCACTGTCAGCAGGATGGGGATTCATTGGTACCTTTGTCTAGCAAAGGGATTGGGAACTGAAGGTGAATCTTCTTGTCTCATGTTTCTGTTTCAAATCCAGTTACAGGTACAAATGATCCTTGATAAATAACCTAAGTAAAAAATGTCATTTTTCCTCTTAAAGGAGGTAAGAGTGAAATTTGCTCTAGTTTTTAATAGCCAAGGGCAAGAACATTAATGGCTTAGACTACATGTCTTCCTGCAGCCATAAATTCTGCTTCTTGGGGGATAAAGGATTTAAAGGATGATAAACAATGTCAAAATTCCTTTTTTCTTTTACTTTAAGTGAAAAATGCTACTTATTGAGTCAGTTGGAGTCAGCTGCATCAATCTCAGTGGTGATTTTCCATTTATTGTATCCAGCAACCCATCGATATCATCCCTAAATGAATATTTCATTAAGGAATGCAGACAAATGGGAGGCAGCGATTATTTAACTAATTTGGAGCTGGAACATTTCGTGCAGCTTCTTCCAGGAAAAGAATTACTGTGAAATGTGACCTCCATATCACTTAACCTGGAGCTTTTTCTTAAGCCCAGCTGATGCTTTATCTTCAGCTCTTGGTGTTTCTTACTGATGAGTATTGCAGGGTCAGTGTCCTTTCAAGGGAGAACTTGTCCAGCAAAACTCCTCCAGCAGTGGGTCACAACACGTCACTAGGAACAGGAAATTCCACTTGACCATAGTGACCCTTATGTGTGGGAGGAGTATAAGACCTTTCAAAAAGAAGCCCAAATGAACTTTCTCTTCTCCAGCTGTATTGGTCCATTTTATGCTAAGTACTGTATAAGGGGTGGAGCACAGCTGTTTGTCTTAAAGCATGTTATTAACAGTATCAGAGTAAGCACTCAAAAGACATCCTATTTCTTAACCATGAGAAAAAGCATCCTGATTATTTTTAGTATTCTTTTTTCTCCAACACCTGGTGTAAGATACAGAAAAAGAAAATTGTCGTAAGGCAATGGAAGTTGCCCATCAGTGTTGCCCATCAAAGTTGCCCATCAATGGATTGTGCAATGGAATCTGTTGAGGACGGCAACTGAGGATAGAAAGCAGTGCTGCAGTCTAGATCTTCACTGTGTTAGGTCCTGGATCAAAGGAAAATATAGGGATGAACTTGTGTCTGCTGGATGAATCAATGTTGCAAATAAGGATAGGTCATGAAACCACCTGGTGACTGTCTCACGCTTTTAGGTTTTATTTTTTACATCATCAGGCATGCTTGAGTTAGCACAATATTTTGGGCTGGATAAATGCTGCCATGCTTCACCGCTGTTTCAGAGCTTGGCTGCAGCTCTGAGTATAAACATAACCCCATCCCAGGCAGCAAAGTGCAATGTTTTGAACTTGTTAGTCTTCTCTTATTAAACCAGACCTCTCGTACACTGTCTTCTGCAGAGAAGGAAACAGACAATGATAAATACTGAGATTTAGTACTTTTATATACCTACCTCTGAAATATTTACACGAGAAAACAAACCATTGTGTTGGATGAAACCAGCAGTTTTTCCCTCCAAACTCAAATGATCCTAGCAAAAAGCAAAAAGATGATGTGGAGGAAATACAAGCAATTTGCTCTTTACAAAATGGTTTTATAGTTTGATATTCCCTTACTACGATCTGAATAGCAAATTCAGATAATGTCTGGATATAAATGCTAGATATAATTGCTAGATAGAAATGCTGAGAATGACTAATCAGCAAATTGTACTCTTAGGCTTGCCCAGACACACATTCTAAGAGGAAGTTATTGCTATTAAATATTTTTCATTTAACCCCCTCTGTTTTCAGGTTTTGGAGTCTGCTTGACAAAAAAAAAACCCAAACAATAGGTAACTGAGAAGTCAGCTCACAAGTGAGCTCAGAAATGGTGCAACTGAAGTTTTTAGTAGTCATTATGTACTTGGAAATTACCATCATCATCACCCTCACTGTAGCTGAACTGGTTGTGAAATGGTGACTGCTTGTGATTTCTTCCACTATTGTTTCCAACAACTGGATTAATTTTCTGCTATAGTTTTGTTATGGGCATCTTGTTCCTTCAGTTCTTTCGTATCCACTCTCATCCTTCAAACAGTCTCAGTCTCAATGTTTGACATCATTGTATGGTACCTGAAATAATAAGGAAGGTGCAAATGTGCACCACTGTATCAGGCAGTACCTCTCCCGATCAAATTAATCCTCTCAGGGTTTCATGAAGCTGGCAGGAGCTCACCAGCAGCTGTCAACATCTGGGCAGAAGTCCTGCCCTCCTCACAGGTTACTCAGTGCAGCGTGACCACCAGAGAGGCTGCTGAGGAGGACATCAGCCTCATTTGGCTGCTGAGGTTTATTATCAGCACAAAGTACAAATGAACATTGACTTTCCTGCACAGTGAATTGTTTCTGGTGGCATGGTCAGAGCCTACTTCGCTGCAAGGGAGCCTCTGATGGTCTTTGTAGTTGAAATATCACTGGACAAAGTCTCCTCTTACCTTGGTTTAAGCTGAATATAATTGTAAAGTCAGCACCGAGACCCAGCCCAAAACTCATTGTAGTGAACACAACTTTTTTTGACATTTTTCACAAGGTTTGGGGGGGTGTGCCCAGCCAAGGCAGAGGACTTAAAACTACCTGTCCAAACATTTCCTGTCCCAGGCTTCAAGAGACCTTTAGAAGTAGTTAAACTTATGGATGGCTTTTAACCCTTGAACTCTTGCTTGAACCTAGCAACTAGTTTGCTTGAACCCTTTTTTAACTTTTTTTTTAAATCATCCAAATTTAGGTCTTTTGGAGGAAAGCTCAGCATTCTGAGCCTAATGATAAATGTTAAAAGGCAGAAATTGCACATGCAGCACTGTTACTTTGCCAAAGCCCATATGTACGTTGTCACAGCACAAAACAGTTTTTATTTCTGAATCCTAGACTGGGGTTGTGATATTCAAAAGGTAGTAATCTCTTGGGTTAAGAAGCCAGCTGCTCTCTTCTTCCGTCCTCCACAGGAGGAGTCAAAAGATTATTCTTTCTTCATTTTTCTTAATCCAATTCTTCAGTGGAAATGGACGTTCTTTTTATTGAATCCATTTATCTAATTGCAGCTGCTCGAAAGCTACTTCATGGCCACAAGAAGTTTGAAAAGCTTGGATGTTTTCCTTTGTATTGGGTTTTAAGGTTTGCTCAGGGGAAGGTTGATGCAGAAGTCTGCTAGAGATCTTGTCTTACTGCTGCAGCCATCCCACTTGATGCGCTCTGATACACAGGGGGAACAAAATGAATGTCCTCTCTCCTTACTTGTGTGGAAGAGCTCAATGTCCCACATTTTTCTATGGAGGATTTTTTCCTTGGCTCAGAAGACTGAGGTGCAAAGCCTCTCTGAGGGGTGGCTCTGTTCCTGGAGTGTCCATCCTTCCCCATGCAGCCACCTGCTGTGCCTATCTCACCTACTGATTTTCCCTCCTGAAAGCCAAGCACTGCCTGTAGGCCCACTCAGATCAGTGTTCCTGAAGAAGCAAGGGAGAAGGAAAGGAAGAAATAAGGTTTTGACTGCAGGCGGTGAAGGCAATTGTCATATTTTTTTTCCTTTGACACCCGAGCAGGAGTTGGCTGGGATCTGTCAAGCTGCAAGTTCTCACACATTTGGTAAATATTTAGGGTCTGACTCACCACTGAATCACTCCTGTTATTTTTTTGGCTCTGTTTGGGAAAACTGCTCTGTCACTGGGATAACACCAGCCCTCTGAGGTCCTCTCACCTTTGTATTTTATCATCTCATGGTTGTGTGTGCCTGTCCTCACAGTCCCTACAGCAGGATGGGGAGATGGCATCACCCCTGCCTGGCAGAGGCACTCAGAGGAACACTGGTCACAGTACCTGAGTTCTTGTCTGACACTAAATCCAAAACTAGCCAAAAGCTCCATCAATCAGCTGGTGAGGCCCCAGCATGATGCTGAAGGGTCCATGCATGGCAGAAGGTCGTACACCTGCAGTGTCACCGCCTCTCTCATGGGACTCACCATGTCATAGCTGCCCCTTTGTGCGTGGTGGGTCATACACCAGCTCCTGCTGCTGTGGGGTTCATTTAGTAGCTGCATTGCTTGTATTGCTATACCTGGGAGAGCTTCTGGGGGAATGCAAGAAGAGCATAATTCCCTCCAGAGACGACAGTGCTTTGCATGTACAGATCTCTGTTTTCATTGCAGGTGGAAGACAGCATGATGGATGTGTATGATTTTGTGTACGAGGAGGTGAGGAGGAACACCTCCAGCTTCAGGAGGCACGAGTTGACTGACATCCACAAAGCAGTAAGTTGTCTTTTAGCTGCAGCAGAAAACCTTGCCCTGGGATATCTTCCTGATAGTTTTGGCAGGCTGGGGCTGACACCTGTGTTTTGACTTGTGGGTGCTGCAATGCCATTTTCCCTCAGGAAACAGGTCCTCCAGCCTGCTGTGGAGTCTGCTCCTCCCTTCCTATTCTTATTTTCCCAGGTTTGACCAACCAGATTATCAACAGGAGGAAAGGGTCATCTATCAGAGCATCACTGTGGTGCAGTATCTACAAAACTTCCACACTGCAGCTGATACATATGTTGTCTGTCTCAGCCTGCCCTCTGCCCTGCTCCCTATCTGTGGTACAAAAATATGGGTGTACACCTGGTCAAGTGGAGAGGAGGGGCAGGAATCCCACATAGCCCAGCAGTAGTATTTGGAGTTGGTTATTTCTGTTTACCCTTGAGCCTATGGCTGAGGAGTACTGGAGGCTGCATAGCCTTTTACAGAGCTGGAAACTGCTATCAAGCTCCCAAAAACCACTGCCCAGGATGTTGTTGGTGTAGGGGATTTCTCTGTAGCTCTGTAGGTGGGCAAGGGTGGTTATCCAGAGCACAGGGAGGATGCTTGCCCTTGAAGCCAAAGGTGATGAGTGAGGATGTCCCCCATGGTGAGAAACGCATGAGTCCCTGCTGAGTACAGGAGATGCCGCCCCCCTTGCACAGCAGGGCCTGTTTGGGTAGTGAGTTCATGGTACGCAGCAAGTCTGGATGGGAAGGTCAGCTCTGCTTGCCTGTTTTGAGACACCTCCCATGCAACTCCCTTTGTCTTTCTGTGTTTTCTTAAATCATTGTAACAAGTACTTTCCGAAGCTACTTCTATCCATGCTTCTCAGAATGCAGAGGAGGGCAAATGTTTCCCATTGCAGCAATGGTGGTGGCCCTCACAGCCATGATCAGGCATGGAGGTGCTTGCTCTCAGGGTTGTGGAGCAGCACACCCAGAGTCTTATCTGACAAGGAGAAACAGACTTCGCCAGTTGTTTATTTTAGACACTTTAATTGATGAAGAAACAGTCCTTCTATTCCATGGACAGTGCACCATGGCTATAGGAAACCAGCTCCACAGTGGGTGTCGCTGGGGATTCCCCCAGCCCATAACAGTCACTGGAAACATGAGTCTGTGCATCCCTGGGTTTTCCAAAGCACCACTGTGAGCATTGGTTATGACCATAGAGGGAGGGCTTGGCCCCAGTCCCAAGCAGCAGTCCTGAAGGAGCATGAGCAATTTTGGGGCCAAATCCACCCACCTCCTCTGAATTTAGCTGCAGGTGTTGTTTCCATACCTACGTGCTTTGTTCCTTGCCACCCTAGTTGGGTAGCCCTGCCTGGGGCGACAGGGAGGAAAGGTGGCCCGTTGCTGACACCTCCTGCTGCAGCAGCTGATGGCAAGGGGAGAGCCCTGGCAGGTGACTGGCAAGACTTCTCCCTCTCTTCCAGTTCCTGTGCTGTGGGAAGCACTCTCCTTTTGGGGACACAACCAACGTTGAGCACAAGACATGCCCACCTGGCCAGGTGCACGATGCGGGACAGGTAAGGTAAAAGTTTCTCCCTCCCCACAGGGAGGTTGTGCCTCTACTTGCTACCTGTCAAAACCTCACTGGAGTTAAAGTGTTAATGAGAATTGTGGCTTTTTCATGGTTTGGAGTTGAAATGGGTTAGGGTTTGTTTTGTTGTGGTTTTGCTCTTTCAATAACAACACAACACAGTACTGGAGTGCTGCATCCAGCTCTGGGGTCCCCAGCACAGGAAGGACATCAGCCTCTTGCGGGTCACACACTCACAGATACAGTTTCCTTTGCCGTTCTAGAAAGCCTTCAAAATGCTTGTGTTTGCAGCCTGTCACTTCCCTCCTGCCTCCTCTTCATCTCCTATGCACATAGACAGTGTGAGATATCATGGGCATGTGTCTGAGCACAAAAAAACTCTTTGACTTTTCCATGTGACACTATTTTCTGAGACTAAAAATGTGTTCTACTAACAGCCAATGTGGAGTTTTATGTTACTGCTTTTTCTTGGGGCATTAAATAGTTATTAAAATGAGAAACTCAGGAAGCAGGATGATGATACCCAGCAGTAGCTTCATCAAGTACACTTCATTCATCCTCTTTTGCAGTATCTCAGTGAGGCTGAAGGAGAAGCCACCAGTATGAGATTGTTCTGCACTGAAGCTACAATCTAGACTTCATATTCTCTGAGTGAACTTATTTTATAATTATTTTCTTCCACTGGAGTAGCCAAATAGTAGTAGCTGAAGTACCTAACGCCACCAGCATCAGTATATGCTGTCTCTAGGAAAAATAAAACCATGTTGCTACAGCAATACAAACACATTGTTGTCAGATGAAGATGTCAAGCTCTAACAGGACACTGTGGTGTGCAGGCACATGTCAGCCCGCAGGGCAGTGTTTCAAAGCACTGCCTCTGGGAACGTCACATCTCCAGGCAGGGTCTATCTCGGCTCAAAGAGCAGGAAGGGAGAGCAGAACAAAGCTGGGCACCGTATGGGTGACTCCATTCCTCCTACCAAGTTGTTTGTGTTTCCCTTGCCTGGGAGCTGGGGAAGTGGGTGGGAGGATGTGCTTTGTAACACAGGAAAACAGAGTTTGGTGGCTGCACTACATTCACTCCTGGCTTTGGCACTCTTACCTCGCTCTGCAAATCACTTCATCAAGGGCAGACTCTTGCATTTCTGAAATGGCTCTCTTGGCTAACACCTCCTGGATTTTTGTAGGGTCACTGGCATGCTTAAGACTAATGTATACTAATGCTTGCAGCACCTTGCAAGATTGAGCTGTTCATTAGTAACCCTGGGAAATGCATTTAGCATCACAATGTGCTCTGCTTTTCCATCTTTCTATTTCCCTTTTTCCATTTTCCAGAGGGCGAAAAGAAAAAAGCTTTTTCATGACCACACTTACACACACATCCCCCACAGTCCAAAATGCATCACACCAAGAAAATCATAGGCATGTTGTAGTAATAGAAAATGTACCACAGGTGTTTGCCTTCCCAAGATGCTGCAGCAGCAGTAGAAAAAGGGAGAGATGCTGTGCAATGCTGTGCCCCTCTCTTGCCTCCCTCTCTGGGGTTGTGGCAAGTGGTGTTGGAGGTCTGAAGTTACCCACCAAGCTGCTGATATGCTGCAAGGGGTGTCTCTCTCTTCCTAGGACTGCCTACGAGAGATCCAGGACTTTTTGAAGAAGCACATGGACTTTGTCTTCTCATTCCTGGGCATCGCCATTGGCTTCACGGTAACACTGTCTGTCCTTTTGCATTTTGGCCCCTGAAAGGCAGGCCCCAGTGGGGCAAGTTATCCTAATTTAGCCCCCCATAACTAAGATTTTGGGTGATTCTGGAGACCAGCAGCAGAGAAACAAGCAGTTGTGGACTCCAGGAAAGAGTCAGGACCTGTCTTGGCCAAACTAATCGATGGTTTTGCTGCAGGAGTAGGCTCATTGCACAGTTTTCTGCCCAAAGGAGGCATGGCAGCTGAAACTGGGGAACAGGATGCAGCAGCAGTTGCATTTCATCCACTCAGGCTTGCCTGTGTATCTTCTCACATGAGTGAGAGGCCACGTCACCCGGCTGGGGGCTTGTGGATCAGGTAGGAAGCCAGCAGCAGTGGTAGAAAAGGAGATGCAGTAAAAGCTCTATATTTTAGGAAACTTGCTGCTTCCTAGCTCAGCCTGGGAAGTTGCTTGGTGCAGCTAGAGCTCCTGAAAGCTACTGAGCACCAGCAGTGGAGCTGGAGAGCTGTGCAGAAAGGGAAGTTATCATTCTAGTAATGACCACTAACAGACCCAGTAAGGTTCATCTCAGGCAGCAAGTGGGTAAATCATGGGCTTGTAAGGAGCAGGCTGCACAGGAAAGGAGCAGAGAATGTTATCTGGGCTCCCAGGTTCTGTCTTTGAAGGAGAATCTTGCAGAGGAGGGGTTAAATAATCTTCAGAGGATGGCTTGTGTATAAAGGATGTGCACTGAATTTGTGAGTGTTATTTGAAGGAGGACAAAAGGAAAAATGAAATGCTGCAAGAGGGGCATGTCTTTCAGTGATGGGGGAGCTCATTGGCTGCATGGGAGCAGTCTCTTTGGAGCTGGAGAGGGTTACTAATTAAAGACAGCCTGCTTTTATGCCCACCTACTGCTTGGCAGAGGTGTATCACTGTGTACCACTGTAATTACACAAGCACTCTGCATGTGTGGTTTTGCACATCAGAAAAGAGAATGTGGCTGGAGACTCATTTCTTCACTGTGAAGGGAGGTTTGGTCTGCTGTGATTTCTCCATGCTGATTCCCAGCTTGGATGACCTTTCCTGACTGAAAGTGTATTTGAAGATTGTTTTACTCCTTGTGTCCACCTTGGCGCAATTACTGGTTAGAAGATTCTTGTCCATCTAAAAAAAACCCAGAAGAACAAACACTTTTCAGTTTTATACTGCTAGCAGTAAATTAGGCAAACCATCAGGCATTGCTATGGAGCTATAAATGTAAAGTCACGTGTGAATATTTGGTGTCACTTTTCAATTTTTCTCAGCTATAGGGAAAATTTCACTGCAGCTATATTCAGATAAAAGCAGGAGCATTTTTGTTATATGTATCCTTTTTTCACAGCTTGATGCCATAACCAGATAAGGCGGCTGTCTTTGAAGCTTGTGCTAGAGGAAACTTAACTGCACGGTTCACTATTGTGATGGCAGGATGCAAAGGAAGCATGTGAAGAGGGCTAGAGCTGCTCTGATGTCACTGTCCCTCGTCCAACAATGCACACATGTTCCCAGATCAAGCTGCAAGCAAAGGCACTTGCATGTTAGGGCATACTTTAGGAAAGGGTATGTTGTTAAAGCCCTCGTTATCCTTCCCACAGAAGCCTTACCTTTGATATGTTGCCTGTGTAAATCCTGGTGTGTGATATATCGGGCAGAATATCACAATAGAGAGGAAGCACACTGTCCTCTGTATTCATAATTATGCAGGTGTGTGAGGTGGGGTTTGGAGTTGGTTTAGGTGTTTGTTTGTTTGTTTTGTTGGTTTTTTTACTCCAAACAATACATGGGTGGGGTTTTTTTCCCCCCATGATATCTTTACAAAAGGCTATTATTATGAGAGAGACATGTTGTTTTGCACAGAGGAATGTTTTGTGGCAGGAATTCGAAATTTGAGTTTCCTGGTTTCATCTTATTTCTTGGTATTTTTAGGGCTGGGTTTGAGCTGTGCTGTGCTAATTCCAATCAGATGTTTTAACTACATGTTGCTCTTTTTTTTTTTTTCTCCCATGTCAGAATTGGTGTTCACCACTTCACTGAAAAACAGCTCTCTTAAGAAAAATGTGACACCCTGATACATAATTCAGAAGTGCCAAATGGCCAAATGCAACATCTATGATTGCTTATTTGCACAGATGGAGGATCATAATCAGTTATGCACTTAGTTGTATGCCTGTCTCATTTATTTCATTTTAGGTTTATGGGATGATCCTAACTTCATTCCTCTGGTTCTCCATCCACTTCAGCAGCAATCTGGACCGGAAAGGCAAATACATCCTGCGAGAGAGGTAGAAAGCCGATGCCTGGGCATCCCTACCAGGTAGAGCCAGCTCTTGGCACAGGAAAATGTCTGAATTCACCCACAAAATCCCCTGGGGAGGTATTGCAGGGGTCGGGTGGTGGGACATGCGTCATAGGTTTCCCTTTCTTGCACTACCAGCTGTCCTGCCTTTCCAAGCTGGTCAGAGGGGATGACGCTCTGAGGAGAAGTCCCACATCTTTGCCTCAAACAGACAAGGCACCTCGGCTCGGAGATGCAGATTCCCTTGCCAGGAGATGTACAGGCTGTAGCTCCACAAGTAGGATATGAACAGCCCTCTAGGACAAAAACGGAGAGAGAAGACCAGCAAAAATCACAGTCATCTGAGCAGTTTCCTGTGACCCCCAAAGATGCAATGTTTCTAGGAAGATGGTTTTGGATCGCAGCCCAGGATCAATCTTGTGCAATCAGTAAACAAATGGACACAAAATGTGTCATCACTGATGGGAAATTTGCTCTCCAATCATGGTCACTCACAAGGATTGACTCTGGACACATTTCTGATCACACTGGAATACGTAGGCATCCAATGACCGTCAACTGTTTTTCCCGTTTTCAAACATTGCCAGAGATCAGGAGAAAAATCAGAAAGTTGTGCATGAGCTTTGAAACAACTGACCAGCACAAGGACACATTCCTGTGTTATTCTTCCTTAATAATGCAATATAACATTATTTTTTAATTCTTAGGATTTAGTCAACCTCCTCGAGCTTGATGACACACTGATTTCACAGGGGCCTGTTCAACTTCCAGCCCCAGCTCTGTTTTATTTGGCTTCACTAACCCACTGTGATGCTGCATGCCAAAGGACTTTGATATTACACATACACAGAAGTTTAAATCTATAAGAGAACAGGACTGATCTCCAGCCAGGTCAAAAGCTACAAAGTCCAACTCTACATCCCCTTTGCACTACCTTATCAATAATAAACAGAACTTTAAAAAGGCTGTCAGTCTGGCTGAAAAAAACGGCTCCCTGGCATGCCTTGCCCTTGTGAGGAGGCAGAGCTGCTTCTGAGCTGAAACCCATCACTGCAATGGATGTAGCACCTGCTGTAAGTTATATGGCTGCATGAAATGTCTGTTGAACCAACAATAGCTTTTGCTCCTCTCCTATATAGTGGCTTTTAGCTGTGAAAAATGATAAGTAGCAATTGTTTATTGAGATAAACATGGAAACCCCCATGCTGATGTTCAGGAGAGGTCCTGTCCCTCAGGCAGGGGCTGCCACATGAGCAAGAACAGCAGTAGAGCCTACAGCACTTGGTTGGCATTTCAACATGGCTGCAAATACCTTGTGTTAGAAAGAATTGCATTGTGAAGGGATGAGGGGGGGCTATCGCTTCTCATCCCACTCCCTCGGGACCAGTGGAGCTTCCCCACTGACTTCACTGGAAGCAGGATCCAGTTCATACTGCTCCAGTGTAGTACTCAAGCCAGCTCCTTGCAGTCACCAGCACACCTAAGTCTGGCAGGGATTTAGGGGTGATATGCACTTGACAGCATACTAACACAACATTCTAGTGGTGAGAAAATATTCACTTGTATGTGTACTATCATGTATCTTCATCTCTGGAAAGAGACAATCTCCCTTGTGAGCTCCAATTGCTACTGTCCAGGCCACTGCTATTGTTATTCCTCAGGCCAGCTGGCAGCTCATGTGACTCATGGTTGCTTAAATAAAGATGAATTTCTTGGGAAAGGCTGTCATTCCTTCTCTCTTTCTCCCATGTATAAGGCTGTCTGCATTGCTCGTTGTTTTACCTCATGGAGGGCACTCAGAAATTTTTTCAGTGCTGGGAAGAGATATTCCCTAGGCAGCTGGTGCTTGCCTGTCACAGCAGCGTGGTGGAGGAGAGGATGGTGTTGATCCTTTGGAGGAAAAGCAGCAGCTCATCAGCTTCATCCTACCCTTGGCCGGATGATGGGGCAGCAGGCAGGTACCTGTCAGGGAGTAATGCAACCAGAGGGAGGAAAAAAGCTTAAGGACATGTTAAGCTGTAAATATCAGAGTATTGATGTGGAAGAAATCTCTATGATTTCATTTTTTTAAAGACTAGGTAGTCAGGTCTTGCCCTTTGCTCTGCATTGGCCATTTTACTGCTGATATTCTGCCATATCAAAAAACATTGCAGATGAACAAATCGTTGGAGTCAATGTTATTCGTGTGGGTTACCTGCTCAAGCCTCATCTGATAGAAAAGATCTCTGTTAAAGCTGCACCACCAGTGCTGCTAAAGCTTGAGATGCTCTACCTTCCCAGGTCAATTTTTAATGTAAAGGGATAGGACAGGAGTAGCATATATATGATGGTCATTGGCCATCTCATGAGCTTTATTCCCATTTCGCTGGAGTTCCCCTGCAAGGAGGAGCACCTTCAATGAGCAGGTGACAGAGCCATGCCCAGCTGGACATGCTCTTCTCCCAGAGCTTGTGTTGTGTGTAGCAGCAGGGGTTCCTGCCATCCTGCTGTAATTTTCAGGAGCAGAAAAGCAGATACATTCAACTCCTCAAATTTTAGAGTCCCACTACAGAAATGTGCAGCGTTAACTTTTTTTTGCAGTTGTAGAAGTGGCAGCATGCAGAGATGGCTGGATGGAACCTGCGAGGTGGGTGAGTGTTAAACAGTATTTTTACACCTCTGCCCACAAAATGCCCCTGTCCTACAATGAATGTTCTTACACTTACTAGTCCTTAATTTGCTTCTCTCTAGGGGTGAAATACAGCTCTTGTGCAACCAGAGCAAGACCCCAGGAACTTATTTGTAAGTGCTGCCAAGATTTACACGGTGCTGAGAAGAGCAAGAGAGAGATTGTGTTGGGAGAAGAGCATGGAGCTGAGCACTGGGGATGCAAGCTGGCAGCCAGGCTAGGAAACACCTGCAGAGCAGTGAGCCTTCCTGGGGCTTACTCTGGCAGAAGCAGTTTGTTATAAAGCATGTTGACACACATTCTGATAGGAAAGAAATCCCATGTATGTAGGCATATGCAGGAGAAAAAAAAAATGTACAAAGCAAAGGTGTAAAGTTAAATATTAATTGTGAATTGGCTTCAGCTAATTGTCAGTTAAGCTGCAGCAATTATCAGTTATTTCCACTAAGGTCATCTAGGCAATCACGGTTTGGCCTCTCTATGAGTATGTGTTAGCTTTCACTTTAGGCAACCTTTTACTTTAGGCAACCCTCCAGCTCTATCTCAGGACATGGGGAAAGGGAGCAACCTAAGGCCAGGTTGCTCTGGCCTGTGGGGGCACCCATAAACCTGCAGGGCTACCTATAAACCTAAGGGGCCAGGGAGCATCAGCCCGTGGCAGCAGCAAGAAGCTTTTGGTGCTGCTCTCCACCCTTCGCTGCCTATGCACTGCTCAGGTCCTGCTCTGCCAACATGAACATCAAATTCCCCTGAGGCCTTCTGTGGGGCTTGCCACGTGCTCCTGGGTAGCCTGACCATAGCTTGCTTATGAGCCAGAGGAGCTTTCCCAGCGTCTGCTCCCACAGCAGTGCATGATGCTTTTTCAATGCATTGCTCAGGCAGAGCTGCAGGTGGGCAGTGTGCAGCTTTGCACAGCAGGCAAGGATGATTTGGGCTTCTGCAAATAAAGGTTTTCAGTGATCAGGAAAAAAAAAGTAAGGAGCTCAGAGCACTTGTGAAAAGCACGGGTTAAGTAATATACTGTCTCTAGAGGGATCTGGTGGTGAGAGTGAGAATCTTCCAGCCTTGTGGTGTGCTGTCTCAACTACAAAATGGTTTGCTATTTTCTGCTCTATTGACTGTGTGTCTGCTGGTTCGCACTGCCCTCAAAATACAACTTCCTCATGCAAAAGCCCCTTTGCTGTGCAGCTTGGATTCATGCCTGCAGCAAGCTCCTATAAGAGACACTGCTGAGCAAGTCCTCCCAAAGCCTTAGAAGGTGGCAACTTTGCGTGGATCTTTGCATGCCAGGGGGGAAAGGAAGCCATCTCCTACCAAGGTAAAGCTGTGTTTATGAGCTGCAGACACACAAGATATTTTTGGAGGTAATAGTTAATAGACATATGTTTTTCTAACCAGGTGCAGAAGCAATACATTTGCAAAAGCATCTGGGTATAATTCGCCTCTAGAAATGCAGCCAGAGATGCAAGATGCCCCAGATAGATCTCTGCCAGCACAGCTGAAAGGAGGTAAGGTCAGAAGCTGCTGTGAATACACGGTTGGATCACACAGAGCCTGCAACTTCCACATGAAGGGTCATTGAAGCTCTCTCTTTTGGTAAAACACTATCTTGGGGTGAAAAGTGATTTTTTTCTGAACTGTGTGGTTTGTCTTCTGGGATAATGAGCAACTGGCAGCGAGTATCAGCCCTGTCCACTGAGAGATGTAAGATCATGTGGGACAGTGGGGGAGATCACAGGAGTGAGGAGGGGGAACTCCGGAGCAGTCTCAGAGGCTATTTTGGAAGAACATGGGCTGTATGTGTTTTGCAGCTTTTGGCTGTAGCTGCCAAACCCATGACCAATTGCAGGCCTGCTGGTGATGCTGTTCTCTTCCCTACTGTGCTGGCCCTCTCACCCCCAGCATATAGTCATTGCTACCTTAAGTCACTTGGCATTTTGGGGGTCCATCAAAAAAATTTATGCCTGGAGGAAAACTGCTTATCTATCTCTACCCCTGCCAGGAGGGTCAAGGAGAAAAACCCATCTCATTATCTGTAAGAGATACATGGTGGTTTCTCAGTTTGTGAGGAATTGGCACATCTCGGGAGAAATTATTTCAGAGAAGCCTGGAGGTGCCAACCAACAGCTGATGTCCTGCTGTCTTTTAGATGATATTCCCTTAAACCCCAGCAAGCAAAAAGGAAAGTCCTTCCCAGCATTTTTGCCAGAAAGATGCATATCCCTGCATTGCTGCCCCTGGAGTTACTGGAAGCCAGCTAGCTGGGTTGTTTATATTATCCCAAGACAAAATCCCCGCTCTGGCCTGTCGGCATCACTAAGTGGTATTGTTTAACCCCCATGTGCAGCAGCTTGCTCATGGACGTGCTCGCTTTCTTTTTAGCCCCATTGCATCAGCAATAGGCTATTCCAGTCTTTATTCACCTACTAATGAATTATACATTGATTATACAATAAGAGCTCTCTGTGTCGATGGGCTGGGCACTTGCTCTTCCACATGGCACCTCGCAAAGCGCAGCTCAGCCCGGCTGTGGCCCCACCCTCTCTGATTCCCTGAGAAAAATGAATGTTCACTTTCTGGGCCCATTATCTGAGAAGAAGGAGCGTCTGTGTGGATGGGATGGGAAGCCCGCTCAGGTTTGCTCTCCCTTGGCCTTAGCTCCAGCAGGAGCTTATGCTGTCCTTCCCCACTGCTCCCCATCCTCCCCCCTCCCCCGCCTTATGTAACTTGAAGTATCACCATAGATACGTTGATATAAATATTTAAAGATGGCAGAGAGACAGACCACACAGATGGGAACCATTTGTTGAGTTTATTAGAAACAGAAACTTCAGGCACAGCTACAGGTCTCTGCTTGCTGCATCTCCCTCCCCAGAGGCTGCGAGGCAAGTGTGACCCCCTGGGCTATCACAGTGCTTCGGCTGAACTTGCAGACATGGCCATGGGGATTTTTGGATGAACAGGTACCAGCCACTCCTGCTGGGGTACAGAAAAGGTATTATGAAAATGTCCCCTTAATTATGGGGATAAGATTTCTAATATTATTTTTTTTTCTACTCAAAATGAAGGTGTTGGCTGGCTCTGCAGAGATGTAGACAGGTCTCTCCTGAGGCGATGGAGCTCCATCTTCCCATTGCCATAGGCCAGTACAGACACTGCAGGTTGCCCTTGATCAGGTCCCTGCCTTAAAAAACAGTATTGTGGGGTGTTGGCTGCCTAGGAAGTTACTCCTATGAGCTTTGGTAATGCTTCTGTTGTTTGCTTTTTTACAACCACAGGTAAATTGGAAGTCCAGGCTGTTTCTGTCATATTTTCCACTAAAAATAAGAGGTAGTGGTTAAAAGCTAACTAGTATCTCACCCACAAGATGATGTGTGTTTTATTCCCATGGTTTGTCCACCATTTCTGTGCTTGTTGAGGAGGATAGGTGGATTGCAACACAAGCCCAAGCCATGCAGCCAAAGTATCACAGCAGCAGCCATTCTGTGGTCCTCAGCGGATGAGGGACTCCCATCTGCTCTCCCAAATCTCCCAGAGATCCTGGTCAATAGAGCCTGCCTCGATTTTAATTGAGGGGTGCCAGCCCTCCAGTCACAGGTGTAAGAGGTGGGGAGGATGTGTGCCTGTCCTCTCCCTTCATCCCCTTCCGTTGCTTTCTGTGAAACAATAGGGCTGTTAAGGTAGAGCTGCTGGAAGGCTGGTGGGCATCTCACTGGGATAAGCAGGCTCAGAGTCCCGGGGATTGGGTTTGCCAAGTCCCGCTGGCAAGGGATGCCCTGCTAAACCCAGACTGGGAGGCAGCTCAAGCCGCATCTGCTCTAACAGACCCTGGTGAGTCATACCTGTGGAGGCCAAAACCCACAATCATGACACTGACTTTTATAAACAGGTTCACCAAACCCCAACGACCCAAGCCCAACAGACAGAGGAAAAACACTGCAAGCGCCCCTGCTCTCTGCTGCTTCACTCTGCCTGCAAACCCCATTGCAAAAGCACATTTAAATGTTGGCTTGGGCATTTTTTAATTCGGTGGTTTGGGGATTTTTCTTTTTTTTAACTTTTTTAGAGTTTATCTTTTTATTTCAGTGGTTTGGGAGGTAGGTAGCTTCTTCACAGCCCTGCCTGCAGCTGGCTGCTCTGTGAACAACTGTGTTATCATGGTGCACTATGAGTATTCCAACCAGCCCAGCCTCCTTGAAAAGGGAAGTCATCAGCCCTATTCATAGCACTCACACACGATACCAGCACGTGACACTGAGACATGAACTGAATTTTTGCAAATTAGTTTTACTTATTTATAAAGCAGCATTTCATAAAGAGCTGATAAAGGCACTGAGAGCCTTGGGAGCGCAGCTGTGGTACTTCTTGGGCTGTACAGCAGGTAGCACAGCATGAAAAATGAGTACACAACATGCGAAATGAGTATGCAACGCCTGAAATCATGCGTAATACTGGGAAACAGTATTAGTTATCTTGTCGTTGTGCTATGGTGGTGGTTTTCTTCTTCCTGTACCTTAAGGTCAAAGTTTTCAAATGTACCCAGCTGCTTAAAATAACACCACCAACAAAAATGGACAAAGCTCGAAATCCTTTTCCACCTCCAACTTTTGGAGAGGACTTTGTTGGTATGGCCAGTTTAAACCCAGTAGGCTTTAGCATGTAACTGGGAGTTTCTTGATGTAAGAGATGGTGAGGCTGTGTCCCTGCTGTCCCTGCCGGGCCCATGTTTGTCCCTGAGAAACATGTACTCCAACAGAACCTGAAGGAAGGTCCCAGAAACAGGACTATATTGGCTCCAAACGAAATTGTTTGCTTACACAGTGTTCAGAGGATAGGAAATAGTCTATTTTTTGTTTTCCAATCCCTTCAATCCCCAACATAGGAGTAAAAAAAGGCAAAAAACAAGAAAAGAAAAGCAACGGGGTGGGGGAAACAAACACACCAAAAAAGCTATCCCAAGCTTTCTAGAAGCAGTTTCAATACCAACGTTGTGGCAGCGATTGCAGCTGGGGTTTCCTGCTCTCCAGTGCACAAAAGTTGGTTTCAGAGTTGTTTTCTCTCATAGCTGGTGAGGCTGCTGCTGCTGAAGGCCTTATTGCTTTGCAGCTGGTTCCTTTCTTTCCCTCACACAGACTCTCCAAGCAGCACCTCTGAGAGTTTTTCTGGAAACAGCTGCCTTAGTGCACAAGAGGGTCCTTGGTTCATATAGTCTTCTGCCTCCAACCTCTACTCTTTTTTTTTTTTGCGGGGGGGTGTGGGGGTGTGGGTGTATTTTTGTTTCAATATTTATAGCTGGAAAGGATGGAGGTGTAAAAAAAAAAAAAAAAGTTGTGGGGTGCTCTGATGGAGCAAGTGAGCAGCTTCAGAACCTGTTGTTACGCTGATTGATGAGCAGGAGCCACCCAGAATTACAGCTATTGCTGTTATCAGATGGGTTGTGCTGGTAATTTGGGATAGCAGTTACACGCATAAATAGCCTCGTGAAACTCAGGCTTTGTTGGTAAGTCTGGATGAGTAAATGTGGCTTAGAGACAAAGGGGTTATGAATCCATGGCAAGCCCACAATCGAGGACATACTCAGCATAAGTAATTAGGGAACAGGGCCAACTTCTATTCATTGCTGGTCCCCACTGCCATGTAGCGCTGTGGGTTGTTACTGAGAGGCAAGGAAGGTTTTGATGAACATGATAGAGCCTTGGACCAACTTATTCCTGAGGGCAACAGAATGATGTTGGAAAAAGTTGACTCATTTTCAATGTATGTGTGTAAGAAATGTGTGCCTAGCTAACTGCCCATTCCTGCCCATGGGATACATGGCAGGGAAGACTCTATCATATGGAGTGTGAAAATATTTGGCTCAGAAGCTGCCCCTGAAATACTTTGCTCGAGGAAAGTGCCCAGGCAGAAAGAGGGCAGGTTTCCATGGATGAGGCTGCAGGCGGGTGCCAGGTTCATATTTAGCATGGTAAGGTGCCGACCTTGGCTGGAGCTGCTCACTGCTGCCTTTTCCAGGAATCCTCTTACGCTGTGGTTGTGTGACTTACTACCCTGTCCCTAGAGAAGCAAATGAACTTGCTGGAAGCATAACGTAGGGAGAGCAATTTATATTTCTAGGGATGAGCAAGTGGACCAAAGTGGGTCTCAGGCAAATGCTTGGGAAATTTCACTGTGCTTCTACTGCATAACTTTGGGGGTGAGTTAACTAAAGTTTCTAAGTCATAGTATGAGCCTTACTAGAATTATGGACATGTGTGGCCCAAATCTCTTTGGTGGGCAGCCCTGAAGCCCCCCAGATGCTCTTGTGATGCAGTAACTGAGGGAAAGCATCCTGAGTGGTTCTACTGAACTTGATGCAATCGCTTGCAGCACTAAAGCAACAAGCTTAGGCAAAAAGTGTGTGGTGATCAGAGCTTAAGATAAAACTAGAGGGTGAAAAGAATGAGGAAATGCTTCTCTGCCCCTGTGGCTGCCACTTGTGTGCAGGAAACCTTGCTGCGAGCTGCTCCTGATGGGTAAAAAAAAAAAAAGAAAAGGAGGGAAAATAATATAAATAAGAACATACATTAAAAAAGGGGGAAAAAAGAAAAATGGAGAGAAGAGATGAGAAAAAACTGGAGAAGAAAAACGAAAGAAGGGGAAAAAAGCAAAAGGGAGGAAGAGAAAAGAGAAAAGGAAAATAGGGAAGCGGGAAAAAAAGGAAAAAAGGGGAAGAGAAGAGAAAAAAAGAAATAAGGGGGGAAAAAGAGGTAAAAAGGGGTGAAGAGAAAAGAAAAAGGAAAAAAAAGAAAAAAGCAAAAAATAGGGGAAGAGAAAAACAAAAAGGAAAAAAGGGAGAAAAAAAGGAAATAAGGAAAAAGGAGGGGGAAGAAAAGATATAAAAGAAAAACGGAAAAAAAGGAAAGGGACAATTCCAAAGCAGAAAGAAAGGAAAAATTAAAAAGAGGGGAAATAAAAGAAAAAGGGGGGAAAAAAGGAAAAATAGAAAGGAAAGGAAAGGAAAGAAAAGAAAAAAAGAAAAGAAAAGAAAAGAAAAGAAAAGAAAAGAAAAGA
>JAWWES010000168.1:15002999-15089208 GCA_035583135.1 Lophotriccus pileatus | reverse complement strand
AAACGGGGGGAAAAAGGAAAGGGCACAGGGGAGTAGAAAAAAGGGGAGGGGAAGGGGAAGTAAAAAGGAAGGAAAACAGCAGCCAACCCCTCGTGTCGGGAAGGGGCGGGGGGTCGTGTACCGACCCCCCGTTCATGGAGAGGGCGGGGCGCGCCCGGGGGCGTGTCCGTGGCGGGGTCCGGGGGCGAGGGGCGGGGCGGGGCGGGTTTTCTCCGCCCGCGCCGCCGCCCCAGGACAGCACAGCAGCAGAGATTTGGGAGATCCGTCGCCATGGGGGTGGAAGGCTGCACCAAGTGTATCAAATACCTCCTCTTCGTCTTCAACTTCATCTTCTGGGTGAGCACCGGGGCGGCGGGGAAGGGGGGAGGGGGCTGAGCCCCCCCCCAGCCTTTAAATAACGGGGCTGCAGTACGGCTCGTCTGCCTGCGCCGGGGTTTAACCTCTTTCTTGGCCCCCAGCACCGAGACTTGCTGCTTGGGATATGCCTTGGGGGGGTGCTTGTTTTTGTGGTTTGTTTTTTTTTGGGGGGGGGGGAGGAAGGGCTGCTTATCCTTTGCTTTTTTTTTTTTTTTCCCTTAACGCATGCCTATGTATATATTTATTGTACATGTGTATCTATTTATGTACGGGTTTTATATAGACACAGAGAGGGGGAGGTAGAATGGTAGGATGTTTTTGAGGTTGGAAAAGCCCTTAAAGATGCTCGCGTCCAGCCATTACAGATGTTTATACGCGCCCTTTCGGAGCGGAAGGAGGGGGGGCAGAGCCGGGGTGTGCGGGGGGTGTGCGGGGGGGCTGCCGCTCCCGCAGCCCCTGTTTGCTGTGGGGCTGCGCCGGGGAAAGCGGCGCTCCCCAGCCGGGGAGAGAGGGAGAGATGCAGGGATGCTGCCAGGCGGAGGGATGGGAGGCGCCGGCCCTGCCGCCCGCTGCAGAGGAGGGGGGTGTTCAAAAACCACGGGGCGGTCGGGGCTGGCTTTGCGCCCCCCGCGCCGGAGCTGGCGGGAGTGCCGGGACCCTGCCTCACCGCCCGAGCCGGGAACCGCTGCCCCGCAGCCTGGGAAGTTATTTTAGGATGCAAATTCTATCTAGTCTGGAGAGGCTGCCTTTCCTGAGAAAGTTTCTCCTGAAATAATCCATCTAGACATGCAGCTAATTTAGCAAAAAGCGGTGTTTCCCTGCAAACCAGGTTTGTCCCGGTTACGAACAGCCTCCGGCAGCGCGGGGCTGGCGGGCAAGAGACTCTCCCAGCTCCTGCGCCCGAGAGCAACGAGATGTGCCCGAGCAGGCTGCTGGTTTCGTTTCTTAACAGGCTGTTTTCCATTCTCTAAAATGCTTTCTTTTTCTCCGAAGTGATCGCAGCCTCACCCTGCCAGGCAAGGCACCAATTGCTTGGCTGCATGGCCAGGATGTGGCTCTTGTGCAACACCCTTTTCTGACACCCCACTCTCTTGTCAAGGATTAGTTGGGTTTTTTTTATTAATGTTTTCTCACAGTAGAAAATGCAGCAAGGAGGGCTGGAGAGGTGGGAAGGAGGGAAGGAATGCTTTCCAGAGAGAGCAAACCCTGCCTTGGCACCTGGAGCTGTGCTGCCAGGCTGGAGCCCCTGCCTGCTGACTCCTCCCTGGAGCTGCATGGGGAAGCTCTTTGGGGGGGAGGTTCCTCCCTCTGGGAGGTGTAAGGCTTAACCAGGTTAAAACTGGCCTTGTTTCAGGCCTCTTTGCCTTGTTTCTGGGTGTAAGGCTGAGCAAGGGCAAGATGACGAGCTCTGATGACAGTGGTGTTAATTGATACCTGCCGTGTTTTCAGCTGCATGAATGCGGGACAGTTCTGGCTTGGTGGTTTTTTTTTTTTAACCTTTTCCTCCACCCTTAAAATGGCAGGATGGAGGCGGGTAGGGTTGTCTGTGAAGTGTTGTTCCTTCCGAGTTATCATGTTTATCCCGGGGCTTTTTCTTCCCTTCTGGTTCTGATTTCCTGCCATTCTTGTGGAAGAAGCTGCCGGCTGTGCATGTGAGGGAGGAAGGGTCCCCTGGGTGGCAGGAAGGATGCTGGGGGGTCTGCACAGCCACCGCTCCTCGACAAGCTCACCCACTCACCTCAATCTTTTGCAAAACAGCTGATGTTTTATAAATGGGCATTTTGCTTCTAAGAGGAATAGCCAATCTGTACGATTTTCCTGTTAGGACTTCTGGTGCCTTGACCTACCCCTTGCAGAGGGGTACTCCCTGGGAGTGCTGGGGAGAGATGCTTCAGCTTCTCCCGAGGAAAGGTGCCTGTGGGCTGGGACCCACTGGCTCCCTAAAACACTTCCCAGCGGTGGACTTGCCAGTGGCCAGTCTCCTTGGACCATCTCCCATGCAGATTGGTAGCCTGGACTTCATTAGAATTAGCAATGCTTTCTGTGAGGCTGGCTAGCTGAAGGGTGGTTGAATTCCAGATCTTAGACTTTTTACGCCCTTCTGTGTTGTCTTTTAAACTAGTAGTCAAAGGGAATATTAGGTTTACCGTGAAGCAAAGGTGGTTAACAGCCATCCTTGCATCCCCAGCTGGGGAGGGATGCCTTGATTTGCCAGCAAAGTGTGATCAGGGTGGCATTTAAAGACAGAATGTGGTGCTGAGCACCCTTGCTGCAGGGTGGCTGTGTCAGGGCCCTGCCTTTGACCCCAGGGAGGTGTGAAATGGAGCACCTGCAGCCCTGTGGCCCTGCCAGCTAGTTAGCATGCAACAGCTGGCAGGCTCCTCCTGCTTATTTGCTTGTCATTTGCCTTGTGCCCAGCTGATGGGACCTTTTGATGAAAAAAAGCCAGAGGCAGAACCCAAGGTTCGGCAGGCCCCATGCTGTGCTGCACAGGAGCTTGCTCCAGCACCCGAGAGGAAGAAAGGAAGCAATTCTCAGCCTTAACGGTGTTAATGAGAAAGATACTTGGATAACTTTTTTAAGTAGCCCTGCTATCCTGCTGGCGTGTGAATAAATTGACACCACTCTGCTTCCTTCCTCTTCCTTCCCCTGGCAGTGCAGGGGGAATTTCACAAAGCTGCTATGTTGAGAACCAGTGGGAAAAGGTGGCCCTGCTGCCAGCTCCTTGCCCTCTGTTCCTGGGATGTTTGCTTTATTTGATTTTTTTGGGATTGTTTTTCCTTTGTACACATATTTTTGAGAAGACGATGCCAAGATTAAGTGCTTGGTCCAGGATGGCTCTCAAGGGAGCAGTGGCTGCTGCACAGACCACATCTATAAACAGGTGCCTGTCCCAGGAAAGAAGGAGTCCCCACATGTTTCACAGTGACATCTGCTTGCCAAAGTGGTGGAGGAGGCCATAGTCAGCATCTAGGGCCTTCACCTGGTTAGCAAAATACAGGGCTGGAGAGACAAAAGCTTTTTTGTGCAGCAAACTTTTCCTGAAGCCTTCAGGTGGCTGGCAGCAAGGAGGGATGCTCTGCCCTGTGAGAAGGAACAGTGGCTGTATCTGTTACTGGGCAATGCACAGCCCTGAGTGGGACTGGGCTGGGCACGTGGCAGGTGAAGCTCCTTCTCCATCCCATTCTTAGTAGATAGGTGGAGTTTGACTGCTCTCCTGAATTATCCAAATCTGATAGCAGAGTACAGTGCGTGGGGCTGAACTGACCACCACTGCAAAGAGTCCCTGGGGAGGCCAAAGGAAGCCAGTGAGCTATTTTAAAATGTAATTAAACATAACCAAGGAGAAATCGACTTGCTTGGAGAAGGATCGCCCAGCTTATTAGCTAATACAGCCCATGGCAGTCTTCCAGGTCTAGAGCACTGCTGGCTGCTCTACCAGAGAGGTGTCTAATTAAAAGGAAGAGCTTGCTCCTAATGCCATTTTCTAGGCACTGTGTAACTCTTTTCTCTTGTCTGTGTTGAGGGGGTGTAGTACAGTCTGGGTGCAAAGGGGAGAAAGGGCAAGAGCTGAGGGAAGGTGGAAGTGAAAGTCTGTTTCGACAGTGTTGATCGAAAGAGAAGGGGTAGAGGAATTGAATATTTTCTTGTGCAACACTGGAAAATCTGTGAACCATACCTTGGAGCTTGCAAAGCGTGCACGAAGATACGTGGTGTTGGTGATGAGAGGTTATGGTGTGAGGAGGTGGCAGCTCTCTGTGTTGGTGGTCCCATGGTGACAGTCCTGAGGCTCATGACCCTCCCAGTGTGATGAGAAAGGTGGCTGGGTATCACTGCTCACAGGTTTAAATGAAGAACAGAGACTCTCATGGTTCATGCAGCATGCAGCTCTGAAACACGGGCTTGAGATAACTCTCTGGACTAACAAAGTAGTTTTCATCTTGTTCTGGGTCCAGACTTGTGCCGAGCTCTGCTGCAGCATTGTTGGTGATAGCGCCTGGGGCTGTTTTGGTTATTGGTCTCCCTTGGGAATCGCAGAGAGCCTTGTGAGCAGCAAGAATTTGATGCTGACCCATCATCTTCTTCCACCATTTGGGCTTGGTATCCTGGGACGATGTACAGGCAAGCATATTTCCACATGTGTTTGACCCTTCAGCTATATAATACTTGTGTTTGAAGGGCAAGCAGGAGGTTTCCTTAGCAGGCTCAGTACCTGGACTCAGGTTTTCCTGCTGATGGGTCTCTGGGATGTGTTTCTGGACTCTCTGTCCAGTGAACACAGTCCTACCATCACCTACAAAACCTCTCCTGAAGTCTCTGCATGCAGAAGGTTTTTTGAAGAGATGGGTGCCCTGCCCGTACCCAGTTTTAGTTAAATGGGCTGAGCTGCAGCCGTAAGGAGGGAGCGCTGGTGGCTGCAGGGGGGATTGCTCAGTTTTCCTGAGGTAATTCTTCTATCAACCATAGTAATGCTTATCTCCTGCAAGAGCATTAACGTACGATGCCTTGAGAAACACTTTGATCCTGCACTGTGCAAGTGCCTTTCACTGTACGATTAAGGGAAAAGCAGTTGTATTACCATTGTAGTTAAATGCTTATGTATTGGGCCAAATTTTTAAAGTCATATCTCTAATTGTTTTTCTCTCTGCTGAGGGTGTTTAAACCCTGTGAAGTGCTACTTCTGACTGCAGTAAGGATCAGGCTGTGGCAGGCAGGCAGCCTGCAGGCTCGGTGCTCTCCGTCTTATGGCCCTGCTTCTGGATTTTGGTGCTGGATTCCCACTCTCCTCTCATTCATCAAGCTTTATTTGGCCTCTGGCATGCTGCTCCTCCGGGAGTGTTCCTCTGGAGCTTGTTTTGAAAAGCACTGCACTGTTGTGGGGCTGGTAACTATAGGCACCAGCAGAGAATTTCGCTCCAGCCAGCAGCTCTATTAATAGCCGCTGCTGGAAGGTGTGCTGCTGGGAGCAGAGCATGGGCTGCAGGCTGCCTTCCTTCACCTGCCTGCAGAGCACAGGGCTCTTCCCAGATGGCCTTTCGGCAATTCCTGGGCAGCCCTTGCCTGCAAGCTTTCAGCCTGACCTTTGGAGGCCATGGTGCTGTGGAAGGCAACAGAAAGACCTCGCTGTGCTTTTCAGAGTCCTGTCTGCCACTGCTGCTTGCGAGCGCCTGTGCCGAGTTGAGCATGGCAGATAAGCTTCTGATTGTATGGCTGTCAAACTGCAACTGCATGTCTGATTTACGTCACTTTCCCTGTTTACACGCCCCCGCCCCCCCCCCCCCAAGGACTTCAGGACATCCAACAAGCAGCGCAGGGGTTGATGTCTAGTGCTTCTCACCTTAAAATTTCAAATGCCTTTTTGGTGTGAAGATGTGCCATCATAACCTGGAGACTCTCTCAGCCGCAAGTCAAAGTTTCCAGGTTCACGGGCCTCCATTCAGACATCAGTCCCTTGCTGCACCCCAAGCCTTTCCAGCACTTCTGTGAGGCTCAGCTATTTGCAACAGAAAAGAAATTCATCTTCTGCTTTCCAGGAAGTGAAGTGCAGGATGCGGGCAGGCTTGGTGCTACCTGCACACGTTCCATGGGTTCCTCTCTTGCCCACCTCAGTCTTCAAGCTGGTAGAGCAGAACCTGTAAGGTCCTAGCACAGATCTTGCAAGGGCCTGTACTGCCCTTCCAAAGGTAATTTCCATCAAGTTATGAGTCTCTATCTCCTTGCTTTCTCCCCACTCATGCTGGGTGCAGCAACAAGATGATGTTTCGTTATTTATGCTGCACGTATTAGAAAGTATGATACCTGCTGCTCCACCTAGAGAACCCCCAAATGGCATGGGAGCAAAGCATTCAACCCTAAATTAGCAGTTGGTTCCTGGTCCAACATGCTTCAGCCTTGGCGAGCCACTTCGTCTTTCTGTGTCGTGGCTCTCCACACCTGAAGGAGGGCAGATTCAGTGTTACTTCATCTTGGCTGCTTTGCAGGCTGTGCTGGAGTGGAGCCGTGGGCAGCCCTGGCTGGGCTCCTCAAGTGGGTCTGGGTACTGCCCCCACAAAGGGTGTAAGGGAAGCTGCAAACCTGTGCAGCCTTAAAACCTGTAAAAATACCCATCATTAATCATAAAACTGCTAAAATTCGTTAAGCGTTCTTGGCAGCATCCTGCTTCTTTTTAGTAGCAGTGGTATTTCACAGGCATTGCAGCATGGGCTCTGCCAGCAGCGTTTTTGCAGGAAGATGAGAGCCTCTCCCAGCCATTAGGCTTACGCAGGTTGGGAAGCATGGCCCGATGGCGGGACTGGCCATGGCCATGACAAGTGGCACTGCTAAAAATACAGCACTGTGAAATTGCTGGCACCTCCACTTCCCTCCTTCACTCACTTGAGCCACAGAATGTCTGCTTTGCTTTGGCAAGACCGGCAAGCCAAGACTTCTTCCTCTTCCCTGCCAGGAAACCTATTTCAGAGAAGGGTGGAGGGAAGGGAGCAGGAGGAAAAGGGCTGGAGGCAGCGGAAGGGACCCAGGGAGGTGCTGCACATCCTGGCATATATGAGTTTCTGGGAAGCAAAAGGCAAAGGTGGAGGCAGCTCAGAAATGGGTTATACCACATAGAAAAGGGGAAATGGGACCATTCCTTGCACCCCTAATTCATAAGAATTTCTTGTGAAGGGGAGGAGAGACTAAGCTGTGAAAAATGGGTTTGTTCCTTTGTCCCACAGCTGGACCTGGGAAACTTTAGGGTGGACAGCATGTCAGCTGGTGAGGCTCAGTCCAGGAGCGAGCCTCATTACAAGCACTGTGGATGGGGCAGCAAACTAGGACTGTACACATGCCATCATAAGGGTACTCATCATAACTAGGACTGTACACATGCCATCATAAGGGTACTGAGACTTCATCATGTGGGGTACCATCACATCACCTCTCAAGGACAGGCTTTTCCCTCCCTTAGGCAGCATTCAATGGGGACTTCCCCCCGCTGTGTCAAGCAGGAACAGCATTCCTGAGAAAGCAAGACTTGGGCAGGCAGGATCCAGCTGGAAAAGTCTAGCTGTCTGGGAAAGGAGCAATAAATCTCTGGAAGCTGGAAAATAGCAGTAAAGAGGAAATGCTAGAGCCTGCTGCACCACCTCTGCTGTGCCGGCAGGCTGTCCAGGGTGTGAGGTCCAAGGCCAGCCCTGTTCTGGGGAGCAGTGGTGATGTGCCTCTGCATTGGCTGAAGTTGCAGCGTTTAGATTATTGGTTTCGTTAAAGCAGTCCCCAAAAATTTAAAGGGAGAGCTGTGCTGAGCACTTGGAGTGTATTGTGATAAGTGATGGACCAAAGCATCTGTGACGTTGCTGTCTGGCAAGCTGGGCACACAAAGAGCAGTGGGGTAACCTGCATGAGATCACAGATATCTGCAGCAGAAAAAAACAGGGATAGTGTAGGTATGAGAATGGGCAGCCTAGAGATGAGCATGACACTCGTCAGTGTTTGGTGCTCTTCTGGCTCTCGTATTGGCAAACAACAGCAGCTGTAGGATGGAGGGGGAAGAAAATACCAAGCTTATATCTGGAAAAAGTTGTTTCATTAAAAATGACATTATCTCAAGCAAGGTACAGTGGAAGGCAGGTTACTGTGGTGAGCCGACAAGGTTTTCTCCCTCTTGTTTTTTCTCCTTTGAGAAGAAAGATGCCTTAATTATGTTCCACGCTTCTTGGTGGTGGAAGGATGTATGGCTTTCATGGAAAAAGTTATTCATCACAGCCTAAACCCTGTTTTCATTAGTAAGTGAATGTCATTTTCTCTTAAGAAATCCAGCTGCTATTGGATAAAAGCTTCCATTCAGAAGTCCTCCAGGCTCCGTTAAAAAGCAAATGGAGTCGGGAGGTGCAGGAGGGACTTGGGGTGTTCCTGGGGTGCATTCAGAATGAAACAGGGAAAATCTGGAGTTGGTTCAGCTGGCTATGTTAGGCAGACCTCACTGCTGGGGTGGGTCTGATGCATTCAAATAGGTTCCATCCCTTCAGCTGATGTTCCCAAATCATTAAAAAATATCTTGAGGATGGCTTGCAGCCTGCCTTTGGTTCTGTCGTGCATTTTAGGGCAAATTTGATTGGAAAGGAGCTGCTGGTGTCACCCCAACCTCACCATGGGTGTCAGGGGGTGCTGGGGTGGGTACTGCCAAGTGCAGAGGGCAGCATGCTAGGGCGGAGCAATGTATCCTTGCAGGGGGGAAACCAAAACAAAAAGGGCTGCAGCCTTTTTAGTTTCCATTTCCCAGCCAGCACAGAAACACAGATCTTCCTCAGGATCTTTTTTCCTAGCAGCTACCAAGAGACCTTTACTTTGAGTGGCACTGATTAATTTTGGGATGTACTCTTTCTTCTGGGAGGATAAACACGAAATTTGTTACGCCTTCAGACAATGAACAAGCCACACCAGGCTGGATTTGAGTAACTTTCTGGAAGCTGCAACCTGCCTTATTTGGAGCTGGACTTCAGCACAGATTGGCTTTCGTGACTTTTCTCCACTGCCAGTGTTTGGAAAACCTCAGGCTGTCCCAAGTGCAGGAGGGATGAGGACTGTGCCAGCTGGGAAGTTGCTTAGTTACTGTGGGAGAAGTGTTAAAAGCTGATTACTTTGGTGGTAAATTGGGGAAAGGCTTGCAAAAATCTTCCCTCCCTCTTCAGGAGCTTGTGAGGATTTTCTCCATCCACAAAGTGGAAAAGCCCCAAGGACAGCTTGCCCTGTGAGCCTGGCACAAGTGGTGTGGTTTTGCCCCAGCTTCAATGGTACCTCTGTAAAAATCTCGTGACTGGGATTTGTGAAAATGAGCAAGGAGGAAAGCACCACCTGACCTCCCAAGGGGCAGAGCCAGGCTCCCATCAACAGTCTGACTTGCAGATTCCAGTCCTCCTGTGTTCACTGAGGCTCTGCTATGCGTGCACAACTGGAGTCTGCACTTACACTGAACAAACTTCGTTTGTTTGTTTGTTTTAATGTGATCTTTATGGTGCCTATCACGCCTGTAGCTGACCTGACTCAGACGCTTTAAGAAAAAGCACATTTCCACTTCTGTACTCTTTGGTAGTTTTCTTCCCTTTTTTAAGATGAATGGTTTCCAAGGATTTAGGACACTCAAAATTAAATTGGCATTTGAACAGGTGCTTCCAGCCTTTCACAGCAGTGATATTGAATTTTTAAGGATTTGGGTTTTTTTCAACAGGTGCTTATTTTTTTTCCTCTTTCTCTTGTGCTTTTAAATGAAAGAGGGGTGTTATGGAGAACACAGCAAGTCCTGCTGGAAGTGCTTTAGTCTGAGTTCCTTTCAGTGGCACCATCCCTGCTAGAGTGCCCCCATTCTGCTCCCGTCTTCTGCTGCCATTCCCAGCCCGTCTCTTAAAGAGAAAACACTGAGGAGCTCAGT
Organism: Lophotriccus pileatus; assembly: GCA_035583135.1. Taxonomy (NCBI): domain Eukaryota; kingdom Metazoa; phylum Chordata; class Aves; order Passeriformes; family Tyrannidae; genus Lophotriccus; species Lophotriccus pileatus. The sequence goes on along the minus strand of JAWWES010000168.1, from coordinate 15,079,445 downwards.
CATAAAACTTCCCGTTGTTTGTACATAAATGTCCTAGTGGTGACCTGATGCTCCATGGGCAGAACATCTCCCATGTTTGAAGAGTGTTTTTGTCCTTGCCCATGCATGTGGGTGTGCGCACATGTGTATGCACTGCTCTTCTGCTGTTCAACAGCGTGGGCAAGGCATCAGTCTCAGCCTGGAGGCCTCCAAAAGCAGTGTGGTTGTGCCTTGGCCTGGACTGATGCCTTGCTCCACTTCAGTCCCTAGGACATTAGGGAAAGCTACCAGAGGAACACGAGGTCTGTTCAAACTGGAAGCCTGCCCCTGGATGGGAAGTAGTGTGCATGCAAGACTTGGGGACAGAGGGAAACGTGGATGGTTCCCCCACATTGAAATGAAATAGGGTGATAACAGCCCACTGGAAAAAGGGAGTAATTGGAGTTGATCCTAACTTCTGTTGAAAAGCTCTCCAAAAAACCTCAGTGGTGCTTGGGTGAGGCTGAGCCTTCCATTTTAATAGCATAATAAAATAGCTCTTGGGAAAGAAATCATCTGCAAGAACTGGAAAGGACTTTGCACATCCCCAGAATGAGGGGTCTTCTCATACAGTAGAGAGGATCATGTGGCTTATGTGGTATGGGGCACAAAATATGTTGTAGGGGTGGGATGATGGTTAGGAAGGATGTCCTTGTACATTTTCAGGAAGATGAAAAGCAAGCCTTCTGCTCCCACCTGAAAATTGCCATTCTGGGCTCCATGTGGCTGGAACAGTGGGTAACCCTTGCCTCCCTCTGCTTTCTCCCCAGCTGGCTGGAGGCATCATCCTGGGAGTGGCCCTGTGGCTCCGGCATGACTCGCAGACGACAAATATCCTCTACCTGCAACTGGGGGAAAAGCAGGCCCCCAACACCTTCTACGTTGGTGAGTAGGTCTGGGAATGCTGGCATTGCTATGTGGGTCTTACACCTCAGGGTGGCCTGCAGTGTACCCAAAAGCAGGGCAGAAAGCTCCAGGTGAGCAACAAGGAGATCAGAATAAAAATGCCTCCTGCTGCCCTCATACTCTCCAAAATATACCCTGCCATGCCAGCCAAAACCTTCAGTAAATGTTGGCTGTGGCCCAAGCACAGAATCCAAAGTCACATCAGCTGAAAGTGTAAAATGATGTGTTGCGTGCAGCGGGTTTTCTTCAGTGCTGTTCTCCACTGCAGTCTCTCCCAGAGCACATTTGGGAAGAGGGGGGACTTCTTGGAAGCTTGTCTTGTTTCCTAAAGGGGTGTAAAAGTAGCCGACGGAGTGCCTGGCAGTCGAAAGTGAAGCTTGGTGAGTGCGTGACTCATGTTCTCCAGGAAGGGCAGGCGAAGCCTCTGTGTGTTACAGTTAAGCTTAGCATGATTTTTTGTTAATTTGACAGCATGCTGGCTTGCTGGAAGATGAAAATTCCTTTTTTTTGCCCTGTTCTCCAATGATCCCTTGCAGACAAGGGGGAGCAGCTTGCAGGAGGGCTGGCTGCCAGGCAGGGGCTGGCTTGGAGCACAAGCCGACAGGGCTGAGAACATCGTCTGATCTGATGTCCTGTTCTCACCTGCAGCTAAAATTACTTTCTGGAAAGGGTTTTCCATTGTATTTCCCTGCTTGCTCATGGAATGGCATGCCTGAGCCCTCTCCCTCTGGCTGTGCCTGATTACAGAATTTGCTCCTGCTGTAAACAGTGGTGGGTTTCCCTCTTTTGCTGTCTCTACTCTGATGCCTCACACCCAGCATTTCCCCTTTGTAGATCTCAATTTTAAAGAGAGAAAACAAACCTTGTATGAAGTTAAACTCTCTCCTTTCCAGGAACCAGCCCCCACATCTCCTTTTCTTGGGGGGCCAACAACTCATGTCTCCCTAGTTAACACCTTCTCCCCAAACTTGGGGGACCTGGAGCATGGGGCAGAGTCCTTCTCTCCTGCCTGTTGGGCATCTTTTACTTTTCCACCCCTTTTTATTTTGTCTTTGTCCTTGGCCTTTGCTATTTAGAAGGCAGTGGGGAATGAACCATAGGTCCCACCAACACTGGCTTTCCGACACCCATGAATGGCCCATGATTTGAGACTGGTTGTCTTTTAAAAATTATATTCAGCAACAGATTGGCCTGGATTCCTTCTGGCAGCTGTAATTTCCATGCAGTAATAACAGAAGAGCATTTCTTTCAGTTGCTGCCTCTCCCAGCCAGACCTCTGGAGTCTGAAAGCTGGGATTTCTTTTTGCTTTCTTTTTTTTTCACCCCCTATTTTTCCTCCCTCCTACAACTGATACTCCCTCATTTTTCTCATCTGGCATCCAATGTACACATGCACACAATGTTCCAGCTTTGGGGATGGGAACATCTCTGAGCTTGGCCTCCAGAGCTGATTTCCCCACCCCCGCCCCTCGCAAACCACTTTTTGGTGTCTGGCACAGGGCGCTGGTCCCGGGATCTGCCAGGAGGCTTTTAAAGGCTAGCCAGGCTCTGCTGCAGCAGTGCAGGACAGGGGGAAGCAATAAACACTGTTAGAGGAGGAAAACTTCCATCATGGGGTTGGTACCAAGTGAGAAGGGGAAGTAGAAAAGCAGAGGCTTGGTGTCTCCTTGTTTCTCTCTGTCTTTTTTCCCTGCCTCAAAGTTGCAGCTGTTTGTTACAGACTCTTTTCGCAGGGCATCTGTATGTTACGGGACAGGAAAAATAATGAATGCAGCTGATTGGTGTGTGGGATTTGAAGGCAATGGGGAAATAGGAGAAAGAGGATGTGGGGAGGAGGGCAGTTGCAGGGTACCAGGTGTGATGCTTATTTGCCTTCAGGCTGCTGCAGGAGCAGGAGGAGAGGAGCAATCCTTGCTCTCAGCTTCCATACTGGGCTGTCGCAGCAGCCATCCCTGCAGTCCCCCCCGGGGGCAGGCAGCTGTTCCCCCGCTCACCTACCCAGCCCAGAAAAAGGGGGCTCCTGGGGGCTGGAGTTTCCCACAAGCGCTACCCCTCCTCCCCAGCACTTTGGCACTGCATCCAACGAGTTGTCTTGTGGGCTGGCTTGGGAGGTTATTAAACAAACCCTTGTTCATGGGCTTTTCCTCAGCAAGGCGTGCAAACCATCTGATCCCCTAACCACTTGTTGCAGTCTTGGCTTTTGGCACTTCCATTTTGGCTGTGGACCCAGTGCTCCAGCAAGTGGGAAGTTAACTGCTTCAGTGCTGAAAAGAGCAAGCAGGACCAGGGATGGGGATAGCTGGAGCTCAGTATTTTCATGCTTTCGTGACTATAAAGGAAACTACTTGCTCTTCATCTGAGCTAGGCTTATGGTCTGATAGGCATTTACTTGCTTTATTTTTAGTTGAAAAACTAAAATCCTTCTTGCCCTTGCATAATACTACAGCTGGAAAGCTCGGTCTCTCTGGAGGTTGGGAAGGTGTTGGTCACAAGGCAGAAAACATCCTTCAGGATAGGTAGAAGCATTGATAAGTTTCTAACAACTGGTTAATCACTTCTCAGATACTTACTGACCCTACACATAAAGTGCCATTAAAAAACATAAATAAACAACAAAACTGTGATTCAATGTGTTATGAGAGCCCATAGCAAAAGGCTGAGCTGGTCTCTCTGCAGATACCAGTACAAACTGGAACAGTCTGATCTCTCTACAACAAGTTAGTGCGGTGGTGTCACCAGTTTTAAGAGCCCCCGGGGTTCTTAAAGAGGCAAGTGTCACTGGACTGACTGCTTTTGCCCTTTCTCAGTGGGATGACAGTGAAGATAATGTGGGAGGAAAAATCCAGGTTCCCCATTCTTCAGGGATTTGGTTATGTGAGGCCTGGAGATGGCTGCTGTGGGTGAAATGCTTTGAGGAGGTTGGGGACAAAAGCCTCAGCTCTTGTTTCCCTTAAGTCCCCACACCAGGATTTCACACTTTGCCCTTGCTGGGCTGCCCACGTGCTGGGAGCATCACTGGGTGCTTGTCCCTGCCGCCTGCCCTTCCTGTGCTTTCCCTCAAGCTGCCTGGCAAGGAATGGAGCATGGCAGCTGGATGGTCTCAGCTTCACTCTGTCCTGCCAGATCCAAAATAGGAAATCTGCTTCCAACAGCTCACAGCAAGTGACAGGGTGATACGAGCAGTGGCTCTAATTAGCTCGGCCCTGGGAGTGGGGCCAGCCACGATGAAGAGTGACTGAGGGTGGGTTTTCCAGAGCTGGGGTGCAGTTTCCCTGCAGCTTTCGGGGTGAAGAAGGGGTTCATTTTGCTCCCATTGAGGTTTTGTGTGTTTTTATCGGTAAATCTGCACTGCAGGGCGGCATCTCCTCCCTGCATCATGGTGGCATCAACAGCCCTGGGGAGGGGTGTGAGGTTTTGGACAGGCATACGTGTTAAACTTGGCCACTGAGGCTGCTGGCACTGCTCCCCTTCCCTGCCATCCTGCTGGGTATCACTGCCCCAACAGAAAGGCAAAAGGAGGTTTTGGGGTTTTTGGTTGCGGTGGGTTCCCTGCATATCAGGTTGACGACTGAATCTGGCTCCCAGGGTTGGTCAGACAGCAAAACCTGAGAAGGATGAGGCAGAGGACAGCTGATGGCAGCTATGGCTTCAGACTAAGGGTGAGGTGGTGAATGTGCCTGCGAGGTGGAGTGCTGCCGAGGGGCTGAGGAGAGACCAGGGAGACCAGCTAGCAGGAGTGCAGGCTCTCTAACAAGGTGAATCACAGACTATTTTCACCATCCTCCACTGTACAAACACAGTCCAGGATAATGATTTCTACCCTGGAAATGAGTTCAAGCTGCTTTTCACGCAGACTGGGCTAGAATAAATGGGCCAGAAAGCACAAGGAGGCTTTGAAGTCTTTCTCGCAAATGAGCGCACATCTGAGTTGAACTGCAGCTGATGGCAAGCTTTCATAGGTATCTCCAGGATTTTTGGAAGTCCTCTCATGAGGTTTTGCTGGCCTCAGGGGGGTCTGACCCTTGCAGAGAGGAGGGCCTGCTAAGCAGCGGTGCATAGGTGGGTAGGGATCAGGACATCCCTCTGAGCTTCCCCGAGGTTTGCCCATTGTCCTTACAGCATGTGAGGATGCTTTGGCTGTGCTTGCCAAGGGTCCCAGGTGGGGCCATCAGTGCAGAGCATCCCAACCCTTTATCCAAACAGACCTGCGTTGGCTAAGTGATCATGGAGGAGCTTTGCCTTCCATCCATAACAGCAGTTTAATTAGCCTTTTCAGGACTGCCTTGGACAAAAAGCAGTGATTTCTGAGGTTTCAGGGAGGTTTTCATTGCAGAGGGGGTTGTACAGAGCTCTGGTGTGTTGCAAAGGCTCTGGAAGTCAGCAGTGCTACAGTGAGTGTGGACCCAACATGAGCAGTGAGAAGGTCTTGGTTTCTGTTGAGGCTCACATCCTTGTCCCCATCCCTCTGGAAATCTTAGGCATCTTTAAGAGATGGTGTCAACTGCTGTATATCACAGGGTTTGACTCAACAGCAAATCTTTTGCTTAACTTGTTGTGAAAGGGCCAGAGAAGAGCCTGAGAGTCCTGGTCTCTAGGTCCTGTAATAAACACTAGCGAAAAACCACCTTCACTGCATGAGGTGCTGCAGTGATCCCTGCAGATGCACACAGCTGGTTCAGGATGGGGTTCTCTCACCCATTTGTGCTCTTCTTTGTCAAGGCTCCCTGTGTCGGAGACTTGCCAGCAGACACATGAGCTGTGGCCAGGCTTGCGTGCTTGGCATTTAAAACTGAGGTTTGCTTTGGCCTTGGACCACACTGAAAATGGATTATTTAAAAAATAATACATGTGTGGATTTTTAAAAATATAAGTGCATGCATTTTTCTGTCTTAGAAATAAACTTATTTGCAGTTAAGGACAATTTAATTATTTAGTCCCTTAAAGGAAAAAAAAAAGCTGAGATTTTCTTGTTCTAGATTTTTCTCTAATCACTGTCAGATCAACTCCTTCAATAATACTGGATTCTCTTTTAAAATAGCAGTTTTAGGGCAAAACACTTTGTCAATACTTTTCTTTAAGAATCTGGCTTATACCATGTATGTGACAGTACAATTATTTTGTTTGTATTCTTATCACAGAATTCAATTTCTGTTAAAAAAGCAACATGTGTTTTAATTGCATTTCCATTTAATTGCAGTTTGGTCTACCTTCATCATGACCAACCCCTGTGATTCATTTACTCAGCAGACTAAAACTGCTTATGACTTTAAATAATTGGTACCATCGGGTTATTTTGGCTTCAGATCTACCGAACCACCAATAATGTACTTGTCCTTTTCCTTTGTTCCCTCCCTTTGGCTTTGCTGCCCCAGACCTGTGCCAGAGTGGCTTCTTGCTCTTCAGAGCTGTTCAAACCTGTAGCTTTGACAGTTTTCCTTTGAAAACCGCAATGTGTTTAAGGCATGCAAAGCCTACAGGGAATCCTCCTCCAGTGGGATTTGTGCTCTGGTTGTGGGTGACAGCCCAGGTCACATAGGGGTGTTCAGAAGTACTGTACCTGGGGCAGGGGATGGGCCAGCATATTCCAACCTGGGTCTCCTGTGCTGTGCCACCATTGTCCATCCCAGTACTGGAGATGAGCCATAGGCCTCCTCCCAGCTTTTGCAGGTATGCTGACTTTATAAAACTCGAATTCCTTTCCAGTGGGGCAGGCAGAAGATAAAAAAATCTGGCTTCTGTGTGGAGTTGTTTTGGGCACAAGTGTGTGCATGTGAGGTCGTTCTCTGGGGCTTTCTCCACCATCCTTTGCTTTTCTGACAGAGGGGTGTCCTTTGCTTCCTCCTTGCCTTGTTCTTGCAGATGAGGGCAGCATGTACAGCCTTTCATCTCCCCGTGTGAACCACAGAGCCCCAGGAGAGCCCTCCGTGCTTTGTGACCCTGTTCCTGCATCTGGAAGTTATTAGCAGCCACGGAGCAGCAATGTTTTCCTTGGGAAAGGGGGTGGAGAGGAATGGAGGGGCTTCCCACTTCTCCATTTCCAGCAAACCCTCTCTTTTTCCAGCCCTTCTCTCTCTCGCCCCACTTTCAAGAAACCACTGTCAGCTCTGCTGGGCCAGTTGTATCAGCCAACTGGACAAAAATGTCTGGGAGACAGCTCCCTTGCTGGCCAGCTTATGCAGTCATCCTTTTCTCATCTCAACACTGTGTTGGAGGGACTTTCCATTCTCTGCCTGTATCTTGCCCCCAAGTTGCAAGGAAAAACATCATGGACATTTTTTTGGCTATGGGCAGGGCATTCTTCCATGATGGAAACTCCCTTCTACCATTGTGTAATGGTCCCACCCTTCCCTGCAGCAATCCTGGGGGTTAGACCAGTGATGTTCAGCATCTCCAGGCCAGGAGCAACATCTGAACAACTGCAACCTCCCTCCTTTCCTCAGAGGCTTGCAGAACTCTTGGATGTGCAGAATCTCCCCCCGGGAGCCTGTTGGGAGAATAAACACTAAAATATCTCTTCTCCTCTGCTCTCAGCCCCTTTTTAAAGCACATCCCATGGGGAGGGCAGGCACAGCTTGGAGAGCTGCCCTGCCTTCCCAGGAAGCATGGTGTTGATGCTGGATTTTTGTTTTGGTTCGGTTTTTTTTGGTTTTTTGTCTTTTGGAAACACTGCCATGGTGACCTGGGGGAAGTGACTGGCTTCCATTAGCCTAACAAGTTAAAGCTCCTGGGAGAGGATTGAAATGGGAGGAGAGGTAGGGGCACTGTCCAGGACTGCCCATGCCAGGAGCTGCACAGCATCTCTGGTGGGGATGCTGGGGCACGGGAGGAGGGCTGGCCAGGGCTGGCCTGCTCCCTGCTTGTTTTAGAGGGACTCTCCTGTGCTTGTTCCTCCTTTTATTTGTTTTTCATCGTGTCCTTTTTTTAAGACTGTTTATTTTTTCTTGTTTTCTTTAGTTCCCAGCAGGGACAGGACATGGGTTTTAGAACCCTGCCAGCACCAGCTATGCTGCTTTAATGCCAGAGCAAGTACTGACACTGAATACTGCCTTTTTCTCTCCCTTCCCTGCTCCCAGAGCTGAGCATCCTGCTTACTACTTGGCTTGCAGGTAGAGGGCCATGAAGGTATCATCTGCTTGGGCTGGGAGCTAAGCTGGCCTCTTGGCTGCTTTTTTTCCATTTCCCACCTGGCACCATACCAAGAGAAGTGCTCAAATACTATCAGTTCCCCAGCTCTGATGTTTGGGGGCTTTTCATGTGGCTAATGCTTTAGGAGGTCTCTGCAGCCCAAAGCACCACATGCCCTGGTTGTATTGGGGCAGAGGGGGATGATGTTTGGTCCACTGCCGCTACTTTTTCTGATCATCATCCTGATGCTCTTGAGCAAAGAGCTCCTGTTCTACTGCTTTGAATGCAGATGAGGAGATGAAGCTAAGAGTGTTTAGCCTCTTTCCTAAAGCTTTCTGCTTTAAGGCTCCATCTCAAAAGGAAGTAGGAGCACTCGAGGCAGTATTGACCCCACCCATCTCTGCAAATCCTCCTCTGACTTCCCAAACTCTGAGATACAGGTCCTGAGGCTCACAGCTTATTTTAGTGGGTGCCTGCTTACATGTGGCATCTTTGGCAATTTTGCCTGCTGCTGCCTTATCAGAGAACCATGTCATAGGGCTAGAAATCGCACTGTAGCATTGCTTGAGGATGTGGAGATGCATTGATACCATGAACACCTGTACGTGATTTGCTCACTGTACCTGTTGCTGCAGCTCAAGCTGTTCCCAGGATTGTGTACTGCTGATGTGTGAGGGAGCGGTGTGGGTGTAGGCACTGCAGTTTGCATTTTATACCCCTCTCATTTTACTTTTTGTTTATGGTAAACAGTGCTTCTTGTTTTGAAACCCCTGAGAAAGCTGCAATAAAAATGAGCTGAAAAGTGGCATGTGAAAGGCAGATGGAGCCTTGCTCATGCCAAATTGTGCCAGTTCAGATGGAGTCCTGAAGGAGCAAATAGCACTTTAGTGAAGAGTTCCTCATCCATGACAGGCTTGCAGGAGTTAACCAGTCTCTGATGCTTACATAGTGAGGAGGCTTGTGAAGTCGAGGGGAATCTCCTTTGACTTTAAGGAGGATAATGTGCCATTCATGATGGGGATGACAGGTGCCTTGCTCACAGACATGGAGCCCAAAACCACACTATGCGTCATCACCCCTGTGTGCCAGGAATGAAAGCTAAGATGTGTCAGGCTGCTTTCTGGGAAAAGGGCTTGGTCGTTCCAGTCTGGGCTGTGATTGCTCTGAAACAGCCCCCCAGCTTCCTGGCACCCAGTCTGGAGGCAGAGATTCCCCCATCAGCCCCATCCCTCGAGGGGAAGGATGGCTGTGGGAAAACAAACACCATTCAAAGCATGTGGTTGGGCACTTTGATTGCCTTCAGTTGCTTTCTCAGCCTTCAGCATGGCATTTCTTTGGAGAAACACCGCCAGCATTCATTGTACAAGATGCTGTTGTTGCATTAAATATTTTGTGCTTGTTTTTAAATAAACTCTGGAGCAGAGTCCTGTTCTGCTGCCTCCCAGGAGGCTGTAGTGCTCAGTAACAAAAGGCAACTCCATAACGGCCGCTTGTTTGTGCCTGGGAATGAAGCTGGCCTTTATTCCAAAAGCCTTCCAGGGTTTTTTCTGTGGTTTTCTGAGATCAGGCCAGTCATCACTGCCCTCTCCCCTGCCTGGCTGCACATTCCTGCTGCTCCCACCCCACCAGTCACATCCGCTGGGCTCCGGTCAGGAAGCTGCACATGGTGCACATCTTCTTCCTTTCCCTGCTTTCCTTCATGCTGTTTCCTCGCATGACAGCAGAGCTGGCTCTGACAAGGAGCTAGTGAAGCATGAGCGGGGAGAGAAGTGGGAAGCCAGGACAGTTCAAGGTCTTCATGGCCTGTCTGGGGTTGGAGTTCAGCAGGTCAATTTTGGTTTTGGTTTTTTGAAGCTGCCAGAAATCTCATCAAGAACCAAGTACAGAGACCACTGGAAGACTTTTCTTAAACAGCAAATGTCCATGTTTCCTCTTGGTCTCCTCTATCAGTTGAAGTTCTCACTGGGCCTTCATTTCCTAGTTTTCAGAGCAGGTCTTGCCTAGCCACCAGTGGCTCTTATGTGTTCTGATGATCTGTATATCAGAAAAATATTTTTTACAGTGAGAACAATCATTCCCTGGAACAGCCTCCCCAGAGCTGTGATGGAGTCCCTATCGCTAGAGGTTTTCAAGACCTAAGTGTGCAGGGTGCTGGATAGTCTCACCTAGGTTCCCATTCACACAAAAGGTGGACCAGGTAGTCTTTTGAGATCCATTACCTGGGCTACTTTATGACTCTGTGATCTCCTGACTACATTTGTTCAACCTAGAAGTTGCCTTCAGTGATGATTTTGAAGAATTTGAGAATAAAATCTTCTGTCCAATCCACGGGAGTGGCCTGGTCGGTGGGGTCTCAGCATCATGCTGCTTGGTCTCCAGATGTGCTCAATCTGCTTGCTACTGGTTAACATGAGTAGTGACTTCTCAGACATGGAAATGACTTGCCCCCAAGCTCAGCTTTGTCTTCTGTCTGCTGTCCCAATGGGAGGAGAAGTCAGAAACTGCTGCACTCAGGGGTGAGCGAAGTTGATTTTCCCGAAGCAGCTTGTGATGATGACTCTCCAGTTGAGCCACCCGGAGCTGTAAAATGGAAAAACCAGACATGGTTTGGATTGCTTCACTGGTACAAGCTGGTGTGGTGAGGGCTGGTTCTTGGGCATCAGCAGATTCTGGTGACAATACGCAGACTGTTTTTTGAGACGCCACTACTGATACATTCTTTGTGAGACAGCAGTTATGTAGCATCTGACAATCTCCATCAGTCTCTCTTGGGCTTGGCAGGTGTCCAGCAGACAGCCTTCATTTTACAGAATTCGTTTGTTCCTCCCCACCCCCCAACCCCTTTGGGGCCCCTCTACCCCACATACAGCTCAGCCCAGCTGCCACCGCCGCTCCAGCCGTTGTGATAAAAACACAACACTTTATCAGCTGGCCTGTCCTTTCCAAGAAACTCTCCTGGGAGGTTTCTTTTGCTTGCTTTTCCCCTTCTTTTCGCACCCTCACGCGAGGAGGTGTCTCGTCCCCACTTGGGAAGCTTCAACAACCCAGTTGCCTGTTGGGTTTTTGTGGCTACTGGGTGCTGTTGAAACCCCTTCAGTTCACATCAGGAGGTGCAACTCGTGCCTCCTTCCCCTTTTGCTGACGGTGTTGCTGCAAGGATGTTGGTGTCTCCGGCCACAGCTGCTGTCAGGTTTTGTGAAGAGGGGCTTCCTGTGGGGTCAGCATGCTCCATTGTGCCGGTGCTTCCCCTGCAGCTGGCTTCCTCCCTCCTGTGGCACCTAAATATAGCCGGTGAGAAACACCGTCTGGAGAGTCCCAGCGCCGGAGGTGCTGGGGTGGCAAATCCGTCACTGCCTCTCGCTGAGTCGGCCCTTGCATCAGAGCTTGCATTGTTCGGGTGCTGGTGATTTTTGTTTTAAAGAGGGAAGAAGCAGGAGCCAAAGTTTACTCTCCCGCATGTTTGACATATCCATAAGGAAATTTTAAACAAGTGGAGGCCGTTATTATGTATCTTGTGTTTTAGAGAATGGTTTACTTGACTTGACTCTGCTCTCAGTTCACGCCCTTTAGACTTTGCACTTTAATTATCAGAAGATTGTTTAAAAGCTACAGAGATAAGAAAAACCTTAAACATGGCAAGCATGTACAAGCAAGTTTAATCTTGAGCTCTGTTTATATGTTAGGGCTGTTCCTAAAGGAGAGCTGACAGACTGATTAATAACTATTAAACATTTTGACTCATAGCAGAAGAAAACATTTCACTGAAGGTATGTGTCTCCCAAGCACTAGTAAGATTCACTGTGTTGCTCTTACCTGTGGGATTCCCCATGTTCTTTTATTCTCATCATGATACCTTTTTTTATTCTCACTGTCCTTTAAAAATGGTGAGTGCAGTCTTGCCTCATTTGTAATATTTGGTTATTTTTTACATGTATCAAATTGCTTTTGGATGAGAAGTAGGATTCACTTAGAGAATAGTAGAGCCACAATACTTGAGAATATTAGTTAACCAGATATGCACTAAATATAAGGGATACACCAGGAGAAAGCTGTGTCAAATTTAACTGAGCTGGTGGTGTTCGGCTTCACCAGTCTCGCGGTTGTTGAGACCATGGTGATTACTCATGGCAGCAGACTTGAGCCTTGAGCTAAGCTCTTGTTTCCTGTATGAATAAACTTTCATTCCTCTGTTTTTTGAACCACTCCAAATGCCTCATTTCAAGCTATGGTGCGAGATGGCTATGCAAATTCAGGAAGTTCAAGTAAAAAATGTCATATTTGCTGAAGAAGAACCTATAACAAAAAAAGCCAGATTTTATTACATGAGATGCTTAAGGAGTGCTGTTGCCTTAGTTTTGTGGTTCATATGCCTTTAAAATGTTAGCCAAATCAATATTTGTATGATGTTAAATATAAATAAACCATATGCCTTATTGTTTATTTTAAAAGGTATGCTAACTAATCATTCTCATCTCTGCTTAAATATTTAAAACAGCATGCCAGGGGAACTCCCTGCTACAGCTCTGAGGACATTGTAAAGCCATTGTCTTTCCTGCTGCATCCTCTGTCTAGTACTGCTTGAGCTCTCTGTGTTTCCTCTGATTTTGGAGGTGATGGAGTTATTAAAGTTTTGGTTAGCAGCTTCAGACACTTTGAGACCCAAGTCATATACAATGTGTTCTACTATGTCCGCTGCCACCTCTACTTGTTCTTCTTCGGCCTTAATCCTGCACACCTGTAGTTATCCGGCCTGGGCAGCCAGAAAGTCTGGCCAGGCACTAGGATGCTGCTGTACAGAGCCCTGCAGTAACACATCTCACTCTCCCTTGCAGGAATCTACATCCTGATCGCAGTTGGAGCTGTTATGATGTTCGTGGGGTTCCTGGGATGCTACGGTGCTATTCAGGAGTCTCAGTGTCTTCTGGGAACGGTAAGAGGCAGAAAGCTTTGGAAGCTACTTGGCACCATGATCTCCCTGCCATGGCTGTGCCTCCCTTGCTGGGGTCTTTTCCGACAAACGGGGCTGGGAGGATGTGGGAGCATGGAGGTGGGAACTAGGTAACCTCTGCAAGGAGCAAGGCAGCACTGTTTGGCCAAGGGCATCTCTGTCCAGCCCACGGAGCTCCAGCTGAGCTGGCAGGCTCCTGCTTGTGCCTGGTTGCAGGGAAGAGGCCAAAGCCAGCGGGCATAGCAGAAGGAGTGAGATCAGCAGGACTCTTAGAGACTCATTTCCTCTGTTATAGTGAACCCTCCCCTTGCTTTTATCCCCCCACCATGGTCTGGCTGTCTTACCAAGCACCCATTAAACCCTCTTTCTTACCTGGTGTCCCCTACAGCTTCCCCTCTCCCTCTGTCTCAAGGCTGCCTGTGGCAATTCCAGTTCTTTTAAGGAATCATCTACTATTTTTATCTGTTTGGACAAGGAAACAGCAAAGGCTTCCCACAATATGTTATTAAGAACATCTAGGTACATCCTGGAAAATCCATTACTGAAGTGCTACAGGCGTCCTTGATGTGAGGCAGCAGCTCGAGATTCTTGGCACAGGATGAACTTAATTGTATAAACTATAGAGACACCAAAAGCCTTTGCCTTGAGGGTAAGGGAGACCCATTTATTTAAAGCAAGTTCTCACATGTGATTCAGCTTTAAAATCGATGCATAAAAAATAAAACTGGAGGGGTAAACTATAATTTTTTAGATTTTTTTTTTTTTTAATTGGAATGACTTTCCAGCACTTGGCTTCGTTGGCCTGGAAGATTCTTGGTGGTGGTGTAGTGACTCATGGGTGTGGACTCAGCTGGGACAGAGGGAAATGGAGCTGCTTTCCCTTGTTCTTGCAGATGACTTCACCTCTGGTTGCTGCTGATTTCCAGTTAGAAGGGGGTGCTTCTCCCCAGTGTTTACAAAGCCCTTCTGAACGTTCAGTGGATGGGAGCTGCTGTAGGAGTTTGCAGGCATTATCCCTGCTGCTGGGAATAGGAGGAGCCTGCACACAAATCTGACAGGGGTTGTTGCAGCAAGGTTTGGCAGCTTTGGTTTTTAATTTTTTTGTTAATGTAAGTGATTACAGACCCTGAATTACCCCTTGCTCCCTCTTGAATTTGGAAAGAGGATTAGAAGGGCAGATGGTACAGTGTACCTGAGGCCCGACAGGGAAACCGTCTGCTTTGGCTGAAATTAGCAGCTCTAGCTGCTGTGAGCTGCTTGTGTTTGCTCACACCTTGGCTTGCTAAGAGAAGGCTGGAGATGCCTTGTAAGGACACTTGCTGCTGGCCAAGGCTCTCACCATGCTCCAAGGACATTTCCAGGCAGTGTCTTCAGGGTGTTAGAGGGAAGCAGCCACACTCCCTGCTCCTGCAGCTAGCTGATGGAGTGACTATGGGCTTATTGCAGAAGGGAAAAGTACCAGGAAGCTCCACACTATCAAAATCCTATCAAAGGCGGCATGGATGCTGAGTGACAAGACCTGAGGAAGGCAGGAGGGAGCCACTTGGCATGGAGCAGGCTCTGCTCCCTGGGAAGAGACTGGGACACATCCATCTGCCTGGCCAGGAACATCACTGTTCCCATAGCATGAAGCTGCGTCTCTTGGTGTTCTGCAGCCAACTTGCAGAAGAACTGAGTCTGCAGGAAGTTGTGGCTGCAAATCTGGGATAAACAAGCCATCCTTCACTGGAGGGTAACCACAGCAGGAATGAGCCCTAGTGATTAACCAGAGACTTACAGGGGCATCACGCCACAATTTAGGGTGATGTGAGTCCTCGGGGGGATGTGGGACCCAATGCCCCAAAGTTATTCCTATGGAATCAGGGATAGATAGGTGTTAACATAGGAGTTTGTTGTTCAGGAACTGGACAAGGATGTTGGAAGTCCTTTCCTGTTGTCAGGTTAATAGTCTTGTTTCCATTTTGCTGATAACCCTTTGCTCTTGCACATGAGAGCCAGGTCATGGCATCATTCTGGAAACTCCCGTTTCCTCTGTTGTTGAAGAAAATGTCCTGAATGTGTTTGGAACAGAGACTGCCCAGGAGCCAGGGGCTTTTGCTTCTTTAATTCCTGGGCACCTCTCCCACTTTGGGGCTTTTCCCAGGAAGAAGCCACTAAGTGATACTGTCAGAGAGGTGATGTTGGCTGCATATGAAGTCTGCCTCTCTGTGCCTTCTCACCTCCTCCAGTGTATGAGCTTTACAGCTTCCTATTCCCAGTCTAACAGACCAACCATCACAATCTGTTCTGAACAAGAAGATGGAGTCTTTGGGGGGATGGCAGGGAGGACTGCTGGAATTGTACAAACAGGGTGGGACTGTGGGAAAATGTCAGTGCTAGTATTTATGCAAAAAACTGCAGTAGCCTTGCAGGGCTGTGGACGCTGGAGAGCTGGTCATAAATCACACCCTGACACCCCCAGCTCCTCAGCAGCTGAAATGTGCTTTTAACCCCTCACTGGCAGTTCCTGTCCTTGGAGTACTTGTGGCAGAGCAGGAACCTTGTCTGGAGGGTCCTGCAGGTGTATGCAGAGGAACAGTATGTCTCGTGGTGCACAGGGCATCTTCATCCCTGCCAGTCCCTTTGTGGGAAAGGCTTTGCTAATCCCTGCTCAACCATCCCAGTGGGAAGTCTGGAGATGGGGTAGCATCTGATGAGTTACAGGAAAACGTGTTTGGACTAAGGGTGTGTGTACGAGAGATAAAATGGTTGGAAGTCAGATGACACCTTGCTCTGATCTCTGTCAGTAGAACCACACCTCTACCCACCTAATTGCTGCTTTTGCCTGTAGCCAGATATGTTAAGGACCCCTCTATTGATTTGTCTTCGCAGTTCTTCACTTGCCTGGTCATTCTGTTTGCCTGCGAAGTTGCGGCTGGAATTTGGGGATTTGTCAACAAAGACCAGGTAAGACAACTCCGATACCTGTGTTTGTGGGACTGGGAGGCCTGGGCAGAACCACAGCAGGTCCTGATGTGAGCTGTTTTGCTTACAAGCTGCTCTCAGATCGAGTCATGGGGGTTTAGATCAGCAGTGTGACCTGGGCAGGTCACCTAACTCCTCTTGGTTGGGCTGATGAACTTTAAATGTGAGCATTTGACAGTAGCAGCTGCCCCTTAGGGTATGTAGTGCAATGTCTAGAATAAAAATAGCCTGTCTCACTTGGGTCTCCTCCGTGCTGCCACACTGTCAGTCATAGCGTGAGTTGATTCATCCATGAAGTTGTGAAGGAAAGCCATCTGCACATCCTAGGTGCCAAGGAACAAAGAGCGAACCCAGCCACATAGTGCCAAAGGGAGGGAATACCGTCCAGGGGGAGCCTGCATTAACGGGATTGCTTGGTGCTTCCTGCTGTTCAGCAGTATCATATAACCTGCTTTGGGCCGTTTGTCTGCCAGGACTGGGCTTGCTGCTGCTCCCTAAGTTGTGCATGCACAAGGGGTACCCTTCTAGGGACTGCTCAGATGAGGTTTCCTGGTTGGAGGGGGTGAGCTAAAGGGCAGAACTGGAAACTGCAACATTTCACCTTCTGTTTCTGCTCACTCTCCCTTCATTACGGTCACATGTGCTCACGGACATGCAGAGTTTCATCTCGAAGTGCAAAACTGTCCGTGTATGGGAGCTATGGCTGTGCTGCAGCAAGCAGCGGGCTGGGCTCTGATCACTGGGCCTCGAGGGTCTGGAGGAGAGAAGGGGACTGCTTGTACTCAAAGCCAAGGTTAGACTCTCTTGGCAGAGTAGGAAGTGTGTTTACTTTACTAAGAGACGCAAGCCAGCTGTGTGAGTAGGTGGTGGCCTGCTCAGCTTTCACATGCGTATAGTCCATGGCTGACGGGCTTGGCCTGAATGGGAACACCCGTGTAGTCATTCAACAGGAGAGAGCATGACTTCACTGGAATAAACTCTTCTGTGGCTAAACATATTATTATGCAGTCAGGGTGCTGTTTCCTGGCAACTTTAGTGAACTAATTAACCTCTGCAGAGGGGCTGTGCTTCCCACAGATGTTAGTTTGTGAATCCTGAAGAGTCCAAGATGTGCAACTACAACCAACAGCGAAAAAAGTGAAGGCGGAGTAAGGAGGGACCCCATGGCTGTTGTGTTCCATCCCGGGGAGAAGGCACTTGGATATTAGAGCATAAAGCTGAGAAATCTAGGATTTGCTAATACAAGAGCAATGACCTCAGCCCCTAAAATTAATTTTGCAGTTTAAAATGAAGGGTGGCAGCCTGTTGGCATCAGCTGGTTTTACAGCCTTGATGATGAATGGGCTGTTTTGAAGTGCCTGCTCACAAGGCAGGTGGCTTGCTTCTCCCTGCCTTGGCTGGGAGCAATGCAAGCTGGGAGGGAAGTGTTGAATGATCCCAGACATCAAGAGCTGCTTCCAGCAGGGACAGTCTTCCACAAAGCTGGAGGCAGTGTCTCCCTTAGCCTTCCTTCTTGGAGCTGCTTTAGATTCAGTAGGATTATTTTTGTATTTTTTTCATGTACCAGAATCAAATGGTTTGATCGGAGAACATTGCCCTCCAAAGCAAACTTTTTTGAGCACTGACAAAGGAATTCTGGGATAATTGATTGAAATCATGCTCCTTCTTGTTGCAGTTTCTTTTTTCATGTGCTAATCCAGTCTGTGCTGCCAAGAGCAGATGTTCTAGAAAGTGTTTTCCCTTTCTTGCTCCTATAGGTTTTTTTTCTTGCACATCCTCCTTTTATCTGTCTCTTCCAAATTATTGGAAGGTGTTAAAGAAGAAATCACAAGGCTAGTATCCCTGATAATTAGGAGGTTCTTTCACTGTGGAGCAGACCCCCATGGGTGGCTGCAGTTCATCAACCAGTAGCAGGGTTAGAGTATGGATGAGACTTTTCACATAACCACTTAACAGGACAGGGATGCCCAGCTCCAGGTAGGGACCCAGCCAGAGTTTGACATCCACCTAAATGCACCTAAGTTGCCTGACCCAAGCGAGCTGCCTCATTAGGTTTTAGCGTGCAATCTCTCCCAAATTCCTGCATCCCCTCCAAACCAGCAAGCCAAGGTGCCCATACCTACAGATGGTCTTGCTTGCACACCCCACCTCCTCATGACTTTTCCAGCATGTCCTGCCCCTGCAGCCTTAGTGGGAAACGTGTTGCCTGCCTGCTTTGTTTCCATGTGTTGTGTGGTTCAGAACTTCTGTGTTCCTGAGCACAGCAGCACATTCACATGAGGTAAAGGCTATCTAAGATCTTGTGGTTCACCCTCCAGGCCTTGGCTGTCTTTATCTGCTAGAGACAGCTTGTGGAGCCCTTGGATAGTGTTGGCTGGAATCTGCTGGCTGGTGGATGAGGTTCTTAATATTTGCTGCTCTTAACATGCTATAGCTGGAGGGGCTCAAGCCCTATGAAAGACAGGTCTTTTTTCACATCTGTGCAAACAAGCAGGGCCCTAATTTATTTAAAAACTGCTCATCTCACTGCGAGTGTCATTAGAGGGAATCTGTCCCCTTCAAGCACATCTGCTGTATGGGTTTCCTCTTCTTTCTCTAGCTGAAAGGGAGTTTTTCCTGTGTTTTTCGCAGATAGCCAAAGATGTGAAGCAGTTCTACGATCAAGCACTTCAACAGGCGCTCATGGGAGAACCGGATGCGAACAACGCCAAAGCTGTAGTGAAGACTTTCCATGAAACGGTAAGATGTTGCTGCTCTTGCTGCACATCTTGCTCAGGCTGCCTGGAGTCAGCCAGAGCTGGCACTGATGGATAGGGTGTGCTGTGGATCACAGCTGGTGAACTTCTGCAGGCGCTTTGTCTGTGGTGAGTGGTGAGGAGCAACTGTCCCTGTGCATGGACTGATCCTCCCCACCGAGGCAGAGGCAGTAAGTTGAACTACAGATCCTTGGGCAGGGAATGAAGGCAATGTTGGGTTTTTAATGCTTTAATGGATCAAATCTGTTCACAGCACTGGGATTTTGCTGCCTGCTTTCTGAGTTCCATGTAGAAATCTCTTCTCCATAGAAGTTTCCTGCAGCCGGAGTAAATGAGAACATGGGAGGGGGAGAAATAATAACAGAGGTCAGGAAAATGAATGGGAAAACAGAGTCTAAAGCAAATGATGCTACATGCAGGTCTTAGCCTGTCAAGTTTGCTGTTCTTACATGTCAAGAAGCAGAGCTGCACTCTCTTCAATATTCTGTCCTTCACACTGTGCTGGGAAATCTGGTCCAGGCTCTAATTAAGTTGCTTTTCATTTACCTCAGCACCCTTGATTTAAATAAAAAAATCAATGGAAGAAGGATGTAGCTCTGAGTAACTAATCCTGATACTTGCTCCATTCAGCAAGAAACAAAATCTCTGGAGAGAGTTGAATTCACTCTCCTCCAGGGTAGCCATGCCAGATCTGTCTGGGACTATTGTAGGAAGCAGCTAAATTGCATGGAAAGAAAAAAGGGTTAATTTGGTGACTTATTGCCTCCCTTATTTCTCCTTCCAAGATATCTCTCCTTAGTGTTGGATGGCTTCAAGGATGTAAAGGGTAGGGAGAGCACTGCATGAGTGTTTGCTGTCTGCTAATGCTGTTTTTTGTTGGGGTTTTTTTTCCTCTCTCCATGTAGCTGGACTGCTGTGGTTCCGATACTTTAACAGCAACTTTCACTCCTGTGTGGAGGGATGACCTCTGCCGAAAGGACCCCCTGAAAACCCTTTTTGAGGTAGGCACAGCTGCTCTTTAGTCAGCACAGCTGCTGCAAGAAACCTCAGCTGCCAAGAAAATTTGGGGATTTATTGGGGATTAGATAAAGAGTAGAGATTTATTTGGGGTTGACGTAGAAGGATGTTGAAGGTTCCCACTGGTTCTTCATTTGCTGTTCCTGCTTGAGGGGGCTGGCAGGTGTGGAGGGTTGAAGTCTGGTTGGAAGTCCTGGAGTCAGGACCTAGGAACAAAAGCAGGACAGTGAGAAAGCTGACATGCCTTTCTGGGTGGTGGAGGCAAGTGAGGGGAAAGCAGGATATCTGACCAGTGTGTTCTCTGCTTCAGAACTCAAACTGCCACAAAAAAATCGATGAGCTGTTCTCCGGGAAGCTGTACCTGATTGGTATCGCTGCCGTCGTGGTCGCTGTGATCATGGTAAGCATCACAGCGTGGTGGGACCGGGAAAAGCCACCTCGAGGCACCCTGGTCCTCTTCCAACTGGGTTGGATCCATCCCTCTTCTCCAGATGCCCCTGCAGCTCAGCATGCAGCACCAGCCTTGTTCACCTGAGCTGCTCTGGAACATGGCGAGACTGAGGGCTTTGTTATCCCTCTGTGGAGTCGAGTTGTTGGGGGGGGGAACCTGGCAAGCTCAGTGGAGCAGGAGCCACCTGCAAGCCCATCCAGAAGGGCAGAGCACCACTGAAACCTGCTCACTGCTTCCAAAACCACTTGTTCCACAGGGTGCTGTGTTCTGTTGCTGGAGTCTGCAGTGGGAAGGGGTTTGCCCGCTTTGCCATGTTGGGTTTGCTCTCTAGTGAGGGGTGGGTGGCACGGGCTGGTAACTCAGTGCCTGTACAAAGGCTGGGCTGTAATGCTGGAGCGATCTCGAGGCATTTGCTGTGTAGTTGGCAGCCAGGAAGCTTGTAATGTAACACCACTGCTGGCAGAGAGAGACAGGAGAACATCATCTTATCTCAAATTGGCCAACTCCTAATGAAAACTGCAGCAAAGATGTAGCATCTCTGCCCTTATCGCTGGCATGAGAGTAGATTGGGGACCTGCATCATACTGTTTGGCACCTCACTGGTGCTCCTGTGTCTCTCAACAGGTCTTCGAGATGATCCTGAGCATGGTGCTGTGCTGTGGCATAAGGAACAGCTCCGTCTACTGAGCCGTGAGAGCCGGGGAGGGGAAGGGGGGAGCAGGGAAGACGGCGCTAGAGGGGACCCCAAGTGCCACCAAGTGACCAGGAGACATTTCAACAACAGACAAAGAAAACTATGTATATAAATGCTTCCAATATTACCATACAGTACTTACCATTTTTATTTTGAAGTACATTTTTTTTTGTTCGTTTAATAAATAAAACTTTCCCGTTTCTTTGTGGCTGAGTTAGTTACACATCAGTTTTGTGTGATGGGAAAGCTGCTGTAGCAGGAGATCAAGTCCTTCCTCCCCCTTCCCCACTCCCAGTAACTCAGAAGTAACATTGGTGGAAGATGTGCAGAGGAGAAGGCTGCAGCCTGTTACCAGAAAAATTTTGCTTTGGTTTTAATGACTTTTTTTATTGGATGCTGAAGCAGATTTTAGTGGTTTTGTTAATTTGTACTCATCTTTTCCAACCATCACCCCAACTCCCTGGCATTTCCAGGCTGTCCACAGGGAAGCCTGGCTGACAGCCTGAAGCCTGGGAGAGAGGAGAGGAAACAGCCTCTATCGCCTGGGTGCGATGAAACCCAGAGGAACCTTGGGCACATTGTTCCTCTCCGACCTGTTTGCATTGTTAGGTCAATCCTTAACAGAAGTCATACTTAAATTTTTTTTACTCTCTAAAGTGCAAAAATGGTTTTTGGTTTTGTGTTTTGTTTTTTTTTTTTTCCTTGGGGCTATAACTTTGTAAATTTGCTCATTTCCATTGTTTCATTACATTAAAAGGTCAGAGGGTGAATTTTAGTCCCAGTTTTTCAAATATAGCCCCAGTTTTTCAAATATAAACTAAAAATTAAGTTACTTTTTTAACCTGCTTCATTGTAGACATATGTTTTGGGGACAGTCTAGTTCTATACCAACTTTTCACTGTTAAGCTAATGCTCACATAGAAATTATGTTTGAAAAAGAAGAAAATATAAAAAAAATGTTCTTGACTTTAGAAATCTTCTAGCAGACTTTAGACTGCTTTTATGTACTGCAGGATGACACTTGGGTGTTCCCAACCATATGCATACATCCTTAAAATTTCATCTTTGCATCACTCTCTTGTTCAATTAAATTTTCTTTAATTATAGCACATTGTCGCACACTGTAATATTGCTGGGAAATTGTCATAATCTGATTTTAAAAAAAAATGTTTATTTTTAAGACCTTCCAGTTATATCAACAATAGATCAGCTTATAAAATCAAGGGAATTCAGGATTTTAGATCGTACCAGTTGAAACACATTCTTGTGAGCTGGTAACTTTGGTTATCAATTTGAAGTATGTGGCTTCTTTTGTATGCCACTCCATTATCCATGTAGATAGAGGGGGAGAGTGACCCAGGAGCTATGTAACAAAATCAGAATGTCACTAAAAAGATGATCTATATGTATAGTTCTATAGATATATATTTTTAAGCAAAGCCTTTTCCTTAGCCGTACAGGCACTTGAGCTGGAAATTACAGTATCTCTCAGCTTTTTGCCACCTTGAAGCAGGTAAGGGGAGGAGTTTAAATTAGTGATCTCTTTCCCCACTTCAGGAATATTTCTGTTTCTTAAAGTATTTCACTCTCCCCCTTTGTTACAACAAAGAGCTTCAGATCTGATAGAGAGGGGGACCGGTGATCATTGATCATTTTTAATTAGTACCTTGTTCACTGTATATGGCTGCCATGGCCATTGCTACTACATCATGGAAAATTCCTGCTCTGGGGCAAACTGATCCACTGAGAAGATTTTCTTCCGTTTGACTCCCCCCTTTTCTCTTCCTGCCTTTTAGTATATAGGGCCTTTAAAAAGTATATAGGTAAAAATATATATATATATATATATCTCAAGTTGTGCTGGGTAAAAGGAGGAAGTGCTTCAACAGATCTTCATATTGAGGGGTCGGACAAGAAAAGATTCAGCCTTAGAAATAGCCTTAAAGCAACACTGCCCTGAATGTCCATGTTGTGCACATCGAGAATGAGGTGAGGTTTTGCAGTAGGCAACCCCTTCCCCTGCTCCCCAGCGTAGCTCCTTCAGGTCATCTACTCTGTTGTGTGGCTATATGTATACGCATCATCCAAGCATGTGTGTTTACATCTATGTGCATCGGGATTGCTAGCATACAGAATGGATGTGTAACTTGCCGCCCTTTTTGTTGACTGTTGATAAATGTGTATAAATATGCCATTACGCATTTCAATTCTGTTTTCTTTCCTTATACCATATTTTTGATATTGTTCAGTATTCAGTTGATGCTGTGTATGTAGCTGGAGCTCTGTTTGAAGACAGACTGGGTCTCGATGCAGGTCAGGTGTGTCCTTGGACAGTTTACCTTTAGGGGTTTGGGTTGTCCCAGGCAGGAGCAACTGGAAGAAAGTGGTAACTGGAGAGAGAATCTGAGAGCTTTAGGAGGAAGAGCAGGAAGTTTGCTCAGACTGTGTCCTGCAGGGGCTGCAGTTCACCCTCTGGCTCATTTCAGAGGTGGCTTGTCACTGTGGAGAGCTCCAGAGGCAGCTTCCTGGGCCACCTCCTGTTCCTGTGGCTGCTGCAGGAAAGGTGCTGAAGGAGGAGAACAGCTAGCAGCTGGGAAGGTCATGGGAGAGTGGATAGAAGGATGTTTGCAGGGAGAGGGCAATGCTTTCTTTAGAGTTACCAGCTGAGTCCCCACACTTGATGGAATTGTCATCAGCTGTAGGAGGAGGGGTCAGCCCTGGGAGAACAGGGACAGAGAGGAACTGTCATGCTGAAGAATGATGAAGTAACTGAGAAACCCTCACAGATAAAACTATCCACTTGGGTCTCCTGTGAAGCTGGACCCGAGTTAACACAAACTAGAGAGGGAGCTTTGAAGGGCTGAGAGGACTTGCCCCATTGCAAACATTCAGGATCCAAAAGCCACAGGGCTCTTCTGCCAATTGGTCAGTCCCAAAGCTGGCTGAGGTGAAGGGAGGAAAACCACTAGGTAGGACCCCTCTGCCTCAGCCCCTCTCCTGCATACCTTAACATTTGTGTGCAACATGGTGCCCTGCTTCCCTTGACAACCCAAAAATGAATAAAAAAAGAGATTAAATTGCAAGCTGTAAATACAAACCCCTCCCTCTCCATGGGAACATCCCTCCTGGAGCTAGTAACAGCTGAGAAAAGGCTGTGAGCTGAAGCAGGGAGGAGGAAAGAGGCTGGTGGAGGAGTGTTAACTGTCCAGGTCTGAGTTCAGAGACCACATTGAAAGGTCAAACAGAGCCGCTGACAGCTTAACTGAATGCTTGGGATTTTTTCATACTGTGGAGCATGCCACAAAGCAGTGTGTTTTATTTCTTTCTGCCTTTTTTTTTTAAGAAATGAAACAAAAATCAATTTAATAAACATTTCTCATAGTGTGCATAGTGTGATGAACTGCTGCAATTTTACAACCAGTTAACCTTAACACCAGGATGCTTTGTGAACCAGGCTTCAACAGCACGGGTTTTTACAGCCTCTGGGAGGGGGGCCTGCAGGCAGGCTGGGGATACATCCAGAATAGTGCTGAGGGAAGGCAAGAAGGTTGCTTGCCAGCAGTGATGACTGCTGCAATGTTGCCCCACCCTCAAGGGAAGGGAGGCACAGCTGTGGGGGAGCTAATGTGGATTGCAAAATAGAGTGACTGTGCTGAAATTCAGGGGGGCTGAGGTGGCAGTACTGCACACACTCAAGAGGCTTCTCCTGAAGTGACCGAAAATGTCCCAAAATGCCCTCTGCTGCCATCTGGCCAGGGGCTGGGCTGGTTTTTGTGGATGGCCTGGTAATGCCACTGTTGTTGCCCCCACCTGCCTCCCCACACCCTCAGGGGAAAGCCTGGCTGAGAGCAAGGTGTGAGTCCAAGTGCTGTGATCCCACAACTGCCTGCCTTTCTCTGTCCTGTCTTGGACTTCTTGCTGTGTTTGAAGAAAAATGTCCTGCGGCAGTTGCCAGCCATCGCCCTTGCTGGTAGAGAGAGGGAGGGAATGCGGGGCGAGGGAGAGAAACATTCAGCTGCCGCAGGGAAAGGCAAGTCCTGCTCCCAGCGGCTGTGCCTGTGCTACAAGATCATGCCCATCTGTTGTTCTTTCACTTGTTTACCTGAATGTTAATGGAGTCGGACATAATGACTTCTGGAAAGAAAAAAAAAATAAAAAGTGATATTTAAAAACAATAAACAAATAAGAAACAAAGCAATCACCCTTGTTAGTGGATTTTTAATGATGTGTTGTCAGATCTTGTTTCTTTCCATCGTGTACAGATTTCTGCCATGGTCTTCCAAGGGAACAGGTTTGTCTCATTCTCGGATTCAAGTAAAATTCAGGCTGCAGGGAATGCTGTCCTCAGCTGACCCTCTAGGTGGTTTCCCATGAATGCGATGCCCTTTGCTTTGTGCCTTAAAACATTTGGATTGTGGCACTGCATTGTTGCTCCAGATGGGGATAAAATTATTCCTGCCTCTGGAGCTAGGATTAGCTGATGTGAGTCACTGTCAGAACCAGGCTGGTGTTCAAGAGGGGGAGAAACAATAGTGTAGACTAACTGGCAAAGCATGGTAGTATTTGGCATCCAGGGTGTTTGCCTTGGGACCTCAGCCTGGAAGTACAGCTGGGATATTACATCTTCCCTGGCTAAATGCAATCCCCGTTTGCACTTCAGGTCTGAGTATTTGCGCTGGTGTGCTTGAAACAGATGAGTTGAATGTGATGCTGGGAGAGAACTGGGCAAACCAGGCCCCTTTGAGGTGCTGTTGAGTGAAGATATGGGTTATTCTTGGAAAACAACAGTCCTGCCATGTAGGAGTATCTGAGGCCACATGGATAACCAACGATGAGGGGAAGGGACGGGTGGAATGCTTGCAGCCTGTTTGTGCTCATCTTGCATGGACAACCCTGGCTTACGCTTCTCTTTAACATTTTTCTCCAGAGGTCTGAGTGACTTAGAAGATCCCTGGAGACTTTACTGTGGAATTCCAATGCTTAGGAATATGACTAAGGAAGTTTTTTTTGTTTTGGTTTTGTTTTTGTTTTTTTAATGAAACAAGAATTTTCAGAAAATAAAAACACAGGAATGAATTTTTCTAAACTAGACCAAGCTGGGATTTTTTCCAGTGGAATTCTTTTCCTCCTCCCTCCCAAACTGTGTTTTTTTTCTCATTAAAACCCCCTAGAATATTTGTAATAAGAAGTTTTGAAGGTATTTTTTTGCTTTGGTGAGCTGTGTTTCATAAGCCTCTTCTGGACTGTTTGTTTTTTTAAGTAGCAATGTGCCTAATGGTTTCCTACTAAGACAGCTGCAACTAATGTGTATAAATTGCTTATTCCATTCTGTAATCAGAGGTTGCCTAAGCTCTAACTAAGATTTGCAGCATTCTCACAGGAGGATATAAAACCAGCCAGCTCTCCCATACCAGAGCTGTTTATGGAGGAGGTTTCTGTAGGGGAAAGCACCCAGTGGATCTGGCTGTACCCTCCCTCTGCCTGCCAGCTCTTCTTACTGGGCTCTGTGATGAAGGATGTGTTAGTTGCTGTGCTCACATTCCTGCTCAGAACCACTGTTTTCTGAGCTGGGCATGGCTGTGTGGCCCTTCCAATTGAGAGGAGGGAATTTCAGCCCCAGGGCAAAGCAGCTGACAACAGAGAAGACTGTTCTGAAGAAAAGGTGACTATTTCAACAATCTCTTTCACTGTAAGGACTGTGGTAGGGCTACAAACGGTGGCTGCACCAGAGAGTCCGCAGGAGTGGAAATAAAGCCCCCAGGAGAAAACATCTGCCACCAGTGGGTGCTGAAGGGGAAAGGAAAACAATTAACTACTTGACCAGCTCTTGATTAAGTGGTAAAGACACAGACTACAAATCTCAAGTCCCATACGCTGTGCACCTGAACTAGGCAGAGGCTGTGTAATGTTATCTGACCACTCCTTAGTTTTAGCCTGGGGAGCATCACATTACCTTGCACGGGGCATAACCCCAGCAGGACACAGAAATGCTGTTCGCGTGCAGCCTCTTCAGCCAGCCTCTGGCAGCTTGTCTGACTGTGGCAGCCTGATGCTTCCACTGTACTGCCCAGGGCCTTGGAGCAAACAGAAGACACCTCCCAGATGCTAAAACTGCTGCATAACTGAAACCCACATTGTTTTCACACTTGCAAACACATTAAAAGGTACATAAATTGTGCAACCAGGCATGCTGCTGTGGACTGCCCGGTGTTTCTCACTGGATTTAGATGGCCCATCTCAAGTGCCAATGGTTGTAAGTAACATTTCTAATTAATCACACCTTCTCCCTTTTTTTTTTTTTCGTCCCCCCCCCCCCCCAAAAAAAAAAAAGGTGTTTCTTGGCCCTGCTTTGCTAGAGTGTTCCCTGATGTCAGAACACAGCTTTGCTGAGTACCGGAGAGGTGGTGATGTTAGGTCAGGTGAGACGCACACACAACACCCTGTCTGACAGCTATGAGTAAACTGCTGAGATTTCCTCCAGCAAGGGCTAATGCTGTTAAATGCAAGGCTTGGCGCTGGCTACAAAGTTGTGTTGGTTAATGAAACTCGCATAGGTCTCGTTCCAGCAGGAGGTCTGGGGAGCTTTAGGGTTCTGTGAGTTTTTTGTTAATGTAAACTTCAAGGCCCTCAGCTAGTTCCCTGGACCTCTTCCAGCCCTTCATTACTGTTGTTGGTATCAGGCATGCTGGGGCAATTATAGGAAAAACAAAAAAGCAGCAAGATGAGGAGAAGGGGTTTTTTTTAGTACAAATATTCTTTAGCTAAATCAAAATGAACAGACACCCCCAACTGCTTGTTTCCTTTTAAAAATTCAAGTAATTGCAGAGAGTATTAATTTTGCTCATAAAGGACTTCAGTTCCCTCCCACACGTGCAATGTCTCTTACAGAAAAGGGGTTGCAGGGTCTCCCTGCAGCTCCTCTATAGGCTGACAATACCACTGTTATTGTGAAGAATCAAGTTGATAAAGACCTTCATAGCCTGCTTGCATTAAAACTCACTCCACAGGAACTAATTTTATGTAGTTACCTTATAGGAAAATAGCATCAACATGGGTAAACAGCACAGGAATAAATTAAATCTCCTTTCAGGTGAGCCAGAACCAAATGAACATGCAAAGTAAAACAGGTAAGCGGAGTTTGTTGTAGAAGAGAGGTGATGTCAAGCACTGAATTCTGGAAATGGCCCACAGGGGATTTCAAGGCCATTTGTAGGATTTCCTTCTGGCAAATGGGACAGGGCAACTCAATTATTTCCTTCAGCCTGTACCAGTCTGGTTTGGTGTGACTGCCTTCTCGGAGCAGAAAAGGATGTGGTGGTCATGACTCTGCTTTTCCTTTTTGCCTGCAGTAAAATAATCCTTTCCCTCCCCACCTCCCCTCAGGAGCTCCAGCATCAGCTGCATGTGGCCACATCTGACTAACTTCTATAGTCCTTCCAGATGCAGGAGATGGTGAAAATACATCTTACTGCTCTTTCTGGCTTGTAGGATCTGTGTGGCTGCTGGGGAATCGCCTGCCGCTTTCCTACAGCCGCAAGGAGAGGGGCCAGCAGTCCCTGCCAGGCGCCTACCCCAAGCTCCGAGCACAGGAGCAGCAGGAGGAGACTGCCAGGGAGCAGCGGAAACAGTCACCGGATGGGGGCCAAACAACAGATTTATTTGCAAGACAGGAGCAGGAGGCGCCGGTGCCGGGGCTGAGGCTGGAGTGCATTTGCACATGCCACCCCCACACGCAGGGACGCGCTGGCTTCCTGCAGACACACGGGGCCATCTCCGTGACTGAGTGGCCCCTTGGAGCCCACTCACTGGATACAACCCGCTCATTTGGATGATGTCCTGTGCTGCAGCTCAGATCCACCTTCCAACCCCCAATCCTCTTCAAGCCACCTCAGTTCAGGCCAAGAAGGGGAAAACACTTTACCATCTGTTCGTCTTCAGACTCTGACTCATTATTTTTATTTCAGCTGTCGCCAGGCAATAGCGAAAATCCCAACACATCAGTATATCCACTGCTGCAAGCTGTCTTGTCCTCAGCCACCAGAGAATGAGCAGCTTGTCCCCAGTTCTCTGCAGTGTGCAATACTAAATCTTTAGAATAAAAAAAACAGAAAGGAGGAAAAGGGTACTTGCAACTTCCAAAGGTGACCTTGGTTATCAATATACACAGCATCCAGGCAAAAAATGGAAATGGACAAATATGGCCTGTCACTGAAGGCATGCACATCATCCCCATGTGATTTAGCGAGGTGGTGTTGCCCTCTTCTGCCCCTCTGAGCCCCTTATCTAACATAGAACCAGGGTTCAAAACAAGAAACAGTGCCATTGTTTGCACCAGTCTATGATGTACCCTGCTTGTCTCTAGCCTTACAGAAATGGGGCATGCCACTGTTTACTCCACATCCTTTTCTTGCCTGCTCCTTACTACATTCAGGGACTCATTCCTGCTCTGTCCCCAGCACACTAGACAGTGTTACACAACACTGGTAGTCTTTACGTAGGGTTTACTCTTCGCTGCCTTTGCCTGTTTACTGCCCCTCTCCTTTCCATTTCTGCTCACCTACTAGAAGACTCATGTTTTTCTTTCTTCCCTCCGAGAAACCATTTGAATTTTTGTGACCATACTACCATGTGTGTATACATTAAAAAAATAGGATCACTAAACGGGGAGACACCTCTAAAACTGTTTTTTTAAAACTACAGCATGACTCCAGCTAGATGGAAGACATTTTGCACTAACCCCATCATTGCTGCCAAATGTATTCCAAACACAGCCCTTGTCTCATAAATTATTGTAATTAGCAACACTCCAGCAGGCAAAAGTATGTACTTAAAAATTAAGCATGCACATGAAGTGGCTGCAGTTTATATTATGGATGACTCACAAGTGAGGTCCGGCTTGAAAGGAGCCAGTGAAGCCTCCACAGCCACAACCTTGCCTGGCACAGCCCCCTGGAACACCAAATACTTTTTCCTAAACATAGGGAAAACAAGCTCAACACTGAAGGCACTGGGGAAATGTATTTGTGCTGAAAATGTAAACTTTTTGCTGAAATAAGGGGAAAAAAAAAAAAGGTCAAGCCTCTTTGGCCAACACCAATAAAACAGTTTCAGACAGAGCTCCGCTTCTTGACACACGCGCAAAAAATGTTCTGGGACAGAGAGTGGAAACATTTTTTTTTTTTTTTTTAATGGATAATGGTTTTATGCCTCGAGTGACTTGGGGTTTTCTGTTTTGAAAATAAACACGTAGGAAGGTTAAAAAAAACAAAAAAAAGAAACCAGACATTTCCTCTGAAGTGTTCGTTGTGACCAAGCCCTGCTTTTCCGATGAGAACAAAGGCTGTGACGTCTTTTTTCCAGACTCCGCGGAGGGAGGAGGAGGCGCCGGTGCTGTGCCTCCCCCGGCCCTCCGGGGGCCCCGAACCGAGCCCCGCGCCCGGCCCCGCACGGGCCGCGAAATGTCGGGCGGAGCGGTGCGCCCTGGGAGCTGTAGTCACTCCGCCCCCTCTCGCCCCCGCAAATTCGCTCTCAAAATGTCCCCCGCTGGGGAAAAGCGGGCGCCTACAACTCCCAGGAGCGCGGGGAGAGGCGGAGCGGGGAGGGACCGGTGACTCCCTCCCCTCCCCTCCCCTTCCGCAGCGCTGCCCCCGCCGGGAGCTGTGGTCCCGCCGCCGCTTTGGCCGCCCCGGGGCTGCGGGCGCGGACTCGCTGTCCCGGCACGCCGCTGGCCCTGGGCGGAGCGGGGGAGGCGGGCACGGCGGGAGGCTGCTGTGGAAGACGCTGGGCCCGTGCGCTGTCGGGGTACGGGGCGATCCCCCTTCCCTTCCCCGGCGGGCGGGGTGGCGGCCCCCGTGCGCGGCGGGGGCGGGAGGGTGCAGAGCCCAGGGAGAAGGGCTTGTGTGCTGGGGGCGGCTTGTATCCAGCAGCATCCCGGCCCGGGAAGGGCGCTGCGCCCGTGGCCGTGGTTTGGGGTGACGGGGGTCTCCGTTCTCCTCGCAGGCTGCAGGAGGACGCACTGAGCTTGTTTGAGCAAGACCAGGATGGAAGAGCCCAATGGGGACCTTCCCCTGCGGAGAGACGCCATCCTCTCCGAGTCGTGCTGTGATCACGTCACCGTGACAAACCTGTGAGTGGTGTGGTGTAAGGGCCAGCATGTTTGGCTACTGACGCTGTAAAGGCTAAAACATCTTAGGAGCAGAATTTTTCCTTTCTGTGTAAGTGCCCTCAGGCAAGAGATATCCTGATTCACAGCTGGAGATGAATACTTTTACTGCCATCTGAAAACAGCTGTTTTAGTTAGTTATGTGCTTCAGTGCCTCTTCTGAGTAGTAGTTGTTACTTTTCACGTGTTCCGAAGACTATAATTTTAAGAAGATTATTTCCCATACATGGAGTGCAGTGTTTTCAAAGGCAGTCATCAGATCCTTTCTGTCAAAGACACCCAGACTTCACGTGAAACACAGCACTTGGTCGGCTGGGCTCTTCAGAAGATTCTTTGTGTTTTATGTTTTGTGAAAATGTGACCCTAACTGTGAGCACAACCTTTGTTGGAAACAGAACTCTGTGCTACCTATGGCCTTAATACTTAGCAGCACTTAGTAGTGGCAACTCAAGACTATTATTTTTCTATTTTCCTAACTGCATTTAATGCTGTTTATTTAGTAATGGCTTGCTGCACATGCAAATTATGATTTGATTTTTTTAGAAAACTTCTGGTTTACAGAATAAAGTTGTCAGTGCAAATGTGGAGACTGAGTAAATATAGCGGTGCCTACCTTATTAGGTTGTGTGTTGTTCTTTTGCCAAAAATCCAGGAATATCTGCAGACTTTTAAACCAGCATGAGTTTGTGTCAGATTTAGAACCCAGGTCTGCAGCTTCGGATAATTCAGGGGGAAGGAATTATTTTTGAAACTTTTTTTAAAACTACATTTCCAGTATCTTGATGGAAATGTTTGTTTTCTAGGGTGGAAGTGCTGAGATCTTTGATGGCTTTAACTGACCCTCAGGAGGGGAAGCTGACTCAGTCTCAAGAGAAAGTGAGTGACTCACAGACTTTCCATGTCTGTTTACTGCATCGTTTCAGAAAAACCTATAATTAGATAGTCGAGTTTATTCTAATAATATATGAGAACTGTCTTCATAATTCACATTTCTGTGAGTTGAACCAAAGTGTGTGTTTGCCAACCCCTGTTTCCTATTGCCTAGCAAGTGATAGCATGACTGTCGACAGCCTCAGTTCAGCAAGGTTCCCTTCAAGCAGGTGGCAGTGTCAGGTATTCCAGCCTCTCCTGAAAGTCAGACTTCAAATCACGCTGTCATTTACTGACTGAAGGGCCTGCTCTTGGAGGCCCATGGTTGCAGTCTCCCCTTGTTTCCATGTGCAAGCATGCCGTGTGTGATTAGTTTTCTTAATTCAATGGGATTGATTTCTTAAGCTGGCTTGTTTTCTGATTCCTGGGATCTAGTAATGACGTGAGAGCCTAAAGCCAGGGAAGGAGCGGAGCTTGTACTTTATGCCACATTAAAGCAGATGTGAAACTGCAGCCCTGATATTTTTGTGGGGTTCCTGCCACTGGCCTCAATCAGTGATAGCATCCTTTACAATAGGCAGAACATGATGGTTGTTGGGACAGAAGGTATAATTCGAAAAAGTATCATAATGGCCAAATCAAAATCTGAGAAATTAGGATGTGTTTCTGTGGATTTATACCGTATGAATAAACACAAGGTGTAATTTGGGAAGGTCATTGCTGTCTCTTGGAAGATGCGTAATACAGTTATGTGGGATTCAGATTTTCTCAAAAGCCTTATATTCGTCCTTCAGTATTTGGACCTGCTGTAATCTGCAATGAAATTTGGTGTGTAGCACTATTTTTAATTACTCCATATTCTTGTATTCAGTCTTGTGTAAATCATTAATTTTAATGTGCATTCGTTCCTTAAATAATGTTTTCATTTGAAGGAAAATTGCATAGAAATCCCTAAAGTATGGTTGCCTGTTATATTGCAGTCATAATTATTTTGCATGGCACAGAATGATGGTCTCATATTTGTTTCTCATTTCATAAAGTTTTTATGCTCCTTTGTATTTTAGGCACTAAACTCACTGGGCAATTGGAAAACTGTATTTGCGGCTGTTCCTGGGCCTGTGTCAAAGACCTCAGTGGAGTAACAGCCCGAAGATGGGAGACCAGGAGGCAGGTGAACCCTTTCTGGGCATAGTGGCTGATGGTGCCAGAGACTACGAAGGAGCTCTGCCCTCGGACACGGTGTCGCTCAGCGATTCTGACTCTGATGATCTGGGGTTAGCGGGTGAAGCAGAAGTTGATACAATATCTCCTGAGGAGCCATCTGTAGATGATGGGGATTACAGATCAGGGGGGACCCCTGACTCTTCAAACAGCAGCCACAGATCTCCAGTCCAGCCGTTCCATCTGAGGGGCATGAGTTCTACGTTCTCTCTCCGTAGCCAGAGCATTTTTGATTGCCTGGAAGAGGCAGCCAAGCTGTCTGTGCCCTCAATGCCTGAAGATAATGTTGTTGATGGGAGGTTTAAACGTCCATTGCCTCCAACCACAGTTTCAGGTAACATGGTTCCAGAAAACATGGGAAAGCAAGCCAGACCAGTGCTAGCTCCCAAAACCTCCCCTGCAGTGCCTGACTATGTGGCACACCCAGAGCGCTGGACCAAATACAGCCTAGAGGGAGTTTCAGAGTCTAGTGACAAGACTAACAGGGCAGTGGCCATGGAATTTCTAGAGGGTTTGAAGAAAAGAGGGGAGGAACCAAGCTCAGCTACCCAAGATAGCTATACCCCATACTTCAACCAGGACCCTTCCAGCTGCGGAGCTGGGAGGATTGTCTTCACCAAACCAACTAAAAGAGGCGTTGATGGACTTGAAAAGAAAAGATCAACAGGGGAGGATCATAAGAAGCAGATGAAGACAGATCTGAAAGGAAAATCTCTTAAGAAGACTGATGACTTGAGGGAAGAAGATAAGGTAGAGCTGGGGCACTTAGACAGTGACAGTGGAAAGGCAACAGAGGAGGAGGAGTGCATGATGGAAGGGGACCAGAATACAGAAGATAAGCTTAGTGCAAGGTTTAGTGGTGCAGCTGAAGAGCCATCAGTGGAAGCAGTTGGATTCCACTGCAGTAAGAAAAAGAGTAGGAAAAATTTCCGACCTAAAGTAGACGACGAAGGGGAGGAGGAAGAGTCCTGAAGGATGATGCCCGTCAGAGGCATCCAAGGACTTGTATTATCTTGTTCATATTTTTCCCTTTCTTTTTTCTCTGTTCTGAAAACCATAGCTTTTTTGTCCAACTATTTGTGTCATAGCCACCAAGAACATTTTATATTGTTAGAAATTAAGCTACCTAAAATAAACTCCAGCCTTTTTGTTCAGGAGAAATCTGTGGGTGTAGGATAGTTGCACCTTAGCAGGAGACAATGAGATATGCTTTGTTTGCTTTCACAGCTCCCTTAGGCTTGATCTGGAGCTGAAGTATCCAGAGAAAAAGAAGTGTTAGCTAAAAGGCTGCAAGTCTTCCTAGTAACTCCCAATTTTAAGAGTTGTTCCCAAATCCTGTGGAATCCTGGGGAAAAGGTGATGAGCTCATTATGTAGAGATTTTTAAACAGTGAAAATAAAACTTAGTCTTCCACAAGGCATGGTTTCTCCTGGCCCTGTCCCAGGGAAGAAAACCTTTTTTAAAAACATCCTTCTCTCATTGCCATTGAGAGTGAAAGCACAACAGTGCCCAATTATCCTTGATCTGCACATTTGTATGTCCTTTCCAGGAGGAGCTGCTTCCACACTGATTCTGTGTGTGGATTGGGGTATTTGTGGGAATGAGATATTTATACCAGAACTGGATACTTTTTTGTTCTATGTGATGCAATAAACTTTTGGTTGTAGCTTGTTTCCTTCATCTCTGAACCATGTTGAGTAATGCAGAAGTTGAAGTTTTAACAAATACTCCATTTATTTGATTTGAGAATTGTCTTGAAAACCTTTTAGAGTGTTACTCTAAGTTTACCATCTTGTTAACTTCTCTGTCAAGTCCTGTAGATTCTAAAATTCACATTTTTAACATTTTCAGTCATTTTATGATTTATAATCCTCAAGTGGGATAAATCATCTCATACCCTGATTCACATTGTAAGGAATGTCAGATATAGTAGTTTTATGTGCAATGTAGTAAATTTAATAAATAAGGTTGAAAGATTAAATACTTTGAAAGGTTGTATGATTTGAAACTCAGATTAGTTCAGTTCTGACATTCTGACATTTTTTTGCCGGTATTCTAAATGAACCAACCCAATGATAATATTTATAACTAGTGAAAGATGACTTCTTAAGAATTTGTGATATTTCTTGGTAGGCTATGCTTGCTCAAACTCAGAAGGATGTTTGAGGCGGGGACTTCCTCTGAGGTGAGTCCATCTTACCAGTAACTGACTGGTAGGCCCAGATCACTTGGGAGGGGTCTTAATGTTTGAACAGATGCATCATTTGGCAGAACAAGCAGAAAATGAGCAGTTGTGCTCCATCTTTTGAAATTCACCTTTTTCGAGGGGAATGAGCGTACAGTTGGATGCACATTAATTGAGGGGTCATTGGTAGATATGTTGGTTGTTCCAGTGCGTATGAATGGGACGTAACAATTCCAAAGGGATAGATTTTTGTTTCAAGTGGATAATGGTGCTGATCACGATGAAAGTACCATTTCAAAGTGGAAGCTGCTGCCTGGAGCAGGGCGTGCTGGTTGTAAGATACCTGTTACTTCTTAACAAAAAAATGTAGCTCAGTACAAACTTACTGGGTTTATGATTTGTGCTTGTTTAGGGTGAATAAACTGGACAAATGCCTGTTTTATGAAGCCATTGTGACAAGATTAATATCTGTTGATAAAAAACTCATTTCTGAAAGGTATTTTTCTCAGAGCTGAGATTTATTTTTTTATTCCACCTTTGGTAACAGCTTTTGTGCAACCTACATTTACATTGCATAGAAGCAATATTATATGCGTGAGGAAATGCATTGAAACTTATCAGTGTAAGACAAGACACAGCCCAATACTTCCCCCTTCTGATGCTGTTTATATTATATCAAAGAAATTTCCCCTTGAAGAACAGTATTCATTTTACTGGGTATCTTTTCATACAGAATTCTAATAAAGCCAGCGAGCTTTTGCATGCTAAAAATGTACAAGCCAGTGTAAGTAATGAAAAAAAGCCACAAAAAGTCCAAATTCCTAGTTCGTGGGATAATTCTTGGTACACATTCTTGTTTTAAAGTCTCCTAGTGATTTTTTTTTTTTCCCTGACCTTTGAGAGAGCAAAGTAAAATGCAATCAGAAAACCGCTTAGGTGTGGATGCAGCATTCCATGTGGTGTGGTACAGGGCAAAGGCTCCTTTACAACAGAAGCTGGCAGCACCCGCGATCGGGCATTAGAACAAAAAAGCAAGTGGCAGAAGCTGGGGGACTGACTGGGAGAGTCACCCACTTTGAGAAGTGAGTGCAAGGCACTGCACTCTTGAGGATCGAGCAATAAGCTTCTAGTTTCTGGGGGTGAGTGAGGAGTTCTCAGTAAGGAATACCAGCAAAGGAATACCTCACAGGAGCCAGCGTGGGAAGACAGTGAATGCAATTGTTTAAGGGTTGTAGGAACTCCAGGAACTGTATGGATTGTAATAGTTCAGTATCCCAGGCCCTTTCCTGTGGAAAATATTTCATGATTTCCTTTCTAAGCAACCCAGAAGTACAAGCTTGCTTTCTTGGCTGAAGAAGGGGCTTGGTTTTTAGTGCATAAACGATCACCCTTCCAGAGGGACCCTCCCTTGAACAGAGAAGTGTGGAAACTGGCAGTGATGACGATGGATTGAGGGTGTGGTACTTGGAGAACAGAAAGCAGATCGTACTTGGAAAATAAAGTGGTAGAGTCACCCTGGAGGAGAAAGGTTTTAGTGCTGTCTGTGGAATGGTGTTGCAGAAAACCACTCTATGAGCAGGGGCAAAGAAAGCCCAAAAATTGAAGGAGGAAGATCAAGAAATCCTCAGTGATGTTAAGCACTGACAGTGCTCAGTGTAAAGCCTTTGAGAGCTGGCTCTTAGGCCTTCATGAGATGAGGATTTTACTTCTGCAGTAGTTCAGTAGGACAGAAGGTTTAATCTGAAGAAATAAGAATAAATTTAATTATCGATGTATGCGATGTCATTCTCAAACTGATCTGCATGCTCTTCTCTTTCACTTCTTTCTGGCAAAGGCGGTTCTGTGTTGGTATTCATCACACCTAATAGGGTTGTAAAAGTCATGTATTTGTTTAAAAGCCTTAGGAGAAAGGGAACGTAATAGTAATTGATTACGAAACTTTAAAATGTTGAATAAAAAGATACTGTAGATTCTATTACTTTGCATTTGATCAGTAAATGATAAACACAGGTTTATTTTCCAGCTGTTTAAGTTTCTGATTTTTATGCAGTTACAGTATTAAAATGCCTAGGGAGCCTGCTACAGGATGGATTTTCCTACTGAATACTGATAATGAAGGAATTCACGTAAGGGTTTTATAAGCTTCTGACAGAACTAAGTAGACCTTGAGGTTAGCTGAAGACTTGAGGTCTTGTCATGTCATGTCACAACTTTGTTGAATTATCCAGTTACTTCTTTTTCCCCTGTAGTATATAGATGTTCAGTTTATGTGTTTTGGAGGGTATTTTGTGTAATAGATAGCAATAGGTAGATATTGAAATAGATCATTAAGAAGAATATCCAAAATCTTTACTGTTTTGGATATCCCGTGGTGGCTGAGAAATAGTCTTTTTCTGTCTCTAATCTCCAAACAGAGGAGCCCTGGGACAACAAACAGGATTCTTAACTGACAGAAATAATTGCAGCTCTGAAGGCAAATGAACTCTGTTGATTAAAACAAAGTAGAAGACTTGCTCAATTTTTATTTTTAATGATTACTGTTATCCATATTAAATATTTTGGTATTACTTCAGTAGGACTATCTCACTGGCGCAAGAATCCCCCAAGAAAATCATCTGTGGCAAATAGATACTTGTTTATGTGCTTGAAGTTGGGTGAGATTATTCTAACCCTCACTAAGTGACAGTCCTTTCCCCAAAGCTTTTAAATGTATTTTGCAAAAGGTGATTTTTTTCATTCTGAAGTATTAGTATTCTGTTCCTTGCTTATATTCCCATTACTTCTAGGTATCTCCTTAATGTGGTTATTTTCCAATCTTTTCTTTCCCCATGCATTTTCTTTAACTACATTGTTCAACTGTATTAATTAGCTTATCCATAATTATTTTCAATACTTACATGTGTAGTTTGGAGCTGGTTGGGTGCTCAGGTTGGTTTTGGTTAAGACCTCTGCCATTGAGGAGATAACAGCTGTACAGTAACA
This sequence comes from Lophotriccus pileatus, assembly GCA_035583135.1. Taxonomy (NCBI): domain Eukaryota; kingdom Metazoa; phylum Chordata; class Aves; order Passeriformes; family Tyrannidae; genus Lophotriccus; species Lophotriccus pileatus. The sequence goes on along the minus strand of JAWWES010000168.1, from coordinate 15,041,146 downwards.
AATCTACAAAATAGGTACTGATTAGATACCTTCCCTTTTTTCTGAGTATATTGCATTATCTCAAGCCGCACAAACGTACTAAAGCCTTCCTTGTGTGTTCCTGTTGGACCTATATAGCATGACTTTTTTCAGGAAGCCATAAAATGGATAAGAGGGTGGAGGGAAACTGTAACAGGAGTATTAAGATAAGGAACTTTCAGCAAGGCCAAAATTACACTGGAGAATGTAGAGATAAAAAAAACAATAGCAGTTGTGCTACATAGCACCTGGTAATGCTGAGCATTTTCAGGCTGATTAAGAAATGTTTGTTTATATTTCAAGGGTTTGTCATCAGAAGCAAAAGACAGGGTTTCCTGCTATTATTTGTGTTTCATGATTGTATGTTAAACACTTCCCTTTGAGATGCTGGTACCTGGTATCTGAGAAAATTAGAAAAAACGATGTCCACAAAGATTAGGTCAGATTAGACAGAACAGGGGTATTTTCCAAGCTAGTATTTTCTTTCTTTTCCAAAAAAAAGAAAATGTTAGGAGAAGGCTAAGAAGGGAAGAATTTCATTCCAGAAGCATCCTTAACAAAGCAATTAAACACTTTTCAAGTAAACTAGCAGAGAGCAGGAAGTGCTGTATTCCTTTTTCTCCTTTCTACCAGTAGTCAGAAATGTTTATATATGTATATCATCAGACAGAAAACAATAAGGAATGTGAAACCATCATACAGACCCTTTTCTCCTTCCCTTTATCCCTAAATAGGGTCTGCCAAACCGCTATTAAATGAGAGAAATATTTTGAAATCCTAAAGCTGATACAAATGCCTATAAAACTATTACTTACCTGGGCTTCCAGAACTTTAAACCGTTTTTCTTGTTCTTTCAACCCACTAAAATATTTTGACAAATTATCCACCCTGTGGAAACAAAGCAGAACACATTGAGCAAAAAGGAAAGGCCTCAGAAGGAATCCTAAAACACAAACCCTGTGTAACTTCCTAGAGCCATGGCCCCTCACTGCATTCTGTGCTGCTCAGACATCCCAGAGCCCCCTAAAAGTTTTGTCCTTTTGAAGTGTTCCCAGAAGTATTTATTGGACAGAGCAGCATCTCTGGAACACTCTCACGCACCTGTTGCTCAGGGACTCATAAACTGACACAAATCACAGCAGCGATTCAGCTTCTGGTGAGGGCCACTTAGCCCCCAACTGCTGTGGAAATCAAGGGCTGCAGAAACGAGCCTTCTGTCTCTTCAGCCACTCATGTGGCTCTCCCACCTGTACCAAATGGAAACTGATCCTGGTGTGACAACTGAGGCCATCATATTTTCTATCTACACAGGAGTGATAATCCACTTAAAATTTACACAAGGTTTCATTTTTGGGAACTGGCTTGATATTCAAATCCATTTTTTCATGCAGTCCAATGGGATTGTGTAGGGAACTTCCATATAGTGCCTCCAAATCATGGAATTATCCACATGTTTTCTGCATCCTTCACCACTTCTCCCATCAGTTCCTTATTCTTAGCATCTGATTCCCCATAGGCTTGGCAAACCCCTCTCTGGTTTCTCTCAGCTACTTATTTCAAAGTTTCCCTCTAACAGATTATGTTCCAATCACATCTATGTGAAAAATCTGCTGCTGGGTGGGTCTAATGCATTTTGAGATTGGTTCAGTGCAAAGTTCAAAGAACCACTTTCTGAGGGTTTCATAAGATTTCAAAAACACAGCGCTACTACCTAAGAGCAAAGATAAAAAGCCATGGGTTTGGTGGTGTTCATCTAAATCTTTTCTAATCTTTTTCTGGCTCTAGTATACCTGAAATACTGTGAGGCTGGACAGATCTTTACTTTTCCCCTCCAAGCAGTAACCTCACCTACAATGTACCATCTCTAAAGCGTTCTGGCTTTAAAGCTAGAAAAGAATATAATAGTGCCCTTTGTTTGAAAGCAATTATACACATATTTATTGCTTTATCTGAACAATTAAGCTCTCATTCCTGGGGTCTATCAGTGATCTCTGCTTATGAGAATAAAGCTTAAACCAATATAATCATTCTAAATTATTATGAATTAAGGGTCCATGTAAATTAGAGGGAAAAGAATACATAAGGACACTATTCTGGTCTCCAGCTATTCTACGAGTTAGATGGAGGTTTGTTTTGAAAGAAAGCAGACAGCACAAGAACATTTCTTACGGTAAAGTTCACACCCACTGTGCCTCTATTTGAAGACAGTTTTATTATAAGAGGAAACAGCTGGAACAGGTGTTAAAAACTTCTTTAAAAAGGGAGTGCTCTGCTGTCTGGCTTTCAGTATTGCCTCAGATGTTTCTGTTTCCCCTGCATATAACTGCTTTGTGTCTCATGGAAAGGTTTAAAGCTCTGAATACTAACTTAGGACTTTAGCATACTAAACCAATTTAAGAGATATTCTTTAGTGGGGAGATATTTTATAGAAGGACATAAATGGAGACTCAGTCATGCCATAAAGCCATAAATATTTGTTCTTCTGCATCTGTGGGCTGGGGTTAATTCAGGGTATCTTAAACTTCCATTCAACAGTCTAAACCATTGAAAAGTCTAATTCAAAAGCCTGTGTTGCATTGCATTCCTACAGCAGATGAAAGTACAGGTGCTGCAGCATAGCAAAGAAACTGTTTTTCCACCATTTCTTCATGAATTTAATTTTCATTAAACTTGACTGCAGATTTGGCTGGAACTTGCAGGTCTATAATTGTACATACTTCAAGAGTGACATAAACTCTTCTAATAATGTGGTGATGCAGGCCTCTCACATTTTTTCATGGATTGTGTATTTCCTATGTGCATTCCAGTTGGGCCCTTCGCATAAGCTTTACAAGCACTTCAATGTTCATCTCATTCAAAGCTGGACTTGCAAGTTACACTTACTATGGGTCAGAATAACATACTTATTAGATGTGGCCTTCAGCCTTTCTTCATTGCTTTCTTTCTTTTCTTGTTCAAGGTTTATGAGATAATGTTCCTTTTGCATCAGCTCCCATGTTATGACTTTTTGATCTAGGCCCACTGGAAGATCTCTTTCTGTAGGAAAAATAAATTAAGAGTTATATTTAACTCCCTTTTCTACTAGCAGTGAAAGGCTGATATGCTAAAGGAAAGTGAAGTCTTATCATTGCAGACCCTTTGTAATTGCAGCAGTCATGTTATGAAAATGAAGTAAAGTAAGTATTTTGTACCTTTTTTTTCTTGTGATGGCAGGCAGTAAACCTTTTTGCAGTTAGATACAACTCCTGAATTTTCCAGAGAACAGCATAACCAATTTTGGGGGTTTCATTTAAACTCATTTACAAGCTTAATGAACTTCATATTTTAGCCCCAAAGTATTCAATGAGCAGAGCTTAAAGTGCATCTGAACATGATCATCTAAACTTCTTCACTAGAGCGATTATAAAAAGGAAGGACGAACTGTGAATGAATCCCTCCACCTTGAACAGAAAGCCTGGTGTTGTTGCTGTCAAGTGTCCAAGCCAGTAACAGACCTCATCTTCACACATGTTTTGAATGGAACATACTAGTCTTGCATCTTCCTAGAGACTGTTAGAAGGGCACACTTGCTGTGTGCTCCAAACACTGCTGAATCTATAACCTGAGTGGTCGGGTACTTGCTGTCTTAGGAGACAAAAGAATTCCTTTCTTTGAAGAATCTCCAGCAGCACACTTTGCTAGCCAGAAGGAGTGTGTCTGAAAGGGAGCTTAGTGAGGGGGCTATGAATTGGTCTAGCCTGAGAACAGTTCTGCTCCAAAGCCCATCATCATCACCCTGTGCATGAGGAGTAAATAGGCTTATTGTGAGACACTACCAAGTTTGCCACCATGATAGAAAGCCCCTTCTGTATTTCCCTGAACTTCATCTGCCCTTTAATTTATAACTGTTAAGACACCACCATTTCTCTAAGAGTACTTGTTCTCTCTCCATGTCTCTGTATTGGGAAATTCCATTGATCCTAGTAGGTTTTTAGACTTGGTATTTGTTTATAGGGTTACCCATACTTAATAATTATTAAAATTCAGGAACAAATTAAATAACTATTCATTAAATCTATCAGTTGCTTTATTTTCAGAAATCAAATCCCTTTAACCTATTTTGTATTGTAATAACTGTGATGCATAAAGAAATGCCTTGTGGGAAACTGTTTACATTATAAACCTTAATTTTTCATTTGTCATCTCCTGGCACTCTTTGTTAAAAATAAATTGTGACTCTTGGCTTAAGGAAACCTGACTTGCTCTTCTGTTTTGCCTATTCACCATGTCCTAGGAAAGTGTCAGGGTCTCCTATTGCCAGATGTTTGTTAGCAACTCACCCAGATGGGTTTTTTTGTGTTCCACTTTGTTGAAGAGTCTTCTCAGAACCAGAGTTATGTGGTTAATAATGATAAATGGTGGTGCTAAGGCAGGACGGCCATGATATTCCACGATCAGGTTGTAGCGCTGAACTTTCCAGAAGATGTCTGTATTGCCCTGAACAACTTGAAAAGTATAACTGTAATTGGAGAGGAAAATAAAAGTATATAACTGTCTTGACCACAACAAGATAAAGATTATTATTACAAAGTTTAGTCCCATATTTACTTTAAAAAAGGAACAGCAAGCTCAGCAAGCAGTGTTAATTCCATTTAAAATTTGTGCAAATTCGTAGGTATTAAAATAATTGCAGTTGCAGTCTTCAGATGTTGAAAGATACATTTGCTTTGTTTTTGTTTGTTTGTTTGTTTGTTTTTAAAGAAGGGTAATTCTATTTCACTCAGAAAAGATCAGCAAACGTGCTACATCAGTCCTTCAACCAAATGAATCATTATTAGCTGTGTTGACAACAAGCATTTCCCTTATGTGCAGGTCATCCATTATTAAGTCTGCCAAGTTTATGGCTGCTTTGCATCTGCAGCCTTGTGCTGCAGCACAGCCAGGGACCCAGACCCCTCTATACATGTTTAATTTGAAGTTTTAGCAGTAAAAGAGACTTCTTTTCTTCTTATCTTCAATATAGCTAGAGTGAGGATGATGAGAACTTGAGCTGTATGATCACAGAACTCTACCTATCAATCCCCAAGTAATATTTATTAGGAAAATCGCAAGTGTGTTCCAAAATGAGTAGCCAACAGCAATGTAGTAAATGTGGGCATCCACTTAAACCTTTGCAGCCTCTGTCTTGATACTTGGTGAAATCACTCTTACCTGAACATTGCAATCAGGAGATTCATAAGCAGAACGTTTGTGACTAGTAGGAAGATGACCAGCAGAAGTATGACAAGCCAGTTGGCATAGCTGTTAGGACACGATGGTGTGTTCTCCTGCAGAATCTGCAGTGGATTAAATGTGCAGTTCCTGGGATATGTTCGTGATGCTGCAAAGGAAAATAGAGGAATAAAGAATAGTTTTGACAAATCCTACTGCCACATATTTCTCTTACTGTGGGGACAAGAGCTTTGTATTTTGGTGACCAAGATCTCTGATTTTCAACAAAGAATGGCAAGAATTACAAATTGTTCCTGAGATGGGAATTAATGCATTTCATAGCTATTTCAGCGCAAATAAAAACCGAATTAACACCTTTAAAGATGTCTTTCTTTAAGAACTAGTGACATGGATGGATGTGTATATTTAGTACCTTTACTGTTAAAATAGAAATCAAGGACAATGATGATACTGGTTACTAAACTGAGATTTAATATTGGCTGCATATGAGCACTAGCACAATTTTGTTCTGAATATTTTACAATCATGAAAAGCTTAAACCAAATACTGTGGTAGTATTTTTGTACTGCCCTTGTTGACTACTAGTAGGACCATAAATACGAGACTCTCTTTACCCCAGCAGGGCAGTTCTTTGATTGCTTGAGCTACAGAACTTTCTTGCAGTTGAAAGATCATTTGTGTGCACTAATATCCAGTGTTTTTAATTTTGTGAAAATGTAATCATGTCATGTACATGAAGAGACATTGGTTTTTATCATGCAAGACGTTTGCAACCCTAGGACAGTGCAGACCTTCACAACTTGGCTGCTCATTGAGTGGCAACATGGCTGTCATAGATGGCTTTTTTAGTAGCATTCACCAAAAAGGGGATTGTATTGAAAGGCCTGGATCCTTTTTAGACTAGTTTTGAGTCCTCGAAGTCAAACCACCTCCGAGTTTGTGTTCCCCTGCATGCTTGTGTCTTCACAGTTCTTATGCTGATATGTGCATTAGAGGAGAAAACTCATTAAAACTGGGATTGGGGTTCCTCGTAAATTTAAACTCTTTGAGTATCTGAGCTTGCAGTCAAGGCTAGGAAGAACACCTGGTTCTACTGCATCAGACTAGGGGCCTAGTGCTGTAGTCTGTCTCCAGCTATGAATTTAATCCACAAATTTGGAGTAGCATAATGATATTTACTTTTTCATTCTCCATTTTTTCACTAGTAATTCATTTTGCAGCTGCCACAGATAACCCCAGGTCATACTCGTTAGAGCATTTAGTTATATCAAAGCTCACCACAGCTGGACCTGCTTTCACCTTATACTTATCTACACTGAATTTCATTTGATGATTTAGCACTCCTGGGGCTCTTCTGCATTTCTTAGGTGTCAGTTTTCATCTTTACTACACAGTGATGTAGTTTTGTCAGCAAATTTTGTTCTCCTCATTACCCATCTCCTCTTCCGTATGTTTCACAAAGATGTTAAACAGAATAAGCCCCAGAGGTTCCCAGGACAAATTACTTCCTTCAGGAAGCTGCCCATACAATTGATTATTGTTTTCTCTCTATTTCTTTTAGCCAGTTATCTATCCAGGTGAAGACACCATTTGTAATTTCAATGGAGAGACACACACATTTCTAGGGAATGCTACATATGACCTTTTTCCAAATGAGATGAGTCCTATTCCAGAAATATTTGTCTCTCCAATTACTTTAATGGAAATAAGAGTAACTGATTGTGCTGTGCATGCTTACACCATAGGCTTTTAAAACGAAGTGAGATGGAGCACACCCCTGCTCTCTTGTCTCACTCAGGATTTCTGGCTTTTCTAAGACATGTTTTTTCTTATTGAGCAGAGTGAACATGAAAGAATGCTTACCAGTTTGCTTCTGTGTCTGGGATATTTTTTGTTCCATTTATATGACTCTAAGTTTGAATTCTACTTCATTATTGCCCCTGACATTTAGCACTGTTATTCTGGCTAAATGCTGTGGTGTTACTTCAGACTTCTTTGGGAGATGACCTATTATATATTTCACCTGCTTGCCTATCAGAAATGTTGCCTTTGAACTTTTATGTCTAATTATTTCTGTGTCTTGTGATTATATTTATGTTGTTTTGTTTGCAATGTTTCACATAAGCAATTACTACCTTTATTTGATTTGGGCAGCTTTATCTCCAGAGTAAATAAATGCTCTAGAGGAATATTTATTCTAAAGTATAAATGTTTGCTTATGGGCAGAGCAGAACTGTTTTAACACTGTCACGTTGAACCACTGCCAAAATGTATGGAGGTGCTATTATTTCAGTTTACACAGGGTTATCTGGGTCTACGTAAACTGAGTGGAAATGGATTGAAGTGAAAAGAGGTATGCCAGCCTTTAACACTGCAAATCCTTGTGTGAATATTTCAGAGACCTTGTCTAAATAGGGCCTGCCCTTATGGTCTATTGTACTTCCACAATGCAATGAAATTCTACTATTTATGTCATAGTAATGTGAAAACTTTGTCCTGTAGGACAAAGATTAAAAAAAAAAGTTAAAATAAAATAAAAAGAGACAATACTCGGAAGGAATTCCATGCTCTAATCAGAAGTGTGCATTAAAAAAGGCCAAATTAGGGGGAAAGAAATTTCCTTACTGTCTATTTCATCCAGTGGAATCTGGCCAAATATCTGAAGGTAGGGACGATAAAGCACCCTTCTGAATATCCATTCCACCTGTCTGTCATCGGGATGAAGTAGAGCTTGAGTTGTCACACCATAGGCAATGAGCCACACACTCAAGAAAAACAGAAAGAAGAAAACATCCTTCATCTGAAAAATAGAGGGGGTGGGGAGAGAAGGAGCAGTGACTGTGATACCATAGTCAGAGTAGTCTTTCTGTATAACTATGGTCCAAATAATTCTGTTTCTTTACAAGCCTGTTTAGGTTAAAGGAGGTGGAATACGATATAGTTCGAGGCACAGAATTCCTCTCCTGACCTTGCTGTTTTCATATTGTTCTTGGCCTATGATAAGCATTTTTTCTTTGATAGCTAATTTAGATGAAGGCATGTTTTAAACTAAAACCTTGCTTTCCAATCATCTAGCATTTAAAAGTGAAACACATTTTACCTTTGAAGTCAATCTCACTGTATCTTTAAATGCATATTTTCTGTGAGATATCTCAGTACTATGGACTGCTTTACTGTCAGTTACAAGAGCTCTGCTGCAGCAGAGAATCTTGGTAATTGCTGAATCCTACTCATTGATGAATACTGAACCACTGAGAGAGCAGACACTGAAGTCTGCAAGGATCAGGTTGCTTCTGTCTTCAGTTTTCAAGCTAAGTGATGCATCTAAAGGATTGTTTTCAGGTCTTCCTGCTTTTAAACATTGTGTTTCTTTACAGAAGCAGAAGTAATTGAATCCTAAAACACTTACTTAAAAAAAAAAATGTAATATGCATTTCAAGTGCAATAATTTTTCCCTGGTGGAAGAGGAACACTTCATCCTCTTCCCATCTAATCTGACAGAGTTCATTAAGGACTGTAGATTCATTTCAATTAGATTATTAGATTGTACAGTTACCCAAAAGCATAGGCATTTCAGACCTCCAGGATGCTACTTGGAGTTCTAATAAGAAACGGTGTCTCTAAACCAGGCAAGTCAGTCTCTCTGACTTTCATCAATCTCTTTTGTTTTCTGGATGATTTAGAATTTAGCAGTGCTGCATGACTCTAATTGTGCCATAGTGATGTGAGAGCAGTGGCTGGTACAGAAATATTTTTTCCAGTCTGCGGTCTCTCTGTGAATGAGCCTTGGTCTGGCATTGTTCTGTCATATTAAAAACTACCAGGCCTGTTTCAGCAATTCTGTAGCAAGGTTATAAAAGAAGAAGAACAGTAAGAGACCATCTTGGATTGCTTTTCTGTTTAAGTAACTGAAATGGTCTTCCTTGAACCCCCTTGATGAACCTTTAAAGAAGGTTTCCTCTACTGAAGTAACTTTTGCTGTTCTTTCATTTAACATAAGGTTCAGTGTTGAACTACCAAAGCGAAGGCATTGTTGTGGCTTGGATGGGGGGAATGTGAAAGGTCTCATGGTGTGGTTTTGTCTAGGCTGCTGTTTATGTTCTTATTTGGATCTTCTCCATCCGTGTGATACCTTGTGTGACTTCAGATGACAACAAAATAGACATGTCAATGTACTTGTTCAAAGCCCTGGTTTAACTTGTTATGCAGCAAGGGAAGGGTTAGGAGCTGTAGATCTGACTTATTCCCTTACAATTGCAGTATGCTGTAAGCTGGATAATGATCAAGAGTAAATATTTATTTGCCATTTACCCTTTTGCTACTTCAACCAAATGTCATGTTAGAATTCCAGTTATTGCATTTGTAGACAAATCCAAACAGCTTGCTAGTTATGTTTATTCAATGTATAGGCTTGTTTAAACTGTAGAGCTTTTACTGAGTTCTGCCGTGAGTCACAAATCAAATATTTGTAACTCTATAATAGCACTTACAATTAGATGAACCCTATTAATCAGTTAGCATGAGCTAATTGACCTAGAAGATTAACTTGCTAAATAACTAAACTTAACTAAATAAAAAGCTACTTCAACATACTAATGCATACCCAAGCACAGTAGCTGTAGTCCCAGTGTCTCTTTCCCTGCAGTAGAGTGGTAATAAATAAAAATATTTTATCAACATCTTCCAACATATGCTTACAAAGTACTAGTATGTTTTCATTGTAACTTGGAGCTAAAAAGTACGAGCAAAAATAATTCCTGTGGAAAATTTGTAACTCCCGTTTTTCATGGATATTTTTTTTTCACTCTCATTGCAAAAAAACATGATCTGTTTCCCAAGGTGGAGCAGGGTCAATCAGTGGAAGCCCTGCCCTTCTCTGCATGGCCTGTCATCTGTCTGAGGTCTTTCCTCTGGATGCAGACAGCTTAGGAAGTAGGAGGAAGACCAGTAAGTCAAAGATTCTCTACTCTTTGTTTGCCAAATCTGAGTATAAATTATTAGGTAAGGTACGAGGATTAGTAAATTTGGACCAACTTATTGCACTACAGAGCTCTTTTGAGGGATCTATTTCAAACATTGCATCTAATTCTCAGGGCAATATGCAAAATAACAAGCCTTCAAAATAAAGATAGATTATAAACTGATTTCCTTTCTAAAGAGATTTCCTACTCTCCATTTCTTACAAGGCACAGGTATTTATCCGAGAGAGACTGCACTCTTACCATCCTTTCCACAATTATGATCTTCGGTCCAAGTTGTTTGTGAATTGCAAAAATATGTATAAGTCTAAGTGTAAACACCATAAAATCAATGGCAAGTATTGTACGGCCAGCTTGGAAAGTTGAGTTCAGCATCCTGCAAGAACACATGAAATGAAATATCAGATCTCCCCAAGTACTGCTGAGAAGTGTTTTCTCAAATACAACACTAAGGTTTGGGGCACAGCCTGCTTAGGAAAAAGCAAGCACTTTGGGGCTGTGGTTGCATAAGCGTGTAAGAGGAACTCGACAGAATGTCTGTATGTTGATGAGAAATAGCCAAAAGATGGAGGAACACTGTTTTCTCTCCCTTGGCTTGAATGAGGTTTATTAAGAAATAAAACAAAAACATTACAACTTGAGTAAAAGTGATTTCCAAAAACAAATAAACAAACACACAAAGCAGAGCTTTTCAGTACATGTATTTGAATATATCAATATGTCTTTTTGTGGTCTCTGGAGTAATTTCTATGATTTCAACAGAATTTTAGAGGCTCCTATTGCAGAAACATGCCTCAAAGTTTGTAAAAATAAATGTCACAGCCTGTCCTCACATGCACATGAGACACTGCTGTCAGCTGACATACATAGCCCTTGCTACTGATGCTGACCACATCACATGGAACAAATATTTACCTGCAGGTTACCCCAATTATGAAAAGAAAGATGGTCACCATATCACATTTATTCCAGTTATCCTCCACATACAGTTTAAATTTTTTCATTAAATTTGTGTCTTCATCTGTATAGAAACTCTGAAAAACAGAAATAATCATTGTTATTGACCTGTTTCACTATTTCATTGTGAGCTTTAACATAACACCTGTTTCCTTTCTTTCTTTCATTTTAAAAAACAAAACCAAATTCCTAATGTAATAAGGAAAAATAAAGCTTGAAAACATAAGCTCAGTTTACCACCCTAAAGCACAGAATCTGGATAAGAAAGAAAAAATATTTTTATTCTTGTGACAATAGTCTTCAGAATTTTTGAGCCCTGATTTAAGTTTTTTTACCGAAGAAAGTCTTCACTGTAAGGGTGGCGAGGCACTGGAATAGGTTGCCCAGGGAAGCTGTGGTTGCTCCAGCCCTAGAAGCGTTCAAGGCCAGGTTGGACAGGGATTTAGCAATCTGGCCTAGTGGAAGGTATCCCTACCCATGGCAGGAGGTTTTGGAATTAGATGGTCTTTAAGGTCACTTCCAATCCAAAACATTCTATGATTAAGTCAGCATTCAAGCTGTTGAACAATACAACAACTTCCAGGCAAAGTTCAGTTTCTAGACATTGTTATCTAGACAGCATGAACAGATTTCAATTTGTGAACTGAAATTGTCAGTAAGGGCATATTTGATTATCTAGACAAGGAGTTGGGTTTCTTAATTGGGTTTTAGCCTGGCAATCTGCATGTTTTACAGGTTTATAATAAAATGTTCTTTGATCCAGATATTTTCCATGTTCTCCTCTGGTTATGGCCTTGCTGCACAATTTCAGATTAATTGTAAGAAACTGGGATCCCCTCCCCTGTTCCTTTTGCTTAAATAATGAACACCTATTGGTTCTTTCAGAGCGAATGTTTGCAACTGCTTTTTTTCTGTCTAAAGAGAACAACTTTATGCACTCACAGTTGGCAACACACTAACAGCATTGTTAACACATTATTTCAGTTGTTCAGCTGAGGACACTCCAAAACCAGTAATGGGAGAGTAATGGAGAAGGGTTTTGAGGGTTAGTGGCTTTGGTTGTTTGGTTTTTTAAAGAAAATCAAACCCAGAATAGATCTGCTGATGTTTTGCATTGAGAAGTGTTTTAGGAAAAACACAGATAATTTGAATCCACTTACTTGGGGTTTTTAAAACACTCCCCAGTGGGGAAGAATCTCTTTAAAGGATGTAGAATTGTCTGCTGTGTTACCAGGTGCAGACTATAACTTCCCAATTACATTATTTGTGGTGGGAGGACCTACCTAGGTCTGGGGAGTGAAATCAGAAAGCAACTTTACAAAGTGAAGAATATCTGAATGTTGGCAGCTCACTTGACTTGGCTACAGCTGGAGTAGGATGGAAAAACAGAGAGGGAGCTGTAGGTTTATGTGGTGGAGGAAGAGCTTGGTCTGGAGGAGAGGCAAGATGTTGTGGATAAGGTAAGTTCTGTATTGTTCACTTGCATAAATCTGCACTTGACACTTGAAATCTTCAAGCTTGTACATTTATACAGATTGCAGGTCTTCAAAAATTACTGCAAGTTCTACTGTGTTATTTCTAAGGTGATGTAGGTCGCTTACCTGTCGGATCTCTTCCAAGACAAGGGTAAACACCCAGAAGTACAGTATAATTTCTTTAACAGATGGACCCTCAGGTGGAGGTGGTTTGAAGTCCAGTAAAAGGACATAAGTAAATAGAAACAGAAAAGCAAAGTACATTATAACATTCCCCATAAATACAGTTACAGGGGCACTCCAGAATTTTCTCCACCGGGTAACCATGAATGTCGCCCACGCTGTGTTTTCAGAAGGGTTCTGTTTTTGCAATTTAGCATTTCCTCTGCAAATGGAAAAAAAATACAGGCTTGTGACAATTCCTAAAATTAGTTCATGGGAATAGGCTCAATATTATTCTGTATAAAGCTTCTTGTAAGAGGCAGATGCTGGGGGTGGCAAAGAAGAAGGCTGTAGAAGTCAGAGCAACCACATTACCATAGCAGAAATATTTCAAATCAAAAAGGTTTGGAAAAACAAAGTCACATCAGACTGAAATGCACATTCTTGTTATTTAAGTTTAATTGTATTAATTTGATCTGTAACCTCATCATATTTCAGGATATACTGCAAACACTGCAAATACACAACAAGAGGGGGAAGGGGGCTAATTACTTTTTATCATCCCAAATAATAGGAAAGAAAAGAAAATGGCCAATGTAGTTTGTGAGTCAGTTCTTAATTATTTTGATTCTAACATTTTCTTGCAGTGTTTGAATGCAGAAGTTCTTGTTGTTGTGATTTTAAACTTTTGACACAGTCTTAAAGTGCTGGATCACACTAAGCATGATCCAGGATCATACTAAGTATCTTGACTATCCTTGCTGGAGTCTGATAGAACTACTGAAGGAATACTTTAGTCCTTTGCACAACTGGAATCTTGCCCTTCATGATTAAATTACAGTAAGTAGCAAAAAAAAAAAAAAAAAGTGATGTAGAAGCCTTTTAGCAAAAAGAGTTGACCTCATAAATGATGTATTTAGATAGTCTTTGAGTATTGTGGAATTATGCAAGTATTTTGGTAACCAAAGGGAAATTTGACCTGTAGATCTACAGTTGTTTTGCTGTGTTTTGGAACATGAACTGGTGTCTATTTGCGATGGAAATTATCCTGTGCAGAAAATGCAAGTTCCCTGTATTTGATAGCAATTTGATCTTAGTGTGAGGATTTGTTTCCACATAAAATGCTCTCCTGTGTAAGCTAAGGATGTTATTGGATCTTTAATTTGTGATTCTGACTCTGAGAGGTGTCATCTCCAACAAAGGATGTGCACACTAGGGTATGTTTTCAATTTCTCTTCACAGAAAATAAACAATGATTTTTCACTGCTTTTTAATTTCCTCTGACAGTCTTGCTAATTATTAAATACATTTGTTACAAGGAAAAAATTCTCCTTGCAGCTAATCTTTTCTATGTGCCTATCTCTATCTCTCAATTTATGACATCATAAGATACATTCCCATGGTAACAGGCTAATATCATAAACAGATAATTGTATTTTTACTGTAAGATGCTGAAATAGATCTGGGAGGGAGAGAGCCTCCTTGTTAAAATAAATTGCTAAGGTAATAGCAATTGGAACACACAATGTAATGACCAAACCATGCTACTCTCAGGATATGGGAGTGCTTTATGATATTGCTTACAAATAGCTCCCAAGAGGCAGATGCTTTTACACCTATTTTATAGGTTAGGGAGGGAGAGAGAAGAACTAATGATTTTCTCCAATATACCAGCAGTTAAATGTCAGAAGTAAAAATAGAACCTAATAACTCTGACTTGGTCCAGGACTCCATACTCCAGATGATGCTTCCTCTCTTTACTATTGTTCACATATTTCTGAAGTTCTCTTTAAATCAGGGGAAAGCTTAATACAAGTGGCTATTTAGCACTATTTAACCACTAAGAGGGCTCTGTACCAATCAAAAACTACTTTCTCCTGACTTAAATTCTTATGATCTCCCAGGTTTTGGCAATGAGTGTGTGTGTGGTAGAGGTATAGGGTGGGTTTAATTTCTGAATCACAGATCTATGAGTGACTGGGAGCAGCTGACAAAATCTTTGTGCTCAGTCACCCATTTCTGTGATGCTCTCTCTATCTCATAAGGTTCCTAAGGGCTCATCTTTTAGCATGTAAATGAAGAGCATTAGAATGGTGAGAAGCCAACTCAATATAAAATTCCCCAGTACTGATGTGTGCAAGTATGCCTTGGTAGGAAAGCATGCAGAGATGCACTCAAATAACCTAAGACTTCGCTGAGAACCTTCTTTCTGCTTATCTCAGTAATATGTTAAGTTCCTAAAATCCAATGTACACTAGCCATCTTGAGCTGCAGGGAATGTCAGAAAATGCTATTTGTTTCCCAAGGTATTAAGCAGATCCCTTGTTCTGCAGAAATTACCTGCTCAGAACAACTAAAGTTATGTCTCCTTAAAGCAGTGCTATATCCCTGTTTATTTTCTACATTCCTTTCAGACAGCAACAACAGCAGTAATCAGAGGGCACAGCACTTTCTGAGGAGTAATGATTTTCTTGGTTTTTTAGCTGCTCCTTAGATCATTAAGTGGTCACTAATCCACAAGAAGTGTCCTGTTTTGTGCCTGTTGTCATACGAGTTATCTTAACTAATGATTTTAAACTTACTTATCTTCTTCCTTGGAAAAAAACAGAGTCCTCTCTGTATCCAAACTGTCCAGCTCTCTGGATGGCTCTGGCTCATTCTTTGATTGTTTTTCCTCACTGTAAGGAAAAAAACTCATTAGTTGAAAGATGATGCTTAGTCATTTTTCACTGCTAAATTGACATTAATACAGAACTGCTAGCATGTACTTATCTTGGACTTGCTACACTGGGAAGCTTAATAATCCTTACCTTTACAAACTCTGTTTATTTTTAAGGAGAAGGCTGAAGTCATCCACAAGATTTGGACAAGTGATAATTGGCATGCTTCACAAAAATGGAGCAGGATGCCCAGTTTCTTCAAATTACTTATGATTTGAGCAGAAATAAACCCTTCAGTCAGTCTTAGAAAACAATAGCCCAGTTCTCCATTCCTAGTTACTCTTAGTAGCAATTAAGAGAGGAAATGCCAGAAGCAGTAGAGAACATGTCAGTTCTTGCATTTACAGGTAAAGGAGGCCAACAAATGGAAAATTTGAAAGGATTACTTTGATTATGAATCATAATTTAAACTTTTCCATGAAAATTTTGCCAAAATATCACATTAAATTAATTTGTGAATTTGGCAGCCAGTATGGCAAGAAGGTCCTCTTTAGTAATACTGGCAGAAGGAAAGTCCTAAGTCAGCAGTGCCAAACAAGTTTTCCTCCTGCTTTTTATGTAGCTTCACAGTTAATAAGTACGTATTTCATAATAACATCATTCCATAGTGCCAATTCTGATGATTTGCATATGATTCTATGAATGTTATGAGGTTTTCTTAAAGTTTCAGATCCTGGATTTTTATGACCATCTGAGCATCTTGGCTGCTCTTTTTTTTTTTTTTTATTTTTGTGTATGGAGTTTTTTCCAAGAAAACCTAAGATTCAAGTCATCTTCATTGTGACAAAAAGCTGAAAACTACAAACTCCAAAGTTATGCCTGCAGAAGACTAATCTGAAAATCTGAATTGATTCAATGTCAGTTCTGTGTTTTTAAGCTTGACTTATGGTTTATCAAGGCTTGTGGCTGATAATACTGTCTTTTGATGGCTGTTTTCCTTGAAAAAGATACAGAGGTTTGAACCAGGCATCTCCAAATCTAGAAGAAGCAGACAATGCTACACACCTGGAGATATTCTAAATATTACTGTGTAGAATCTGGAGCTGACAGAATTCCAACAGGCTTTTCTGTGGACTGCACAAAATAGAAATGATCTGTATGAAACCGTGGCATTGATCTTTTAAGTATGAGAACCGGCACTAACACAGGATGCACAAATCACTGAGCCCCATAGAAAACTGTTTTGGTTAATAGCAGTCCTTTTGACACTGACAATATTACTGTCTTAATCACTTAGGTGAGAAATTTTGAGTCTGAATATTTTTTAAGGCTTATTTTTCATCACTTACTTATCTCTTCCATTCAAATAGTTATGTTTATACCTGAATGCTATTAAATTTGTGTAGATTAGGAAAGGACACCAGAACCCACAGATTAACTTCATGATCTGTGTGCTTGTAGACATGTCTCCCCACCATATTTTTGTCAGGAAGGCCTGCAAGTCAAGAAAACAAGAGATGGCTTTAACACTAAAAACCCATACTTGCAGATGCAGTGCACTTATGTTCTGTGACACAGTGAAATGGTCTGGAAACCTCCAGAGCAGGCACATATTCAGAGCAGACAGGTGCTCTGCACCTTCTGCAGATGTTGAGTATGCAAAGAATTATTAAGAGAGCAGTGGAAAGGACAGCAAGTCAAATGGAATTAAGCAGCATCTGTAGTACTAAAAAAGTGCAAGTCAGGCACTGGGAACTAAAAGCACCATCGCTCTTAATTTGGCTTTGTGTATGCAGAGAGAACTCAGGTTGCGAGAGCAAAGCTGAATAGTAATTTGATTTAACTTTTTTCAATGAGCTCTTTCTTGAATCTGAACAAGGAGTTACCTCACATCTTGGAGCAGTTTCATCACGCCCCAAGCAGATTTACAGTGCTTCTCTGTGAGCAAGGAAGGAATAAAAAGCAAAAAGCACACAAGAGATTAAAGGCTAAACCTTCTCAGCACACTGGTCTGTGGGCCAACTGGATGAAAGGGTGGGGAAAGGGGGAACTGTGTTGCTTTGGCAAGGAGATGGTATAATGTCCTCTTCGTATGGTGCTAGGGAGAGAGGAGAGCACCTTCTCCGAAGAGTGGCTCTTAGGGGAATGCATTTCTTGGTGTTGTTCAGTTGCTGTGCTATTCTCTTCTGTGTCCAACTTGAAGCCCCAGGGGTATATAAAACTTACCTGGACACCATCATGTGCAAAGAAGGACTTTGCATCTGCTTCTGTAGCCAGCTGAAGGCAGGTGGTTTTGCTCCAGTACTGATTTTTCCTCACCAACAGAGCAAATGCTCTCTCCTCACTGTTGTGATAGCATTCACTAAACAATTCTGTCAAATGAAGGAAACAGAGACAAACAGATCTTGTAATTTAAAAGAAAAATTAGAAAAAAAATAATCTAAGGCAAGAGGGCAGCAAACCTTGAGCACTGCCAGATGCCCACTGCTACACCAGAGACTTCTGCAAGGCTGCTGTAATTGCAAAGAGGCTGAGAGAGCTAAGAGGAGGTGGGAGGGAGAGAGGAAGGATGCTGGACACAAGAATAACTCACCACAGCTTTATGTGTGCGTGTGCATGTGTTGGGGCAGAGGGCAGATGAAACAGATTTGCCTTGGTGAAAAAAAAAATCACTGTGATTTTAAAATTGCCACTACTTACAGAAAAATTGAGTAAATCTCTCAGTACTTTCCTTTTATTTCTTTCTATCTGCATGTTCTCTTCTCCTCATGGGGCCTCTGATAGGTCTGGGGTTTAGGTTTTGTGTGTTTTTTGTTGGGTTGGGTTGGGTTTTGTTGTTTGCAGTTTGTTTGGTTGGTTTGTTCTGTGTTTTGGGGTTTTTTTTGTTTTGTTTTTGGTGTTTTTTTTTTTTCTTTCATCTTCAGACAGCATAAGCAGTCTCTTGGAAACATGTCAATATTTGTTACAGTCTCTCCTCTGTAGCTGCTTCATGTGGAGCTTTAGGTAATATCAAGCAAAACTGTATCTCTTGAGTGATCCGCTTACACTTTGAAGGATGAGTTGCCATGCTGTCTCTACTCTCCTGACTAAACAAAAGGAGCAGCTCAGCTCTGGCTTGTAGACAACAAATCCTTGGTTTTAAGACAGAGGTATTTGACTTCAAATAATATTAGACTTGCTAGGGTGTTATAGCGTAGTTGTTTCCAGAGAAACTGGTCCTGGAGCTTAGAAACCAGGATAAACAGTCCAAAAAAGTCAAGATTTTCTCATTAGACAAGATCTGGCTTCATGTGTCCATTTCGTTCCACTGATTCACTTGATTATCTCAGTACCTAAGCCAGCCTACATCTTGTTACACTTTGGGGGCTGGAGAAAGGATCAAGCGCACTTAAAATAAGATGATATTCAGATATCTTTTGGAGTTGATGTGGTATTTATCATTCTTAAAGAAAGTTTGTTTATGTAATATTGACAGCATTATCCGGGCCAGAAATTAAAATTGAGGATCTGATCCAATACTTATCAAAGCCAAGGAGCAGACTCCTGGATTAGGCCCTGTAATTCCGTGAGTAAATTACTTGAGTCCTGTGATTATATGAGAACCGGGTTCTTAATTTTTGTAAACAATAATGGCCCTGTGACAAGAAGGGAAAATGTGATCTGTGTATAAATACTGTAGCAATGCCTGCATGAGCCCTCAGCTGCTTGATGTACAAGCTTCAAGAGAGAGGAGCCTCTGCATTTGTTACAGTTTGTGGCATATTTTAAAGCCCTCTGTTCACAGCAGTTCTACCCTGAGGTACGATTTGGACTGAAGTCAGATCAGCAGAAAACTTATGTGCTTTGTGTGCTTCTGTTTAGAAACAGACATCTGTTTCTAAACCAGGCAAAGGGGAAAGGGCTCAGCGTTCAGGCATTGCAGATGCCTGGATGCTTTACTGCTGCAGGGAGGGGCAGCCTGTCTGCTGCAAAACCAGTCTGAGCCTCACTGCAGTTTGCAGTGCAGTTAGCCCTCTTCTGGGTGAGGTAATCTCAAATTATTTTTAGCAGCAATGACAAACCTTAAAACTTGTTGCTTTAGTGGCCCTCACAGAGCAAGCTTGATATTGCAGGAAAACCAGGCTGCTGTGAGTCTGGAAGAGTTTTGGTTATTCTGTCTTCCACATCACTGTAACACACCTTGTACTAAGATCAGATACTTAAAATATCAACAAGCAGAAGGAGAGTAATTTCTTCCATACATCCCAGGGGCCAGTCTTGGATCAGTGATTTTTCCAGAATGATTGGGTTTTAATTCTTTCTGTGGTATCTGAATGTTTGGGACTGCCTGTGCTGCAAGGCTGTTACATTATTCATGAAACTTGACCTTTTACAATCCAAACAGTATTTTTTTCACTTGCTTGTCTTCCAATGGCAGTTACTTCTTAAATTTTCTATGCCATTCAAAAGGTGCCATTACTCACCAACAGCGAGCTGCTCATACTTGGCCTCTTTCATTACACAGGCTGCTTTGGTCTCCGTCTCCAGACGGGACATCTCTTTAAGGATCTTGCAGGCTGCCAGAGCTGAAGCTACACCCTCCTGGCCCTGTAGAATTGAAAGGAGTGCTGCTGTCACCCTTCACTGGAGGGCATTTTTGAATGGGGTAGACTCCACTAAGGAGCACATCTAACAACAACAACAAATTCATACATATTTCCCCTTCCAAGAAAAATTTTCCCTCAAAAATTTCCCTCAAAAACCTTGACTTTGAAAGTCCAGAATATTGACCAAAATGACAGTTTTTGTGATTGAGAATTGAAAACCACATATTCTGGATGTCTTCCCCTTAGCAGAGTTCAAGGCCAGGTCGAATGCGGCATTGAGCAAACTGGTTTAGTGGGAGGGCCCACGGCGGGGGGGCTGGCACTGGTTGATCTTTAAGGTGACTTTCAACCCAAAATGCTATGATTCTGTATTGGTAGTTCTTGTGCCTAAGGCTGGAGATTTCTGGTTCCAGGTACTTACAGGGGCCTGGTTTGGGGTAGCAGCCAAAGATTAGAAAGGAGAATAATGTGCTATGGAAATAGAGCAATACAATCTCACAGTGCTGAGACACCTCCAGCGTGGCTGTGTTGAGACCCTGCGTAAGGATAAAGAGAAAGGGGGGAGCACAGCTGGCAGAGGCACAACAGTGGCACAGAGCAGGGACGTGCCTTCTGGTCACAGGGCTCCACAAACACAAGGCCCTGCAAGGTGCTGACGCACACGCACGCACCCTCGCAGCCTGAAGAGCTGTGCTGCAGTTTGTCCCTCCCCATGACTCCCCCTCGTGCCAGATGCACATCCTCAGGGATGGAGTCCGATAGCTGTCTCACTCTGTGGGGGCAGGGAGGCTCCCAGATGCAGGAGACAGGGCCTTGGCTGTGGAGGGTTGTGAAACAGCAGCCAATTATGCCAGCTTGAAGCTCAGCCTTTGAGAGCGTGATGCTGTTGTTTCCTACACGTAGAGCACGTAAGCTAAGGACACTTTGCTTCACTGCACCGTCTTCCCTCCCATCACGCTTGGACCCAACCAATTGGCCTATTGTAGAAGGCACAAAATCTGCGCCTGAGAGCGTTGAGTCATCAGGAGCAGGGAAGGGAGGGCTGGCTCTGCAGCAGAGGTTCAGGCTGTGCTGATTTACACCTGCTGCTGCTCTGCCCTCCCTTCATCAGACCCGCTGGCTTGAGCCATACAGAGATGAAAAGCCCTATAAATGCCACCTCTTGTATTTTGGAAACAAACCTATCTGACATCTGAGCTGCAAGGCTGAGCAAAAAAACATCTCATAAACTTGAAATATGTTAATATTTCACCTGGAGCAGCTACAGCTCAAAGCTTACCATAGACCAGAAATAGTTTGCCATCTTGTGCCGATTTTGAAGTACTGCCCATACAAACAAATCCCTCCAAGGATTTTCGCTTTTCTGGTTCATATCCAAGGGCCCAGGTAATCTCTTTGTATTCATTTTATCCTGAAATATGGTTTGTAGAAATTAAAACCTGCTTTGCAGCTTCATTCCATGCAAATGACATGATCTAAGCTGCTCTTGGCCTTGCCAGCTACTTCTTCTTTTGATTTTTTTTTTTCTTTTCCGTAGGACTAGGAGGTAATTAGCTCATTCTGTACTGAGTCAAAGGACCCTTGTGTCCCTGATACAACTCAATATGTGTGAGAACATTCTGGGTGAAATGGTGACTCCATTGAAGCCGATGGTAAAGTTCTCATCAACTTTATTAAGGCCGGGGTTTTGCCGCTAGTGTGTAATATCATACAAGACAAACCTGTGATTAACTAATCTGAGCTTGCTTTCAGTTATATTTGACTCTGCTTGACTGCCACAGAGGACATGGTTTCAGAGAAAAGGGAACAAAAGGCATTTTATTTCAACAGAAATAAATCTCGCCAAGGCCCTGTGCAGCGCAAGAGCAGAGTACGTCAATACCCCTTTTTAGGCACTCCTTTGAGCTACCTTTCACTCGCACGGGGAGCAGTGTAAGTAGAACGCTGCTTATTCCTTTAGCACTTATTCCTTTAGCACTTGATAAAAAATTGTCCAGAGGAAGTGCAGCCACAGAGGTCAAGTTCGGAGTTTTAAGTATTTTTTAAAACTGCCTTTATATAAGTTGTGTGAATTCAAAGCAGCCAGAGTAGATTTATTCTTAATAAAAGAAGTTTGTTGTGAAAATATAGTTTTTAATAATTTGAATTATGGAATTCTCTTCAAATTTATTTTAACAGCATTTTGCGGGAGGGTTGGAGGGGGTTTCTTTGGTTTGTAGTGAGCTATTTAACAAATTGAATTGCATTGAAAACCTTGCAGATGACAAAGATACCCAAAAAGCCTCACCTGTCTTTGTAATGACTAGCTCCTAAATTGAAACAACATGCACAGCTTAGCAGCAGTGGCACTGGTGTGCCAGTACTGTTGCCAGTGATAATTGGATTGAGCCACTGTTGGAAGGCAGCCATGGGAAGAAGCTTTTAAAGGAAGAAAGCTACTAGATGGCATGATCTGACATCTGAACTGGGCCTTATTTACAGCACTTGGCTTTAGCTCACTTACTGCCAAATGCAAGAAAGGCAAGTGAGATTCTGGAGCAAATTTGTATTTCTGTAAAATCTGTAAATCTGGAGTCTTCTTAATGACTGCAGAGGTGTTGTCCCAGGTTGTCTCTCCTTGCCAATGAAGAAACCCTGACTAGATTCAAACTTATATTTTCATATTACTAATTAGTTTAGTGATTACAAAACAAAACAAAAGTGATTTAAGCTCTTGAGTGAGAATTTTTTTTTTTAAATAGTTTGTCGCTTTAACAGTTTTAAGATGGAATTAGAACTTGGCAAATAACAAATGGCTTAATTGTTAGTTTGTCTAAAACTAAATCGTAATGAAATTTCTCTATATGTCTTTGTTTTGCAATCATGCATCCCAATTTATTTTCAACGCTTTTTCCAAGAACTTTGTTACTTAGGAGCTTCAATATTAAATATACTGTCAAAATGCAAAAATGATGATGTATCTATGGCACAGTTGAGGACTACAGACATTCCATAGATGTCCCCATATCATGTTATTCTTGTCACGTGTTGACCAACGGGCTTGCCAGGGCCACTTCACACAATCATTCTTACTTCTTGCTGTGTGTTATGTCACTCAATAACAAGATTATAATGATCTAAAGGCAAGTATCATATACTGCATATTGTTGAATATCCAGTCCACTCATACACAGTATAAAGGTGGGACTAGTTTCGTGTATAAAGATTACCATTTTCAGATCTGGGATTGAAAATGTCCATTGCCTTCTTTTTTCCATCTCCTGGAAAATACTGCCTTTCAAATACTTCTGCTTGAAGTTCTTTATGGGAAATGCAGACTATCTCCATGTCTAATAAAAAATGAGTGTGTGAAATACAGGGGCCTCTGTAGATTGTGAAACAAAGGCCACATCTTAGCAGTAGTTCAAGGTACAGTGAAACCTTGCATAAAACCCCATGTGCAGAGGTGGAGAAAGAAGCATCACAACCTATCTTAGAAATTACTTTCTTTTCCTTTTTAATTTTGAAATTAAAATATGAAACTATTTCAAATGTGATAATAATTCACTGAAAAAAAGGAATGAGAAACTGAAGTGACTGTTCTGTCATCTTCACTTTCCTTCCCTGCCCCACCCCCAAAGGCTAGACCTAGCTAAGATTGTTCAAATTGTAAATTGGAGTAGACCAGAACTACAATGTGAAGTTGTGACTCACAGATTTTTTCTTGCCTCCATGTCTGAGGTCTTGATAGAAACCTTTGCATGCATCATGAAGAAAATCCTTGAGAACTCTAGAGACCTCACTGAGAGTGAAGAGTGGGCAGATCTCCTGCTCATTTTCCTGTTGACCAGTGAGCCCTGCCAAGGTCAGCCTGTTTTCTTCATGCTTCTTCAGAAGAAGTTCATAGAGGAGACATTTCTGAGAAATGGAACAGTAGAGTCGCTGCAGACGACTGTAGGTCAGGAATTCATATATGTTAGCCCCGTTGTCAATAAACAATTTTACAAATTCTGGTTTGTCATTGACCAGAGCATCCATCATCACTTCCTCCAGGTCACAGGACTACATTGATGAAGGGAGAAAACAAAACAAAACAAAAAAACAAACAAAAAACAGACAAGGAAGTTTTTGGTGGTAATCATGGCTGGGTGACAAGAGAGGTAAGATTTAACATGGGAACATGCACATTTTGTCTTCCACCGGGTCAACAGTGGGTATAATGAGAAAGAGGCAGAACTGTCTTGATTTCTCTGTGATAAAATGTCTGTGTCAGCATTAATTTTCAAACATCAGCATGATGAGCCTGCTGTAGGACTTGTGGTGATGTTGGGTGCCCATTGCACTGGGTATTTATACAGCAGTTGAAAACAGTGACATTCTTCCTACCACCTTCTAACAGTAATATCTTCCCGTTCTTGTGGTTTTTAAGCTTTGGTTTATTTGCCTTAAAGCCCCCAAAGAGCTCAAGAAAGAGACTGTGACTGTTGAATTATTCCGCTGTACTTAGCCATTTTGATATAGGGGACCCTAAAGACAAACAGCCTCAGCAAGCGTACTACTGCTGCCCAATCTCTTAGTGGAACATGCAGTAAGGTAGCGTTAAAAACTGATGCCATCTTTTGGGATGTCCCTTTGTCCTGTACACATTGGATTGTACACACTGATTGTCCTGTAAGACAACAAAACCTGGTACCTTCCACTCCACGTCACCACTGAATATTTCACTTTTAGCAATGTCAACTCTATTCCAGGCCACTGCCAGCTTCAGTTCATCCAGATATTCCTGGGCCTCCTGACTCTGACTTTTGCAGGCTGGCAAAAATAGCAAAGGCAAATAAACTCAGTACTTTACACTTATGTTTCATTTAATATAGTATTGGTACTTTGATTAGTGATACAAACCCTCCTTTAGCTATCACAAATCTGTGAGTTGCTTAGCCAGGAACTCTTCACAGCAGTTTTTTCCTAAGGAATATTAATATTCAAAGATACTATTTTTCCCCCTACTAGAATTCTCTATTAATCCATTAAGTTTAAATGGCCGTTCAATTTTAAGAGGGACCCTGGCCTGTAGAAAGTGGGGACCAGGACTGGCGGTTGTTTCTGCCTTGTTTCAATTAGCACACTAGGAATAGAATGTCTTTCCCCTCCCCTTCCCTGCTAAATTTAGGCTAACACAAACCCTTAAGGTAACAGAAACTGAAATAGGTGGCAGCACAAGTAATGTCTTCTTCCAGAAGATACAGTGAAGATTTCGTATAGGAAAAATGGATTATTTCTGGAAATAAGGCCATTCTTGTCTACTTGTAGGGTTTTTGTTTTCTTGTTGGATTTTTTTAAATGGTTTGTAGTTGGGATAACATACTGCTCCAATATATTTCAGTTCTTCTGTAACCTCTACTACTGCAAGAAGCAAGTGTTGAAAGAAAGGAGCAATTAAACTAGTATTATACAATATCATGAGATTTAAAAGCAAACAGTAGTTTAAGCAAGGTTACAAGAGCTATGGTAACTGCCACAGTTAATTTGTCAATAAACAAACAAAAGAACAGTGCATCAGAAATTAAATCTGATCCAACAGCCAACTGAACTTGCACTGGAAAAAAGTGAAATATACTTATGGCATAGAAGAAGTCAAATAAAACAAGTATTACACTGTGCTGTGCTTATTGTTCTTACCTTTTACTAAAGCTTTTAAAATGACTGTGTCTAGTTCTTCTGAACCTTCTTGCTCAAAACTATGCAGAGTTAAAAGATGCTGGTGTGAAATAATGTTTTGAATCTGTTGGGAGTTGAAAAAAAGTCACTTTACACATTGTCCTGCTGCTATATATTAGTGCCCAAGAGCCCAGTGAAGATCACCCATTCCATATTTCCTAAAAACTTACATTCTCACTGTAAAGCTGAGGTTTGGCAAGAAGACAAACATTATTAGTTTCCCATATATAAATAAGTCCTAAGGCAAGGAAGGAGTTACTGCCTTTTTCAAAGTCACCTACCAGGATAGGACGAATCATAATGTGAATATCCTGAGAACCAGAGCAGTGCTTTAATTAAAAGATCCTCCCTTAACTCACATTCTTCTTTGACTCATAGTCATGCTATAGCCAGCATACCACTAGTTTTGTTTTATCACATCCTGCTTTGACATTTAAGTTTTGCTCTCAGAGTTGTTTATTTAAAAGCATAGTCTCTAACTCTTCTTTGAGTAAAAGTTCTCAAATATTGATATACACAGCAGTCTTCTCTTTCCTTCTGCTTTTCTATTTATTGAGTTTTCTTTCTCAGAGTGCAGCTGCACTGAGACTTTGTGAGCATCTGGCAACATTGCTTCTATATGCCTTTCATCCCCTTTTGTTAGTAACCTGGCCAAGTTCTTCCTAATGAATTAGTATGTGGAACTTTTAAACTTTTAAAGCTAAGGATTATGGCAGGGACTGCAAAGAATGAGTAGTGGACCAGGCCAGGTGGACTTAGTTTATCTCAGAGACACACAATGCTCTTCAGTTTTCATATAAAGATGATTTCAAAGTGGGTTTTTTTTGTTTCTAAAACACTTATGCATAGTGGTTTAAGTCCAGCAATCTCAAGAAAAAGAGTAAGGAAGATCTGTGAATCTGTTTTGTCCTTCTTTTTAAAGAACAATAATATTTTAGAAGCAAGCAACTGACAATAGATAGGATAATTTCTAAACATGCTTCATTCTATTTAGTTTATTCATGCTTATGCACAACTAGGTTTCCATTTAACAGCTGTAGATCATGAATTAAGTCTCTTCTGTCACAGCTGCACAAGCTCCGCAGCTGTGGATATAAATAGTGCTTCATGTCCTACAGAAGGACTGTGGAGTTTCTGGGTGCTGGCTGTTACTTGTGGAAATAACTGATGAAGGACAGAGCCCTAAGTGTTCAGCTGAATCACTAGGACAACAAAGTAGTCTGTATGATCAAATGACCTCTTGATTTTTATGTTAGAGGGGTATCCTGTAGCACTGGTGTCAAAGCACTGGAGTACCCAAAACTTCTGAGCAGCTTCTTGCCAAACCTGCACTGAACAGGCTACCAAAGCTACAAATGTCAGGAGAGCTCACTGTTAGTGTCCACTGAAGAATGTCCTTCCACAAGAAGCTTTCTGCAGGGAATTTCTCCTTAAATTGCTTTTCAACAGCTTCTGGCACGATAAGCTGTGGGTCATTCATGAATTCAGCTAAGATATCAGCTGTGCCTCCAGACCCCGCTAAGATAAGCCAGGGAGCAGAATTTTCCAAACCGCTGCAAACTCTCTGTAGTTTAAAAAGTACATTTTCAGAATTCACATATGGAAAGAAAATGTTATTCAAAATAAGGACTTCTAGCAAACTAGGAGTAAATGTGTATTTAAACCAGATTCACCATGGAATCAGTCCAATCCTCTAAGCTCTTATGATTTTTCAGATTCTGTAGCAGGTCATCCATGTATAGGCCCCTGATTAGGCTTCTTTTCATAACACATCTGCTGGGTAGCTAAGAAACCTGATTTGGACAAACAATGCATAAAATTTCTTTGACCCTGACTTTTTTTCCCCGCCCTGAAGTCTGTGTTTCAGCATATTCAAGTGCAAGAGTAGCTCTATACAGAAATTATTAGCAGGCTTTTTGGTGTAGCATCTTTTTCTGCCTGCTACACCCGGCAAGGATGTGCTGAAAGTAAGGAATTTGCCTGTGGGAATACAACATTGGGCTACAGGAAAAAACCACTGAATCATAGCAACTACATGAGTTAAAGGCTATTAATTCTATTACTTGTGCAATTAGAATGAGTCAGGCAGGTTGTTGAGAGAAGAAAGCAGAGACCATGGCATCATAATTGTGACAATGACTATTTACTGCCAGTCTATTTCTTCCTCTGGAGTTATGCAAGACTCCATTGATTCGATTGTGGTGCTGTTTTTTTTCTCTAATTTTGGTGTTGAGGGCTTGTTGTGTTTTATAAAACTGTTGTTGTCTTTGATGTGTATCATGCAACTTGTAATTAAAAAAATCGATGTTCTAAAAAAGTGTGACCAGCTGTCCCTTCCCTGCAGATTCCCAGTAGCTTCAGCCAGTCACCTTTGATCTTCAAGTCACTCTAAAACTTTGAATGGAGGATTTATATGTCATAATATGTGATTTTTCTAATCCAAAGATATAGGAAACACTGCAATATTTAGCTTCTAGAAAGGAAGCTCCAGAGGTGACATAATCCTAGTTTAAATGGTGAGATTGTGTTTGTTTTAGTCCAGCTGACAAAGTTATGACAAGGTACAGGGACTGGAGACTGAAATCAGAAAAAATCACCAGAAATGAGTTGCTATTCTGAAAGACGTTACCAGCTTGCATAGCACAGTCTCATCACTTGAAAACTTTAAATTATGCTTAAATTATGTCTCTCTAAAGGTAGTGTAGGCAGAGAGTATTATTAAAACAAACAAACAAAAAAAGTGAAACAGAAATCAAAGATTATCTCCTTGTTAACAAGCTCTTTAAGTTGTAGAACCGTTCAGGAAAAAAATCCAATCTGATCCTTCGCTGAATAAGATTTGGGATTCTTCTATCCTGCAATGTTCTTTTGCTCAGTGGGACTAGGACACTATTGTTTTAAATGACACGTTTAGCAAACCTGGTCTTGTACTTCCTTTGAGCTTTGGGACAGGCAGTTGTCTCACTGTTGCTGGACAGCACTGAATGATTCATCTCTTTTTTGTGTGTTCTCAAGTAATAGCACAGTAATTCTGTTTCACTAGATCTGGAGCTGGCTTCTGTGAGTTTGTTTTGGTTTTGGATTCTTTCTTTCCACTGTACAAGCTGGCAATGGAAGCTTTAATGATCAGCTGGTGCCTATCCAGAAGGAAATATTTCTCCCAAACAAATACCGGCAAATTTAATATTAACAGAACTCAGTTCTTAATGGTGTATAGATATGAAATTTGACTTTATGTAAAGTGCCAGTAGGTGTGTTTGTCATCCAGCCAAATTGTCCATTAATTACTTGGCACCAGTTAATTTATTTTTCTAAAGTTGAAAACATCTTCTTACCTCAAGTATGCCTGGTCCTCCATTTACCAGTAAGCAAAGCACAGGGATCTCAATGCTACCCGTTCCTGTGAAATAGATGGTTTAATTTTTAAAAAGGTTAACGGCTTTCACAAAGCTATTGCAGTTTTGCTGACCCCTCAAAAATACTTGTCCTCTTCTGTGCTGTTTTGGTGCCTACAGGAACCTGCAGAAGGCAGGCAATTGCAGAAGCAAGTGGGAAAGGAAGAGAATAACACCGTCACCTATCAGGCAGTACACCTCAGCTGCACAATAGGGATATTGGCATTGCTGTGTGTCATACCACTGCTGAATTTTGACGTTATTTATTTACTGCAAGGCTGTCAGGTTATGGAGTAATGGAGCTGCATTAGGGTGCAGGACAAGATTGTTATGTTTTCAGAGAGGCAGCTACCATTATTTGCATTAAGATACAGTTAGAAGTGAAAAGCTGTCCATTCATCCCTGGTGTTATGCATATGCTGGAAGGTATAGTGGAATCCAGGAGAAAAGCCTTATAAAAGGAGGATTTAATAATATGAAGAGGCTGAGTGTGTAGACCAGCTACGATGAGATGAGTCAGATATGATTTGATAGGAACCATATACTCCTTATTATTCCGGTTAAACAGCTTAAAATTTCATTCAGCACAGTCTAGTGTGGTGATTAATAATAACATAATTGGATACTTTTAAAAGAAATACTAATGAAATATTTAACATGTCATGGCAGCAGGGAAAGAAATGAGGTCAGCATCCCGTTCCTAAGACATCCTCCCACAGGGACCCACGTATTTTTAGATGGTTTATATTGTAAATGCTGTACTCTGTAATCTAAAGGTGACTATAGATTTGCCTGAAGGAGCTCAATTAAAACAGTAGCATCATGAGATGAATGCCTCTTTCAGCTAGAAGATAAAAGGCATTTGGTCCAAACATTTTTTTGATGTTTCCCTTTGTAGATCTCCCAGAAATCTGTACAGATCTCTTACTTCTTGTTTTGTTCTTGTGGGATGACTACAAGAGATGACGTTGAACTGAGCTGTAGCCAGGATGCGATTGGCAAGCAACCTAATTTGTTTTAGTGAATGGCACAGCGTTGTCATACCTCTCTGAGGTGATGTTCTTTGAAGAGTGACCTCTGTGACTACACGTTCCTCAAGGTATGATTAAGCTTTCAAATATTCTGCATTTACCATAGATTTAGATAAAATCTAGCCAGAGGAGTGGCCGGTGTATTCTGACTTTATGCTGGGAAGGTGGAAAGTCCTTAATTGCAAAGGATATTTAGTATACTAAAAAAGTTTCCTCTAAAAGACTTCTAGGTGTTTTTTAAAATAGGGAAATTCTGTGTGACCTTAATAAAGTGTTTTGCTTCAGTTAAGTCACATAGCTTTGCTCAGCTTGTATATAAATGAGCTTAAATGAATGACATTGGCTTTGTTTATAGAAGATAATGCTGAATTCAGTATGTTCCAGTGAAATATTTGTCATATGAATCAGCATTCTTTATCAGAATATTGTTCCACTGAGATTTGTTCAATCAGATTTTGTTTGCAAGCCAGAAGAGGCTACTTTGTAATTCTCAGCACTGCAACCTCAGCCTACCCTTACAGCCCACCTGTGGACTTTCCTATGTGAGTCACCAGACAAGTATTTTTCACGTGCATTCATGGTCTCAGGTACATCTGTGCAACCATACTGTGGGCTGTGTAATGGAATATTCCACTGATGCATACAACTGTGAATAAGTGTGCTCTCCCTTCTGTTTCAGCACTGCAGGTATTACAGAAAAAAAGGAAAGGCAAAAGTAGTTGTATTAGTGCTACAACTGAATTCTTTCCACTTATAGCAGTAGTAGACCTGACCAACACTCATTTCTTATTATAAACAAAGGTCACATACATTCAGATGGCCATTAGTCACTACAGTATTTACCCAGGATAATGTTTTATCCTGAAACAAATATGGCTTAAAATATTTCAGTGGTCTTTAGAACAAGTCTTTTCTTCCAGTGTGGGAGCACTTTAAGACCTTGTGTGTGAGAGGGGATAAAAGTATACAACAATAAATATCAATCTCTTAGAACCGCTGGTTAAGGCACTTGAAGCTGGATTATTTTTCATTTGTTGTTTTTAAAGCAATTTGAGCTATGCTTTGAAGATCAGCTTTGAGCTACACTTAATGAGATGCAATAAAAGACTAGATTTTTGGTACAAAGAGCAGCTTTCTCTACTTCAGAAGTTGCCGAACTTCTGCCTCTTACCTAATGACAAATGTGTTTACTTAATCTTGCCTATATAGGCAATTGTCCAATTTGGGAATTGGACTTGCCTTTGATAAGGCCAGGGCCCCACAGGTATCACTGTAATATCAGGGTTACTCAAGTTAGCACACCTATATAGAACCCACTTACCACCATACCCAGTACGCTGTTCTGAAATATGCTTTTCCAAGGTGAAACGTAGCTTAGTGGTTCCATCTGGCTCATCTGGTGTTACATGGTCCACCAAAATAAAATGGGAATGGTTGTGGTCCAAGGAATATGGTGGGCCTTGAATATCATCATCCGATTGATAGTGTACAAGACTTTCATTCTAAAGAGAGGAGGAGAGATGTTAGTGTTCTCTGCAAAACCCAGTCCTTGTTTTAATGTGCTTAGTCTCCATTTCTGTGCTGTCTGCACCCCGAGATACCACACCACCTGTGAGACACTTGAATAGACTCCTGAAAAAGGGTAGAGGAGAATGTGCTCCCTCTGAAAGGGGCCAGATTTGACAGGATCGAGAACCGAAGTCCCTGAAGTTTCTCTCTTGGACTCTGCAAAATATAGTGACATCAGTCACCACCTCTGGAATGTAGCTTTTGGAAATGTTTTTTTTGGTAAATGAAAAGGGGCCATGAGACCCCGTAATTGTGGATGGAGCCGTAAAGCCTCAGCTGGTATAAAGAAGGGCAAACCCATTAGTTACAGTAGCGTTTTGTCCATGTTTAGGCCAGCAGATAAGTTAGCTTGCCATATGTCCATAGCAATTTAAATGCAGCTGTACTTAATTGACAGGGTTATATGAAGTCTAATCCTTATTTTCAGTTTGGACATTGTCTTCTAAAAGAGTGAGTGACAGATTTTAGAAAGTGAAATCTTATCTTTTGTTTTGGGTGAGGGTTGTGATATCTTTAAATTATTTATTAATGATTATTGGTGTAAAATCAGTCTAGGTAAAGTAGAGCTCCTGTTACAGTCTTTTGTTCTAAGGATTGCACTACATATGGTCTTCCATACACATACTTTTTCAAGTTCCCCTTACTCGCTTAATACATCTTTCTTTCCTACTATTGCACATTCACTTTGATACTTCATTCCTAACTGCAAGCCAGGCTGCGAATGCCTGGTTATTATTCTTCATTTTCATAATTACTGCCCTCTTGCAAGTAGGTCAGATTAAAACAACTGTTTAAAATCAGCATTTCCTTCTATCATGCCTGTTTCCAATTCCTGCAGCCTTTGAGTTGATGAGCAAAACTCAGACTGTCAGCTTGACTACTGTGACTGTATTGCATTTTTCTCACCCTAATTGTGTGGGCACAGACAGGTGTCAAATCCTTTTGAGAACATAGCAGTGTAATTACACAAGTAACCTAGTTGTCATTAAGGTATGGCAGAGAGATTTACATTCAGGCATTTAAGAGCCAGGTCTTATGTAGGGCCTTCCTCACTCTCAGTTGTTGGCAGTATCTGATATAGGAGAAGGTGCCCAGCTGAATCCTGGGAGAAGTCCAACCGAGGAGTTATCCATGTTCTCCACAGTCAAGACTAAGGCTGATGTTGAAGAGGCGGTGCAAGAGCTCGCAGCAGCACTACTAAAGCATAAAAACATGAAGCAACTCAGAGGACGAGCTCCTTCATGCTGCACATGCATATCATGCTCCTACGTCACTTTCTGAAATGAAGCTGCATACACTCAAACTGGAGAAGAGAAATCTCCTTCAAAACAAAGTGAAAAAGGCTATTATCAGGCATGTTCCTATGGCTTCTTTCCTTGTCAGCAGCTCTGTGAAGAGTAGGAAAATCAGAGGCTGTTCCAGGAAAAACAGCAGTAAACTTCCACGTCCTTTACAAACAGCAAGTGCCGCAGATTTCTTTCACCTCCTTCTCTCTGTCTCTCATTTGTTGGGGAAAGCTTCTTTTTACAATTAATTTCCTTCAGATTTTTTGTTTTGACAGAGGGTGTGCCTATATTCTGCTGCCATGTAACATTAAGCCTACTCACCCAAGATTTGGCCTTTGACTAGGACCCAGAGGCACAACAAACAATTGAAAAAGGCCCTTGGGGATTTTCCTATTTATTCTCTGAAAATGTGGAAGTGATGTTTCAGTGATGTTTAAGGCACACCATTAACACAGAAGAGACGGGAGGCATCAACTTATGTCAGGGCTTGTTTTTCTCCTTGCTAGTGTGGATTGTTAGCTCTGTTTTATACAACAAGCTGCTTGTGTTAGTGCCAAGTATAAAGTGAGTTGGGTTTAGATCAACATTCCTGTCTGTAGTTCCTTTGTCTTAGAGTTACTGACTAAAATCCAAAATGTTTTAGGGTAGAAGCTGTGCCAGAAGTCATAGGGTCAGGAACGCTCTTTACAAAATATTCCTTGCCAAAGAATTCGGGCTTTAGTTAAGGGAGGGAAAATCTAATGCAATAAAAAGACCAGTGCACTTGTTTTGTAGGTGCTGATTGGGAAAGATGCAGATGCATTTTGATCACTTAACCTATGAGGAAGGTGAAGTAGTTTGCATTTGCCAAAGCAACTTTCCTAAGCAAAATTCACAAACATAATGAACTGAATTCTTTCCTCTGAGGTCCTTTCAGACCAGTTTAGCCACACAAATAGGTTAAAGTCCTGCAGCTAAAGAGTCCCACCTGGTAGAACACACAGGTGGCTGTTGTTGGCAAAAAAGATGAAAAAAAGGGAATTACAATTACAATAAATCACTGATAGGGGCTGGCAGTCTCCCAGCTGCTAGCTGGTACTTGCAGGCCTATCTGAAAGAGCAGCTAGGTGTGAGTTCAAAGGGCTGCCTTTGTCATTTGTTTCTTAGCTTCTGCAGGGAAGTAAAACAGTGCAGAGAAACTGTCATTTGTTGTTATTGCACACGTATTCTATTGTTATAATATTTTTGCTGAGGACAGCCTGTATCCCCAGTGACAAAAAGGTAATGCTACTTTTTTTTTTTTTCTTTACCACTTCCAGGTCAGTTTAGCATTAACACTTTCAATAACTGTTTTGTTGGGTGAGGGGTTTTATTTGTTGGTTTGTTTTGGTTTTCTTTTTTTTTTTTCTTCCCACGAACTGTGATGTCTTTGACCCCAGTTGAGAAGTCCCTAGAGCCCCCAATAACTGGGTAAAATCCTGCATGGCTGATATTTTTGGCCTGGTGTATTTAGCAAGTTTTTGCATATTAGA
Source organism: Lophotriccus pileatus (assembly GCA_035583135.1). Classification (NCBI taxonomy): domain Eukaryota; kingdom Metazoa; phylum Chordata; class Aves; order Passeriformes; family Tyrannidae; genus Lophotriccus; species Lophotriccus pileatus. The sequence goes on along the minus strand of JAWWES010000168.1, from coordinate 15,006,609 downwards.
CACCAATTCAGCGGCTACTTAAGAAAACCTTGTCTTAGAATATTTATGTCTGGTTTTACATAACATAAAACATGCTTTTTACAGTATTTAGATAATAATTTGGAGTAAGTGATTCTGCAGTAAGTGGACAGGGGAAAAAAACTTTGAAGGTACCTTATTCCATGTGCTCTTTTCCTGACGTTCATCCTTGCGCTAATGTCTAATGCTGCCATCTGCTGGATAATTTTGGAATCGCTGCAGCGTTCACCGAACGCGTAGGGCACAGAATTATTCGGTTCTAAATCCTTCTTGCTCTTTTTTTATTTTTCTTCCAAAACACAGTTTAAACCCGTCTTTTTTATTATTTTTATTTTTACAGTTATATCAAAGTTGTTCTGCCAACTACTTCGAGATTTTGTAAACGTGCAGCTTATATACCTGAACAATCCTGTTTCACAAGTAGAATGAGTAAAGAGTACCTTTGTGTTGTCCAGAATTTCTCTGTGCTGAATTTTTCTGAGTGAAGTTATTCCTATGGCAATCACGCTTACTCTGGATGAAGTGCTAGCCAGCGCAAGATCTCGGACTGCTTGCACTAAGTGTCTTGTTATTCCTACACGTAAAGCACTGGTAAAAATCCAGGCACCTGAAATTATTTTTTAAAAACAGTTAGATAATTTCTTTGGGAGTGAACATGCTTGTGGATCAAGTAACATTACTTGCAGTACCAGATTTAAGGGTTTTTTCTTTTTTTAGGTGGATAAAGTGAAGACAGGTCTTGATGGACTGTAACTTTTAGAAATGAAATACATACGAAGTACGTAAGACTTTAATAAGGAAAACAAGAAGAAATTATACGCCCAAGCACACATTCTTCACATATCATGTGATGCAATGTTGCCATCTTTACTCTGATAGTAATAAGCTCATCAAGAGTGCTGGGTCTGCTCTAGAGTCACTCACTGTCTAAACATGAGCAGAAACATCACTGTACCAGGCAGTTCTGACTGTTGTATGAGGAAGAACAAAGGGACGGAGTGAGGGATGTTGTTGGCTTGAACAGTGGCTAAACAGTCCCATCTGATCACCTCTGAGCAGAAGAGCTTGGGGATAACCTGCCTGGACTTCTATTTCTCTTGTTCTTGTGTGTGTAGAGAGTGAATTGTTTAGGAGAGTAGAATTTATAGCAGTATTGTTAGGGTGGCAAGGAATCATGAACACCCTAGGTAAACAGCTAGCTGGCCTTTTTCAAATGTGTGACATAAACAGACTGGAGATCTTGATGATGCCCAGTCTTAAGTAGAGAAGACACATGGAGCTAGAGAACATCTGTGTGGCACAGAAGTACCAAAATGACCTTTGGCTTTTGTCATTACAAAAAGCAAAACTGTTACAATCTTGTCTGGAACAGTGAGGCTAAACCAAGAGATTACTGTGAAATGCTCACAGATATTTTCACTTTGTTTTGCAGGTATTTTCATAAAACTATGGAGAGAAAGAAAGGTCATCTTACATGAAAGTCACTTCCATGCTTGTTCCCAGATGTTGGAGGGTTTGGTTTAGTTTTTAAATGCTTTTCACTACTCTCGTAATTCATGTGAAAAGCCCAGGAGAAAGTGAGCTGACTTACTTTGTGTTATACATTAACAAGGTTTTTTTGTTAATCTTGAGTTTAATCATAGGCAGTTTGACTAATAAAGTCTGTTCAACTCTTAGCTTTGAAAAAAACCTAAGATTTCAAGAAGTAAAAATGACTGTAGCATGATTTTGACTGGTAGCTAAAAAGTGAGACTGGAGAACACAAGAATTTGTATTTTTGACCTAAATTCACTCTTAATGAAATCAAATTGCTCTGCTCTCTTAAGAATTATTTTGTTATGGCACCAAAGAGGGACAATGTATTTGATCCTATCTTATGCTATCTTTCTAGTGTCATCTCTGAGGGAATTTTACACTTCAGTAATGATTGTCTAGAGTAATTTGGTTCCAAATAGCTTATTTTTGCTCCTATAATACAATCACTTTAATTTTCAAAGCTATTTGCATACAGGTTGTAGATTGCATTCAGCAAAGTCTTGAATTTCCAGAAATAATCAATCATGCGAGCAGATCAATTCTCATTGGCAGATCACTGGATGCTAGGTGTGAGAATCCAGCAGGAATACAAATTCCTTCTTTAACACCTAAAGCACTAACCTGTGCTTTGAGCTGCCTTTATAAGTCCTTTCTTTAAGCTGTCCCGTAGCCAAGGCTTCATCTGGAAATTTTCTTCTTCCCCCACTAAAGACACAACCAAATTGGGAGCAGGTAGCTTCCATTTGTTGAGCATAACTTCAAATATAATTCCAGGGTGAATGGTACTTGGGACCTTAATAAACTTCAAGAAACAAAACAAAAACCCAGTGAATAGCAATAGGACAGTAAGATACAGTAAAGAGATTCTGTATAATTGCCATCTCAGTAATTGTGCCAGTTCCATGGGCACAGACTGACATATTACATTCTCCTCTTATGCTGCTGCTCCTCTTGAATGCTGCTGCCTTCGGTTTCATGGCCATCTAGCAAGGCCAACAAATTTCTTAGGTGTTTCTTGCTTCTGCAGAAGATGAAATATTCGCCTGAATTCATGTCTGCTTTTCAAGGATATATTACATTAATCTATTGCTTCTTCAGTTCTGTATAAATTTTGACTTTGTGCTTAAGATTTTGTGATGAAACAAAATCTTAAGGCAGATTTCAGGAACTCCTAGGAAGTCCTTCTGCTCTATCACTAATGTATGCATGGAACTAGTGAGCAGGTGGGTCTGGCCATATACATCCTTCCTGCATATTAGCAGAACACAGAGAGAACTTTAGGAAAAATCTTGAAATGGCTCAAAAGCACGTTTGAAATGTTGTAATCCAAGTTATTATTTTTTTAGCAGAAAGGTGTAAAAACAGGGAATGATGCAAAATGAAGGAATTAGGGCACATAATTGATGGGGGTTTTTTTTAAGGGAAAAGTTATCAACTCTACCTGTAGCATATAATTGCAAATCATGTGATTGACTTCTGTATATTAGTAGGCCATATTTTAAACCACATTCATGTTCAGGAAGGTATAGTCCCTACTTTGAGTACAATGTGGTGCCTCACAATGTGGCACTTTGACCTTCACTATTACAGTCTCTACATCTTTTACTAAGAAGTAACAGCTGAACAACAGCAGGGTTAAAGAGTTAAAACCCTTGGTGCCCTACCTTTCCATGTTTCTTCCCAGAAGCTGTGAAGTCTATTTCTCCTATGCAGTATGGTAGTTCTCTTTTGAAAGTTTCCTCTTTGTCACTGCAGCAGAGCTTGGTTTCCATTTCCTCCATTGAATTTATAAGGTGATTGAGCACCAGTAGACCAAGATGTTCACTGAGATGACAGAGAACTGGAAAATGAGAAGTTATTTAAATTGGAGAGGCCACAAAATCCACTAATATACATCTAGCTGAGGTTTTTAGTCAAATATTTTACATTTTTACTATTATGCTTGTAATGTTCAGCTAAAATTTGAGGTCTTTGTACCTAATGTCAGACATTATATATAGGAGAAGGAAGATTCCACACAATGCTATCTAGCTTAAGTTACAAAAAGGAATAATGA
>JAWWES010000168.1:14981776-14999262 GCA_035583135.1 Lophotriccus pileatus | reverse complement strand
AGGCAATGGACATAAACTGATGCACAGGAAGTTTGGCCTGAATATGAGAAGAACTTTACTGTGCAGGTGCCTGCACACTGCAACAGATTGCCCAGAGAGGCTGTGGAGTCTCCCTCACTGGAGGTACTCAAGAGCAGTCTGGACACAGTGCTGTGAAATGTGCCCTGCTGAGCAGGGAGCTGGGACCAGATGTCCCACTGTGGTCCCTTCAACCTTACCCTTTCTGTGATTCTGTGAACATGGGAAAATCACCAGGGGAAACCTGCTGCATAAGAGTTGCAGATGTGGTTCTTAAGCACAAAGACTGACCACATTCAGTGTTTCATTACCTTCAGCTACTGCAGTGTAGACCCTTACTGTTTGAGGCAGAATCACCAAACACTGCATGGATCTGTTCAAGGACTGCATATCACCTTAACATCACCTTGCACTGCAGTGGAGCTTCAGTACATACTGATCAGTCAGCACGCAGATTGCATTATGTCCCTAATACGTATTCAGAAGAGGATGTAATCAGCTCTGTCATTTCCTCCTGGATTGTCAAGACTTCTGTTCTTAAAAAGCATGGGGATACCTCACCCCAAGTCCCCTAAAAAGCGAAGTAAGCATGTATTAACAAACTATATGATTAACAAACTCATATAATTACAGTTTTTTGGAGTGCCTTTCTCCTGGGTTTAATTCAGTCTTGTTCTGCTTGGTTTCAGCTTTCACATGAGTCTCTAGTGGTTTCAGGGACTGTTGCTTTGAGTCTTCAGGCTGTACTAGATAGCAAGTGTGTCAGGTCATGGCAATTGGGTCAAATCTCTGTGGTCCAAGTCATGACATACCACTGCACTCAGCTCAGCTATAGTCAGCTTACATCATGGCAATGTCACGGAGTATTGTTTAATTGCAAGGGTCTGGAATAAGCCCTTCCCTTTGGAAAGAATAGGCAGATAGCCAGAAAGAGGAGAAGAATCTAAGCACCTTCTGGAGCAAAACCAATGGGGTATGACCAGGACTCCATAATTTTCTCCCTTTCCATATTAACTATTTTTAGTTTAATTTTTTAGAAATTCCCAAGACTTTTTAAAACCCTGATATTTCAAGTTTTTTTCCTCCGCATTATCTATGAGAATGCCATTGCATTAAATTTAATGAAAAGATCACTTAAAGGCAAGAAATTGGAAATACTTCAGGGGTGCAGGGAAAAAAAAAAAAAGCCACAAAAATTTTGCCTGCCCCAACATGTGCATTCATGTTTTTAATGTTGTGTATATATCAGGCAGTCTTACTTAGTTCTGGTTCAGACATAAGGACATATTTTTCTATCTAGACTGCTGCTACATATATAAGTTTGTAGGTCAAATTCTGTCCAAGTTGTTCCATTGACTGTAAATACAAACATCTATGGAAAGAATGTACCTCTAATGATTACCAGATTTGAAATATAACCTAGAAAACTATTTCTAACTAGCAAAGCAAGTTAAGACAATGACGAGGAAAAGACAATTGCCAGTTCCACCTACATGTGGAAATGTGAGTCAATGTCATTTACATCAGGGATGGCCTGGTTTAAATCATTCCAGGTGTCAGCCAGTCTCATGAATCATTATTTCTTTAACCTCATAAACAGGAGCTGTAAGAATTGTACCATTGTACAGTCAGTGCTTGTGATACTGGAATTTGCAGGTCCTAATGCTCTTTACTCCTTAATTTTGAATGTTCTTAACTTCTGGTTTGGGCATTCTAGATTTCTGGGATGTAGGAAATTGGCAGGGAGGAATAACTTCAGGAGGGAAACCCTACAAGGAGGATCCTTGCAGAGACTTCTTTCTGAAGGATTTATCCAGAAAAAGTGATGAGATCTGAATCACAGACAAACATTTTGACACCTCTGTTTATCCCTTTCGGTGCCTTCTCTCCCCAGCCTCCTTTTCCCCTACAACTTCTCTCACTGTGTCCTACAGCTTTCCACAGTCTCTTCCCAACTATTATCATTGCCACTTAGCCCACTGTGAATGTGCATCTACTTCCTTGTGTAACAAATGACAGATGGTTCACCTCTATATGAATGACAAGAATGTGGGTCTGTTTCATCCTTCCTTTGGATTTTAACCTGGATTAGGCTGTGTCCACGGAGGGAAGAGAGGTCAAATTTGAGGCCTTCAAGTGTATCTTTTGAAAATGGGCCCAGTCAAGGGGTGGCTTGACCTGAATTGTTCTCTTCAGGTTCGATTAAGAGAGTAGGTGTATGGCAGTCATTAGGTCTCAGGGTTTAGAATCAGTGAGAATTCTACTTCATACCAGTACACTGATCAGCAGGCTGGGACACACCCGGACTTTTAATTACTATCAGATTCCTCCACCCACTCAAGATGTACATTTTAATATGTAGGTGAAATGATTAAATATAGTAATTCGGTAGGCCCAGTATTGTAGATGTTAAATTAGTCACAAAGTCCCCCTTCCCTTAAGCTTCAGTGGCAGATGGAGCAAACCCACTGACTTATAATCTTTCAAGTACACTTTCATGTGGAGCAAAAGAAAACCACACCAGTTCCTGTGTCCTTACTGATGCAGGGTGAGCTAGCAATCCTAACAAAAAGTAAGCCTTAACTGTTGGTCAAAAAAAAGAGGGCTCACACTAAATGAAGTGAATAGTAAGGAGGAAACCTCAATGGAGGCCAAAACAATGAACTTTGCTTGAGCAGGAACAATCAGCTTCCAACAATGTAACGGGACACCATTTGCTAAACTGCAGCCCTGTTGGAAAGGACCTAAGGGTTACAGGCAGAGCAAACATGAGTAATGTTGTGCTGTTCTTGCAAGAGAGAAATGACATGTAGGACAGCATAAACAGCCTGTGTGAAGTCACTCAGCTGTTCATCAGAACAGCTTTAGCTGAAATATTCTGTTTGGATTTGAGTGCCAGTTTCAAGGGAACTATGGACCAGCTTGAGAAGGTTAGAGAAGGAGCAGCAAAAACAGAGACCTAAAAGGAAGGAAAGCTTGAGCAAATTAGAACTGTGTAATCAAAAGCAGAAAAAACTGCAGGAAGGGAAAAAGAGAATGTAACAGTCAAAAGGATGATACAAAAAGTTTATGGTTTATATTTGTGGCTAGGACAGACAGTAACAGGCTGGTTAGGGAACATGAAAAGCAACCAGGATGCAGTCCTTGATTGTGGTGTGATCTCTATAATGTGACCCAAAGAACTTGACCTTAACATGCATGTTATTGCAACCCTGTGAGCTGGATATGAATCGTCAGCTCTGACCCTCCAGATACACACACACTTAAGTAACTTTTCTAATGGATATGCTCCTACTGACTTTAGTGCAAGTACTCACTGAAGGAAAACCTCATCAGTGAGTTTACTGGGCCAGTGCCAACAACACTGTAATGGAATTATTTGCTTCCAGTAGTAGCCACATTTTCATACCTGTTTTGGATTAAAACATAATAACTATGAAGAACAAAGCAGATGCAGGCAATCAGAATAAAGAATACCCAAGAAGTAAAGGGCACAGTAAAGACTCTGAAGTTCATATTCAATTTTAGCATGTGCTCAAAAAGTTAATTGGATAGACTTCAACTAGTGTGCATGTTTAACTGTGAAGAAAGAAATACAGTATTTCAGTCAAGGGTAAATGCAATGGAGAAAGGGAGGTATGACAAGGCATTAACTAGAATCCATGAAGGGAAGAATATCTAAAACTGTTGTGGGAATATAAAAATAAAATATGAAACAAAAGGAAGTATTTGCTAGGGAAAATAAATGCATAGGTATCTGAATGAGAGACTGCTGTACACACATCTATGTGCATTATCTCATATTTGTGTTGTGGCTCCGGAAATTGTTTGTCGGGAATTAGCACATTCAAATTCTGTTAACGATGCATGAATTTCTGCATCACAGCCCAATGACAAAGCAGAATCATCTGCCATGATTGCCAAGGAATTGCTAAAGAAAGCATAAAGACCTTGGGATGATGAAACACACCAGCAGAAATCATGGCCAGTTATCCTTCACAGGACTTTGTTGTGCCTGTAGCAAATAAATCCTTGAGAAGTGCAAGAAAAAGGGAACAAAAGAAACATGGCTGTCATGATAAGTGCAGCTTGAACTGTAGTACACTACACTTCTCTCATGTTCAGACAGGAGGGATAGGGAAAGCCATTAACTGCCAGAGATGGGAGCTGGAGGGATGCAAGAATAACCTGTGGGAAGGTTTCTCTATACTTCGACTGGGGCAGAGACAGAGAGAGGCTAGTTCAGGTTGACAGCAACCTTGGGATGTGTTCAGTAACCAGAGATTTTATGAGTTTGCAGACACAGGGCCAGACAGGAAATGAGGAACTTGAAGTAAAATATGGGAAGAAGTGAAGCATAGAAGTGGCCTAGTAAAATAGAAGTTTGGGTTAAGTTCCCAGATATATTTGTGTGAATTGGCCCCACTAGAAGCTTTCAAAAACTTCTGGGTTGACGGTTTCCTTTTTAGAACAGCAGTTGTTAAAGAATTTTATATCAAATAATTCCTCTTTACTTGTATCTGTGCATAGTCATAAATCAGAACAATATGAATGAAGAGGAAAAAAATTATTTAAAAATCCCCATCAGCAACAGCAAGCAATAAATAGGTGTGTGGGAAGAGAGCCTGGTTACTGAACCAGCGTAGGCTCTGTTTGAGCATTTCTAGGTATGCCTCTGGAGTTGGATGCTTCCTGTAATTGCCAGGACACAAGGATGTGAAACAAACCAACTGTTCCCAGGAGTCTTCCCATTTGTCCCTAGGAGAGTGGGTAGTGCTTTGGTTTGGATAGGGTTGTTAGCATCAAGCCTTTAACAAATGAATGTGGAAAATGCTAATGCAAATAAAGGTACTCAATCCATTTTATTTCTGTCTTCATTTGCTTAACAAAGTAAAGAGCACCAGAGGCAATTTGAATAATGTACTTTTCTAATATCTGCAGAAATTTGCATACGGCTGTCAGCCAGTGAATTTTGTGGCAGTGGATTTATTCCGGGGAGAAAACCTGAGAGTGTGGAGAGGTGATAAAAGGGAAATGTAGACACCAAACAGCGTAAGGAGCAGATGGATCTGATGAGAGACAACACACGGCAAGGCTGTTCGATTAGAGAAAAGGAATTGGCAGTGCTTATACAGCACGTTGTATATGGAGGGGGGGGAGGTTGACACTAGTTTCAAATACTCCTGGACCTTCACTGCTCTGTTCCCACAGCATGGCATGTTACTTTGAAGCTGTGCCAGCACAACTCTTTGTGTGGCCTCACAGTGAATCAGACTGAGTTCACATAAAAAGAACTCGTTTCTGCCAGGTCATTTTTCAGCAGAATCAGTTCACTAATGTGGTATACAGCATGCCACATAAACTCCTGAAAATAATGTATTGTGTAACCACAGCCATAGTTCATACTAAAAGAAAATACAAGAAGTTGGGAGTAGTTCTAATTCAAAACAAGTGCTTCAGGAAGGGCAGTGTACAGACAAGGCAGACAAAACCACACCTGAAAATTTTAGTTGAAGCTGGATTGTAGATGGACACTGCCAAATAAGTACTGTTGAATGCAAAGGACACAAAAATGCAACTGAAAAGCAGAAGTATTAGAAAATAAAAAGCACTACCCCTTGGGAAATGGCAAAACTTGGAATAATCTAGTGTGATTTTCCTCAGATCAGCCTGTTAGGATCTCAATACATCATACTTGCCGAACCTGTAAAAGTTCACAAATGTTTCTCTTGGTGCCAACAGCTGACTTCACAAAATTAGGCCCTAGCACTAAGCTAGTACCAATATTTACAAACTATGCTAAAATAATCTTTGCTTCTTTTCAAGTTTGTCATCTGTGCATTTTTTTTTCCAATTTCATGCCTCTAACTATGCATTCTTTTATAGAAAAGAGCAATTTTTGCAGTGAAAATGCACCTTCACTATGTTCCCATGTGTGACTATTTTCATTGTCTCATATTTACAAGACCTTGTTCAGTGCTTCAGGCAAATTTTGTAAGCTCGAAGGGGAAGTATATCCAAAACCAAGAAGCTCTTTTACATAAGCCATATACAAAACATACTTTGAGAATTCTGAACCTTAGGAAAATAATTTAGTTTGCTTTGTTTCTCAAATATAACAAAACTGCAGACACAATTCTGAAGTTATTACATTGTGCAAAAATGGTATTGGCAAAATTGTTCATCAACTGTTCTAAGTTTTTCCCTTTATAAGATATGAATCTCTATCTTTTCCATTAACTACAAAACTGAAGTTGCATTTGGATGGGGTTGTGACTTGCACGAAGCTTCAGGCTGAAGCACCTGATTTTACTGGGTTGTGCTGCACATTTGGAAATCAGATCCACTGAATGCACTAGGAGGTATTTTTTTAATCTTTTTTTCCCAAAAAAAATTTGTTTCTCCTTTTCATAGCAATTTTAAATTTTAAATATATGTCTATTGCTCTTCTTTTTTCTTCTGCATAATATTGATGTTTAACCCAGAATTGCAGCAAATTGCAGCCAAATTTGTTCTTTGGCACTTCCTCAGGTTACTTATCAGATAGATTCAGGTAAGATCAGAAAGGAATTTATAAAACTGCAAGGCACAAAAGAAGTGTCTGAACTTGGCATATAGATGAAAATGTCTGAGCTCAGGTTGTTAAGGACTGCTTCAGTGTATAGGAGAGAGAGACCTTACTTACATATTTGGAATACTCAAAACCATCTCTTCCTACAACTGAGCAAGAGGATTCACAGTCTGTCAAATTTACTGTGTACCAAAAGCCTTTGATGCTTCCCCATATGCACATGCTTTACCTATTTCCATAACAGTTCTGCTGGCAGGTGTACTCACAGCAATAACCTGTTATAAGCAGGAGTTAACTCTTCAGACATGATGAATTCTGGCTTAACAGAGGTTAACATGCTGTAGGAGAGAAATAGAAGCATAGATGCTTCCCTTCCCTTGGTGTTTACACACATTCAGAGTGTTGCCCCAGTAATTTTTTTCCCCCTACTTGCAATCTCTGCTTTTTATTGAGATGAAACTTGGAGGGAAAGGAATGAACAGGAATATTTACAAAAATTCCCTGTCATGTCCAAGGGTTTTCTCCGTAACTGACCAAACTGATTTGTAAACCATAGATGGATTTGGCTGTTCTCAGATAGCTGTAAGAAAGCTATGTGGAACAGAAGATTTCCTCTCTTAGACAGCAGTGATTTTTTTTTTTGTTTTTATTTCATGGATGCCTTCTAAAATTAATAGTCAAAAAGTCAGCAAAACCATTAAGCCTTATATGCCTTCTGAATACTGAAATACCTTTTCCTCTTCAACAGCCAAACTTTCTGAGATGTGTAAAACTGACTTCTGTCTCACCCAGCATAATTGCATCCTGAAAAAAACAATTACAGAGCAAACTTGCTTTTACAAGATATGTTTTTTTTTATTCCCGTTTCCACAGTGCATATCACAATATCGGGAGGTTTGGGGGAGGGGTGCATGTGTCCCAATACCCGTACATCCAAGGTGCTATCATAAGAGACAAAACAACAAAACAAAGAAACCTGTGTCAATCCAGTTTCTATAGCTGGAACTCTACAGAGAGGTGGAGAGATGCACAGTTTCACTAAGAGATGCCACTGCTTCTGGAAGTGCAAGGTTCTCGTTTATCATCTTAGTAGATTAGCTAAAGATCTTGAATGTGTGATACTACGCAGGGACAAGTTTTGTAGTGCTCTGGTGTACCACAGCACTAATGGGATGTCTTATTCTTACACTTGATACACAGGCAAGGCTCTTATCTAGGCAGTAAAATACTTAATATGTTAAAGATAAAAGAGGTGATGGATTTTTAGCTGTCACAAAAGGAGATTTTAAAAGGTCCCAATTATTCCAAGTAACCCTTATGGTTGTGATACAGTAAAACAATCCCTAGTAGTTATATAAACTAGAAATATACTTACAGAGTGTACTTTCTGGTGCTGTCACAGGTTTCCTCACGCAAACAAAGAGAAGCAGCCACCCTGACAAGAAACCTTTTTATTCTTGGAAGTTAAAGGGTTTCACACTTGATGTTAGACCCATGAGCCATCTCATAGGTTATGTTGCAGTGTGGGGCTGTGCAGGAGCCAAGAGCTGAGAACAGCACTTCAGTAGTTACTACATTATCAGATGTTCCTGTATTTTAAATTTAACAGAATTCCTATTAATATTTCTGCTATAAAGTTGAATCACAACATACTTGAGGTAAAGCTTCTACAATTACAAGATTGTGAAGGTATATACTGAAGATGAAACAGTGCTATTTCTGTTTGTTAAAAAAAAAAAAAATCCACAAAGATGAGCATGTAACTTCAAGTTAATTACAGAATGAAAGTCTAGAGAAGATTAAAACATCACTTTCTCACTTGCCTCATGTCTAATGATAGGAGTTAAAAGCTAGAACTCTATGGAATTAGTATTGGCTACTAAAATGCAAAGGTACAGTGCAGCTATAAAAATGTGTCACTTCTACTATTGCTCTCAAGATGCTGTGTCCTATTCCACACTGGCTATGATTATAATATTGATGAAACAAAAACATATGTAGCTGAATAATATTATATATTAGCCTGAAGCAGGCTACATACTCATCTGGGGTGACACTAATTGCCAGATATTGTTTACTTCAATGAAGGTCTTAAAAAGCCCATTTTGAAGATAATAGATTTAGATTCTGAGAATGCATGTACCTAATTACATGAGCAGTTCCCTTGAGCTATCCCTTAGAATAAAATAAAGTATGCAAAGCTGAAATAAGTTACCAAAGACCAGGATGATTTTCACCATTATAATTTATTGACTTCATTTTGTTCAATTCACTAGGAAAAGATACTTTCCCAGATGAAGAGTTAATGAAGAATGAAGAGTAAATTTAGCCAAACTCTGGCTTGTCGGCATTTCTGGATGTGTCCTCTGTAATCCTGTCTGAATGTAGAATATTTACAGACAGCTGACTGCCTTTATCAGAAACCATCAAATAAAGAGGGCTTTTTCTACCTTAAGTCTCTCAACAAACATTTAGATAATTGGCTGTTCTGAATGCAGTCTTTTAAAATAAAAATTACATGAAAAGTTTAGAAAAGCAGATAGACACAGTGCTGAAGGCATCATCTGTGCCCCAATATGCTGTTGGGAACTGTCTTCAAGGACTGGGGATGAGAACAGTAAATACATGAAAGAGGAAGCCAGAGTAGCACAGAGAAAATTCATGTTAGCACATGTTCATGTCCTAAACTCATCGAGCTGGTAGAAGAGTAGAAAACTGCAGTGCAGAAGAGTAGGATTCATGGATCCATCTCTGTACTTTGGTGTCCCAGCTGCATAGTAGATGACTGCCTGACTGTAATAGTTCTGGAGTCTGCTGATACCAGGCCAAAACAGCACCCGAGGATCAGCTAGATACAAGAGTCTATGAAGATTCAAAGGATTATTCCTAGTGCAAGCTAAAAGGTTGCCTCAACAGTGGAGAGTGCAATAGTGAAATGTTGCTGGTGTCTAATTGAAGAACAGGACAAATACAATAAGTTGGCTACTATTTATCTAAGAAAATCAAATTACTGAACAGAAAAAAAAACAATTCAGAAAGCGATCACAGACAAGGGACAGCAACAACCAGTTTGTGAAATTACTAATACAGAAATTCTTGAAGTGTTACATATATTTCATTATTCAAGGGGAAGAAAGAGTGACAGTGATTGGTTTGTATTGCTGACGATTACTGACAGATCATGGAGGAGAAAGAAAATGTGAACTAAGCAATGATCTCTTCTTGGTTGAATCACAAGCATCTCAACGTACATATAACAGTTCATGATCCTACCTGCTGGCTCTCCTCTGCAACAGGAATGGCCATCCACCCACCGGTCTGAAGATGCACTGAGGGGGCTCTTGTTACCAATACTATTTGCCGATCTTCCCGTTTCCTGTTGGAGAGGAGGAAGGTCTTACCAGTTTACTCTGCGTGCTGGTCCCTGTGACAATGAAAGTAAACCTTGCTAGTGTGGAATGATACCAACAGGTCTTCTCTGGGATGAAAATAAGCCCTGTGAAACAGCTGGAGATGCAAATAATAAGCACTTGTGTGCAGCAGGTGAGGAGCATAGAGTTACCAGAAATAAACAAGCAGGAATGGACTTAGCTGTGAACCTATTTTCTAAATTAACTTTTCAAATTTTTGCAACAACTTGGATGTTGAGTAACTGCATCAGTAACTAACCCTTCATTCCCTTTGAGAAGAGTCAAGTACTTTCCCAAGCTACAGAATTTTTTCTCAAATTTCCCAAAGTACACGTGTGTAGTCAAGGCACGCTGTTAATGACTTAGGTTTTCAAACAAGCACTTTCTGCTTATCCTCACTGATAACTTCAAATTTTGGTGCAGAGCATGTCACTCTTAAAAGTGAATTTGTTCAAGGATTTGTTCTGTATTTAGAGTACAAATGTTGGATCACCATGCCTCCTTAGATAACTTGCTTGTGAGGCTCTCTTGATACATAACAGACCTCATTTGGTATAAATTATGGCAGCTCAGTTGACTGCTGTGAATAAAAGCTACTTTGAAGAAATCAAAGATATGTCCAAGCTTTTCAACTCTTTCATGATCATAGTAATGTGTTTCTTAAAATATTTTTGTCCTTCATTATCAAAATAAGTGGTATGGTTCCTATATGTTTGTACTGGGGCTTTGGGTTTTCTTGCATAAATTAATGTGTGCCATAAACATTCTCTGTCCTTAAAACAGTTTTTGCTATTTTAATAGGTTTCTTCTGCCTGTCTGCATTCCTTTGTGCTTTGTTTCTAAAACATTTAGAAAATGTATCTCTGATACATCCCTTTGATTAGACTATAAAATGACATAAACCAGTCAGATATCCAAATTCTATCTGTTCAAGAGAACAGCAGATTTTGTTTCTCTCACAATGACCCATGTAATTATTCTGGATTGCTTTAAAATTTTCTTTATATGTCTATGTGTCAGTGTTTTTTAACTATCCATGTTTCTGTTAATGCTTATATTTCTAGCAATATAATTGTGATAAATTCCATGACATCACAGTCAAAAAAGGCTTTCATCTTTGATCTTTATTACAACAGTGACAGTTGCTTGAAGTATAAACCCCTGAAATTAAGCAGGACCTTGGTCAAGAAATGTTCTTTGAAAGCTGAACCAGATCATAATGCATGGTGTTGAAGTCACTGGCTATTTTTGTCCAGGCTTGATTAAGATTTTGTCAGAAAGCACAATGTGCTGACACTGTGAAAGTCACAGTCCAAGAAGAAGTTTTCCTCTAATTCAGAACTGAGTGGTTTACTTAGCTTAATCTACAGGTAAGGAGCAATACTGGGTCTGAGGCTAAACTGTATCAGATCCCGAGTAAGAATATCTTAGTCCCTCCTGGCCTATTTTTCTGCAAGGGTCTCTGTTGAAATCCTGTATGTTTTTATCTTTTAAGTACTATTTTAACATACCTATTCTGTCAGGTTATCTCTTATTTATGTTCTTATGCATGTTTTCCCTTCTGCTCAAAAAAGATGTGTTTATTATTAACCCATTTCCTACACAGTTCCATTAACTTTTCTGGAGAGTCCTAGTAAGACTTGCTGGCCACTCTGACCAGTCATCACCTATACAGCTATCTCCTTTCCTGGTAGCTTTCCAGCCTTAATGTCAATCTGCTTAGAGGAAAGTAATGCTTGAGTATGAAGATGCATAATTGATTACTATCTTACAGATGCCTGAAAGTTTCATAAGCTGCAGAATGTACCTGCTGTACTGCAAATTCATGACACTGTTTATTCAACTCTTCCCACTGTCTTGCTCATTCTGCCAGTGTATGTGCAATGAATTATTACCAATGAATCGTTTATCTTATAAGGTGAAACTTTAATTTGAATGTTCATTGAGTTGAACTGTGTTTTCTAACACAAAATTTGAGTTTCTGCGTCCTCAAGAGATTTTAGTTTCTCTCCCTCCAATGATTAAAACCAGCCACTGATGGGCTGTGTCTGTTTTTTCTTTCTGCAGTGGTTGACCTATCACTTCAAAGATCAGTGTTATCAGCGACAACAAAGTCTTTTACTATGTGGCTGGTAAGCAGGTTATGTCCATTTCCAATTTTTTTCAGGTGGTGAAGTTTCACAGCAACAGCAAATGCAAGGAAGAGGAAGAATCTCTGTATGGCATTAGTGACAGTTAAAGCACTCATTCAAGTTTGTGTTTCCATTCAAAACACAATGTCTTGATTAAAAATCCCAGCTGTTACTAGTTCTATTGGCATACCAGAACTTTGCACAATGTTCCAAAGCATCCCTACCTTTATACTGACAGATCCTGTTTCTCTTCTTCCCCAGGAAATCTGAATGCTTAATATGCAACCACATTTATCGTCACGGCTACAAAGGAGGCCAGTGCTATTATCCCATTTACAAACTGAGAACCTCAGGCACAAATAAGAACAGTGACACACCAGAGGTCACACAGGAAGTCTGTGGGAGAACTGGGACCTGAACTCTGGTCATTCAAGTCCGACATTAGAGACTGGAACTCTGAAAATACTTTTTAAAATTCAATACACTTACAAGAATTTGATGCCCTCTTTGATAATTTCATACTGTTCGTTAGGCAAATATGGGTAATGTATCAAGTTAGTCTAAACCATTTTTCTTTGTTTCTGTTTTGGTTTTTTTTTTCCCCATGGCATTGAGAACTACTCATCAAACTGCTAAGTTCATTAGGGTTTAGTTGCTTGTAATGGTAAATGTGATTGGGACTCCTAAACTACGAGTGCAGGAAAGACCATTATTTTGGTAAGACATTCATCTGCTATTAAGCATAATCTATAAAACCAGGTAAAAATGGAACAGAAGGGCCCTCTATACTGAAAAGACCCTGCAAAGATCATGTGGGTCAGTACTGAAAAGATGCCAAGGTCAGATCCCCAGCTTCATCAAATGACCATCCTGTGACTCTGTAGCAGATCAGTAAATTAGTTGTTTTGCGGTTTGTTGCATCAAAAGAAGTAATTGAAACACCTTCCTTTTAGAGCATCAAGTATCCTCTGTTCAAAAACGGGATGACTTCTATAAACTACTTTGTCCAATTCCAGTAAGGCAGCTTGTCCCACAATCAGAGAGGTTGTGGCCAGCTGTCTCTGTACAAGAGACAGGCAGGTATTTCTGGCCAGGTGATGCTGAATGGGTGCAGCTGAAAGTGGTGACAGCAGTGCAGTAAGCAGAGCTCCTCTGAAAGGGGAAAAAAGAGCAGTGCAGAGGAGGTCTAAGGAAGTACCCTTCAGGGACAGTATTCCTGTACCAGGCACAAGGAGAAAATATCAGCAAGCAGATGATACTACATTTTCAGTCTTTGTAGATGCTTCTGGCTTCCTGAGATAAACAGCCTTCACTTTTATTACAGCAGAATTAGAGGAACTGGGAGAGTAGTGAGACGCAGTGTTGCTTACAATATTATCTCTGTAAAACTGTATTGTTAGTATATCTACACTTCTAGTCACCTGGAGGGGCATTTTAACTAGCATGGTAAGTTCCAGCCTGGAGCTCACATGGGGATTTGCCTGTTAGTCACATAGCTCCAGTTTAAAAAAGTAGCAACAAATGACTATCTACGACAAACTTAGTCTTTCCTTAGCTTATAATTTAGATCTACAGTTGTTGGGTTCCAAAGACTCTGAATTTTAAATACAAACTTACTTCTCAGAAAGTATCTCAACTTCTCTTTAAAAAGATATACACACTAAAAAGACGTTTATGCTTCAGATTATTCAATGAATTGTCATACCTGAATGAGACAGACTTCCCCAGCACAGGAAGGACATGGACCTGTTGTAGAGAGTCGAGAGGAGGGCCACCAAGTTACTTAGAGGGATGGAGCCCCTCTCCTATCAGGATAGGCTAAGATAATTGAGATTGTTCAGCCTGGAAAACAAATGGCTTGGGGGTGACCTGTTTGTGGTCTTCCAGGACTTGAAGGGGGCCTACAAGAAAGATGGAGACTATTTACAAGGGCATGAAGTAACAGAACAGAGAAGTGGCTTCAAACTGAAAGAATTAGATTTAAACTAGAAGAGTTTAGATTAGATATTAGGAGGAAATTCTTTTCTGTGAGGGTGGTGAGGCACTGGAACAGGTTGCCCAGAGAAGTTGTGGATGCTGCATCCCTGGATGGTTTCAAACCCAGGTTGGATGGAGCTCTGAGTAATCTGTTCTAGGGAATCTGTCCATGGCAGGGGTGTCGGAACTGGATGATCTTTAAGGTCCCTTCCAACTCAAACCATTCTATGATTATATGATTCTCAAGTAAAAGACTTCCTGTGTCAGAGGACATGCTGATAGTAAGGTATTACCTCTCTGTGTCTTAAAACAGACCTTTGAAAGAAAAAACCAAAAGCGAATGTGGTTGAATGGCCATGTTGAACAGCCTTGCAAGCAGTAATACATAATCTTCTAACTGTATGAAGTATCTTCCTTATTCTTAAAGTGCCAATTATTCTTCCTTTTCCATAATGTGAAAAATATTTTTATTCAATTTTCCCATTTATTTAGTAGGTGGAATGATCAATATTAGGAAAATCTTTATGTCTATTATGAGAAATATCTACCAAAAAAAAAAAAAAAAAGTTAAAACACCTGTAGCCTTTTAAGTCAGACCAGATAAACTTGACATTGTAGCCACTAGAGGGACCTCCAGGAACAGAATACACAAAAACATTGCAAAGGCTCTTTTGAAGTATTAGGTGCCTTTAAAGAAAAACAAAAAGGTTTTGCGGCCCAAAGGAATTGTCATTTGTTTATAATGAGCTCTGAAATAATAGGAAGTATGAATTAACTAATTATCTCATAAATTTTGTCAAGAAAAAGCAGCTTTTCTCCTGGTAGGATATGAGTTTGGTGGGTTGTTTCCTCTTCACTGCCTCAGTGAGGTAAGCACATCCGCTTTAAAGAGGCTTGTAATTTATCCGTAAGGCTACGGGTTGCTCTTTTGAGGAGTACAAAGCAAATACAGTTATTCTCTTTCCAGAGTTTCTGAGGTGATTTGAATGTGGTGCACACAGTCTGAAATCAATAAGGTTATTTTCTCACTGAATGGTACTTTAGCAGAGCCCTCAAGTTATGTCAAACTTTAACAGCAGTTTAATAGGCCAATTAACAAATGTTAATGCCTCACCATGCATGCAAATGCTCTCTAAAAAGTAGTTATGCTACCACTTGGGTCACTGGATTTGTAATTAGCTATCAATCAGGGAGCTGACAAGGGTGCTCTCATGTTCTCTTTTTAACTTGCCCTACAGTGTAGAAGAAGTTGTGGTGTTCTTCACACACAAAGTTCTGGGACTCTGCAGAGCACAAATTCAGCAAGCTTTATCTTTAGCACATCTACTGTAAAACATGAAATCTTGCTAAGCAACTGTGCTTCCAAGACACTGAAGATGAGGACACAGAGACAAGAATTGCAATTAACCCAATTAGAAAAAGGTCAGGTATGTCTTTAGAACTTGGCATTAAATCACAATCATGGAACAGGTTAAAAGATTTTGGCAATACTTTAAATTACATGACATTGTTTAGCTTTACCTATTAGAACACTACTAGTGAAACGAAAACTCTTTATTTTGTGAGATGAAAGCAACCTGAAATTCCAGTTTGGCAGAGCTGATTGTTGCACAGGTCTCCTGTGGTCTATCCACTGAGTTTTACAGTTTCCAGTTTGTTTGCATTTAGAGGTTACTTGCTGAGAAAAGGTGTAGTGGCAGGGGAGGAGACATTGCTAGTACCTTTCCTATTACCCCATTGTTAGGTGGTTTGGTTTTTTTTTTTTTTAGTTTGAGTCATTAGAAAGTTCTTTGATGGATTACTATGTGAAAAATCTTTGCTTCTGCCACACAGTTAGCATTATATTCCTTGCATTGCAGGTGTATAACCTCCCACTGAAGTTTTCTAATGAACTACCTGCAATCAAAGACACATTTAACCATAGTTATGATTCCCTGTCAGACCGATGACGCCTGACTTCAAAAGTGGGTTTCCAAGTGAGTCCTGCTGAAGAAGAATGATTATCTGTCCCATGTCATTCCATACATGTGAAGTAGGATATTATATGTAACAAATTAACGTGGTCAAAGGCAGGAAGTGTTCCTGCACCAGGAAGAGATTTAGCGATAGCTAGTGATTTCTTTCTCAGCTTCTAAGAGTGAAACTCTTCCTGAAATACTAGAACATCCCTTTATTAAGCATAGTTCCCTCCATAAGCAACTTTGGAGCAAAAATTTCAGGGGCATTCCAGAATTTCAGTTAATTTATTTGGAGCTTATTCAGTGGTATTATTTGATACTGATTTTAGCCTAATAAAGAGAAGGTTTGTGACTAATGAGAGGAGGAGAATTTGCTTTTGATGCAAGAAGATGATGTAACAATCTCTTAATTTGAAGAATGCTATTAGTCAGATGCCCTCAGATACAGTGGCATGTGTAAGAATATGCACAATGTATCCTGTATGACATTATGTGAGTAAGCAAACACTTGTTGAGTCTCACAGGCTTCTGAGATTAAAATACACCACATTGGCCTTAATGATGAAAAAGAACGTTGCAGCATTTTGTCAGCTTCTTTAGTTTTCTCTTTTGGAGTAGTACCTAGAAGGGCCCTTTTCAGTTACAACAATTGTTGAACAGTTATCCACATTAAAGAACTGAGGAGGATGAGACATCACGGGCAGCAGACTGGAGAAAATACACATCCATGTGTACACAGGTGTTTTTGTCTGAGATCTCCTAAAGGTGTCCCCTCTTAGTTTTATCAGGCTTTCACGAGTTTTAGAGTTTTGTATTTCCTATTGCCACTTTGTCGAAGATTTGCAAGTAGGTTGGGAGCAGAAAGAAAGTGTTAAGAGGTTTGTTTTCGAGCTGTGAGGCACCAAAGCAGCACAGTTACAATTCTAGCAACATTTTTTTATTTCCTTTTTTGAGGACACTAGCCTAAAGTCCTGCTCCTAAACAAGTAAACATTTAAAACCTAAATACTTCAGACTCTCATACCTGGAAGCTTTTGGTCAGCCAGCAACAAGAGCAAATAAAACAGACTATCACTGTAGAAAAAAATGTGGATTTTTATTGACAGAAACCAAAATTCCAGTTGGCTGGTACTGGCCTTTCTTGTAAATGAATATTTCTGAACAAGAATAATTAAAATCTACCAAGTATTGTTGCAGATATATGCTTGCTCAGTCTTACCTGGAAGGGGTTTTACTTTGATTTTTGACTTTTTTGTTGTTTTGTTGAAGAAAAAGAATAGAAATATTGTTGTAAGCAGCAGGACTAATCATATGGACAAATGGCAGTTTGGTTTGGTTTGGGGCTTTTTTACCTTGCAAGGCGCAAATTAGAGTGCAAGAGTTAGTAATCCCCAAGAGCAAGAAATCAGGCAAGGAAGGCA
>JAWWES010000168.1:14839243-14981676 GCA_035583135.1 Lophotriccus pileatus | reverse complement strand
TTTTTTACCTTGCAAGGCGCAAATTAGAGTGCAAGAGTTAGTAATCCCCAAGAGCAAGAAATCAGGCAAGGAAGGCAAGAGACTGGCATGTCTGAGTAGGTGCAACTACTGGTCAAACTCAAGGGAAAGAAGCAAATGCACAGGCAGTCAAAATAAGGATGGATAACCTGGGAAGTGTATAGAGATGAAGTTCAGTTGTGTAGGAATGGGATGACCAAAGCCAAGGTGAAGCTGGAACTAAGCCTGGCAAGGAACACAAAGATTAACAAGAAGGGCTTCTACAGGTATGTTAACCAGAAAAGGAAGGTCAAAGGAGGTGTATCCCCACTGGTAAACAATGCCTGAAAACTGGTAACAGCAGATGAGGAGAAGGCTGAGGTACTCATCAACTTTTTTTTTTTGTTTGTGTGGCCTAAGTCTAAATATATGCTCAGAATAGGCAAAAAGTTCTTTGCTTTAGAATTTAAATGTGGGCATTGGTAAACAATAATATTTTCTGCCCCAGAACAACATCAATATGCTTTAAAGACCTATGAAACAATGTAAAGCTATAATATAAATGTAGACATAACCATGCAATGAGACAGCATTCAAACAGATAATGCTTATCAGGATTGTCAGCTGCTGGACTGCACAGCCTCCATGCTCCAGATATCTGGTGCATGCCACTATCCTTTGCAATGTTACTTCTCTCTACTGACCAGATTCCTAAACTTACTGCATCCACAGTTAAAAATAACCCAACAGTGAAGAGGGGAGAGAATTAAAAGCCAGTTTAAACTTTTTGAATAGAATGTTATCTGCTCTTTTCTATCTGCTCCATTTGTCTTGAAAGAGACTGAAAGTGTCTTTTTTAACAGTGATTAGTCTTTTAAGGATGTGATCTGCAGACATCCACTTCCCTAACTCAGCTCTCTAACTAGGATTTTTTCAGTCCTTAGCTGTCTGCAGGTTTGGTGGTGAAATGATCCCAGGCCTAATGTCTGCCTGGTACCCAACAATGATCCATTAACGTGACCTCTGACACGACGTATTAATTTCTAACTTGTTAGGTGGATTTTGCTTTGTGAAGTTATTTCAAGTGGAGGAACTCTTTCTTTTCCCAGGTTCTATTCTGTCTGTTGATAGTTAATTTGCCTCTGAAGACAGCATTTCAGAATAGATGAGGCTGTATTGTCCAGTTTATTGAGTGTATGATCCAGGACATACTCTGCCCATCAACTACACTGCTGTGATCTCTGTAATCCTTAAGGATGAACATCTCCCGTGTCTTTCACAGCAGCTCTTCTCCTAATTAGCAACACTTTACCGTGGTGCTTTTTGAATGATTAGTAAAGGTGTCACCTTCCCTAGACATTCTTTGCTCATACTTCTTGGTGGTACTACTGCTTGTGTTGACCTCCAGGAAGCCTAGACAGCAATGGCTAACAGATGCCCACACTGAAGGTAGAGCAATGACATGGTAACTGTAGATCTTACTGATCAAGGTAACTGGTATAAATTCACTTGAAGGAAAAACTTGGTGGTCAGTTTTTGATTTGTGTCTGTGGTTCTAGGTGCTTACTTGTTTTGTAGCTTTTAATAGGAAAGTTATTAAAGTAATGATACATCTGCGAACAGAATTTTTTAATTGACAGATATTTAAGAAGTTTTTGTCATGCAGCTATTGCTATATGAAAATATAAAAAACCTAGAAATTTATTCTCAGTTCAGTGCATTTACCTTCATCACTGGCTATTTTTAAAACTATCTACTGACTTGATTAAATGGTGGATTCTCCAGGAAATGGAATTAAACAAAATGTTTGCTCTAATTCAAGAAAAATAATTACAAAATTAAGACAACTTTCTCTCTCCTTGAAAAATGCTTTTTAAAATGTTTCCTACCATAGCTGGGCAGAAATGGAAAGTGACATTCAAAAAAACCCAACCCAACCCAAGACAAAAAAAAAACCTAAATCAAACAAAAAACATCCCCCAAAGTAATCTAACAGCAAACAAAATGATTTCCATGCCAGTGAAAAACTGGTGCAACCTGTAATTGCAACGTTAGTGTTAAAGGCTATCAGAAGACAGAGAACACTCAGATACTTACTGTTTGCTTGAGTCTTAGCTTCCACAGGGAAGTAATCATTTACAAGATCAAGGTGTCTCTTTCTAACTGGCTGCAGCAATTCCAGCTGGTAAACATTTAGCAATGTGATCTGACATGATCACAGGAAGGCACAAAGTGAAAATACAGCATTGTAATGAGCATATCTGACAATGCATGCATAATATCAGTCATAATTTGGTACAGGATAACAGAAACAGAGCCCCAAGGTGGTACAAACGTTTTTGATCTACCGTAGCTCAACAGTGGGATTTTCAGAAATAGTTTACTAGTCTTGTTCCAGTTACATTACTAGAACTGGGAGCTTTACCATCTGCTTAATTGAAGTATTGTCATCATACTTCAGTGACTTATATAATTTTTAGAATCAAAGTCCTCTTATAGACATAAAGATTTAAAACAGTACTTGCAAACTGGGAAATAGAAAATATCATGGTTGTTATTAATTTTGCTACAGTGCTGTAAATCCTCAAGGTAGACTAAATTTTTATTATTCTAAGAAACAATTCAGTGTAGTAGTTCCACCTTGATATTTAAAACTTATGTCCTCTTTATTTGATGTATCTTCCTATTCTCTTCACTATCAAAGCCTAGATACCTGGCTCTATAAATGTATTTGAACACTCATCTGCCTCTTCTTCCCATTTTTAGATCTTCCATGTTTACACCATACTTTCTGGATCTTTTTTCTCTTCTACTTACATAATGCTGTTGTTCTGTAAAATGAACATGCTTATTATCAAGACATGGCTATTTATAAAGGGGAAAATCAGGAATTGCCATTACCATGTTAAAGTATTCATCTTGAAAATGTTGAACATTATAGTACAGTTTTGGTAACTTAATATACATTAAAGATAATTATTCCTTGGATTCTCATCACTAAGTACTCATCTATTTAGCACTTTTTTTTGATTATGCTCTTGTCTCCACCCATGCCAGACAGATGTTTTAGCATTCAGTAACATAAACTAGCGGGCAATCATCTAACAAAATTATTTTTACTAAATAAAATAAACATTATCTACTAAATAATATAAACATCAATAATAAATTTTAAAAAGTGGATTTTGATTAATTCCTTGAATTCAGGGAAAAGATGTTTAGGTATTGCCTCAATACTAATTTTAAATATTTTAAAATTCCTTTATCTGCAATGATTCTTTGAACGATTTTGCCAACGTTAGAGGTCCAACTTAAAACCTTATGAAAATATTTCTGACTTGAAAAACACTTGAAGATATTGGGCTATGGAATATATTTGTGACTTTTCTTTCCTGTAGTGAAAAAAATTTTGAAGTAAACTTTGGTTGTTTGGAAGTTTCTCATTGAACACTGAAGATCAAATTGAATTCTTACCAATTTTCTTCCCTGCTTAGCCATTTAAGTACATAATACCTCTCTAACTTTTGGTTTGGAAGGAAATTGCATAAGTAATACAGAAATTCCATTTTTTTAGGTTCAGATACAGTGGGGGTTCTATTCTTTGTTCGTTAATCAGTGGATAGATAACAACATAATACCAAGATATTTTTAAAAGATTTTGAAAAGCTTTTGAAAAGCAGCATAATGAACATATGAACATACAGCCTTTGGTTTTGCTGAACTCTGTAAGTTATGTGTTGCAGCTGGCTCCAGAATGAGGTTCTGGTATAACCCAGACAATGTTATGTTGGTCTATAAAACAAAGTGGAACACTTACATAAAGAAAGACATTTGTTAACTTTGATATCAAGACTTTATCAGGCTAGTCCTCAAACAGTGAGCCTTCAAGGGTAGCGATGACATTCTTTCTTCCATTAGTCATTTTTCTTGCAGTCTTATTGCAAAAAAGAACAGTTTCTCAAAATAGAGAAACCTGGCTCTGTTTTGACCAGATACGGGAAAACTTTCCTTTGAAATGCTGTTTTTATTAAGCTCATTTGTTCTTCATGCTCTGGTGGAGGGAGGAAAAGCTTGGTTAGGAAATTGTTGGTTTACAAACGAGTTTTGCAAATTCTCATTTTAACACTTCTGTTTTTGTAGATCATCATGGGTGTAAATCAGTAAACGGGCCTACCAGTATTTCTTGTTTACACTAGTGAAGGATTTAGCCCAGTTCCCCTACCTTCTTGCAGCCTGACATTTGAATGGAACTGCAATTAGCAGGGTTGTTTTCGTTTAACTTTATTTAGCACCTTATCTCCCTGTAACATTCTTGTTCAAGTACCAGTATCAGCCATGAACTCAACATAGCTCTTACCAATGCTGTTCTATTTTGGGCTAGAATGAAAAAAAAAAACATGAGCCCAGATCAAAGAGCACCCATCTCTTTGCTCTGGGAATAGAAATTGTTAACTAATTGGTGCAAAAAGCCATGACAAATCGATTTACACCACAGATAAGGAAGTCATAACTTATTCCACTACACAGGAAAATTATCCAAGCCCTAAAACAACTTGTTCTTCATGGCCAAATACATGGATCCTTCCAAAAAACCCCATAATGTTTCTGGTGAGAGACCCAAATTGTAGAGGACACAAGACTGCAGAACTATATTTATTGTGTTCTACAATTTTCCCCATTATTTAGCTATTTACTCCTTATGTTACAATAACATGATGGACTGCAAGGCCTGTTATCCAAGCTCTTAATTCCTGTTACTAATATTAAAAAGAGCCTCCTTGAGGATTCAGAGTCCGGCAGAGCTCTGCTGCTTCCAGGTGCTGAAATTCTGCAAAAATGATTGGACCAGCTGGCCCTGAAGGTTTTGGTCATCCTAAATCTGAGGTACCCCAAAAGCTCAAGCCACTCAAGTCCACAGGTCTGGGAAACACTGGAGCTCTTTGCCCCACAGAAGTGGGCTGAGACCATGCAAAAGCCTGCTGGGCTTCTGGGTTGCTGGAAGGCTGCTCCCTGTCCTCGCAGCTCCTCACACAGGTGAGAGGCCACCCCTATGCAGCCATGGCGGTGACAAGGGGACAGGTGATACAGGTGGAGGTCAGAGTGACACTTTCGAGAGTGCGATTTGTTCTGAGCGCGACCCGGAGGGCGGTCCGGACGCCACCCAGTGCTGCCCTCCAAACCCGTGCCGTCGGGGCCAGAGTTGGGGGGCCGCTGGGTCTCCGGCAGCGCCTCCCGCCGGGCAGCAGCGGGACTGCGGCCGGGACGGGCCCGCCCCGCGCACCTTTCCTCGTTGGGAGCCGCCCCCGGGGGCCGGGCCAGCGGTGGCGGCGGGACAGGGCGCTCGGCACCGGCCGCAGCTCCCGGGGCAGCGCAGCGCAGCCCCGACACCGCCGCGCCGCCAGAGCTGCCCCGGCCGCCCCAGCCATGTCCTCCAGCTCCCCGCCGGGCGAGCCCAAGAGCCGCAGCCTGGGCCGGCTGTCGCTGCCCAGGAGGGGCAGCATGACGCCCGGCAAGAAGCCGTCGGCGCTGGAGCTGGCCGAGAGCACCCCAAACGCCCACTACGCTCCGCTGTCCGCCCCGCAAGGCGGGCAGGCTCCGGCGGGCTGCGGCACCGAGCCGGTGCGGGAGCGGACGCCGCGCCTGCGGAGCGAGGTGGTGATGGTGAGCGCCGACTGCCCGCGGCCCCCCGTCAGCCTGGACCCCCGCGTCTCCATCTACAGCCTCCGCAAGCCCCTGCTGAGCCGCAGCAGCGTCCAGGGCAGGGTCTACAATTTCTTGGAGCGGCCCACGGGCTGGAAGTGCTTCGTGTACCACTTCACCGTGTGAGTACCGCCCCGCTCCCTCCGGGCACCTGCTCCGCGCCGCGCTCCCGTTACAGCCGCTGGACCAGTCCCGTGGAGCGGGGGCACCGTCCCGGCGCGGCCGGCGCTGTGCGGGACTCCCGGGGCCGCCCCGCACCTGCACCCGAGGGACTGCCGTGCCCCGACCCCACCTCCCGCGCGGGGGGCTCGCCCTCCCCGCGGAGGCTTCCCGACCAACCCGGTGCTCCAGGCTTGAACATCCTACAGATACAGTCTTTTGGGCAGAGTGGTTTTTTTGTTTATTTGTTTTAACAGGTGTGAAGTAAAACAAAAGTTATGCTCCGAGGGAAAGTTCGTCTTTTTTTTTTTTTTCTTTTTTTTTTTTTTTTAAACCAGAAACGCGGTATTGCCATTCAGGAGCGCTTAGGTGTACCTACCAGATAGGGCAGGATCTGGCTTCTGGCAATTTTGTTCAGGTCACCCTGGGAGTTGAAATAAATTGTTCACACAGTGTGGAAACGAAGTAGGTGACAGTGTCATCCATTGTTTACTAATTTTTAATGCAGTGCCATCTGCATGATGCCAGTGCTCGTTGTGCATCCTCAGTTTCTAACCGCACAGGTGTGTTATCTGTGCTGCAGCCCTGTCAGCGGAGAATGAGAGGCAGGTGTGATGCTCATTTTCCTTGCCTCTTTTATTGCCCCTTGCTCTAGCTTGTGCTATCAGGTACGAATGCCATCACGGTTATTTTTAGACAGGAAGGAGATGATGTTTGGAGGGTGTTGTTTAACTGCAGGCAGGTTGAAAAATATTTTGGCTCTAATATTGTCTATGGAGTGCAGTGTCCAACACGCGTCAGCACATTGTAGGTCTGTGGTACACAAGCATCTCAGCAAGTGCTTCTGTGAGAAATCAGTGCTTTTTAATCGAGGTGCTGCTGAAGGCATGAGTGACCCTTGGGTAATTGGTGTATGTTAAATATAGGTAATAAGGTCAGGTAGAAACGTGTTGTCTGTTTATTGTATGCATAAACACATATATGTGTATGGAAATCCATTACATATATATATACACATATGTAAATATATATATATACACTTATTACAACACCTAGAGGTAAAGACATTTTATGGCCAAAAGACATTAAAGTCAGTTTTTATGATCTAGTTATTTTATTCTGATTTTAAATTCTAAGTAACTATTATTTAAGGTCAGTTGAGGATTGTGTGCTTCTATTCCACTTTTGAGGATTCTGGAGTCTTTAGATCATCAGATCAAGTGGTACCAACTTTATTTTAGTGGAGGGAAAACAGCTGTCATCTGAATGTATGTAATCAGGAGATGACTGTGTGCAACTGCTGAGATAATTGTGGGCTCCATTCTCTTTAACATTATGATAATGCCATTAGATGACAAAATGACTAATGGCCGTAATTATGAAGTGCCTAATAGTTGAGGTTGAACAATGTAAAACACTTTCAGGAATTGGAATTTTTTTTTTTTTTTTAATCTTTCTTTCCTAAAATGGAGTTTTAGGCAGCCATCTTTTATGGTTTCTGACCTTTCAAGTGTCTCAAATTGTGTATAGAAGGGACAGTAAACTGTGTTCAGTATTGTAACTAATCTCTAAATCTAAACAGTGAGCCTAGGAAAATTCTGAAAAATAATAAACAACTAAAAAATAGTTTTTCCCTTTGTCTGCCTAAGGTTTTAGTTTAAATTTTAACTTCTCTCCCCCACCCCCACCCCCCCAAATATTAGCAGTATGGATGAATCCTATCTATGCAAGAATGAAGATTTTGTATTTTTACTTTAAGACATTGTAATAGAAGTCTGTCTCTCCCCTCAAAACACACTTATCCATGGTGTAATCATTAGCCCCGGAGTTTCCCCTCTTTCCAGAAGAACTCTTCTAATGCGATGAAAAATGATAGGGGCAGTAAATATTCCCAAGCTTCTTACTAAGGATTGTTCAAGTTCCTTAGGGCTCTGAAGAGACAGAAGAGGATACTAACACCCTTGGATGTTTCTTGCAAGGCAATGTGCAAGTACCATTTAGGCAGCCTCACTCTGATTCCCACCAGCAGAGGGAATTGAGGCTGTACTGTTCCCAGCCATCCCAGCTTCTCCTTATTTTTGTGGTACATAAGCTTGTACTTTTTGCGCCTATTAAATAGTGTTTTAACTTACCGATCTTTGGTCCATACTTCTCCATCTCTCTTTCTGAGCCCCCAAAGCAGCTCTCTGTTGTCCTAAGGAATGCTCTCTTTTGAGTGCAGCCCCTGCCAGCCAGGTGCGGAGTACTGGCAGACGAAGAGTGGCTACAGAACAGAAGTTTGTTACTAAAATTAACTGACAAGGCAGGTTTTTCTGATTTGGAGAAGCTGTTGTGTCTCAGCATCTACTCTGGAGAAAGCATGGGACCTGCTTTGTGCAAACAGTTGGCTAAAAGGGATGAGGTGCAGAGCTGGAAAGGACTCAGAGTTATAAGACGCACACTGTCATGCATGTGCTTCTTTCACACTGGAGGATGTACTTGATTATTCTATTGTCAGCACACAGTCATTCACAGAATGCTACGCTGGGTTTTACCTCGTGGCATGCAAGGACCCTGGTATTTGTCTTTCAAGCCCAAAAGAGTTTAAGAAACTGAAGTCATTTGCCTTTTTGACTCCGTCTGCTGTCTGCCTCCTGCTTTACTCTTGGGGCTCTCAGCTTCCTGAGGCGTCTTGGTCGCTGTCTTATATGTTTAGAGGGGAAGGAAAGAAGTGGTGTTAGATCAGGGCATAAAGACCTAAGCTGAGTAGAGGGTCCTGATCTAGCCAGTGATGGGAGCAACGAGCACTGCGGGCTTCTTCGTTTTCTATCTTCTGCGTGGTGCAGAGTGTGTGGCTGTGTTCTTAATTATGTGCTCGAAGTATTACAGTTAGAAACAACTCCTGCAACAGTCCATGTAACTTGTTCTGGACCTGTATCTCTGGCTGGTTGTTAAAACACTGTTTATCAAGCGATAAGAGCTACATCTACTGATTGCCTGTCACACCCTTTTCCTGCTCAGGAATCTTAGTCAAGTGGTATGTGAAGTACTAATAGCTAAGAAATGATATTCAGAATTGATTTTCCTCGGGTTTATATTATTGTTTGGAAAAGGGAAGTTGAACAACAAACTTTAATCAATAGATTCTAGGTTGGGATGTTTGTCTTGTACTGATTCCTGTATGTTTTGATGAGCAACAAAGCCTTTTGTGTACCCTTGACTTAAAGGTTGGAATCTGGTTATCTTGTACAGCAACAAATCAGGCCAATTACCTGTTTACTTTTGAATTGTTATTTCTTTCAAAAGGTGTCTGAAATACGTATTTTCCAATATGCAAAATGTATATTCTCTCTCTCTCGTTGATGTTTTTAATCTTCCAGGGTAATTTGACATCACAGTCTCTGAATAAATCAATTGAATTCTAGATAGGTCTTTTCTAAGATTTTTTTCTTATTTGATCAGACCAAGGAGGAGAAAATTGCACATGAACAGAATAGGAAATGAATTACTGTGCCTCAGTTATATTAGGTTTTTGAAGGCTGGGATAATAGTCTCTATGGGGAGAAGGAATGGATAATTGGCTGTTAATTTACTACTCAAAAAACCTGCCTAAAAATACTAGCAGAGATGTTGGAAACTTTTATTTCAACTATTTGACTTGGTTTGATTTTGTAATAAATTTATTAGATATTTCATTTATTAGATAAAATAGATGGAGCATATAGTATATATACACTTAATTTTACCAGTGCAAGTAAACTGTGCTCCATGGCTGAAGATTTACATGCACGACTTCTGCAAACACAGTTGGTGGTTGCTTGGAAACTTGGGCTTTGCAAGTAAGAGCTTGCCCTGTGGTGTGGCTGCATGTATGGTAACGTCCTGCCAGAGCCACCAAATCCGCCTTGGCTGTCAGAGGTGAGGGAATGACTGAGAGCCACTGTTCTCAATGACCTTCCAAGCTAGGGCATCTTATCACACTTATCATAATAGTGCACCTTGAGATAGCGGCTTTGAGAGGTGAAATGTTTTGTGGCCTTAACGAGTCAGGTTTTCAGGCTCTGTGAAGAGAGGTGGAGGGACAAAAGAAACTGAAATTCTGTCCTCATGGTGGCCTCCTGAAATCCTTGGATTCTGTCCCAGTGTTGGGAATGACTGTAAAGAATAAGTGAAGATGTCAGATGCTTAAAAGAATTATTTTAGATTTAAGTGCTTGAGGGAAGAGCTTCTTCTCACCCTCTTAAGTTTAAAATAAACATCTTAAAATGTGCCTAAAGAAACTGAAGTTATTAACTGCTTTCTCTTGTTCTCATTATGACAAATAATGACTTCTGGCAGTGTTGGCTCCCTGTATTCTTTGAAGTGTTGGTTGTAACCAGAGGGAACAATTTGGAAACTGATGGACCATTGGTCTGTTCCAATGTGGCAGCTCTCCTTTGTTGCCATGCAAGATAATCAGCTTCTATCTTATCTCTGCAAGCGTACCTAGTTCAATTTACTTTGCCTTTGTGTAAGTGTGGTTTAATCAGCAATGGTTGTCATTGAGTTTGTTCGAATCCCAAGTTGATTACATAAGCTTAGACTGGCCAATAGTTGGGATTTGGAAAACTGGTCTCTAGAAACAGACAAGCTCTCAGAAGCGTGGCTGCATGTGTATGCATGCAAAGATAGGAAGTGAGGGTAGATAGAATAAACCAGTTGCTTGAATCGGGACTTGGAGTAATCAATTACTAAAGGCAATGCAGTGTTTACATAGTGCTGTTTACACACAATACTATGAGGAAGAAGCATAACTCCAGTTTAAAATCCCAGGTTTACCATGTTTCTGGATGTACTGCAAACATAATGCCAAACCTACTGGTTCATACTTGTTGTGTAAACTGTTGAGGAGGTAAAAAGATCCATCAAATAATTAGTGTGTACACTTGCTCACACACGACTTTTCTTTCAGACTGAAGAAAGCTGCAAAAAAAAGTACTGTGTTTTTGGCTTGAATATTTGCATGCCACAATATTTTTGTGGCTTGAAATCAGACTGCAGATTATTACTTCTGTTTTAAAAGGAGATATAAATCCTCCAAAATAAGCATGGCTTTTCTAAGTGGAAAGAAAGCAAAATAACTTGCTCATATTTTTTTTTGCTGCTGTCAATAGCAGGAAGACCCAGGTTTAGCCTTTTTTTGGTCTCATCAAGACTGAGGTAGTTTAGCCAAGGTCGAATTGGCCCCCTCCTTTTGTTGTATTTGAGAGAGAGATTACGCTTCTTGTCACGCAGAGGCTGATATGAGCTTTATTCCTGTATGTCTTTTGTCTATGAGCTGCTTGCAACCAATGTTTAGTATTTATACTAAAATTTATTTATACTCCCACCTCTTTATGCTAGATATAATTGTAATAATGGGAATCTGCCACTTTGTCACTTCATGGTTTCAAGAGCGTGGTGTGTTACAGCTGTGCAGTGGCTTAAACACATCTTTGAGGTCGCACACATGCTCAAAGACTGCAGGTGGGAAAAATGAAGTGGAAACAAGGTGGTATTTGTAGCTTTCCCCCCTGCCCTTCCTTTCCTCATCCCTACTCCAGAGTCTAGCATTTTGATTTGCAGCTGAGTGGACATCTTTTCAACCTAACACTATGTATCCATCAGTGTGCTTGGTAACAGTTTTATCTGAGATGACAAGGGATTGGAAAGGCAACTTTTCGTATTTCCAGAGGAGGGAAGACCATTTGCCTGCCCAGTTATAGTGGCTGGTTGTACACATGTACTCATGTTCAGGAGTTGCTGTTTCAGGGTCAGCCTTTTTTGCTGATCAGCCAGATAGTGAAGCTTGGAGTCTTGGCAGATTCTGGATGCAGGTGAGGTTGAGAAGTGATGTAAGGGTTTTGCTGCTCCCTCCTTTCCTGCTGCATGCTGCAGTGCAGCCTCTCAGCTGCAATATTGCATGAAGGTTCTTCTTTGAGACTTCTGTGATTGAGATAGTTTGGGTTGGCCAGTACACAGCTTTTCTCTCTTGCCATGTTTCCCAATCTCAGAATTCTCATCAGAAGTGTCATTTTTGCTGTGGACTGTCTGGCTGTCTTGTGACTAAGACCAATCCAAGTCCATGCAATGAAGACCTCAAGAGTGGCAATTACAGGTCAGAAAGGGTCCCCATTTCTCTCTCCCAGTTGGACAGTGGAAGTTCTCATGTTAAGAAATGCAGATATGTATAACTGCATAATTGACTAAACTTAGATATGTTTTTCCATTTTTACTTAATAATTGACTGTCATCAGAAAGAAAAGCAGTATCAGGAACCGTATCCTCTCAATGTCATCACTAGTAGTTAATGCCCTGGAAGCCACTTTGACTAAACCACCATCTTTTCATCATTTGTTGCATTCAGTAATTGCTGCATGAAAAGTATTGTGGCAATGCATTTTGACCGTTGAAGGGGAAGGAAGGTGAAACGGTAGATATCTTCTAATTAAAATGCCTTTTGATGGCACACAGTACCTCTAGCAATAATGGGGAAAATTCAATTTCTGTTTTGAAATGCATTGCGTGGTAAAAAGCATTAAACATTATTGAGTAAAGGAAGTTCTGTGGAGGGAAAAGAGATTTCTTAATTGTACATTAGTTATTAGAAAACATAAATAACTGTAATAATGGAAGCAGAAGGCTGTAAACTGATGAACAGTAGCATTCAGTGAAGACAGGTTGTGTGCAGTGGAGAAACAACCCTGTGAAATGCACACATAAAAGTTATGAATTTTCTTAATCTGAGCAGGCTTTCCTGGGGATAGGCCCTGTCTGTTTTCCTACCATCCTTCCAGTATGACATTTCAAGTCCTTCTCTGGTATTTGCTTTCCTCCAGGAAAAGAATTATTCTACCTTTAAAAGTTGCACATGAATGATCTTAAAAAAACCAGTAAGTGCAGTATTCACATCTCTGTATATCTGTCAAATGGTTGGTTGGGCAATTCTGGCACACTTCCTTGCCCTGGCTCTTCAAGTGCCAGGGACAAAAAACGTGCAAGGCTGTGTAGATAGGCCTCTTTCAAAACTTTCATTGCAGCTGAATCAAGGATAGAGTTGAGATTCAATTGCAGTGAACTAATTAGGCTGAGCTCCAAATGCCTGAGCGCTGGATGTATTACAAACAACAGTGCCAACATATGCTGTAGGGAACTATGCACAGGCACAGTGCTTAGCTGACTTTAAACTTGGCAGTACCTCATTAATTTTGTGCGTTAATAGGTTGTTTAATGTGCATTAGTGGCTGAACATGAAAGCTGTGAACATTTGCTCTTTCAGTTCCAGATGGAAAATAGTGTCTTGTTGGGGGCAAGGCATTTTCTGCCTGCCACCAAGAGGTCCAACACGTTTCAAATGTCTTGGAAAGTTGCCAGATGTAAATAAACCTGATGGGTAGGCTGAGTTACAGAAGGAGAATGTGCAGATTGGTGCGGTTTTAGGTAAGGGAGTAGCTCTCCTCATACAGTCATGCTTCATCTGGCATAATGGCCAGTGAGAACCATTATAATACCAGTGGTGGTAATAGGAGAGCCCATGTATTTGTGAGCCTCTGCTATGGCAATAATTACTGCATCTTGCCTCCTACCAGAAAGATATATATATGTGAGAGAGTGTGTGCATATATATATATATATATATTATATATATACACACATATAATTTAATAACAGAGGGAGTATTCAGTGCTTTAATAGTCAAATTTAATTTTACTATGTGTTTTTAGACAGTGAATTTGGGTTTTGGTTTTGTTTGGGTTTTGTTTGGTTTTGCTTTGGGGGTTTGTTTGAGTTTTTTTTTTTTGGTTCTGTTTGTTTTCTGTTTGTATGGGTTTTTGTTTTTGTTTTTGTTTTTTTAATAGGAAATTCTAAAGCTGCTCAAAATCAAGAGTTTTCTCTGATTTACAGATTATGCATATCTGGAGGACTAGAAAGGTGCTTGGTGTGAACTTTTCCCTTGCCTGGCACGATAAATTTTTCCTACTTTGTGGTACAGAATAGTAAAAATAGTAAAAAAGCAGCTATTTTCTGTGTTCAAGGAGCTGTAAGAAATTGCACACAGGGCAAACCACATCCTTGATAAATAAGTATAGTGTAAGTATTTGGAAAAAAAACAAAACAACAAAACAGCACCAAACCCCTCAAAACAACAACAACAAAACCCACACAAAATCCAAAAGTACTGTCCCACATTTCTTAAATGGTAGTTTCCTTCCTTAACAGCCACACTTTTTACAACAGAAAATTTAGAACCTGGAAAATTTACATTAAAAAATAGGCACAGGATAAGCCAATGATTTATTAAAGCTTAGTACAAACACTATGACAAAATCCAGGTTTTATCTCTGAACTGCTTCAATGTCAGAACTGCGAGTTGTGTAAGATAATGAACACACATTTTCTCAAAGCTGACTGAATCTTTTTTTGAGTTTAAGAAAAGAATGCATCTGCCTGGGGGAGTTTTTTTTCAAGGAATACATCAAGCACTGCATCTGCAGCCTTGGAATTTTATCATTTTGAAAGCTATAAACTGCCAAAAATAGGAAATTATACTGCAAGTCATTAGGTAGCCTTTAGATATTTCTAGCAATGTGCCCAGAGTAGATATTTTTATTTTTTCTCACATGTTCTTCACAATCAATGTGATGTTTTAATATTTTATGAACAATGTTAAGCGAAGCCAAAATAAACCTAGGACAAGGCTTCTGCATCCTTTTAAGTCTCTTCTGCTGGTATTGATCTTCATCTTTGAATTTCATATTAAAGTTCATATTAAAGTTTTCAATAGGAACATGAATCTCACATGTGTTTTGCTAATGCCAGTGGACTTATGAAGCGTCATTTGACAACACAATTTTCTCACATTTGTAGTAGAAAACTGAATTTTAATACTTTTTCATTGCAGTGTTAATATTACACACTTCTGCATGGGTTGGGTAGTAAAGAAAATTGGGTCATGGTTTGAGAACAGAGTGTAAATCACCCATCAGATTACTTCCTTGAAGCCTCTCCAAAGACACTAGGTTTAATATCAGAGGCATGGTATTGGTGGCAAAGATTACAGAAACCTTGCTCATCCCTAATACGACGAAGGCTGAAGTCTTTGTAATGAATGTATTTTCCTTCCGCGAAGAAGGGAATTGCCTTCAAAGAATACTCTTGTTCCTGCCGCAGCTATCCCCTTCCCAGTGAAACCATGCCATCTGAAAATGGGCTGGAATTGGCTGGAGTCTTCTTTTTCACAATAACCCTTGAGGGCACCACAGTCAAACTAAGAGTTGAAGGAAAGGTGCCTCATCTCTTGTATGGATGTTGACAAGTAGAGCAAAGGAGAATGAATGCAGGAAATAGCTGCAACTGCTAATCTCATTCTTACACCCTTCAAATGCCTGTGCCTGATTATCTGTGCAGGGCAATGGAGATAGGAGAAGAGACAAGAGGAAAGATCTTCCGTCCTGTGGCTTCAAGAAGTAGAGAACGCCCTGTGCTGATCTTATTAAGAATCAGTGGCTTTTGTATTCTGTACAGCAAAGGCTTTTCAAACTTCATATTTTTCCCCTAATATTCATCCTAAGTAGATATAGTTGAGGCTGTTATTTGTTTTTCACTCCTTGTCTTAGAAGACACTAAAATGTGGTCATACCTGACAGTGAGTAAGTAAGTAAATGTGTATTGCTGTATTGTGGTGTGAGTAAACTCCATGTGATTGTGTGCTGCTATCTTACCCGTGACCCAGAGAGTTTTGATAGTGGATTATCTCAGCACTTCACACAAAATAAACCTGCTCACTTGATGTTTTCTATGTCAACAGGTCATCCAGCACCCTGTTGCTAAGCTGTCTGAGCATCCTGTTTCAACAGTATGTGAAGTATGACAAGCACAGACAGTTAAATGTTACACAGTCATGTCAGTTGTATGCCTTTGTAATTCTGTTTATTCAAGATAGGTCTTTGTAGCTTTTATTTAATATTATGTTCTTATTTGGACAACTACGTATTTGAACCATAAAAATGAGAGAAATGCTACAAGAATGAGGGAGAGAACAAAGCTTTCAGATTGTGCAGGTTTTGCAGTCACATGTGAGGCTGTAGCTATACTCGTGTTAGTGCTCACCCTTCTTGGGTGTGCGAACTGCTTGTTGAACTCTGATTGTCAAACACTGAGGTTGCCTCCTGATCACTTCCGTGGCAGTCTTTTGCTGTGTGGCTTTAACAGAAAACATTATACATTCATCAAAGGTGACTGTAAAGTGAGACTAAGAAATTGCACAGACTGTGCAAAAATGTGATATGCTACGAGAAGAGCATAATCTCTAGAAGTTTTCAGTGGATAGCATCTGTAAGAGTAAAGGGACACTAGCTTCTACCTCTTACATGAAAGAGTGGAGATAACATTCAAGCAGGTTTTGATACCTAGCCTCTGCTGAGGTGGTCTCCTTGTTCTGAGCGAAGTTTCATATCACATACCTTTCTCTTCAAAGAAACGGAGATCGTTTCAGGAATTTCATTATCTCTGTTTGTCATTATTGAAATAATATATGTCTCAAGCCATGTGGTGTGCAGAAGAGGCTTTGTATTCTGCTGAATTTTAGTCACCAGTGGCTGTGAAATACCACAGCCATGGGAAAACTGTATCA
Source organism: Lophotriccus pileatus (assembly GCA_035583135.1). NCBI lineage: Eukaryota > Metazoa > Chordata > Aves > Passeriformes > Tyrannidae > Lophotriccus > Lophotriccus pileatus. Next base: position 14,965,190 of record JAWWES010000168.1, on the reverse strand, counting down.
GTTTAGGACAGGAACTGAAGGCAGAAGTTAAATCAATTGGAGTTAAGTGTCCCACGGGTAGCAAATTATTAACCAGAAAAAAATTGACTACACCTCTGACATTAGCACTTATTTTACGAAATAAAACTAGTGTTATAGGGCATGTCTTTTAAAAGGTATTCAGTAATTGAGCTCTGCTTCGAATAACTGCTTTTCTTATATAGTTAGGATACAATGTGGTAATGACAGTAGTTTCTTCACTTTTCCTTGTTTTTGCATGATAAATGTAGGGAAGAATTAAATGTTGTTACAGGATCACTGTAGGGACAGTGTTGTTGCAATCAGGGAAGATAAATAGTCGTGGGAAAGCCAGACCATGTATGCTTTAATTCCCCAGTGTAGACGTCACTGCTTTATAGTAATGAGCTGAAATACTTTTGAATTCATGGAATGAAATGGAGAAAAAGAGCTTAGACACTAAGGAATAAGGACTGCCTGTAAACTTACTTCTTCCTCACGATTCCTCTGAGTCAGGTTTACTGCCTGCTTTACACCACTTTTTATACAGAAGAAGAGAAGAAGAGATTACCTCTATCAACACCCATGGACCAGAATGAAACAATGAGGTTTAGTGGCTGTAACTTTCTCTCTACTTTCTATCTCTGCTACATTTGATACTAGTCAACTAGGTGGTTTTAAAAGATATGTCTCCACTGCTCTCCTAGACCGAAATGTGGATTATAATTGAGCAATACCTGCTAGATCGGCCCGGAGAAAGCTGCTTTTAAGCATGAAGGTAGAGAGAATGTGTATGCAAATCCTTCACTTGCGCCAACTGATGGAGTGTGAGTTGGTTCTGGCCCAAAAGCTTGACAGCCACAACAGTTAAGGGTTGTGCCTTTGCTAACAAAGGGCTTATTAGCATAGGTGGACATTAACAATTGTAGTTGGAACCAAAGCTGGCACTCAGTCTGACAGAGGTTGTGACTGCACCTGAGTAGATACCACTGCTGTGTACTGTAGCATAATCTTCTGGACCAGGGATCTCCACAGCTTCGATGTCTTTACATCTTGTAGCACTGTGGGAGTATTCGTGGCCTCCAGGGTGAAGTGGCAGTACAGCTAGGTAGCCAGTCTGTGCTTCTGAGTCCACCCTGCCCTCATACTGCACTGGTACCCTGGGGCACTTTGCTTTCAGTACCCCTGGATATGTGTTAGTGCAGTGGCATCAGAGACTGACCAACAATGGTATCATAAATAAGGTTTCAGCCTTCTTCCCCCCTGACTCACAGGTTCAGTGGAAGTTGTAGGCTGTTTGTTCTAGCTGTGGTGAGTAACACAATCTCACTGCTCTCTCCGCTGGCACCCAGGTCTAAAGCTGTTATCAGCATTGCTGTGGCTCTGTGAAATCACAGTGGTATTTGATTTAGGGGGAAATTGGCACCTCTCTGACAAGTGCTGGAATGTCCCAGTCTGTCCTTGGGGTGTTGTTGGCATCTTTCACACCAATAAACCCCCAGTCAACAGTCTTGATCATGGGCAAACACCAGCCAAGTGCACAAAAGCGCTTATCGCCTGTTAGCCTGTGCATTCATAAAAAGCAAAGTCATAAAAACCTTCAGTGGCTGGCAATTCCAGAGCTAGCTGTTGGACTTGAAAAGAAATCCTGAAGAACAGAGGTTTCTTATCAGTTTTAATTGCTGGGCAGTGGAGACTTGCCGATTGTTTAACGTCATCTGGTATTATCAACTCTGACACTGTGTTAGAAAGATGTTTCTAGTGAGCAGCATTCTGCTGAATGTAAAATTAAATTCCACAGAAATATTTTGTTTTCAGGAGGAACTTGGGTTGAACAATTGAATCCAACAGGTAAAGAAATGCAAAATGGGGTGTTAAGAACAGATTGATTGGAGTTGCATAGGGTAGTGTTAAGATGTTGAATTTTAGAGAGTTGAATTTTTGATCTATAATTTGTGATGATTTTCCTTGCTGTTGAAACTAAGGTCTGTGTTACCTATCCTTTTAGGTTGCATTTTTAAACTTGGCGGTAGTGCCTACGCATTTATATTAAAAATAGAAATGTCAGAGGTAATGTTCATTTTTGCTACCTTTAGGGAACTGGGCCAGAGGTAAAATCACTTTGAATAGTTGCATCAACATTTGTAGATGGCTTTGCCCGTGCAATTTTGTTTTTAAGGTCAGCTTTCTGGATTTGAGCAGGCATCAAATTCCATGTGGGTCTACAACTGCATCAGTAGAAACTGGTAGAAATGCAAATAAAAGTGCATCTGAGCTACTTTTAAACAAAATAGAAGTAAGAAAACTCCTTGGATTTTAGTTTGACTGTGGAACTCCAACTGCAATACGAGAAGCTGATATGAAAAAATGTGTACTTTATGGCAGCTGCCAGGGAGCAGATTGACAGCAGGTAGTTAGGAATAGCTGCATTGGAAGCACCTTCTCTGATCTCAACTCTACCCCTTAAGTAGCAGATGTGTCCCATCTGTGGGACTGTGGTTTTCACGCATGGCTAGGGAAGATATGTTGGAATGTCCCTAACTGACTTGGAATGAGACTTGCATTCATTTGCTTTCTAGCAGCTTTGAAAGTTTTTTTAAATGAGGCCGTACCAGAAATAACCAATTCTAGGAGAGTGACTGTGGCTGTTTGCATTTAATGCTTCATCCTTCTGTTGAGATGGTCAAGGAAACTCCTTGTTTTGAGGGGTGATTTGTTTGTAGCTGTCTATTGCCAAAAGAAGTGTGGACAAACTGGGGAAGGGGAAGAAAAGTAATGTGTAAACCAGTCCTGTTGGCACCTAGAAGAGGTTATCTTTATTTATAAAAGAGGACATCTTTATTTTGATGTTACACATTACATGTAGAGAATAGATGCATTACCTCTCCTACAAAGGTAGGATGGCTGTGTATGGCTGTTAATGTGCTGTTCTGATGTCTGGTAGGTGAAGTACCATACAAACACAATTTCTCTATTTGTTGTTGTTGTATGTGTGTCTGTCTTAATTTGAAATTCTTTCTTCCTCAACATTTTTGTTTCTCTCCTTTTTTTTTTTTTTTTTTTTGGTGCGTGCTTGTGTCTGAACTTCTTTGGATTTTTGGGAGAGCAGTTGTGTATCAGATTAGGAAAAGCAGCAATGAGAAGCTAGAGCAATTGTTTACTTTCTGTGTTAAAGTCTGTCCACACTTGGAGTGGAAGGAAACAGCTTTTCCTTGTTGCCAGGATTTTAGTGTTGGTTTTGTTTTTTTCCTTTTTTTCTTTTTCCTCCAGCACGAGGAATTTCATAGTTGAAACTGCTTTGGCTTATGAAATGCTGAGCTATTGATGTCTCTATAGTTAGTCTATGGAGAGGAATGCTCCTACTGAAGCAATGCCTAGCCAAGCTCTTGCTGGCTGGCTTCTTGTGTGTGATTAAACAGAAGCAGGAGCTGCAATCAGTCAGTTTTCAAGTGGTCACCAGTTCAAGTCTGTTAGTTCAGAGTACTCTGGCAGTGCTACTACACTGCTGCCTTTGCTTAGATGGGTAGGAGGTGTGTATTTTTTCACTTCTCACCTGTATTTTTCTTTACCACTGCCTTGTATTTGTTAGCCTTTATTTTTGTCACAAAATAGCTAATGTTTATCGTTCAAGAAAAATCTTTCTAAGCATTCACAATTCTAGCCAGGCAATGGATTTGCAGTTTTGTCTGGAGCAAGCAGTTCCTGTTACTCATGAAACAGGAGTGGCTTTATAATAAGGCTGCCAGATCTCTGCTATGCAATTACCATAAAATGACCAGTACAGTAATTCTGTATTGTCAACAGCTTGACAACCAAATGCTTTTTGAATTGCTTGTAAGGTCTGGTGTTGAAATAAACTCTGAAGAGGAAACTTTAATGCTTAATATATGCACTGTTTCTAGATTGGAGAATCTCTCCCTAACCCAGTATGTAATACCAGTGCATCTACATACCTGGTCATGTTGGCCAGGAAACTTGTTGGGAGTTCAGGGAATGTGAGCTCTGCAGGAGGTACAGTGCACATAGCTATGAATACCTGATTGTATATTCTGAATAATTGGCTGAATGTAGGCACCTTTTGAAAGGCAACAAAGGTCTTGGGCCTGTGCTGATACTAGAAATTCTGCAATCTGTTTGGAGCTGAGCTGAACTTTTAAACAACTTTACTATCAGGTTGCTTTTTTTTTTTTTTTTTTTTTTTTTTTTTTTTTTTTTTTTTGTTTTTGTTTTTGTTTTTGTTGGGTGTGCAGTGTTTACCAACAAGCCACACTGCTACATGGTGGAAGTTCCTAGGTGCTAGGGCAATGCAAACAATAAATAGTAGGGATCATGCTGGAGTCTTCTGATGAAGCGTAACACGGGACAGCCTCCACAGTGATTGCTCACTTTTTTGCTAGCCTCAAGCACAGCTATCTGCTCTAAAGCTGGGACACGTCCTGTTCAAATGAAAGGTGTCACAAGCAACTAAAAAACTGAGTGGCAGATGGTTATGAAAGGAACCTTGTTTGGAGCCAGTCCAGTGAGATGAAGCCTGCATCCTGGGGAATGTGGAGCCCTACACCCCAGCCAGCATCCCAGCAGGATCAGCATTCTGAGAAACTCAGTTTCTGAGGTCTGCCAGGGAGTTATGCATGAAAATCTGTTTTACTTTCAGATATATTTTTTTTTTATTTTGTGGTAACTAACTTGTATTTCAGTTTTAATTCTCTCTACGTGGAAGCCTTGCTGGTGATAAAATATTTGAAATGTTGAGTTTTTAAAAAAAGAGTAATAAAAAAATTACTGTCTAAGTGTCCATTCAGAAAGTACTCAAACATAATTTATCCTCTGAAGAGATGCACTCTCATTTGTTTTTCTTCATCTTGACCTGTGAGTCAAGGGCCTGCCAAATGCATGTTTGCTCTGTGATTGTATGGTATGCATCTGGGGAAAAACAGGAGGAGATAGTAAGCTGAGGAGAAATACAGAATGAAGAAAGGGCAGAGGGTTGTGTAATACCACCTAAAGCAGTGAAGTTAAACAGATAAGTTCTCAGTGTGGCGGGGAAGTTAACCCAACAGGAAGGTTATTAATGAAGAGCACTTCAAGCTCTCTCAAACGTTGTTGGCCAGATAACTGCAGTAACACACTGGGGAATACTTGTTTATCCCTCTTCCTTTACCATCCTGATATGTGCTTCCACAGCATAGAAAGTCTCTAGTGTGTGACTGGAGGCTGAAGCAGGGGTGCAAAAGTTTGGAAAGCCTCTTTGGTGTTTGCTGAATGGAGCTACCACACCTGAAGACTGTTGTCTGCATTCTTTTATAATCCTCTAGCTCTTGAGCCATTTAAAAGCTGAGTTTCAGGTGTGTGTGAAGAAGGCTTTTATGCATCTACTACTACTATGTGGTTTTCAGGCATCTGGCAGGAACCATCTCTCTGGTAAGCCTAAAGCTTCAGTAAATAAGAGGCCCCAAAAATCAAACTAACTCCTCCTTCAAGGAAAATGTTCCACTGAGGTTAAAGAAGACCAGAACCATCATTAACTTTTGCCTGTACATTTTCTCAGATCTCTTTAAAACACCTATGTATCTACAGTACTGTGACTGCTTATTTACTTGTTGGTGACTGGGCATTACGTGTGTCCTGCTGTAAAGTGTGCTTAGAAGCCAGCAAGGCTAACTTTTTGCCAGCTGGCACAGGGTTTCCTTAACTCGAATTTCGTGCTGTAAATTTCTGGGCTACCTGGCAAATAGATTTGCATATGCATGCAATTGCAGTGGAACTGTTAATAAAGTTGATCATCGTCTTCCCCTCTCTTCCATTACATGCACTTGAAAACTTAATTCTAAACTTCACTTTGCTGTGTGTATCACTGGACCTTAAAATCCAAAGACATCTTTTTTCCAAATTCTGGAGCAACTTGAGTAAGAACCGTAGTTCTCACTTGTGGGTTATTGCACTGCTCTGTGCAGTTGCAGAGCCTCAGCCTAAATCAGTAATCAGTGTATGAACCTCTTAACTGTTGGTAGTACTATCATGAGCTCCTCCTGTGTGTAAACAGTGCTTGAGACCCCGTGTGAACCTATTCTTTGCTTTGTTTGAAAGTGCCCAGAAACAGAGGAAAACAATGTGTTTCCTTTTGGGTCAAACTAAAAATGGGTTTGGAACTCAATATAAGTATGTAATACTATTAGCTCAGGGATATTTTCCAAATATTTTACTTAAGAATGTAACCACTGAGGCAAGGATCAGGTCAAGAAATTTGTCATTCTCAAGGCTGTATTCTTTGTGGTGCCTGATGCAAAAAATGTCCAGGGGTTCAGTTTTTTGTTTGCTTTTGGATCAGCAAAGCTTCAAGTGGTGATAAATGAACTTCAAGTAATTTAATTTGCTACAGGAAGTGGTACTTTTGTATCTAGAGTACAAATAATAACATAGATGATATTGGACAGATTTTTTAATTGATTTTTATGAACTGTGGGTGCCATTTTCATTGGTGCTTAGACAACTTAGTTTTGAAGATATCCATGCAGTTAGGTGTTTGGGAAAAACCAGCATCCTGAACAATTTAAAAACAAATAAAGCCAAAATGCTGAAGAGAAAAAAAAGAAGGCATAAAACAAGGCGAACCCCTAAAACCTTCACCTTTGTATTCACTGCTCAGCATTACAGCTGATACAGGAAAATAATTGTTTTAATAATTAGTGTCTTCTCTAGTGCAGTATCTAGAATGTTTTGATATTACCACATACTGATTTTTTTTCTTGCCAGGCTGCACTGAGACTAAAATAATTACTGTTGTTGACTTAAATCTTGACGGTTAAAACATTGAAAGTTACCTGTCATTACAAAATATTCAGGCATAATTAATTTTTCCCATTTGTTTGGGATGCTGGGAAACAATTATGTGTAAGTCTAGTTTCAGAATCTACAGTAGCTGAGGTGGCAAAGCTGGAGGGAGGAGGAAAACCTGTATGGAAATAATCTAGGGTGAATAGCTATGGGTATGTATTCTTCAGGTACTTAGAAGTAAAACACCCTATTGAGGCTCATGTAAAGACAGTCTTGCTGATGGTGGAAACGGACTCAAAATGTTGGAATGTGTTTTTTATATTATTTCTCTAAAACAACATAAAACTAGGGCCAGAGAAGCTAAATAATGTTTTGCCTACCTTTTGTTTTTTATTTTCAGTGTCCATTTTTCTTTTAGGTGAGGGTACATTGGAAGAGAAAAAGGAAAGCAATTAGAAATTCTAGCAGCCTGTGTCTCATGATCACACCTCTAAGAAAAATATGCTCAGTTTAAGGAATTGTGAACTTTTCCCTGTATTAATGAAAAAAAGTGACATTTGCAAAAGGAAGATTGAAAAAAATTTAAGAACTCAAAACTCCCCATACTGTTTTATTAGATAACTGAAATTATAAGAGAAAATAAGTACTTAATGATTAATTAAAACCCTAATTTGGAATGAGACTTTCTTCTTCACCGTTCTCAATTTAACCCCAAAGTAAATACATGTTAATTATTGAAAAGCCAGAGGAAAATCGTTAACAGCATGAATAATTTGCAAACCATCCTAAGGAAAATTGTACATACTTGTGTTTGTCTCTTTGAAGAGCTTTGACTATGCAGTTCAAGTTTAACTCCTGTATCTTTCAGATAATGAACAAAAAATACCCCAAAAAACCCAAACAACAAAACCCCACACTCAAGAAAGAGAAAATACTATAGAGGGACTTTTGCTAGTTGTTTTGTTTTGGTTTTTTTTTTGGAACATTTGGAACATTTTGAGGGGAGGTCACAAATAATCAGTTCTTCACAGCTTCTTGAAAGAAGTTGTTATGTTAAATGATTTCTTCCCAAGGCTACCTTAGTGTACAAGTCCTTTGTTGTGTATTTTGTTCTGTGATGTCTAGAACATGATCTGATGACTCATAGAAATCCCACCAATCCCTAGCAAATAGTTACTTTGCAATCCTCTATCTCCCTCTTATTTGCTGTTGTTTCTTTTTTTAGACTCCTGAGTTCCTCAAAGAGAGCGTATCTTGCTAATCTGGGTGTTTTTGTAGTTTGTCTAGTTCAGTGGAGTCCCTGTGCTTCCTTTTTGGCCTCTGTGGTTGCAAATAATTTAACATAGTTTGTGTCTTTTCAAATGAAAGCAGCTACATGAGAAATGGATAACTTCTCCTTCAAAGATGCTCTGCTTTTCTCTGCTTGGTTTGGCATACCTGCTGTTCAGAATAACCTGTTGGTAACACCTTCTGTTAAGCAGAAATGACAACAAAGATTAGCCTTCATTTTTCATCTTTTGTTGTGTTAAACACAATACTCCAGGAATGAGTGAAGAATACAGTGCATGTGTGTAGCAGTTACACATTGAAAATTTTGGATATCTTTTCTTCTGCTTTTTTCTGTGGTGGCTGCGTGAGACATTGATTGTTTGCACCTTTGTAGCACTTAAAGAAACCCCACCAAAAAGGGAAACAAAACTAAAAACAAAAAAAAACCAAAACAAAACAAAACAAAAAAAAAAAAACAAACCAAACCAAACAAGAAACCACAAACAAACAAATGAGAAAACAAAACAAAACAAAAAACGCAAGCAGGCAAAAGATGTCTATGAACACTTAGGGCTGGCTGTCATTTCTGGCAAAGCAGACTATATTAATAAGCTTGGCACTCATAATTTTATGGGTGTATTTTATTGTTTCTACATGTGCATTTGATTACCCAGAAGACTTTTAGTTTCCTGCCCTCTCAAGGTGGAAAACCACAACAGTTATAACCATCAGTGCAATCTGACATGCAAACAGCGACCTTGAATGTGTTGGACTTACTTCCTCGCTTAATTTGGGATCTGCTGGTAAAAGGCCATTCAGATAAAACACAAGTTTGAAAGTGGCATCTTAAAAAACAGCAGCATAGTGGTCTAGGGGAAACAATGTTATGAGCTGCTCTTTAAATATTTATGGTTAATGAGTAAATGTTGCACATCTTGTGACGAAGGAACAAAGGCCTTTTGCGTCAAGAGTTTCCATGTTGTGTATTTAAATTGCGTTAGGAAGAACTCCTGTGTGTGAACAATAGCAAGTGGTGATAGGATGGGTTGTTCATCTGGTGTGTGCTCATTCAACGGGATTGTTCCTGAGTGCTGTCAATATACCTGGGAGGAATAAATACGCCTGGCATTCTGCAAAAGGACCTGCTCTTGTGTTACACTGCTCTGTGGGCTTGGAGAGGTGTTTTTTTTTATCCTTTGCCCCCTGTAAGTGTGGTGAGCCATTTGCTATGTGCCATTTGCATCTGCAAACCTAGGAGACCACTACAGCTGCCAGCGTGCAGGGGAGTGATCCACAGTTGCTGCCTTTTGGAGTTTGTGGCTGTGGTGTGTCTGTGCAACCCATTCTTCTCAGAGCCACTGTGTGCTCAGTGTCTTTGCAGCTGATAAATTCTACAAAAGAGGAACTCACTTTGAATTGATGAACATTTTGATCTAGAATCAAAACTGCAATGCAAAACTTCAGTTTGAGAGACTGAATAAAGAACAGCACATAAGAAGCCAAAGCTAGATGAATTATTTTTGGTTGCCCAAAGGCTCCATTAATTCCCCAGATACACTGGATATATTGTTTCAAGAGATACCACAAAATGATCATTTATGGGCACCCCCTTGAACTATATCTGCATTAATTTTACCTGGCTTGAAAACTTCCTAGCTCTAAAAAATGCAGAAGAGAGCTAATTAAAATTCAAGACACACTGAAAACCTCCAAATATCCCCATGTTTAATATTCTCTTCTTGAAAATTTCTGCTTCTCTCTTTATTTTTAAAATTTTCATGGGCCATGAAAAATATCTTGAACTGGGCATTTTTCCATGTTTGCGTGTTCCCTTTGCAGAAGTGACAGATCAGGGGAAAAAGAGGAAAAAAAGTGAGTTTAGAAGACTAGAAAATGGGTAAGGGAGAAAAAATTATCACCAAACATTTTTCCCTGAAATTATGAAAGGAGTAGGATTTAAGTCCCACAGTTTTCTGGAAGATGCTGCAAATCTCTTGGGAAGGATTTGGTCACAGTGTATGGTGGGTATCTCAAAACATGAGCGGTAGTCCCTGGAAGCCTGGAAACCTAACTACTATTTAAGACCTTTTGGTAGCATCTGCTGCCAAAGGAGTGTGGGTTTGAACATCTGTGACCTGACAGTATACCAGGCTGATCTTCTGTGGAAGAATAATTAGTAGTTAGCGAATTCTTGATGCAATTTTTTTAACCCCTGCATGTTACCTGATAAGTTTGTTCTGTTTACTCTCAGGCATTTTGTGAGGCCTGCTAGTTAAAGCACATTACATTGACACTATTTTCTTTCATCTGAAGTTTGTTTATTACACCTACTTTCTTTTTTAATTATTTTTGTTTCCCTCTTAAACTTCAACAAAGAAGTTATTGTGATGGGCTGCCATCAACAAATGGTGTTTTTCTTAAGAAAAGTACCAAGCCACTTCCTACAAAATAATGCATATTTTTTCTTTTCTGGTCCCTATGAGGACTGAAAAAAACGTTTCACATAGGAGAAGGACGAGGGATTGACTCTCACTTCCACACAAATATAGTGTTAGGCTTGTGGACAAAAGTAAAAGAAACTAGTGGCTTTATTTTCTTACTAGATCTAATGGACTCATTCATACAGGGATTTCTCTGCTGATGGAAATAAAAATTAATTTTCTAACTCACAAAATTTATGGGAAAAGATTGTTAGGCTTTTGTGGGACTTAACTAGCTTCATCATCTTGCACCCTGAATCCTCTACATCTGTCATGCTAAAAAAAGGTTAAAAGTTGCAAAATGCTAGCAGGGTTCCTCTAGGCAGACAGTCTTCTGGATTTCATGGTGGCTGACAAGTTACTCATAGTATTCCTCCAAACCTCTGATTTGAAGGGAGTAGCTGTTGTATCTTTCTCCCTGACATTTGGGAGATCTGTCGTGCATCATGTCACACCAGAGATACAAAACAACAGGATTTCATTCTTTTAGAAATTAGTGGATTAAGCAGGACTAGTTGGAGAAGGATGAGGAAAGGGCTGTCTGTTTTAGCTGGGAAAATTTTTACCTCTCACTTAAATTTTCCTCTGCACTATATAGAACCAGACAAGGATGTTCAAGTCTATTCTGGGTCAAAGCCCAGGAAACTTGTGAATCTTTTTTGCTTGCATTTCTTTAGAAAGTGTTCTGTGAACTTTATATCCTGAAGAGTCGATTTCCAGATGGTTTCAGACAGATGAATCTTGTGATGCAAGGGATTTCCTTTTTCCTGATTGCTCCATTGTTGGCTTCTTGCCCTCATGTCTATGGCTCGGTGGATATAGCTTTTGTGGGTGAACTTCCAGTGAAGTTGAGTGAGAGTGCAGTTTGTGGCAGTCTTGGCTGCAGCAGGACACTGAACGTATGGGGTGTAGGCTGTGGCTTTTTCAGCTAGAGCTCTTGCACAGAGAAAAGTCCCTCTGTATTCATTTTTTTGGCTGTTTTGAACGTGACTGCAACATTTATTTTTTTCTAGCTGTCAGAGGAGTCTTTACCCTCAGAGTGACAAATCATAGTGGCATAATCTCTCTCTCTCTCGGCATTCTCAGATACAACGTGTCTGGTCCCATGGCCTTGTACAAGATGAGTTCTCTCAAGTTGTCCCTAAATCCTGATTTCTTCCTGTAGTTTATCTCCTTCTTGAACCTTGCAACAAAGCAGAGAGGTCAGGGAGACCTTGCTGGTAGAGACTGAGGCAAAGAGGGTGTTGGGTGCTTTGGCCTTATCTACCTCTACTGCTGTTAAATCCACCACTCCATTGAGCAGTAAGCCTGTTTTTCCCTTGTTTAGTCTTTTACTACTAACGTTGCAGTAGAACCTCTTCTGGATGCCCTTGACATTGCATCCAAGTGTCCTCTAGCCAAGCTTTGGGAACCTATGGCACCTGGTGTTCACAAGCTGTCTCCTGTCCGAGCAGTAACTGGGCTTGACCCTGTCTAGTTTCCAAGACTGGTAATATCTAGTGTGTCAGGATGATGTGATGATGTGACAATGGACCACAAGAGGTAAAACTTTCAAGAAAATTCTGTGATGTCAGAGAATAAAATAATTCCTCAGCTTCTAAAGGAAGTGTATGCCTATGTATAGGTTTGCTGTGGTTTCCCCTTCAGGCTCTGTGCAGTTCCACAAACCAAGATGTCTTTCACTTTCTAAGACTGGAGGTGTGTAGCTGAGGGAAGACAGATTTTGACTTGGGGCACTGACTCATAGTTTTACCATAATTTAAACTGTAATTTTAGAGGTATGCAGTATTTTTCTATAGAGCTTAATCTTTGATGGAAAAAATGGTATGATGAAGTCTTTTGTCTTGCTTTTCTTCTATCCTTAAAGACGCAACAAATCTAGCCTTGAATTTTGTGAGTGATGACGAGGAAGTGACTAATTATTCTGTACTGGTGCTACGTGATGTTGCAACAACTTAAAATGGTGTATTATCACACACTGAAAATGATTCCAAGTCTCTTTCTCTCTGTATTCTGTGTGCAAATACCTGTAAATCTGTATTTGTGTTGCTTTGGATTAAGGATGGCTTTATTGCTGACTTGGGTAAAATACTTTCAGTGAAGTCACTGCTTTAGTCTCACCTTTGTTCCCCTTCCCCCAATATAAAATTGGGAAACTGAAATCTTCCTGTCATTTACTTGAAGTAAAACACCTTTCAGATTTCACACCCACCCTTGATTTCTGATGTACCTGATACAGCTTTGAAGATCTTAGCACTCTGTGTCTTTGAGCTTGACCACTACTCACATGCTCATTTCCTCATTACCAAGTTCCACAACTTGTTCAGTTCTAACAAGGCCTAAAAGAAATCCTGGAAGATTTGTCCATCATAACATTTGAAAGGTTGCACAGCTTTAGAGTAAGCAAATGAAACCTCAGCAGATGTTTGCTGCCTTGTAATAGGTAGAAATTAATTTATCTCAGTACAGAATGCTCATGTGAGCACTTGTCTTGCTGCAGAGACTGAGTGGTGCAAAGGGATCCGTGTCTGTGCTCACTGCAGTAGTGTGAGTCTTCATCTGTGTGTAGGTAGAGATCTCTGCTTACACAAAATCCTGAATCAAACAATGAACTTGTGGATAAAATTAATACACCCTTGGTATTTGGGAATTTGGTAGAATAGAAATGGCTTCTTTAGAGAATGATGCATTTCAGCCCTTTGTTACAAAAATCTCAACATATTTAGTAAGCAAATCCCCTGGCAACAGTGTTACACAGTCATCTCTACAAATGGATAGGAAACGCTGATTCTTCTCTAACGCTCAAGTTAGTAACATGGGGTTTTATCTTCAACAGAGATTCCTACATCCTTACTTATGTATATGCTTCAGTGTTTTTCTAATATAACATGCAAGGAGTGTTACAGCGTTCTGTGTCCCTTTTGGCACATAAAACTTAGATAAATTACTACCATCTTGTATTTGAGTTCCTACTTGTTTTATCTTTGACAAATGCAGCCATGCACCACTTATAAACATACATGATGCCACTATAAAGCACTTTTTTCTTTTATTTTTCTAGTGGGATGATTTTGCCCTTTCTCTGTTCTATTAGGATTACCAGTGGTCTCCCCCTTCCAGTTTGTATCAGGTGTAAGCTAGACGACGTTGTATTTTAAGGCCTTCGGCTTATCCACTCCGTATAATTTTCTCTATGTCATAAAGCCAGCTTAGGGACTCTTATCAATTTTTTCTTTCTGCTTTCACTCCTTTGAGTGAAATCATCAAGCAAATACTCTGTCCCCATGCTTATGAGCTACTCTCTGTAAGCTTCCTCCAAAAGATGCAAGTTTCTTACTATTTAAACCCCTACATAGCTTGTCATGACAAAGCTGTTTCTGATGGGAGACAATTACAGTCAGTGTTACATTGTGGGGAGGGTCACTGGTATTTGAATTAAGTCAGTGGTATATAGATTGAGTCAGGGTTTTCCTTTAGGGTGGTCCCAGTTCTTCAGACCTCCCCCTCCTTGACCTGGCTGACCAGCAGGGTGCTCAGCATTGGGTGTCAGAGTAGGTGGCTGGTAAGCTGGTGGGTGTGCTGGACTTGTTGGAATGCAGAAACTTTGTCCCTGCTGTGCTGATAAGAAACATCAGCAGTGTCCATGTCCAGGTTTGGTGGTGGCTGTACTGGAATAGGGGAATGGCTCAGGGATGCTGACCTAAGTCACGCCGGGCAAAGTCAGTGTGCTCTCCCCTGCCTGCTGGTTTCTTCAGTGCGAAGAGCTGGCCTGGCCAACATGTGGAACTCTAAACTGTGTGAAACTCACCTTGGAAGCCAAATCATTGGGGATCTATCTTCAGTTCTGCATTACATGTGCTGTATGACCTTGTACAAGTCACTTAGTCTCCCTACTGTTCATTTTTCTTTGCTAGCAAACGGTGATAGTTGCTGCATGGGTGGGTCACTGTGGTGGAAGTTTGCGTGCACTTAGGAAGTAGCTAGTGTCCCTTTTCTTTTCTCTTTTTCAGTGTTAACCTGACCAAAAAATGTGCTCTGTGCCTGCAAACTTGCAATATATAGCATGCAATATGCTTTCAGTAAAGGTCAGTCTGAAAGAGCAAACAGACTATCTGAGAGCAGAAAGTACATTGGGGTAGAAGTTACATAGAACTTTAATTTCTTGGTTTGTAACATATTTTTGAATTATCAGACTTTAATGTATTACAAGTTGATGGCTGGCAAATAAGAAAGTGGTAGAATTTAAGGAGAAAGTAGACTGAGATCTAGATACTACTGTATTTCTTTAAAATTTTTGCCCAGGGAAATTGTGGATGCCCCATCCCTGGAGGTGTTAAAATCCAGGTTGGATGGATCTCTGAGGAACATGGTCTAGTGGAAGGTGTCCCTGCTCATGGCAGGAGTGTTGGAACTAGATTATCTTTAAGCTCCTGTTCAACCCAAATAATTCTATGATTCTATGAAAATAGAAAGTAGAGAAGGAATTGGGAAAGCTCCATCTATCTTGTCACAGTTTGCATGGAAAAGATTTGCCATTCTTAATTATTTTAGTTGTTTTTGTAGCTCTCTACAATCATTGCTATGCATATATTTAGTACATATAGAGAGGTGAGCTGTAAATATCTCTTCATGGATAGGTTTTTCCACTTGTAATGAACTACAGGTTGATTACTAATGTTGAAAAGTTTTCTCCCAAACTTTCTCTTGGTACAGCTATAATGAAGCAAGTGTTGGTGGCTTTGATGTAAACAAGAATACCAAGCTGAGTAAACAGTTAAAAAAGTCCCCTGCATCCCAAAAAAGCAGCTTTCCAAGACTTCTAAAAGCTTTTTATGGACAGTGTTTTATGTGGTGCAGTGCTGCAGTTACATCTGTGTGGTGTTCTTGTTTGCACTGTGACAGACTTGTGTGCCTGAAGGATTTATAGATGATGCACCAGACAACATGGAGCATCTGTGGATGGCCCATCCCTGGAGTGTTCAAGGCCAACTTGGATGGGGCTCTGAGCAACCTGGTCTAGTAGAAGGTGTCTGCCCATGGCAGGGGCATTGGAACTAAGTGATCTTTAAGGTCCCTTCCAACCCAAGCCATTCTATGATTCTATGATCTGCTGACCTGCTGCTCTTTATCCCGTTGTCTTGCTTTAAAAAAAAAAAAAAAAATCTTATTTCTTTTTATATTTTTATTATCTTAGACATCAAGTTCATTAATCAGCACACCTACCCTGGGTCACAAATTTTCTGAAGGAATAGATTTAAGAAAGACATTTGCATTTGAGGCCTGAAAGTCCCATTTCAGAATGCAGTAATTTTTAACCCTCATCCATAGCTTTTTGAGCATGTGTCTCTTTAATGTTCTTGTAGGAGAAACCATTCCCAAATTTCTTAAAAGGGCTTTAACACAACTAACTTTGGAAGTGTGTGAGTAATGACATGTAATGAAATATGTGCTGTACCCTTGTCCTGACCTTCTATTACTGGAAAGTGTCTGCCTAAAATACACTGGAGCATGTTTGCCTAAAATACTTTCTACAATGATTGGAAGTTTTAAAGCACAATAGAAGCTTTTAAAAAGCTGTGCAGCACTGTAACCACAAAAAATAGAAATAATGTCCTTAGAAAAATTTAACTTTGAAAAATAAATGTCTAAGTCATCACAACTTTTGACCAGATTTAGTTTTGTGTATTAATTTATGTTCTTAACTAACTAATGAAATAAAATAAAGCTTTCACCCACTTTAATAAAACAAGTGTGCCTTCTTCAATGCATCAGGACCAGCAGACCTAACCGGAGTTGGGACTTCTGCTTGCCTTTGCTGTGTGTACAGAAAGCTCCTGCGAATGGCACCCATGGTCCATGAGTTAGGCTGAGACTTGCTGTTGCTTTGGGGCCATCTGCTGGAGTCTTCCCTCAGGAGCCTCGTTTCTCCCACACCTGTGTTCCTCCAGACAGACATAATTTGTTTCTTCACTGAACCGTTTTCCTCCCTGACTGTTATGAACACTCGACTTGTGATGCTTTTCGTCCCCAAACTGTTCCTGTGCTCCTGTCTCTAAATTGTGATAGGGAGCAGCACCACTTGATCCGACAATTTACTTTTATTAAAGGAGTTGGTCTCAAAAAAACGCCCCCACTTTTGGACAAATGATTTTTTTTTTTTAATTTGTTAAGAAGGAGCCTGTTTCTGGAAGTCTTTACTGTGGGAACGATAGTACTGTTTTAACTTGTGGCTGAGGTGAATGAGAAACATGTCTCTCTGCCAACTTGAGCAAGGCACAAAAGCTTCATAGATCACTTCTGAAAGTTCAGGCATTGTTGTTTCAGATAAAGGAGCTTCTTACTGTTCACAAAAATTGTAGTGTTTTTTTTTGTTGTTGTTGTTTGGTTTGGTTTTTTTTTGTTGTTGTTGGTTGGGGTTTTTTTGGGGTTGAAGTCTATATTGCTGAGGGAGTTTGTGACTTCAGTGCTCAAACACAGATATTTTATTTGCTAATATGTACCACTATTTTTTTTTTTTTTTTTTTTATCTTCAGTGCTAGGCTTTTTGAGCTCAAATGTAGGTCTGGAGCCAGAGTCATACTGAAAATAAGGTATTTTTATTATAAAATATTGTTCTTCCCTAAATCTGTGACAAAATCCCCTTAGATCTGGGATATCTGGGAACATGAAGCCTATAAATTAGTTGTCCTTAGGTTCTTTTTTTTTTTTTTTTTAGACCAGTGGTAATAACTGTTTTTTCAAAAAATGATTGTTTTTCTGGTCTGGTATTTACTTTTTTCCTTACATTTTTGATGGTAGTAACCCTTTGAGCAGGAGATAATCGAAATCTGTGTGCCCATTTACTGTATTTAACTAAGAAATATTTTAAAAAACCCAAACAATATCTAAGAAACTTAAAAGCCAGATGATTCCACTGGTTTCCAGTTTCTGATATTCAGGGTTGCTTCATGTGATAGTCACATGCAGACTGTGTAGAGTAGGAGTCTGCCCAGGCAATTGCTTGGAGAAGAAAAAAAGAGGCAAAATTTGTGATATTCAGAACACTTCATAGACTAAGAAAGGTCCCTTCCACACACTTTTTTTTTTTTTCTTTTTAATTAAGCATATCCTGTCAGCTGGTCAAGAAATTAATTTGCTCCATCAGATTGTGAAACAAATGTTATGTGCTATGCACATTAGAAATACTTTGTTATTTTCCCGAATCTGCTGCCAAAGACTTTCCAAGTAGAACAATGCTTTTGTTTGTACTGACGAAGGTGAAACGGCATAGAAAAGTATTCTCCAATGGCACAGGTGCCGTTTCAATAACATCTGTAATCAAACCATGTCCTTCAGGCTTACGCTGCACTGATGACACAGTGGAAAACATTTGGTGTTTCTCAGTCTTCTGCAGCTTTTGAAGCACTTTGCAACCTTAAAAACAATATTAATTATTGCACGTTGGGGTCTAACACTGATAAACAGAAAGAGTAGCACCCCTATCTCCAACTGGTCCTGAGGACTTCAAAGAAACAAATTCTTTTTATTAAAAAAAAAAAAAGTCTTAATGGTCAGGCCTGGAGTTCTGAACTCCATAGGACTTAGGCTGTTCTGAAAAAATTCTATTAAAACTGAAGATGTGCTTTACTCTGGGCAAGCCTGTTTCTAGAATAATGTGGAAATAAGGAGAAAATATTTCATTAAAGATGCAGTTTTAAAAGGAAGGTGAACTATTTTTATACTCTGTAATTTTCTTTTATTTGCCTTGTGACTTGCAAGGTGACTAGTATCTGAACATCACAATTTTGCCTTTTTTTAGTTATTGTGAAATTTATCAATTAGCATAGAATAAGGATCCTCAATCTCCTACTTGACTAACTTTGTAGTTTATTAAATTCTGTAGAGATTGAGTGGTTAAGAGCAATTAGGATCCGTAACTGGAACTATGTGTTCAAAAGAGATCAGTGGTTTAAGTTAAAAATCTGTTCAAAAGAATAATGGCTGAGCTCCCTGCTATTGAATATATGTGGAAATCTGATCCTTACATGGAAGTTTTTTATGGATTATTTGATGCATGTGAAGTGTAATGGTTTGATTCTGATGCACTTTCAGAAGTGCCTTCAAAACGTTAGACCGCTTTTAGTAGCTTTCATTATAACGATACAAATCTTTGTTAAAAAGCAAAGCAGACAGCTCAGTGTTCTTGATGGGTGGTTCTGGGGTACCGTGTTTCTCTCTGCAGCTTTCACCTCTGCTTTTTCTCTCTCAGTGCATTGCTACCAGAATCTACAGGAAGTGGTTCCAAACAATAAATTCCCACGCTTGAAAACTGAACTGGTAGAATTAGTAGACACCATGAAGCAAATGGCTACCAGAGAGTACCTTATTGAATATCATGACTGGCAGCCAGTTATGTAAATGGAAGGACATGCATCTACTGCAGGGTCACATAGGTGAGTGAACTTGACCCTGTGGTTTCCTTAGGGTTTTAGTTGCTGCTGTGATGTTGTTAATACTCCTTCAAAATGTCTAGTAGTTTAGGGCCAAGAGTAATGTCTTATAGCATAATTTTTCCATGAGGTCATATTTTAATCAAATGAATGTTCTTATTATGTTGGCAGATCATATCAATACATTTTAGACACTTTCTAAACATACGCTTAAAATGGCAGCTTAATCTCAAGGGCACTGAACTTTGACAGAAAGTCATCATTTGATATTTCCTGGTAATTTAGCCATGAAATGATGACTTCCAGAAGAGAACTTCTCAAGGTCTGCTTCTCATGAGGTCTTGCACCTCTGTACTGAGGTCTGTATATTATAAATTTATTTTTATTATTATTCATTGTAGAGGACCACATGTAAAATACATACATAGGAATATTGGTACTTTAAAAAGAAATATGCATAAAATAACAATAATAATATATATAATAGTTTAATACCCTAATTCTTTCTGCTATTTATAAAGCTTAAATGAGGTAGAATTCTTTTGAGTCCTATATTCAAGTTAATAATTTTGACATCATAATGTTGTAGATGTACTGCATGCTTTCCTCCATGCAATTAAAACTATTTAATATTCAAGCTTTTACATATAATGTCAGGCCTTGCAATGTTAACAATTAACTGGGATTTCATTTATTATTCAAGTCAGTGTGCAAAAGGATTACTTTTTGCCTTTTTCTGGCTTTTATCACTGTTTTCAGAAATGTATTGCATGCTGTTAGGAAGCACTTGGTATGTGCAGTTTGAAAGCCTCAGTAAGAGCTGTAATACAAATCATTTTATGTTTGTGTTGACACTGGAATAGTAGAAGGTGCATGTGCACTGGACCTTTGCCTCCTCGTGCTGCCTTCCAGAGGTATATCAGAATTATGAGAAGCATTGGAAGATCTTTATAATTCTAAACTGAATCTCATAGCTCGTCTCCCCTGTGGTTTTCAATGAGGATGCACTTCTGAGAGGGGATCTGCCCTGATTGAAGCCCAAATTCAGTGAGCATTTAGTCAAATGCTCAGTGTCCGACTGAATTCAGATGAGACCAATTACATGTTAAAGGATGGCATCAGATCATAACCTTGAAATTATGCAGCTTAGAACCAATTCTTTCTAAGTTCAGGGAGACAGACAGCATAACAAAATTCAGAGGGAGTTCCCATCGAAGATTTTTTTTTTTGTTGTTCTGTTCTTTTGATTGCTTTGCAGGCTGTATGATGGGTGACCCAAGCATCTGGTCTAGACCAGTGCACTGACCTGTTCTACTGTGGTGGAGATTGCAGAACTAGCAGCAAAAGCTGGGAATCTTAAGTAAATGCATGAAAACTATCCATTGGAATTCTGAATCTGAGGTGTCATTTACATGTGAAAAATAATATTTATAAATGCAGCAAAATGCTTGTCAGCTCCCTGTAGAGGAAAGTTGGTGTGGAATGCCTGACTTCAAAGAGACCATGGTAGCTTTCCCCTCCCAAGGCTGTGGCCCATCTTCAGATGTGACATAAAATCTTGTCATCTCTCAGGTCTTTTTCATTAATGAATTTCGATAAATCCTTGTTCCTGAAGTTACCTGCCAGAACTTGAGGTTTCACCACAACATAAATGGGGTTTCTTTCTTCTGCAGCATCAACAGACTATTCCCAGAAAGCCTCGTGGCTTTTAGAGTGGAAACCTGATGTTTGAGCAGCAGAAGTTCCCAATTGCATTAGTTATGCACATGCTGATGTGTTTTTCTAGTATAATGTTACAGTAAGTATGGTTTTAATTGGTGCTGGTTGGTTAACATGCTAATAGTTATAATATAAATATGCTTTTTTTAACCAAACCTCCTGATTATTATAGTGGGTAAGTCTTTTAAAAATCCAACTATGGAAAAGTTTGTTACAGAGGAAAAATAAAATGTGTCTGGCAGCTCCAGCAGTGAGGCTGTTACTGTGAGCACAGCTGGGTTGGTTGTACAGTTAATAGCTGATTATTTTTTTTTTGTTATGTTACCTAAGAGCCACTGTATTCCTGATTAGGAGCCCTTCCTATAAGTTTCAGTTTATGAAGCATCTCACACCTTTGATTACTTCATCTCACCTTACAAGAAAGTTCTTTGCTAGTTGAGAGTACAAGTTTGAAGTCCCATTTTGAAACTGAAGTATTTTGAACACTGAATCACCTTGAAATGTCATTTGGATACAGGCCTCAGAACTGATTATCATTTTCTTGAATCCTTTTCTTTTAATGTTTCTTTGTTTAATTCAGGGCAGGCAAGTTCAAATGATGCAGCAGAATTTTTAGCCCAGTGATAGACAATTGGAATTTCCACAAAAGCTAACTTGACTGCTGGAATGCTGGAAATAATTATCCTCATAATTTTCAGCCTGGAAGGCTATCTGTTGTGTAGTGAGGGCACAAAGCTAAAGCTCTTTAAGCATAGCATGGATTGCATTTGGAAATTTAACCTCTTTAGGCTTTTTTGAGGAAATGAAGTATTGACCATTCCTGTATTTCATGGTACATATTTGTAGAGATTTTTGTATTTACAGAAAGACTCTGTCACCATAGAATTAAAACTTGCCTGTCACTTTCTAGACTACCTTCATTCTTTTTCTCCAGGGTCACTTGAACTTTTCATCATGCTGAAAGCAAACTAAGAAAGTCAAGTTGTCACAGCTTTCAACCGTTGTCTTCAGCAAACCGTTTCTCTGCTCTGAAAGTGGAAATATGTCTATTTGCTGAATTCCTCTGCTTTCACTTCGGGAACGTTTACCTGTCCTGTAGTTTCTCTTCCTTGTTTCTAAGCTATGAAGGGTTCTAAGCATTAAGGGTGCCTCGTTTCTCCCCCCAGTCCCTCTAGAAAAGTGGAGCAGAGAACGGAATATGGAAAAGCTCAAAAGACAACAATACCAATTTCTCTGAAAGTATCTGTCAACTATACCTTTAAATCATTCCAGCAGAGTATATAATGGAAACCCTGGTGACAGCACTTATCCCAGCTTCAGATCTCTCTCACGGTTTGCACTGTTGAAAGTGCCTTTCAGACACAGTTGTTTTTAGGGGAAAGGGGCACAAAAAGGCATTAGTGAGGGATCGGGTGAGAAGGTAGGCCAGAGTTGCTCATGTCTGATATCCCTTCTTTGGCATTTGAAATAAATCAAATTATGCATTTGTCCAGGTCAGTGGCTCAAAGTATGATTACTTCCTCCCCATTTGTGTATTTATCTATCTGTGGCTTTTTAGTCCCTGTCACTGTTTCAATCCGTTTACAGCTGAAGAGTAAAGGATGCTGCCAAAAATATCAATATTATTTTCCTGTCATGGAGGGTTTTTTAGTGAGCTAGCAACATGGGTGTTTCTTTGTAGAACACCTAGAAGCGTAGTCCTGATTTGTACTGCAGTACAAGTAGTATCCAAGTTTACATGCACTGATACATCAGTTGTACAACATTGTGGGATGGTGCCTTTCTCCTTTGGTGTGGAGACAATGTTTCCTTTCTTCTGCCTTGTCTTTGGAGCAGGATAGCATCCTTACTTGGCTACGTGCTGTATCCAGAAGCTGGTCATGAAGGAAGAAGTCTGTGAGCTGAAGAGTTCACCAAGTCTAGTTTTCTGCAGCATTATAAGAGGAATATGCTTTAGAAGTCATAATACAGTGTTTAATGGTGGAAGCAAAGTGATTTGTAGTAGTACTGCTGTGATGAAAGTAAATAGGAGGAAAAAACCACCAAACAAAAAACCAGGTAATACATACATCTCTTGAATTGCTTTGCTAGATGAAACTAGAAAAATAGTGTCCAGCCAGCCCAAACAAGAGAAACCATTAAGAGTAAATATTGTTACTTGTTTAAAGAAATTTTGTGTATTTAATGAAAGTAATGTTTGAAAGTATCTATTAAAAGAAGTACAGTGTTTTATTTAGAAAGATTGACTTAATTTAGATCTGATAACAGCAAAGCAGAGAAATAGTCTAGGCTTGGCAATTTTTCAGAAGCTGGGTTTTACACAGTCTCAGGGAGCTCTTAGTAATTTTCTTTTAATATTTGGATAAAAATACACTTAAAATCTGCTGTTATAAGAAAAGTGGGATAGTGATGCAGTGAGTGCTTAGACTGACTGTATAAAACTCCACCTAGAAAACAAGTTTGACTTGTATTGTGGCATTCAGTTTCTAGAACATACTTCTCATTTTTTCCCCCCCTCATTAAGAGAACGCATCTCCAGAACTGGCTGATAAAAAGGGAGGTTGTCTATTGCAATATGAAGAGACTGTTTGCTTTCAGTGGTGATTTGCAGCTGATGTATTGCCCTTAAGCCCTGAGTTTACATCTCATGTTTGCTTTTGCTGAAATCTGCCTTTTGTCTAAAATAAGGCAGATGTCCACCCCCAGCGTGACTGCAGCGCAGTGTGAGGTTCATTTAGCCTCGGGCACTTTGAGGGATGCTGCCTCTGTTCTCTTGCTGGTGCTGCCACCAGCAGTGAGTGACCCGGCCTGGGCAGCTGAAAAGCCACAGTTCAGCTTTGCTTGTGTGTGGGTGCTTAAACCAAGTATAGGCTGAATTTGGCATTAGTGCTCACCTCGAGATGGGCAGTGTGTTAGAGCTGCAGGCAGTGATTGTCTTTTGAAAGATGCTGCTGGATGACAGGTTTTGCTTTGAATGATGAGATGCTACAGAACTTGGGCAAATCTGGATGTGGAACTGAAGGATGAGGACAGCACACAGGACTGTACTAGTTTCCTGCTGATATTTAGAGTGAGAAAGAGTGAGGACAAGATAATCCAAACAAAATAACCTGTGAAAACTACATTTTCTCTCCTGCTCTGTAGTGTTTCACCAAACCACAAGAATAAGAGAAAATCTTTCACAGCATATTCACTGTACTTTTCCAGTCTTCAGTTAAGAGGACTAATGACGTATTTTTCTCTAGCTAAGCCTGACACACATGTGAGGAAAACTGCAAAAATTCTTTTCATTTCTGATATTGGGTGACATCCTTTCCCCACTGTGCATGTGGACTTAGCCCTTCCGTGTTTTCCATGTTGCTATGTGGGGGATCATATTAATGATCAGGTGCATCAGAAGTTTGGGGAGCCCTAATAAAGTTTCTGCAGCCTAGTGGTTCACATCTCTTGGGTCATGCACTGGTTTTACAAGTAGGGTGTTCTTTTCCAGTTTCTTACACAGTACCTATCATCTTTTTCCTGTTCATCCATGCCTGTTCTCAAAGGAATCAATACCTCATTGCAGGATGCAATAACATTGCTTTTTGTGAGCAGTTAACCTTTCCTCTTGAAGCATTTTGACGTCTGGTTTGCATTTCTACTGCAATCATACCCTTTGCCAAGACCTTAAGGGCCTTTCCTGCAATAATTCTGGTGCTGTATCCTAAATGACTTTTGATTCATTGTGTGCTTTGGGCTTTGGTACACTGCCCATAATTTAAATCATTTTTACAGACTCTAATCTCCCAGAAGAGCCAGGTAAGTCTGATAGAAACCTTGCTTATTTAGCTGTATAGCTAACCTGTTTTTGTTAATATCAGACTACCCGATATTGTATATGATCTTTCTTGTACAATAAAGCTGCTTTCTCACACAGGAAATAGCAGACAGTATTTCTTGACTCTTGACAAAGAGTCAAGGAGCTGGTTAAAAATTATGCCATTGTTTCCTTCAGGAAGCACCAACTATACTTTGCCTTAGAGTTGGAACAAATACATATTAACAGGAAGCTCCATCTGATAGACCTAAGCTAACACAAACAGAGCATTCTCACTTTGTCTGTTGAAGGGTTTTTTGGTGGCAAGTGACAGCTGAGGACAGTGATATGTCTACTAGCTTGACCTGTGCAGGACATAACAGAGAGGAAGCGTGTGTTGTACAGGAAACTGTTGTAGCCAGTTCCTGGAGGGAATCATGCTTCTCTACATGAATGCAAGTATACTTCCCCTTTTGCTGGGCATCCTTCTGCGACAGAGAGGCTGGAAGATGGGAAGGGGCTGTACCCCTCCTTGCTTCCCCTGCCACAAAAACAAAGCAGAAAAAGATAAGAAAAGTCCTTAGAGAAAAACCGTGCAAAGAGCCTGCGTGGCCAGAGATTTAAACCCCCACCTTTCTCTCTTTTTTTATCAGCACTAAGGCATTTATTTATTTATTTATTTATTATAAACTTTTTTCATCTTCATCTATGGTTTCTGTAGGTTGCTGGTCTCTTCTAACTCCTTGATACAGTGATTTTTTTATGCTAATGCATGAACAACTACTGTAGTTAATGAAATTAATGTGTTAATACAAGAGTCAAAGTTGGCTTAAGATATAGGCAAAGAGGAAGTGAAGTACAGGCCTCCTTCATTCTAACTATGTACCTTCACCAGACCATTCTCTTACAAAAAACCTTGGTTTTTTAATGGAATAAGTGATGGAGGATCTCTGGTGTTCACCAGTTGCATAATTGAATGCTCATTTAGTATTCTATTAGTAGACAGAATACTAAATGAGCACACTGTGCTTTGGTAATCTCCAGTCATAACTGAATTAGTGTCTTTCCAGTATTCAGTTCAGACTTGCTAAAGAGTTCAGTGGAAGACCTACACATACAGGGTATTTATGTGTGTAAATTTCATTAAGGATCAAAGTTTCCTCTGGGTGGTGAAATCCTGTTTCTTTTTTTGAAAAAAAGACCTCTATCTGAGTTTCTCACTTTTAAAAGCACCAGTTGTATTGGACGCTATTCCTTGATGATGATCCCATAAAATGAATGGCTGTCCTTTATTAACTTCCTGGCGATGCTGTTTATGATCATAGAATCCTTTCTTTTGTTATGGTCAGCTGTCTTCCATTTGACAGGTTCTACCTCTTCCCCCTCTAATTTCTACCTTTTGTTAAATTTTTTTTTCTCAAGCAGTCCCCAAGTACCTTGAATGAAAGAACAAGAAAGACCTGGCGCCTAACTGCAGTAAGAAATTGCTTTAAATGAGTTGGGTTAAATGGTTGCAGCATGGAAATGACTATGCAGTGTGAGGTGGTCAGGGATTTATGTTGACTTGTAGTAATATAAACCTATTGAAGTTTTTCATCAGGATTTTCTTGATGTAAATTAAGTAGGGAATTACTTCTCTGGCCTGGAATGTGGCAGAATGTATTACAAAATGAGTGATCCCTTGTCTTCAGTGTGTGTGTTACCTGAAGTTGTCTGTCTAAATCCTCATTGCAATAACTCTATTTGTTTCCTGAAAACCTGTGTGAAAATGTCCTTTTCTGATACCATTGACCTTTCTGTTCCTTCTGAAAAATGTCGGTACCTATAAGCCATGGAGATGAAAGATGAAATGATAATGTTGTCATATGTTTTAATGAACTAATGTGAACTGGATACGCAGCAGCGTTAGAGTTTGCAAATTATGATGATCAAGATAAGAAGCTGCCCATGTTTAATCTGTGCAGTTGTGTTGTTCATTCTCAATGTCATCCTTCCAGTTCTTGTAAAGCTGTATGCTTAGGGGAGGTTAAACTTTGTATTACTGTGTTTGCCTAAGAAACCCCTCACAGTCAAAAGCTTAAATGGTAAAAATATTTATTTACTCTGTAAAAAAGAAACAATCAGAATCCCACAACAGAATCCCACAAAGCAAAAAAACCAAACCACCCCCCCCATCTACAGGGTTGATGACTGATCGAGTATGTGACTGAACAAAGCTGCATGTTCAAAGACAGTCCAGTTGTGCAAAAATAAGGGCAGACAGATTCAAGAAGGGGACTTAGGTAGAGTGCTACCAAAGACATAGAAGCACCTGAAAGATTTTTTATTTTTTAATTTACAGAATATTTCTTTTTTAGTTACAGTCATTTTTCCCAGTAGACAGAGAGGATGAACTACAGCTAGCCACTTATCTCATGTTGCTGCCCCCCAAAAAAACCCCTACAGATCCAGTTGTTATCAGATAAAATAGTATTCTCTGCATGCAAGGGCACTGAGAGTTGGATACCTTTGAGACTGATAGTTGTAATGAATAAAAGTTGTTAGAGCAGACTTAAGCCAGCTCTTAAATGACATTGAACAAGGAAAAATTCTGTCTTCCTGGAGGGAGAGAACTCAAGTTGTGTTTATATAAATTGAACTCAACTATGCATGTTCCTTTGCATCTATTAAATGTTTTTGGGGTTTCAGGTTAATTTAAAGCCTAATGGCAACTGTTTTCAGTTTTATGGAATGACTCCCACTGAGAGAATGTAAGAAACACTGCAAGAAGGAATAAAATCTACCCACATTTCAATACTTGTTATGAGAACAGCTGCATGTACATGAGACTGCTAATCTGGTGAATAAGTGCTTCCAGTGTGCCTCATGCACCTTTTAAAAAATGTTCCTGGTCATATCACTGGACATACTTTATAAACCTTTATCAGTTCTCCTACCTGTGACATTTACTAAATGAGCATTGTTATCTCTGAGTAAGTGGCTAATTGTTCCTTTGATCATTCTACACATTGTTGCAAGCCACAAAAAAGACATGCTAATGTTCAAAAATCATAGTTAAATATAGAAAAAAGACAACAGCTCAGGGCTGCAGGCTGCACAGTAATGATAGCTACCTATAATATGTCAAGTTCTGGCAGCTGCCACTGAGGTCAGCAAAAAGCCCTAAGTCTGCTCTGTAACTCAAAATATATCCTAGAATAGCCAGAAAACATTAAATCCACCTTTAGCTCTTACTATATTCCCTATTAGTTGCTAAATATAGCACATAGACTGGCTAGCCATGTTCCGTTGTCAGCTGAATTATTCCTTCCTGGAAGTGCTCTGGCTTCTCAAACTTGTTTGAGACAAAAAAAAAAAAAAAAAAAAAAAGGTCTAAATTGACTGGCTGACTTCATGGAGTAAGGCAAAATTTGTTATTTATTATTTGTCTGCCCGCATACACACACACCCACCTGTGCACACATTGTCTCATGTAACTCTCTATACACCTATGTCTAAGTTTGTGCTTTTCATTTTAGTGGGTGGTGTAGCACAGATGCACATCCCAAGTCAATATACAGGCTTGGATGTGCGTCAGCTCAAAGTGTGAGTGGGCTTCTGCACGCTGGTGGTGTTTCATGTGCACTGAGATAGCTCCACTTCTGGGTTTGACTCCATCAGGTGTAAAGTGCCTGTGAAAACTGAATTCAAAACACAGCCACAGAAATTGACTTCTAGTAAAATAGTGCTGTCTGTCTGAGAGGAAATGGGTCACCTTGTAATAGTCTACCAAAAACTGAGTCCATGAAAGAAAACATCTGCTGCTCTGTAAGTGTCCACGCTGCTTTAACAGTGGTTTCATGGTTTCACATTGAGAAGTACAGAGATAATCAGACTTGCAAATTTCTTGGTGTTAAAAGAAACCTAGCACTGTTAAATATGATTTAACCACAAAGCTAAGTATTTTTGAATGCATCTGCTGATACCATATCTGTGATTATCTACATGCAAGCAGATCCTCCTTTAAAACCTGGGAGAGACAATAGGAAAAACTTTGCATGCTATCACCTCATCTCTAGTGCTTGCACGGCCCCCCAGTCTAGGAGTGAGATCAGAGCTGATGAAGGCCTGAACTTGTCATTGCTCTGCGTCCTTTCTTGAAGATGGTTGCGTTTGTGCATAAAGGGTGAACAAGCAACAGGTTTGAGGAGATAAAAGATTGGTGGTTTTCTAGAGATTAAGCCTTTTCTCGCTGCTAAAGAAATTCCTGTGTTCTGCTGATTCCCTCTTCTTTAGAGGAAAAATGTGCTGTACTGGAGTGGAGTCATCAGGGTGGATTTGATGGAGAATGTTTGTCCTATTACCCCATATACAGCTGGTGAAATCTTCACGAGACTCTGATCAGCAAAGTTTTCCAGAGTGGTTGATGCTACTGGTTAAACCATTCATCTCTCTTAGATCTTTACGTCTCTGAATGATGTTATGTGAAAGCTAAGGTATTTTTGATTTTTTTTTACTGTGAGACAGGGAAGTGGTGTGGTTTATCTCCAGATGGCAACTAAGTATCACACAGCTGCTCACTCCATTCCCCTGCCCTGCCTACCAGTGGGGAAGAGAATGGGAAAAATAGTAAAATTAATGGGTTGAGATGAGAATAATTTATTGATGGAAATGAAGTATAATATAATAATGAATACTACTACTAATAATAATTTCAATGAAAAGGAGATAGAGAGAGGGAAATAAAACCTAAGAGAAGCAAGTGATGCACACTACAATTGCTTACCACCTGCTGACTGATGCCCTGCATATCCCTGAGCAGCAGTTGGGGGTTCCCAAACAACTCCCTTCAGTTCATATACTTATCGTTCCACATTCAGTTTGTCTAATTTAAATGTCTATGTTTAGAGCCTTTAGCCACTCAGCCACTGAAATAACTAAATATTTTGCACAGTAACTTCTTTCACATGGTGTATACTTTACTCCCTAAAGGTGTCCAGTGTCTGTCACTCACAAGAGGGCTTTGACATGTATGTGAGGCTCGGTTTGTCTGAAACAAAGATCTCTTAACTTAGCTATCTGGAATTATGTGGTTGATTAGGGTAGGGCTGATACATCGGTCTACTAGTAATTTGTCTAAAACAGTTCTTGTTTCAAGGTTGTTTTCAGTTGCCCATTAGTTTGTTTGATATTAACTGGCTGGCTGAAGAGTTTACGTGCTTAGCATCTGTATCAAGGTGAGTAATTTTTTTTTTTTTAATGTAGTAATAGCAATTACAGTAAAGTGATACCAAGAGTGATAAGGTTATTTTGGGCATGTAAAAATTATAATGTTCACTTCTCTGAGGCTTGCCAGTTAAATTTTCCCAAGATGATTTTCACATGAGCAAATTCAAGTTTGAGGCAGAGTCCGTCCTTGCAGCTGTTGTTTGTGGTTATTTAACTCCCATGGACTTGTCTGCTGTCTAGGCAGTAACTAAGGATCTGTGTTGCACTTCTGGCTGAAGAAAGAGGATATAGCTGTCAAAAAAAAGGAGAAAAAAAGGGGCAAACTTCACATTTTCCATTTTCCTGGTGCCTCACTCCCTTTGTATGCTTCAAAAGTGGAAGAGGAAGCCACTAGTACCAAAACGAAAACAGGAGTGTTTTTCCAGCAAGATCCGAGTGTTGGAAAGCAACAAACAGCTGGTTCATGCCAGAGGAGGACAACGTGTATTTTTTTTTTTTTTAATTTCTTAATTTTGTGCCCTCTGTTCCTTACATGCAATTGAGCTGAGCAAAATAGTAATGCCAGTGTAACAGGGTTAGTACCTTAGCTGTGGTGTTCCACCGGCACAGCTCTACTAGTGCACCTTGTGGGTATCATCCCTCTAATGCCAGAGAAACAGATAAGAAGCAGCAGTATCTGACCAAATGTCTTTGTTTTGCTTGGCATGATGTGTATTTGTGGGTATGAGGTTGTCTCATGCACCAGCTTGGAAAGAGCACAACAATAAATTGCAAGAGTTTTCCTGGAGGTGAAAAAAAATTAAAAATTAGTAAGACTGAAACGGATCCATGTGCATGAAAACCCATAGAAGTAGGTAGTGCAGTGACTGGCCCTTGATGCAGTTAGTCCTTAAGTCAGCCATCAGTTTCTATAGGAGTAACAAGCAAAGAGATTTGGCAAATGATTAAACCTCAGTTTATCTTCCTGTCACCTAGACACACAAACTTTCACCTTAAATCCTTGTGAGGGTCCCTTTGGTTGTGTGTGTTTAGGAAAAGAACAGAAATGATATAGTCTTTGCTTCAGTGCCCTCTTGTGGTTTCATGTATTGATAGAGTAAACCTTTTTAACACCACTACTACTATTAAAAGATATAGTAAATATTAATGCTCAAAATGTAATCAGACAGCTTAGACCATCTCTTGCAACTTGTTGTTTGCTTTGAACTGGTAATTCTAAATATGTTGGACTTTCTATCCAGAGAGTCTAAGCTATCTCACTGCAACTGGACCCATTTATGTTCACGCTGTCATGTGTATTGGTCTTATGCAATTGTCGGAATATTACAGATAGAAGTTAAAATGAGAAGATTTTAGAGAGAAATCAGAAACACTCATGTATTTATATTTTGCCCAGGTAAAGTCATATTCTCATATGTGTGTCTGTGTTGATACGTGATAATCTCTATCCTTATTATCCATCAGTTTGTTATCTATTTGATTTTTGTGCCTAATTACCTACAAACTTCCTTTCCATGATTCTTTGTTACGATCTCGGAGGTTGAACTCGGTGATCTCAAAGGTTGGAGTTGATCATCTCAGAGGTCTTTTCCAACCTAAATGATTCTGTGATCATTTTTCAATGTGTGCATTGGGCTTGCATGCACTGTGCTTTGAAGTGATCATTGAGAAGCCTAGCTTGCCTTGTCAGCCTTAACACAGAGATCTGTAACAGGGTGGATGATTTAGTTACTGGATTTTGCAGCAAGTTTCTGTTGAGTGCAAAGGATTGGTGTTGCTTGTCTCAAAGAATTGTGAAAAACAGCCCTAACAACCAGCATTCTGCTTAACAAGTGAATGTTTTAAGTCTTGTTGATTGTTCCTGTCATGTTTTTAAAAGAAACACAGACTTCTTTGGGAACTGGGAGCTGCCTATGCCTGGTGTGTAGAGGATAGCATCCAGTTTGGGTCTTAAATGTTTTCCTTCACAGATGTATTAGGCTCTATTAAGATAAGGAGCAATCCTGCAAGGTAGTGGGCACAGTTGAAGCTGCTCAGAGAAGGAGTCTAGGTGGGCTAAAGGAGTCTGAAGGCAAGGTAGTAGGGCTGGGCAGCCTTACCTTCCATTAGGGGGAATACAGGCAGTTGGGCTGAGTTTCCTGCAACTCCCTGGCTGTCCTGAATCTTCTGTTGGGAACCAAGAACCCCTCCCTAAGGACAAGGGTGCGCTTGCAGCTCAGAGAGCCAACTGTGTCCTGGGCTGCAACAAAAGCAACGTGGCCAGCAGGTGAAGGGAAATGATTCTACCCTTCAGCTCTGCTCTGGTGAGGCTCCACCTGGAGTGTTGCATCCAGCTCTGGGGTCCCCAGCATGGGAAGGACATCAACCTGTTAAGTCAAGTGGAGAGGAGGGCCACCGAGATGATTAGAGGGAGGGAGCTCCTCTCATACAAGAAAAGGTTGAGAGAATTAGTATTGTTCAGCCTAGAAAAGAGAGGGCTTCAGGGTGACCAAATTGCAGCCTTCCTGAAGGGGGCCTACAGGAAAGATGGAGAGAGATTATTTACAAAGGCAGGTAGTGACAGGACAAGGGTAACAGTTTCAAACTGAAAGGGACAGGTTTAGATTAGATATTAGGAAAAAAACATTTACTGTGAAGGTTTTGAGGCACGGGAACAAGTTGCCCAGAGAAGTTATGGATGTCCCATCCCTGAAAGTGCTAAAAGCCAGGTTGGATGGGGCTCTGAGCAACCTGCTCTAGTGGAAGGTAACCCTGCCCATGGCAAGGGGGTTGCAATAAGCTGACCTTTAAGGTCCCTTCCAACCCAAGACTCACTTGGGCAAGAGGTACCAGGGAACAAATCCTTATGTTCTCATTCTTTCTCTGATAGTTGCTGTGAAATTTTGTTTCACTGAAACATGGAATCTGACCTAGGTTGTGTTTCAAATGCCAAATGTCAGAGTTTATTTATCTGGGGCCTTTTAGAAATTGTTTATAAAAGATAGTGTGGGCAGAGCCTCTTAAGCTCTGGCTTAGTTGGGATTTCTCTTTGCAGTTAATTGGAATTTAGAACAGCAAAAAGGCAAATATTTGAAATATGCTAGGGGGTTGTGTGGTGATTCAGCCATAGTAGTCCTTACAATGGGAAAGAACAAGGAATGCTATTTTCATGAGGAGCTAGGAAACAGCAAATCTGAGAGGGAGACTAAAGCTAGTGTTATAGTTTAGTTTCATTTAATATATCCAACCCAAAACATCAGTATCTGAGGAATAAAGTATTCAACAGGAAGCAGGATCATGCAAAAGTTACTAGCTGTGTTTTGGGGTAATCCAATACCAATGACATTTTTGTGTGGACAGATACTTTGTAATGCCATATTTATCTGTCCTCCGTATAGGCCCTTACTAAAATACATTACGTTATTTTAATTTTTTAATTTCTTTTTATTTACAGCTTCCTTATTGTGCTGATATGCCTTATCTTCAGTGTGCTTTCTACAATTGAACAGTATGCAGCTCTTGCTACAGGGACGTTGTTTTGGATGGTATGTATGTGGACATTAACGTGATTGATACATGTTTGTTCCTCATGTGGAAATTCTGATCTCCTGAGCTAATACCGCATTAAGCAGAATGTTCCTTATTGTTTAGTTGACAAGAAACTTCTCTGCTTTTCCCTAATGAGTCTGTAAAGCCACAGAAACACCAAATGTCATGGCAGCACAAAAATCAAGTCATACCCGATATGGCCTATACGGAGTGAGTCTGTGGTGTGTCCAACACATACAGATGTTCCAATTAAGCTTGAATCCCTCATGCTGTTTGGGTTAATCCTTTTTTCAGCCATACTGAAGAACAGACCATAGGGGGGGGAAAAGTTAAGTGGAAGTCCTTTCTTTTAGTTGAGGTCACATCCATATTTGTTTCACAAGTGGAAAATTCACGGATGCTCCTTGACTTTAAGACGACTTGCTCTACCTGTCTTATGCTCTTTTCCTTCAGTAGAGAAAACATATTCACCATATTTATAGTACACTAGTGCTGCAACAGGTATGCATCAACAAATGCTCCAGGAGTATTACTATCCTGCTATCTTAGATTTCATTGAAGAGCCTTAGTTTTGAAGTTGGAGAGACATGATTTTAAACCTCCAAAAATTTTATAAACTTGAACCTCAGTTGTGGGGTACCCCCTGCTAAATCATAGATTTCTCTGTACTTGGAAATAAATGACCATTATTTAACTTGTGAAAACACTGTCACTATATTGAAAAAATGCTAACTAGCAATATAAATGTTTGTTCAAAACAGGATTGTAGGAATGCACCAGATATATTGTCAATTTATCTATTAAATATGCTGAGGTTCTATACCTAATATGAATGCTGTAAGAATAAGAATATAGCATATTAAATGTAGTGTCAGTCATGCTATTTCTACATGAAGTATGTTCATGCCTGGTATATTATTTTTAACTAAGTTGTAAGATATTTGAACTCATAGGTGTAACATTATTAGTCCCAGATAAGAGCTTCTATACATTTATTTCTGCACTCAGTACCTTTTCTGTTTTGTGGTTTGGAGTTTCTTTTTGTGCGATTTAAGTTGTTCTGTTTGGTTGCTTTTTTAATCCATAACTAGTAGCTACAGATACTTCTGTTCATTTCTGGGATGCATTTAACTTGTGATAATGTCTCACTCATCTTTGCACCATATCATAATATTTTACCTGTGTGTTGCTTCAGTGAAATAACTCCTAGTGACAACATAACTAGTGAGGTTTTGTTTCCCACCCCCACCCTGTGAAATCATTTTGTTTGTTCATACTGTGTGCAGTACGTGTTGTCTGGGTAATACAGTCAGTGTAATGTGCATGCAATGCATTCAGGATTACATACAGTGTATGTAATATGTGGTGTGTGAAGTGTGTTTGTACTATTCTGTATTATCTTGCTCTCTAAGCTGTTAGAGAATCAGTGAATGGTGAATCAGTGTTCCTCTTCTATATAATGAGAAAAACTGTGGTTAATTTTTAACGTTGAAATCCTATTGTCCTGTGTTCTTGGGAAAGAAGCAGTTGTTTGTTTGTTCGCTATTGGCATATTCTGACATTGTTTTCTTAAAGGATTAACTGTGGTAACTTGCATGAAACTTACAGGGATTACAGGGATCCATCAGTCCAAAACAGTATATAGACCAGCGTGCTCTCCTTGTCCAGTTTCGGTGGAACTCTCAAAGGAGTTGTGGCATCTTGAAACACAAATATAAATGTCAGAATCTTGTTCCTGTTGGTGTCTACCTAGTGAAATTTCCTATTCTATTATTTTTGTCAAAGATTTTACTTTGATTTCAAGATACCATAACAGGCTGTCAAAATCAGATGTAACGGAATTCCTTGGAGAGTGGGATTTAATCACAGATGACTGGTTGAAGAGGATCTGCAAAATACAAAGAAAGAAGAAAAATAAAGTGTAATAGCTATGGAGATTAAAACACAAACCAGGAAAAAGCATAGTGCAAGCTTCCAACACAAATGGTGCTGTAAGGAGACATGAAAGCTGGGGAGAGCATTCTTGCTACTCCTTTGCGGTAGGAATTAATTTCTCTGTTGTGTTTGTAGAAGGATTTTTAGCTATTCAACAATAATAGTTTTAATTTGGAGCCAGACAATTCCAGTAGGTAGCACTGTCATTGTAGGTGAGCAAAGAAGGGCAAGCATCTTGTTTTACAAACTAATACTAAGAGAGAGAAAGGTCAAAGGAGCAGCAGTGTACCAGCAAACTAGCAGGAGGAGTTTGGGAATCCTGCAAAAGGCTTTTTCTTGGGCTTAACTGGGCAGTGAAGATGAAGGAACCTTTGGCCACAAAGAGTTTGCAGTTTGAGACCTCAAGTAATCCCATGAAATTTGAGTTTTACTGCCCAAGTGTGTGAAATTGAAATAATTGAACTAATGCTTAGAGACCTTTAAGTCTTTCTTTTGAAGATTATAAAATTGAACCCACTTCTCCCTCTCAACCTTCAAAAGAGAAAATTACTGCGGTATTGTCAAGAGCAGATTGCCTTTTATTTGGATACAATTTCCTGTATAGGGTAGAATTATCTCTAAAAGAATTATGCTTTGTAGTGCATCAAATATAAGGCTGAGATAGTGTTAACCAAATAGTCACTGCAGTGCTTTGAAATTTTGTCTGCTCGAGATTTGTGGACTTCCTGTATTTTGTGGGGCAGGGGGAGGCTTTGACCAGGCAGCCATAGGTCTGGAAATGCAAGAAATGACAGAATCATGCTGAATGTCTGAAAATGAGTGCTCAGAGTTCCCGTGTGGGTAATGCTGATCTGAACAGCCCCTAGAGCAAGTCTGGTCAGATGAGCTTAGTGCATGGACCCTGTAAATCTGATTCATCTTGAAAATGAGATGGCATAACTGTAAAAGCACGTATGTGAGTGTGTGTGTGTGTGTGTTTGTGTATGTAATCTGCAAAATACTGTTGTTGCAGAATCCCTTCTGTAGCCCTTGTGAGTTTCATGGCACTGAGGATGCATGTTGGGGAAAGAAGAAAATCTGATCCTCCTGATTGAAAAGCTATTTAAACAAGACCATTAAAAACACAATTAAGAGCTGTACTTCTTTGTTTACTCCACATAGCCAAAGTATTTGGCTCTGACCCTGTAAAAGGTATAAACACCTATATAATTTCAGCAGACAGTCTTTTTGAAGCTAGGGAGCCTGGTCACATTAAAGTTACAAACAGAAGCTAAGTATGCCCTATTTCATGAACAAGAATTTCTTGTGTCAATAATATAGTCGTACAAGATATTACAGTTATATGAAAATAAAAGCTCAAAAAGTTGTAATGATTGTGTATATATATATATATATACATATATTATTTTTATTTTATTCTGGAGCTGCTTGACTTGTATCACCTCCCACTACCAGACCAGGAAACAGATGTTATGTTATCAGTATTTTTAAAGCATTAAAAAATGCTTCTATTTTTCATAATAACAAGAAAAATGCAAGCTTAATGTTGAAAAAATAAAAACAAGGGCAAGTTTATATGTGTTCAAGTGGTGTTCCAGTTTTAGACAAAAAGCTTACAGTTAGTTGCTGAATCTTTCTCTACTTGTCACCACACTTCACGAGGCAAAGAGCCTTGATGAAAGCTATACCTAAATGCAGTTGTAATGGGAGATTAGGAGAGAATTGGCCTTTTGTTAGTTTCCAGAATGCAGTGAAAACTGTTTAAATTTGCATGTGTTTATTTTCTCTTCTTCTCACTAGATGGTGCTGTTGGAAGGGGTTTGACTCCACTTACTCGTTGGCACTTGCCCAGCGTGAGCGGGAGTCTGAGCCAAGATTGTGAAAGGATGATCATTTTGAAGAGTCCTATGTACACTTGGCCCACGTAAAATGGTGTGGGGAGAGCTTTTGCCATGACTCATAAAGAGAATGTGGTATATCTGTGTAAAAATTGATTTTGAAACTACAATGTATAAACTATAGAAAAAAGTAATTCAGAGATGTATGTTCCCAGAGAGGCCATATTTTTCTTTTATTTTCATAAGCAAGGGTTTTATGGTGCCAGAACACAGCAGAATGCTGTTATCTCAGCATGATCTAAGAAAATCCAAGTGCCTGATCCAAGGGGATTAAATATTCTGCTGAACCAAGGGATATTTAGTGTGCCTGAAAAAAGCTATTTTCTGGTAGGAATCTCATTTCAATATTGATTCCAACCAAATAAAAAAAAAGGTATGCTTTTACGGTGAAAATAGAAGCTCTTTCCAGCTCTCTGTTTTCTGAGTTCCTTTTCTACTTTAGCATACTTCTTACTGAAGAGGTGAAACAACTTTTAAATATTAAAAAAATATAAATTAAGATAAGAAGACAGTTTGTTTTGGGTGGTTAAGGTTTACTTCACTGGTGTTGAAATTATTCCTGCAATTACGAGAAACTGGCACAGAGTCTAGGCCTATAAGAAATCTAGTTTTTATTTCTTTCTTAATACAGTCTTTTGAGTGGAAACCTCAAAAGTGGGTTTTGTTTGCTGGAGTGTCTTGTGGGTCTTGAGAGAAAGTAAGAGAAAAATACTTGCAGCTTTTGCTTCTGAAGATGGTCTTCACAGAGAACAAATGGTTCAAATAGTTCAAAGTGGTTCTAGAATTTTTCTTTTCTAGTTATCTTCCTTGGTTAAAAAGGCTGAGACAGAGACTTACGATCTGGATATTGATACATTTGCATCCTCTAAAATTACAGGATGTAATTAAATCTGTAAGGGATGTCTGGTGATAGATCTACAGAATGATTTAGTCTACAGACTCTCTCTGAAGAACACCTGAGCTCTGTAGCTGAGAAAGGGAAAAATTTGTCTTTGCAGCCTCAGCAGAGTCCCCTGTTCTGACCCAAAATGAGGTCAGCTGGTATAGAAGATGTGTCTTGTGGGCTCATGGTCTTTAATCCTTTTCCTTTGCTGGACCTGCAGAGTGACCTGTCCAGGCAGTCACTCACTGCAGCAATTCCTTTCAGTCACTCCACTGATAGCTGAAGTTGAGAATCCCAGCTTTCAGTCAAAGTCAACTTCTCCACATTTTAGATTACAGTAACAAAGCCAACCGTGAGTGATTTGAAGGCTCAGAAAACATGATTAAAAATTAAAATCACCCTCCCCCCTTTTAATTAGGGAACAGTATAACTAGTAGCTGGAACAAGGAACTTTCTCTGTATCTGCACCCAGGTGTTTCTTGCTGCACTTCAGCCTGTGTTTGTGATGTTTGTGGCTGAGCTGTGCTGGCAGATAAGGGGAGTGCTTCTAATCTGCCTCATTGCAGAATCAGCTGCATTGGTTTGAAATGTTGCTGGTAGTAACATCTTAACTTGATCCAGCTGTTCTCAAAGCAATCCCGTGTCAACTCCCCTGGCCTGTGTAGGAGAATTATGCGTTTAACGTAAATGTGATGTTAAAAGGATTTAATTCATTTGGTTCAGGAGGTTGCGTGAACATACTTAAATTCTGTTTTATGTCCGTTCTGAGCAGGTCAGAGGGAGCCAAATCAAATGCTTCTAAAGGAGAAACAAGGTTGTCTGTTAGGGACTGCTGAACCGATTTAATGAAAGCCTGCTGCTATTGTTTCGTGTAGATGAAGTCTTAGCTGAAGAGGAATGTAAGGAAGGAATGAAGAGGTGATATGAAATGAAAGCATGCTAAGACCAGTAAGGGGGAGATGAGCTACTTTTGTTTTTACATATGCTAAACATCAAACACGTATATAGTTTCAGACAACTATAGTTTCCCTGTAAAACCTGCAGAGAGCAG
This sequence comes from Lophotriccus pileatus, assembly GCA_035583135.1. Classification (NCBI taxonomy): domain Eukaryota; kingdom Metazoa; phylum Chordata; class Aves; order Passeriformes; family Tyrannidae; genus Lophotriccus; species Lophotriccus pileatus. The sequence goes on along the minus strand of JAWWES010000168.1, from coordinate 14,926,223 downwards.
CATTGGACCATGCTGTGTTCCACCTGGAGTGGCTGATTCTGACCTTGGATGGTGTCCTAAACTAGATAATAATATATTTTGGAAGAAGTGAACTGTGAATAAAAGAAATGTTTTTTTCGCATGGGCTTGGGGAATTTTATATGACTAATTAGCAACAATAATCTTGAAAGAGAGAGATGGAAAAAAAGGGCTGTGTAAACATTGGTGCCAGAGACAACTCTGGCTGCTTTGTGGTGGTAGCCACAAAATTCATACTCTTTGGTCTGCCTGATTGCTCATCGTGTGGATGGCTTTTAGGAAAAAAAAAAAACGGAAAAAGAGAACAATTAAAGCTTTCAGTGAAATGAATTGAACAAGTCTTTGCATGGAGGAGAAAGAAAAAGTTACTAAACTTGTTAAGATACTTGAAAGATTTCCAGTATGTTGTATTATTCCAGGTATGCTCTTATTATTGTCTTAGATTTTCCTATTCAGTTGGGATAAAATAAAAATTTTATCTGTCTAAATGTCTCTAAAGTTGCCACCAAACATGACTTTTAGATGTGTATGATAAGAATAAGCAGTGATTTTTATAGAAAAAAATGCACTTCTTCTTCATGTATTCTATACATTTCTTCTAGACAGTCCAAAAATTGTGGGTTTGAATTCTTACTTTAGCCTGCTACGGTGGAGTGGCCTGGATGTAGAAAAGTGATTACTTCCACTTCTGCTTCTTCTGAGAACTATGAAAAAAAAAAAATCCCTTTTTTTTAGATTTCTGTACCTGGAGTTGTGTGGTGGCATTCCTGAACATTGTCATTTAGCATAAAGTCTGCAGATACATCGTTGTGCATAAAAGGAATTGGCATTTAGCATTTTTCCCCACTAGGGTGAGATAGCTGTGGAGCACCAAGCATTTATTGGGACTCAAACTTTGAAGACTAAGATGGGGTCTGACCAGAACGACCTTCCTCATGCTCAGGGTGGGGCTGGTGACAGATTGCTGGGCAGCACAACCACTCCTGATGGATTGGTGCCGTCTGCTGGCTGCTTGGTGGCCCACATGATCTGACACGGTGATCTCCCTCACTGGCAGCACGGGGGTGTTGGCCAAAGACCGAAAGGAGCACAGTGCAAGCTTCCCAGGTTCTCATGTATGAGCTACAGTAACGTGAAAGTTTTCAGAAAACATTGCTTTTAAATTATATGAAGGGTTTTAGTAAACAGGGGGATATGCTCCCTGGGGTTACTAGTAGTTCACCTATTCTCAGGAGCTTGTGTTTGCTCTCACAAGTCACACAGTACACCACTGGTTTGTTTCTTTAGTTTTTAGTATAGCTACCTTCCAGTGAGTTGTGTTCAAAGGTGTATCTAAAAAAATGCCTTTGGTGAAAAAGGTATGTTTTATTTACCATTACATCTGTTATTCAGTTTTGTCAAGCTTTCTGCTTAAGGGTTAAAGTTTGACTAAACTTTTCTGGGGTATAAATCCACGGCAAACTCGGAACATTCACTTGGTAAACTCTAAAAGAAACATAGTAAACATACTTTCTTTGAAATTATACATATTTTTCACTATTTAATATTTAGTAAACAAGTGGAGTAATACAAATTCCACCTTGGAAAAAAATAAAACTGTGGAATACTGGTGCACAGTATAGCCAAGCAGTGAAAAGAAGGATTTTTAAATTTAGGGTTTATCTGGATTAGCGTGTAATGTTTGCAGTGACAGGTGTTTCCTTTATGCTTTGCCCAAATGTCTGGAAAGTAGTTTGTCATTAAGTGCTACATTCAGTGTGTATCTCAATTTCAGTATAACTGGAGGGTCTATGGCTTTGTTAGGTCCTTGTTTTCACATCTGACCTCAGCCAGCTGGAGTCTATTGTTTTAAGCGTAATGTAACAGCTGACATAACATAACGGATATCAAGCTGAAAAACTGAAACAGTGCAGTGAACTGAGGCAGAGGGAGGGAAAAGGGAGAAGCTGGGAAGGAGGGACAGAGACAAAACTAGCTTCATGATTCGAAGTGGAAGCTTGCCGGCTTGTTTTCCCAGGGGGAATTAGCTGGGAAATAATGGGATGAGTCTGTTGAAGTTCTATTTGCAATTGATTACATATGATAGACTACTGAGACAGGTTTGAGTTTGCCAGCTGTCACTAGCTGGTGGCTCTTGAATGGCTTTAAGTGGCCCTTGGTAGGCAAAACTGGAATAAACTCTGCAGGTGTGGTGTAATTGTAGTGCAGAAAAGCAGTGAGTGCCAGTGTCTTAGAAGAAAGGAAGCTCCAGGAGTTAGTAGAGAGAAAATAACTTAAATTGAATGCATTAAGAATTGTATTTTACAGTGTTGGGTTGAGTTCAATTAACTAGCTAAAACCCCAAAATCAGCTGGACTTCTTGGTGGCTTTCTTTTTCTTGGCAGTTTCTAAAGTAAACTTCTATGAGTTTGTTTTCTAGAAAGCTTCATTATTTTGTTTCTTGACTTCTGTGTTTGACTGTAGCAAAGTGTATCTCAGCACTGAGCACTACTCTTGGAAGGGGAATGAGTAAATTAATATCCTGTTAGAAATTTGCCTGGCCGTGAAAAAAGTGACAAATACCTGACTTTGTGCACAAATAAGGAACAAGAACATAGCGAGATTACCCTGCTATTTTTTTTCATATGTATTTATGTATATACTTATTTGCATATATATTTATATAGAGAATATTTTTTTAGCAATTATTTGGAAAAAATACTTCTAGCTGGATTTGATTTGTATTGAGTAGAGCCTCTGGCAACTCTGCCCTACTGAGAGTTTGTTCTGTGGGTTTAGGAGAGGGGAAAAAATAAAAGTCAAGACTCTGGGATTTTTTAATGTATGTGTGCATAGGCAACCAAATTAGGTTCTGCATTTACAGGTGAAGTTTTTATGGCATGAGAATTGCAATTGTGCAGTGTGTTTAACTTTGTGTGTATGAGTCGTCATCATGACTTCAGTGGAGCTTCCTGTGTGCATAAATATTAACAGGATCAGGATGTAATAGGAAAGGTTTCTTCAACAGAGTCTACTTGTAGTTAAGGATAACCTAGGAAGCATGAGTTTGATTTATGCAACTATAAACTGTATTTATCTTACATTTAATGATTTAAATGTATTTTTATCTAATTTACTTTTATTTTGGTAGTATGAAAAATGTCATCATGACTGAAGTGTGAGTTGTGTTAAACTTGTCTTGCACAAAGAGTTTCTAGGATTGCTCTTGTTGTAATGTGGGGCCCAGGCCGACTTTATCTCAGTAATCAGAAAGGCCTTGTGAAAGAGTTTATTAGAGCTGTTGATTCAGTGGCTAGTAGTACTTAGCATGGGCATTTACACTTTATCTCAGCTTATAAAATAAATTAATTTAGTTGTGGAGCTCAGAACATGGAGTTTGTACTGAGCTTCTGGAGAAGTCTTGATAGCCCAGAGAGCTGCCACGTGTTGCGTTTTCTGTTCTGCATTGTGGCATGTCCTGTGCCTTGGGAGCAAACTAGGATGGGTGCCCACGTGCCCTGGTAGCAACAGCAGTCAGAGCCTGTGCAACAGAGTAAGTTCTGTAGACTTCTGACTTGCTTGTAGGGACCAAACGTTGGGACAAACATCCAAAAACTCTTCTGCGTTGCTCAGCTATCCCAGCTGATCATGGATTTCAGGGACCTGTACTTTAGTGCGTTGTCTACATCAGATGTTTCCACGTAACCCATCGAACATGAGCGTATTTTTAAGATGATGGAGAACCAAAAGCTGTTATTAGCTCTCAGAAACAGCCGGACTTTGAAGTACTAACAAAATAACCAAAATGCCTATTTTCACACCCGGTCTGTGAAAGCAAGCTATGTGCTGCCTCACTTTGATGGTTTCCCTTATGCTAATGACACTGAGGCTGACCCCTTTTTTCCTCCAGCATGCTGTTAACATCCTTATTAAGGTACCTTTCAGAAACACTCATTTTCGTTGTTGTTTTTGTCAGCTTGACAGGATGTGTTTACACGTGGAATGCATGCAAAAGGAGTTGATTTACTTGTGCTTTATTCCTCCGCAGCTGTTCCCCAGATCAAGGTGAGAAAGGGTGTCTGCTGTAGAGGTAATTTATCTATTCCATGATTCCCTGCAGCACGGGTGGGTACAATGTATTTAGATGCTGTTTTGGCTGTAGCATTGCAGGACAGTTTTAAATCAGACTGCAGGCGTATGAGGACTGACCTCCATCTGGCCTACAGGCAGGGAGCTTGACAGCTACCTTCTAGGAGCTGCTCCAAGTCATTGATTTAGTATATGCAGCTTGGAATGAGTTATACTTAGTGGCTAGGGCAGGGGAAAAGGGAGGAGAGAAAATTAAATATTTACTAATCTTATTTCTGTAATGCCTTATAAACATGAATGTACTTAACCTCACAGCATTCTTGGGAGGTGAATATTAGCAGTTTTACATGTAAAATTGGATGATCCGTAGCTTTTCCACTCTAAATTGGCTTTGTGAGATAAATCCTTCAGAGAACCCAGGCTGCACTTTCAAGAGTAAGTTTCAGCCTACATAAACTGGCGCTGCCACCTGAAGAAATGATCCTGCTTCTCCATTCCTTGTGCCAACACAAGCATTTGTGCAGCTATGTTGTCAACTGCCTTGGAGAACCCAGATGGGTTCAAACTAACCTTTTTTTTGGCTAGATGAGATTGCTTCTTTTGGCAACAGTGCTGGCTTAAACTGTTTGTGGAACTGTAGAGTAAGATTTGTTAGCTTTTGATAGTTAAAAGTGTGATGGAAACTTTATCTGCGATACAATTTACAAGCAGACTTGTGTGTTATCCTTCTGAGAAAGGATATTATTGCTGTTGCCATTACAGCTCATTCAGAAGGCCCTTCCTGTAAAATCAGGTGCAACACCTGGTAGAGTGGGGGCCCACACACTCTAAAAGATACTTCCTACCCTCATAGACCTTGCAGCCTAAACAGATAAAGTGGTTGAAAAGGTAAGTGGAAGGAACTGTGAGTGGGCTCTTGCACAGCCAGGCACTGAATCAGAGAAAACAGGACTTACACAAGTCCCAGCTTTGCCCTGTTCCACATGTTCCGGTTCAGTGATGGACCTCAGCAGTCACAACACCGAAAAGAGAAATATATATAATGTCTTGTTTCATTTCTTAACTTAGAACTGTGAAAGCTTTTCTTTTATCCATGAAAGCTGAGATTTTGACCCTTATTTTTACATACTGAAGTAAATTTGTGCCTCTCATGTATTGATTTGACTGAATAATGAATTATGCATTTTGTTTTCTTTGCATCTGTTTTGCTGTAGGACAGCAGGGTATCAGCCTGTCAGATGATTGAGGCCAACTTGCCTGAAATTAATTTTATCCTACAGGTTTAGGCATGCTCACTATAATCCAGAGCTGCTTATTGAATCTGAATTGGCAGCTAGGCTATCTCTACAAACCGATGCTATTTTGTTCAAACTCAGCTAGAACAGGCAGGCTGTAGGTAGGTTTGCAGAAGCATGTCTCTCCAGAAAAGCTTAAAATGAAGTCATCTGCCAGCTCCTTGCTGCTGCCCCTCCATGGGATTTTCCTCTGCCCAGAATCAGATTGTACTGCATTTGCTTTCATAGCTTGCTGCAGTGTCTAGCTGCCCCAGAAAGGTTTTTTTGGCCACCAAAGATGGTTAAACCTAATTTGGTTAGAATGAAGAAGGCAAAGAGCATTTCCACAACAGGTTACCGTTGTTCACCTTTCTGGGTGGTAATCTCCAAGCTGAGAAGTGCAGGAATGAGGAGTTGGGTGGGGTAGTATCTTCAATCTCTATCTGTCTTTGAAGTGATCCTGGGCACGTGGTTGCACATGTCAGGGTAGTCTAGTCCCACAGGGTATAATTGTACTATTATGTCATCATTATTAGTAATACAATAACAGGCCCATTTGGGTTTGAATTACTGCAACTATTTTGATAACAAGAAAAAGCGACAACCAAGCCCCAACACCCACATATCTAAATGCAGAATATCAGTACTAAATATGTGTGTAGAATAGTCCTGAAACAGCAACTTACTTTATAGATTCCTAGCATGTATGTTTATATATATATATATGTAAATTTTTTAAAGCTGCTTGGGGTTTTTCAGACACTGACACGTGCTTTCATACTCGCGTGTTAGGATTCAACTCATTAGTGAACCAGTTAAATATTTAACTACGATGAGTCATGTACCTTTTTAAAGCAAACAGAGTTAAAAAGGATGTAAAGAAATAATTCTTCCCTTACTCCTAATTCTGAATTGGAAGCTTAGTGGCTTGCTATCTCATCCACAAGGAAAAAAAAATGCAAGAAAATTAGGGGCAAGTATACTGACAATATACAGGGGCAGTCAAACTTTACAATGGCATGTGCTTACAAGTATGTTTGTGATACAGGGGGTAAGATGGAGGGAATAGGTCTGGGATCTTGTAGACATTATAAACAGCACACTTTGCAGTAGTAATCAAAACTAATAACTTTGTAAGCAGAGACCCCTCTATATATTTTGGTAACCAAACTAGGAAACTCCATGCTAAATGTAGGATAAATACTTTTAAGTAGTATAGCAATAACATAAAATTTCCTTTTCTCTTCTTAATTGATTATGTCAGGTTAATGGCCAATGAGAGTCAGAGGTGAGAAGCTCAGCCATGCATCACAAAAATGCAGTGTCCATTCTGTTAAACAACAATTCCCAAAACAAACAGGCAGTCTGTCAATCTTTACTTTCTCAAGGTCAAAAAACCATGGTAGCGAAATGCTAGTGAAATCATTAAGATGTACTCTGGTTAAGAGAATCTCCTTCTTCAGAAGTTGATTTGACTTTTGAAAGTCTGAACTCTGGTTTCTTAGTGTTTGGACACAAGGGACCTTTAGCTTTCATGTCCCAGGCAGCTGCTTTTATTTTGGAGCTTATGTGCAGAGGTATTTCTGCCTTTAAAACTAAATCACATCTTTGTAGATATGTAATGAGTGCTTGCAGCCCAGAAAGCCACCCATGCTCTGGGCTGCATCAAAAGCAGTGTGACCAGCAGTGTGACCACCTCGAGAGAGGTGATTCTGCCCCCTACTCTGCTTGTGAGACCTCACCTGGGGTGCTGCATCCAGCTCTGGGGTGCCCAGCATAGGAAGGATATGTACCTGTTAGAGAGAGTCCATGAAGCTGATCACAGTGATGGAGCACCTCTCCTATGAGGAAAGGCTGGAAGAACTGGGATTGTTCAGCCTGGAAAAGAGAAGGCTTTGGTGTGACCTAATTATGGCCTGCCAGTACCTGAAGGGAGCCTACAGGAAAGATGGAGAGAGACTTTTTACAGGGGCAGGTAGTGACAGGACAGCAGGAAACGCCTTCAAACTGAGAGCAAGTTTAGATTAGATATTAGGAAGAGATTATTTTCTGTGAGGGTGGTGAGGCACTAGAACAGGTTGGCCAGAAAAGTTGTGGGTGTCTCATCCCTGGAGGTGTTCAAGGCCAGGCTGAGTGGGCCCCCAAGCAACCTGGTCTAGTGGAAGGTGTCACAACAGGGAGATTGGAACTAGATGATCTTTAAAGTGCCTTCCAACCCAAACCATTCTGTGATTTTATGATCTGTACCTAAACTGCCAATTTCTTCTGATTTGTGTGTGTAATTAGCTTTCACTTGGAAAGAAGAGACTAGTGTTTGTAAATATATAGAGTAACAAGTTTTCTTTTGGTCATTTTCTCACTGCAGTGTAGCTGTGCTCTTTGTTAGGGAGAGGCAATCAATGATAATTCAGAAAAATATCCTCTGGTACCTTAAATCTTCATTAGGCAGAGTCAGGTAACTAAAGTCAGGTAACACAGTCTTTTTAATGCAAGAGCTCCTCAGCTGTACAGTTCCTACAGATTTCCCACAAATGTGTGAATTATTGCTACTTACGTATGCTAGGGTGATCATTGGGAAAATAACAGATGAGATGTGGGAGATCCTGCTGCTATGTCTCTTGGAATATAGAATGGCATAAAAATGCTGGACAGGATCAGGAATAGTCTTTGTGCTAAATGACTTGTTTATTTTAGAGCGAACAGTGAGGCAAGCAAGAGCAACATCTTTCTGAGGATGGTTACTTGGGCAATCTGAGTTGTCTCTTCTGTGAAACAGCTGTCTCTCTCTTCTTGCTCTCTTCTTCTTGCTCTCTTCTTTTTGCTCCTTAATTTGGTGAGGCATTGATGAAGTTGCTAATATGTATACCATTCTTCTTACTATTTGAAGGAGACTTTTTCACTTTGATAAACTAGTTGCTTTAGGGAGTTGGAGCAAGATGATGGATGCTGTCAGTGAAACCTTTTGTGTGAAGGTGTAAGAGGTGGAGGACGAAATGTCAAGTGGCTTGGATGAGGGATGAAGCGTCACTTCTGTTTTTCGATTACTTCTTGGAACAGGGACTTCTTGAGTATTATAATTGCTTAATGAATTGCAAATGTCACTTATCGTGGAACAGTATCTTCTGTCATTCCTTCCCTAGCCTGAACTTAAAAATCATTACTGACTGAAGCAGTCTACAAGGCGTGGAGAATTCAAATACACAGAAAGCCAATGGTGATTGAAATTCAGGGTGAGGGAGGCTTGTGCTGCCTTCTTGAATGTGCACCTAAGCTTTCATGCACAGTATAACTTTGCTTGCAAGTCAGCTTTTAAAAATTAAAATGTCTTTTAATCCCATTTAAATAAATATTAATCACCACCCTTATCCTAAGAAGCTTCAGAACCAAAATTATTGTGAACATTTTAAAATAAAAATGAAAATTGAGCTAGTATGGGGAGTTCTTTAAAACCGCTACTGTTTTTCTTATTTATTCTTAGTCTTGGATGTAAGGCTGAAAGCAAATAGTAAAAATCCTGGAAAATATTTTTTGTTTTCTTCTTCTGTTTTGTTTTCTTTCCCAGTAAGACAACTTTCACATGCTGCGGGGCTAGGAGAAAAAAACAAGGGCAACTGACTGACCAGCATAGCAGAAGTGATATACAGAACAAAGAAGGCTTTTTATTCATAATCTCTTAGAGTTTTTATTCGTCTCAATTCATAACACAGGAAATCAATAATTTTCAGTTGTTTCAGTAAAGTAGTATTAGGTCAAAATCTAGCACTTCTTATAACAAATGAGCTTACTGTAATGTTCCCAGCCGAAAGCTAAAGTTTCAAAGCAATGTGCCTTTACTTTATTTATTGTCAGTAGCTTATCAGGCCTTTGTTTGAATTAGGAGCCATTGTGGGCAGCCAGAAATTGAACTTTATGTAATATAATCTATCTGTCACTTAGTATCAGTTCCCCAACAGTGATGCTAACACATCTAGGCTTTAGCATCTGGACCTCACACTTGAGTTTTCAGCCACTAGGTAGGGTCTAATGTTTCAATGCTTCCATGTAGTTCCTTCCTAGCTATTTCCCATCTGTGTATGACTGTCTCACTTCCCTAGGGGTCAGTCACCAGTGCTGCCAATGTCACCAGACAAGCCTGTTCCTAAGAGAAGATTTTTTTTTTTAAACTGTATCACATGTTAAACTGTGCCAGACTACTAGATTCATTGTCTTCACCTCAAAAGTCAGAAAAATTATAATAAAGCAGAAAGTTTTTGGATTATGCTTGAACATGTCTCTAAGATGAATATATAGCTTTTTATTTCATAGGCCAATTCCAAAAAACCCAGTTTTTCAGTCTCCTTTAATGCTTTAAAAAAGAAAGGCTAAAGTTTGGAAAGATAAGGTGTGATTGCAAGAAAGACAAAGAACAAGCATTAGAGTCTACAACTGGGTTCTCAACCTCGCTGACAAAGTCAGTTCTTGAAAGAAAAATCTGTAATAGTTACTGTATTAAATGGTATTAAAATTTGCAACTTGCCTTCTAACTCCTCTAGAACTTTTGTGGCTGTTAGGTTTTTCTGAGAATATGCCTGTAGTTATTCCATGCTTTCCTGGTGGGAGAATACCTTGGAGGAAAGCAGGCCAGCCTGTCCTTGAGCAAGAGAAAAACTCACACATCTCCACTCTGGGCTTCCCATGAGCTTCCAAGAATGTGCTTCTGTGATTCCTGCAGCTATTTCATGTGCTGCTTGTGGTGCCTGGGAGTTGGCTGTAAATGAGGCCCTCTTTGTGCTTTGGGCCCAAACATAACAGCAGGAGGTGGCTGGGCTGAAGGACACTCTTCCCCAGATCTGTGCTCTGTTTTTTATATCTCAAAGTACTTGTTGGCACTAGTGATAGAAGTCAAAACTATCAAATAAATAAGGTGTCTTTTCTCATTCACTCCCCTTCTGTGTTTTTTTTCCTGTGACTTGACTTCTTATTTTCGGTATAAGTCACGAGTTTGAAAGCTTGACTAGAGGGGAAAGCTCAGCCTGGAGCAGTACTTCTCCTGTCTCTTGAGCAAGTAGCAACGAGGGAATGAAATTTCCCTCAAAACATCTGGCAGAGCTGAGCTGTGCCAGTACATCCATTCCCCCACAGGGAAGATGACTGAGTGCTTGGGTGGGGCCAGATCAAAACCAAGGTGCAGGGAAACGGAAGCAGGGGTGAAAAAGGATGCCAAAATGTTTAAAATGTAGCTGCTGCATCTGTCTAGTGGTCTAGCTCCTGTTTGTGGAATAAATTTTATGAAAGATGCAGTTATTTGTGTTAGCCTGTGATATGTAGGTCTAGACCAGCTGGCATAGTTAAAGAGGTTGGGAAAGAAAAGAAGACTGAAGTATTTTGCTTGCACTTTTTGCTTTAAGGTAATTTAGACTAAAAATCTTTGAAGTAAAATAAACATTGTATTTTAAGTACCTGAAGGCATTTGCTATGTTTGCAAAGGCTTTTGCTCTTTGCAGTCTGGTTTTAGGAGATTTGTTTTTGTCTAGAAGAAACAAAAATATTTGTGAGCTTTTTTTTGAGCCCTGGACTGCCAGGAGTCCTCTTCTGTGTGAACTGGAGTTGTACGAAGTTTCATTTTAATATGAGTCCAAAGGAGAGATACAGTGTTTGTGGAGTGGTCTCTAAACACTACATTAAAGTATTTCTTTCAGTGGATTTCAAGAATGGTGGGTTGTATTTGTTTCAATTTCCCTCCCTGCAGTGCTGCTGCTCAAGTTGGCACTAAGACAGGTCTAGATGTAGATGCTGTTTAGAGGTTGCCCTCATGAGCCTAAACAGACAACTTCCTCTATGGGTTGAGAACTGTCCCTGAAAGTCACAGGATCACAGAATATTCTGAGTGACCTACAAGGGTCTCTACAACTCTTAAGTGAGTGGCCCATATGTGGGTCAAACCCATGATGCTGGTGTTATTAGCACCTTCCTCTGACCAACTGAGCTAATCTTGGGGTCATGCTCTCATGTGTGTTTGTCACCCCCTAAAACTTGGAGCACCTTTCAGGTCTTTGACACATTCAGTGGCCCTGCACTGTGAAGCCTGTGTTCATTTGGTGTAATTAACTCAGCTGGCGGGGACAGATTTATTATTAGCAATGGAAACCCTCTGAAACATGACAAACCCTGAAGTCAGATGAAAAGTGGCATTTTCAGCTGCATTTTATTTTAATCTTGCCTGCCAGCTGCACCATGAATATATATAGACCAGACCTGAAAATGCATTTGTAAGCCAAAAATGTCTGCCTGCAGCACTGTTTTTAAGCTTTATCAGATACAAAGGTTTCACTTGTTATTTAAAAGGCTGAGCTACAGATGCTTATTCCCTACTAGATCCAGGTTTGTATCTAGTAGGGAATAAGCATGCAACAGGTAGGTACCTGTTGTATTTTTCAATTCAACTGAAATAAAGTTGTGGCCTTCTGTGGAGCTTTGGAGTTCATAGAGCTATTGATACTCTCTGTAGCATTACTGCCATATCAGAGTAAAGAACTATGTTTTCATCTTTCTGCACTATAAACGTGTGAAAGGACGGTCGTATAACGCAGTGGTTTGTTGTTAATGTTAATTTTTGCCCTTCAGTTTAAGTACACGTGCGTGGAACAGTCTGCTTATCTGTGTTTTGTTAATTCACGTGGGATTCTTATCCTGCAGTCATTCGTGTTTGTGTACCCTACAGTTTAGAAGGAACAGTTAAGAGCAATTGAGAACACTGAGTGTAGAAAGATATATTTGTTCTAAGCAATGTGTCAGAATCACTGGACATTATCAAATGAAAAATTATGGCAATTAATTACTGATGTGTTGGGTTTGTGTGGCAAGGTTTGGTACTGGGGGACTACAGTGGTGGTTTCCATGAGAGCCTACTAGGAGCTTCCCCTGGGTCCAACAGACCCCCAGTGCCAGCCAATTCCAAGATGGACCCACTGCTGGCCAAGGCTGAGCCCATCAGTGATAGTGGTAATGCCTCTTGGGATAACATATTTAAGAAGGGGGAAATGTTGCTGCATGACAGCAACTGCATCTGAAGAGGGGAGTGCAAGTATGTGAGAGAAAGAGCTCTGCAAGCACCGAGGTCAGTGCAGAAGGAAGGGGAGGAGGTGCTCCAGGTGCCAGAGCAGAGGTTCTCCTGCAGCCCATGGTGCAGACCATGGTGAGGCAGCTGTGCCCCTGCAGCCTGTGGAGGTCCATGGCAGAGCAGAAATCCACCTGCACCCCACGGGGGACACAGTGCTGGAGCATGTAGATGCCTGGAGGAGGCTGTGACCCCATGGGAAGCCTGTGCTGGAGCAGGATCCTCTCCACCTGTGGTCCCATGGAGAGAGGAGCCCATGCTGGAGCAGGTTTACTGGCAGGACTTGTGACCCTGTGGGGGACCCACACTGGAGCAGTTTGTGAAGTCTTCCTTCCATTGGAAGGACTTAGGTTGGAGAAGTTCATGGAGAATTGTTCCCCATGAGAGGGATGCCATGCTGGAGCAGGGGAAAAGAGTGCTCTGTCTGAGGAGGAAGGAGGGGGACACAAGCAATATGTGATCAACTGACCTCAACCCCCATTCACTGTCCCCTTGCCCTGCTGGTGAGGAAGAGGCGGAGAATTTGGAAGTGAGGTTGAGCTTTGGAAGAAGGGAGAGGTGAGAGTCAAGTGTTTCAGGATTTGGTTTTATTTCTCATTATCCTACTAAACTAATTTCCCCAGTCAAAGTCTGTTTTGTCCGTGATGGTCACTGCTCAGTGATCTCTCCCCATCCTTATCTTGAGCCATGAGCCTTATGTTTTATTTTCTGTTCCCTGATCAGCTGAGGGAGTTGATAGAGCAGCTTTGGTGGGCACATGGTGTCCAGTCAGGGTCAACCCACCCCTACAGGTTATGTAATAAAGTTAGAAAACACCTCAAAGTGTGAGAATGGGATTCTGGTAAACAGAAAAACACACCAGACTAAAAATTAAACAAACCCCTCCCAAAAGATTTAGCCTCAAGAAAACCAGCCACACAGAAGTCAGTGAGATCTACTCTGATGTGAAACGCTTAATTTTCTGGTAATTAAAATACTAAAGTAAAACTCCTAAATTTATTCAAATAGCTTTTGAAATAGTAGCAACCATGCATGAATTTCTCTACTGTCTTCTGAAATACTTACAAAGAAAAATACTTAAATCCTGGTTTTGCCACTACATTTTTCAAAGACCCCCCCCCCAAAAAAAACACCCAGGAAAGGTTTGTGTACATGACAGAATTTTGCTTGCTTGTGTTGTTAGTGTTTGATTTCAGTCTTTGAATGTAAGGTTATTTTTAAAAGCTACATTCTTCTGGCATCTACCCAGGTTATGTTCTTCAGAACTCTTTAGTATGAACTAAAATAAGCAGTAGTAGTTAAACAAATATGGCACAGTCAAAGCAAATGCTTTGATCAAGTGTTGTTGATAAATGTACTGTTATGGAAAGCTTTAAGTAATATGTTTTATTTCTGTCTTTCTGTAATGCATGGCATTAGATGAATCGAAACAGGTGGATTCTAGAAGTTAGATACCTGTTTTAAAAATCGGTGATAATTAAGAATTTTAGTAGTACAATGTGCATGTTTTTTAGTAAGTGCATTTAAAACCACATTTGGCAATAAATACATCATTTAGGTACATAACCAAACCACTACTTTAAGGAAAAGGCTCAGAGAAGTTATGGCCTTGTCTAACCTTTTGTAGGTATATTGAACCTAGCTGCTTATTCCTGTTTGGATAGAGATTTCAGCTTTTAGTAGCGTTTATAGAGTCTCAAGCACCTGTACATTGCAACTTTCTGGAGGGGAGTATCAAAGACTGCAGCTACAAGAGCCTTATACTGCAGGTTGTCCTCTTAGTACTTGAGATACCATCGTGTTGCTTGCCACGTCTTTTTCAGCTGGAGGGTCTGCAGTGATTATGATTCAAAACAGTGTGCCATCTTGACAGAGAAAGACATAACTGTTGATTCTAAACAGGGAGAGACCTTCGTCATCATATAAATATGTTAAACAGCTTTCTTGTACCAAAAAGTTAGAGCTGTGATCTGCTAGATACAAACTCCTTGATGAATTGGCACAAAAAACAACAAGTTAGCAGTAGCAGCTTTTGAATATGTGTTGCATCACAAAACATAATACCTAAAAATGAAGAATATCTGTATTTTTTAGGTGTTTGAGATCTGAGCTGCATAAATGATGAGAAGGGATTGTAAGATTGTAAGACTGAGTTGCACTGTGGTGGTTCTGTCTGAGAAATAAAGATTTAAACCAGCTTATATGAAATGATTTCTGTTGAATTTAGTATCAGTGGAGCCAAAAATTTACCTGCCCATTCCCCTGGGTGTGATTTGTTACCATAAGAGGTGGGAGAAAGTCATCTGCAGTGGCTCGTTTGCTGCTGCAGTTGTTCACAGTCTGAATCATTGGTTTAAACTTTTGTTGGTCTCAGATTAACTTAATACAATAGAATGAGAATTTTATGGCCTACTGAAGAGCTGGCATGCACTCACTTCTTTTATCCCTGCTGTTGGACCTGGCAGAAAATCAGTGCATTTACCTCACAGTGATATGGCAAAGCTCTTTCTTGGTTTGCGTAGTTCTTTTGTTTGTACTTTGTAGCTGTCAGTAACCTGAGTATTGCTTTTGCATGAAGCTCAAGTGTGAGCACATGCCATCTAACCTCAGGATGAGATGTCAAAGTTCGGGGCTCAGTGTGTTTCTGGAGATCCCATCTCCTGCACAGATTTATGGATGCAGCCATAGGTTTTCCAGCTAAGAGCAGAAAGTGAGGTGGGATGAATTCAGACTTAAATGTATTTCTGAAATGAAATACAAGCTTCTAAAATATCTAAAAAGCATGGGTGAATCTTTCTGATATAGGTGAAGAAGTGTCAGTTGACATATGTCTTGTCACCATTATCTCTCTGACAGTTTCTGCTTAAAAGAATCCATCTTTCTTTACAGGTGAGCAAATTTTGCTTCTAGTGCTTACATCGCTTTGGAAGATAGGATAGGGATTGCTAAGCCACTGAAACACTTTGAAGTGAAGATTTTGTCTCAGGATATAATGCTTATTTATAGCTGTTTTGTAGCTGTATCAACCAAAAATGTTGTGCCTTGTGATGCACCCCTCTTTGTTGTATGCAGTTGTATTTTATTAAAAATACACAGTTCTCTACTGCTATTGTAGTACAATGTCTGTGTTGTAGAGTTAGAAAGAATGGTAGGGATGGTTGTGATAAAATGTCCAAATACCATTTCAGCGTGTGATTCTTCTAGCAAAATTGCTTTTAAAACAGAACAAAAAAACTATCCCTTTGCCTCTGTGGAATATAAGTGCCATGACCATCTCTGAAAAGACTAGCTTTCTTCAGCGTTTAAGTGAACTCCCCCCCAAAATGGGAAGTCAGCTTCATGGTCTTTTTGCAATAGTGGTGTACTCAGGGGTTCACTGCAAGCCTTTTTTAGCTTGCTGCAGACTGACTGCTTTCCTGTCTTTATTGCTTTATATTTTATTAGAGCTTAAGTGATCTTTAATCTCAAGCATCCATAAGCCTTTGCTATGGCAGGACTCTTGAGGGTAGCTACCTGAATGTAATGAACAAACTCACCATGAAGTGGAAATTGCCATGTAGATAAGGTCCAGGGAAATTGGGTTTAAATGCAGAAAGCAGTAAGATGTAATCTCCCAAGAGATCTGAAAGGAAATCTGATTGCATTGGCTGATTTAGAGAGGAAACACTGATTTTCACTGATGTAGTTTATTCAGCTTTTACTTATCCTACATGTCACCATACAATCATTGTGTCTATAACTGTAGCACTGGGGAAAAAAAAAAAAAGATATGTAAATGTTCTTTGTTGATAAAGCCCCATGTATAAGCCCCTATGTGCCTGCAAGGTCTTCATTACAGCCCTGTCCCTCAGCACAAGCCACAGGGTGGCTGTTATGTTGATTGGTTAAACACACTGAAATGTTCCTCTTGGAGTGCCCAGCACTAGAGACTGTCTCTGCTTCTTGCTCGTGGACGTTTTCTTCACTTGTAATTTAAAATAGGAAATTACAACCCTGTTCTTCAGCACAGTGCAAAGGAAAGTGTTGGTAGAGATCTTGCAGGCAGCCTGAGATGTTGGAGTTTTTTTCCCTCTCAGGTCACCCTGGAGGACCAGCAATGGCTGCCCCCTCATGTGTAATTCCTTTTTTATAGTAACTCCTTGCTTAACCCTTAAGGCAGGTTAATGCCTTTCACCTTCACTCTGGTCTGATACCTGAGCCTGTGACACAAAAAGCCCTCTGCAGAGTGTGTCTGGTGATGCTGATTGGCAGGGCTGCTGTAAAAAGAAAGTGGAGACCGGCTGCTTTCTCTGTACTGCTCTAGGCTGAGCGTGCCCTTATTGTTATTTCTGGATGTGCTGATTCAGCACAGCAATGGTGCATAATATATACAAAATATGAGTGCCTACATATGTCAAATTGAAAGGTAAACAAGCCAGAGTGTGTCCTCCCATGTGTATTTATAGCTCGCTGACATCAGCAGGAGCTGCATACATCTGAGGGCAAATTCGGCTTGGGCAATAAGTGGAGGAAAACGTTCCTTAAGCCAAGGCAGCAGAGACTGCAGATCATACATGTCGGTGAACATCACTTGTAACTGTCTTTATACGTACCCTGCTTACATTGTATATCTAACCTCAGCGATTATCGCCTGTTAGGTATAAATGTGGTGACAAGCTGTACCTTTCTGTAGTTGCTTAAGAGTTACAAATAGGCATGACTGAGTAGTTGAAGGACATTGAATTAAACATGCTTGAATTAATAGGGTAATGATTGGTGCTGCTCAGAGCTATAAAATAAACACTAGCTAGAGCTCTGTGCTATGTGGCAACCAGGTTGAGCCATGGGGTTGCTGGAATTATTCTGAAATGACTCAACTTTGGTTTTAAGTGAGGGGGATAATCCTAAGAAAGCTCTCTATGTAGGCTCCTTGTGCAGTTAACATTTTAAATGCTCCTTTGGCTTGTTGTTATGACTTCAAAGATACTCTAAAGCCTTTGTTAAATTGATCATTAACTCTACAGTGTTATAATTAGACATTTGAACTTGGCTGCATTCAAAAAGAAAATGCAAGAATGAAAATCCTAACCAGCGTTGTTTCTCTGCAGCTCATCAGCATGGCCAGAGAAGGATTAAAGTTCCACAGGAGTTAAAAAGCAATGGGGATTGAAGGCATTAACCAGCCTTACAGGAGGGATATGGAGCCATTAATCCATGAAGTTTTTCTTTGAAAGGATGGAGTGACAATAATGTCAGGAACCTAAAACGGGTTACTGCTGGAGATTTAAATTTAAGCTCATAAACCATTTTGATGGGAATGCTGGGGTGGAAGCGTGAGTTGGGGAAGCCTTAAGTTTCCAGCCCAGCAATTGAACACGTTGCACCAGTCAGTTGTGCCGCCACTGACCTATTCTGATCCTGCAAAACCAGCGGAGGAAGCGCCGTGAGGCGGCTTTAAACAATAGCAACGAGCCCAAGCAGTGGCTGGGAAGATTGAGCGTTGGATGCTGCAGTTAAAGTTTATGAGGTCCGGGGCTGGGAGAAGCTCGGTCCTACGTCTCCCACTTTCTTTCCTCAGTCTCTCCTGATGGAGTCGAGACAACAGCTGGTAGCTACTGTAAGCCCGGCTGCAGAGTGGATGGGAAAACCTGTCTCCATAGTAACAGAGCAGGCATTGCATGTGCTGCTCCTGCTCGATCTGGGGAGTAGCTGGCTGAAGACATCTGGTCGGTGTAGCCAATTCTCAGGGGAAATTAGCTCATTTCATCTGATAGTAACCACAGAAACTTTTGAATTGGTTTAATAGTATGATGCTGAACATGAGATAGAACCAACTGGTTCAGCAGTTTCTAAAGTCAAAGATTATCTAACTACTTTAAATATTTTTTGTAAGGAAGACTATTGCTTGTGCTCATTACCCTACCCCCTGCTCTTGCCCATGGTGATGTTTCTGTCTAATAAGAGGTGATTCTTCAGTGAAGGGTGGGTTTTAGGAATTTAAAGAGTTTTTCTCTTTCTAAATATTTATTTCTTTTGCTTTCAAGAACTCCTTTTATTATACAGTGAACCTTCTAAGCCTTTCATCTTAGTGAAGCTCTATGTAGTGTGAAATAAAGTCTGTGTTAACATACTATGACTTGTACTCTAGAAAGTTCACTCCCCACCCCCTAAATCTTGAGTCAATTAACTGTTTTCAAAAGGAATATTCTCAACAGTTATATAGTTACAAATAAATCTCAGAATAAGTGGTGAATATGTGTCGAAGCCTTGAGCTGTTTAGCATCAATGAAATAAATTACAGATCATTATTTTGCATACAATACAGGAGAATTCCCAGTTGATTTTTGCAGAACAAATTCTGCATCCAATATACAGATACTATACTGAGGGTATGATGGTTGGGCATACTGTTGTTTTTTCCTGTTTACTATAAAATTTATCAGCTCATACTACCTGTGTAATATTCAGAAATTTGGAGGAAATTGAAAAGTGGAAACTTTTTTCCTTTCCATTTACACATTAGGACATCAGTGTGTTATTTTTTATATGCCAGTAAATGAATGTAGTGGATAATGGCTTTTCTGGGAGAATAATGCATGCAGAAAAGTGTCTTTGAGGAGGCCCAAGAGGAGTATCCTAGATGTGTGGGGCGCAAATAAATGCTTGATCTTCCACCACCCCTACCCACTATTGACACTTATACCTGGTTACAAATGTGTAAATTCAGTGGGTTGTTGTGACCATCTTGAACTAGAAAATGAAAATGTGTGGACGTATCTGAACTGTATGTCTCCCTTCATGGAAGACCAGCAGAACTGTCAGTCTCTGAGAAGCCCTACCCTTGATTTCTGTTTGACAGTGTGGATTTGAATGTGAGAAGTGTGTTCAGCTCTGCTGGACAACAGGAATAAATGACTGTATGGAGAATAAGAGTTGCTAGCTGCCATAGTTCTTAAGAAAGAGCAGGGAGATCTAAAGGTCTTAGCAGAAATCTGAGAAATGTTTACAATAAACAAAGGGGCCTGAGCTCCCTAAACCAAGTCAGACAAGTGCAGCAGATGTTCGAAGACCCCAGGTGGGTTATGGAGGTTAATAAACCAGATGAGCTGCAATCAGTTAATGAAAGAAGTTTAATCAATCTGAGTTCATTCAAAAAGTGACTGCCCAATGAATGCATGTACCTTATTGAATGGGGATTCATTGCTTTGCTTTCTCTGCTGAGCTCACGCTCTAATGAACCAAGAGTTATATCTCTCTGTGGAGTTACACCATAGAAACTAGGTGTCAGAGTTCCTCCCCACCTCCAAAGCTTTTCTTTCCTACCCAGAAACAGTCACTTAATATGAAGTAGCATGTGGGTGGATGGTGGTAAAGAGGGCCTGGAGGAAGTCTTTCCTATTTCACTCTTGACTTCATATTGAGTTTTGTAGCAAATGAACTGTCCTTGAAACTGAAAAAATAGACCTCTTGGTTTCATAGTATAAAATTTCTTTCTGAAAGTGATTTGCATGTAGTCATTCATTTTTTTGGTAAACATAGGCTATAGGAATCAGTAAGAAAAATTCTACTTAATCAGAGAAAAATTATATTATAGAAAGACTTAGGATGCTAGGGTACCTTGGGGGTCTTAAGGTTGTTTGCCTTTCTACGTTTTGCTTGCTTGTTTGTTTTTATGAAGCTGAATGGCTTTGGTTGAATCTTTCAGTAGTATTCCTGAAGCTGGATGTTGATAAACATTAGAGAATTCCACCGAGTGTGATTGTTAATATGAAATCTCAGGGTATAAAGAGGGTATTTCTTTTCTGCTGGGCTCCTTACATTCACAACACTTTCAGGAAGTTTCAATCTCCTCTGATATGCCTGGCCTTCTGATCTGTCCAGATCAGAAGTCTGGGAGTTTTGAGAGGGAAACTGGAGGTGGACAAGGTAATCACGTGGACTCTCTAGGGAGACCAGACCAAAAATAGAAATTCTCCACCAACATCTCTGTCAGGTGAGAACTGATAGTAAATTTCCTCTGCTTTTTATACCATTGCTTTGAGCTGAGTTCAAAGCAGTCATTCCAGGCTATGATTTTTTTTTTTTTTTTTGCAGCTTTTAGCTGTCTATTAGTTAAGTTAGGTAGTATAAGCCAGTCATATAGGCTTTCCCTTCATGGAAAAAGATAGGTACTGCTGAAAGCATAGCTGCTTACATCTTAAGGTGCCTAGGATGGATTTCCCCTTGTGTGTCTCTATTTCTCTCCATTAACTATAGAAAAAGGCATGCATTTTTATCCTATTCAAGTATTTGGAGTTTTTACTCTCCATAAAGTCACTTTCTAGCCAGGCAGTTAATACTAATTTAGTTATTAATCAGTATTAAGATTAATGTTGTTTGTATAATTGTTTTGTATTTATGGACATGCTTGGCAATACATCACCTGTGGTCACAGAGGTTTTTAACAATTTAGCTGGTGTTTGGAATAGGTACAGTTGTATTTTGATGCCTGGCTACATGCTGGCTTTTCTTTGTGTTTTCTTTTCATGAAGCATAAGCTTCATGATCAGGTGGCTAGGTACTTAGATATGTAGTGTAAGAGTGTAATCTTCTCTTTTCAACAGATAGGTTCAACTGTGCTTGTTTGTTATGGATAGCAGCTTGCTTCAGGGGTTATGCCATTGACTTGCATGGGGATATTCAAGAATAAAGTGTTGTAGAGTGAAGAGGTGTCAGAAATCAGGTCTTTCTGGTTCTGGGCATCTTAGTGTTAAAGTCTCAAGCTGAAGTCTAATCCAAATGAAACAAAATGTCAGTATTCTTCCTGCCAAAACTCTGAATAGCTTCTTTTATCACTGAGTCCTATGATTGTGTTGGCTCACAGGCAGAGTTGCACAATGTACTGAGCAGCAGTAAGAGGTACAACCTGAGCAAAAGAAGAGCTTCTCTGCTCTCAGAGAGGAATAAGTACTTCAGTGGGGTCCCTTTGAGCCTGAGTTCTAACTGAATTATTTTTGTATTTTTTTTAACAGCAAAACAAGTTGAAGGTTGAAAAAAACACCCCTGCTTTCCCTGCTTTAAAGAGTAGAAAGAACTACAGAACATGAAGTTAAAAGGAACTCCTTGAATGTTGTTAAGGATTCCAAAAGTAGTCTTTAATTGCTGCCAAAACTAATGTGGCTGGAATTTCTGTGGAAAACATCAGTGCAGTAGCCATTTTATATACAAATAACTCCAGTCTGCAATAGATTTCCCCTACCCAAGTTTGTTCACTCTGTTCTCCATGTTAAAAAAATAAAAATCCATGTTTAACACTATGCTTAATATTGAAACAGACAAAGATGACTTCTCATAGCAAAGTGGTAATTACTTGGCATTGTGCTGAGAACTGATTGCTTATTCTACAGCCACCATTGTTTGCTGTCTTTATAAAGCTAAAAAGTAATTTAATTCACTGAAGAATTTCCACAGTCTGCAAATAATTCACAAAATGTTTAAAAAGAGTGCATTTTAGTGTTGTTCAGAATAATTTAGCAACCAAGATGAGCACATTTTATATCTTCATAGCATGAAATACTCATTACTATTACTCAAAGTTGTTAAATCACAGATAGTATTACCAGAGAGTTTCTGTCACTTTTTGAGCACCCTAAAGCATGCTGTTTAAAGAGACAGAATGTTTCTAGCTTTAACAGTGTGCCATTTGGGACAAGTAATATGGTCCATGATAAGAGAGTTCTCTGATGTAACATGATAGGGGCAGATTTCTAATTAGGAAAGCTTTATTGATGGACTTATTAAAAATGTGCATTCATGTCATCAGCTTTGGTATCCCAAGTGCAATAGCTTATAAATATTCAAAAACCCAGTTATAGAGCACAGATTTACCATACTTTCATGTCTAATGGGTCTTCTTTGGCCATCCAGCTGATGAGGAAATTGTACACAAAGCAGTCCCTTACGTGCTTTTCTAGTGTAATGTAATTGTTATTAATTACACCCTGAACAAGTATTAGTGATTGACACTTCCGTACAAAGTTAAATATACAATGTGTTGGGGAAAGGGGAAACAAACACAAGGTTGTCATTAAAGCTGTTTTTGGCAGAGCTGGAAATAGGATACAGAACCAAGCATGGCAGGCTCACTTGTTTTATCCACTGAGAAGGAACTCACAAAATGGGTGAGTTTGGTTTTGCTGCCTTGCTGTCTTCAGCAGAGGAGGACAGGCATTTGACTTTGATTTCCATGTTTTAGCCACTCTTACTGATGCTTTAAGAAAGCTGAAAAACTACCCAAACTGAACTGCAGTTTAAGTAAGCCCTTCCTCCTGTACGGTCTGTACGGTTGGCTAAAACCTTTGACATTCGATCATTTCTAGAGGTCTTGGCCACTTGAGATACTGTTTTGTAAAACTATTAAAAAAGGTTGTAACTTAAACTCTTTACATGCACTATTCCCATGTCTGTATTTGGTGGCTGCGCATCAGGACTCCCTTTTTTTTCCCTCCTGCTTAATCGTAGAAATCATGAGAAAATATTGCTTTAAAAGAACATTGTATAGGGGAAAAAAATCGTATCACCTCTCAGTAATGGCATGATGCAAAGAATGTCACATGTTTCAGTTATTTGTCACATAGAGTAGTGGTTTGCATAGTGGGTTAGTAAATACTAAGACTGAGTATCTTTAAAGCAAGGAGTCACCTTTCTTTAATGTAGCCTTTTGCTTCACCTCTGTTAAGACAACTGGTACAAGTATCAGTTCTTACCAGTTCCCCTGTTATTGACCAGATCTTTTTGTGTGGGATAAGCATTGCTGGTTCCAGTGGGTGATCTTGGCTCTTTGGTTTGGCACTGAGACCTTTGATGTCCAGACCAGAGTTACAGTTATTTTGTGAATCTAAAAGAATGGGATCGTGAGAGGCTTAAGCAGGACAGACATAATAGAACCAACTTTTTAAAATGGTGAGTATTGAAAACTGCAGAAAAGGTATAAAGAGAAGGCTAAAACATTGGGTGATCTTTTGGCATTAAAAAAAATCCTCAAAACAAAAAAGTTTTTATAATTATTGACAGAAATCATCTAACTGTAGAATAAGACTGACATTTGCTTTATTACATAAGGTATTGGGAAAAATTCTTTGGAACTTGGATGTTTACAAAGATGTGAAATTACTAGTTTAAGCAACAGTAAATCTCAGGTCAAAGAAGAGGGCCTAGGATATTCAGCTATCCCTAGAAAAAAAATCCTTCCATGAATCACCTGGAAGTATAGCTCACCTAAAAAGCAGATATGCCTCAAACTTTTGAAAAATGAGCACGGTAAGTAATGCAATAATACCAAGTTCTGCTCTACTGCTACCAGCTGGATGACATTCATTGCCCAGTATTTCAGCAGAGAAAAAGGCTCATCTGTGTCTCTAAACCATGTACTTGTGCCCATCCCTTTAAGTTGTAATTGTTTTTTCCTCTTCAAGTACTGCTCTAAAGAGGGGATTCTTCTGGTTGGGTGGCTTTTACTTGCTATGTCAGCTGCATGCTAGCCTGTGCATTGTTGCAGAGTCTTTATTTTATTCTTGACATGTCCTAGGCATTACTTTTACAAGAACCCTCCTTTTTCACAGAGTTTTGCAGTCCAGTGTTACTGAATTCTGCCAAATATCAGTTTGTTGGTTTTGTTTTTTTTTTTTTTTTTAAATTCATTCCATATAATGCCCATTAGTTTCCTGAGGTATTTGATGTCTTGAAGCTCAGACCAGCTGCCACTGAGAAGGCCATGACTTTTGAAAGTATTTTTTTTTCCAGCAATGAATAGTGCACTTGTCCTTTATTTGTAAAGGGAGCAGAGGAAAGGTGATAGTGAGGGAAGGGAGTTTCACAGAGCTGGAGTTCTCCTTTCGTAACTTTGAATTCTGCAAAGAGCTACCTCCGCACTATTTATTTATGTTGGACCCAAAACTGACAGAAACATGAATTCAAGTAAAAATATAAGTCTTTGCACATAACGGTAGCTTGGTTAATAGGGTATGCGACTTCAGAGAGATCTGGCTTATATCTTAATTTTGCAAATGTAAGTTTAGTTTGGTCCATTTGGAACATTATCAAAGCCCTAGGGAGAGTTTGCACTGAGTTAATCGTTTGCTTTGGTTCGTATAAATTGGATTCCCATTTTGGTATGCTGTAATCCTGATGAGCTGAATGATAGCCACAACTGTTTAATGCTCGCTGATTGGAATGGGCGCAGGAAATTGGCATCAGCAGGAAGATACTTGCTTTCAGTACGTGAATTGTATTTGCCACTTAGCTGAAAATGCTGACTTTGTTGCCTTCAGTTACATTTATTTTGCACGTCAAATAATTCTTCTATCCTCCTTCACAAATTTAGAGGCAACTGTAAAACGCTGACTGAATGGGCTGTGTACATATGGCATCTGAGAGGTTTTTTATTAGCTTAAACTAGCACATGTGTTTTCCTGTGAGGAGTATTAAGTGCCTGGACTACAGGTTTAGTGTGTGACTGTTTTTGCAGCTGTGTGGAAGAGCATGATGCGTATTCCCTGGAGCAGGCCTGGGAGGGAGCTCAAGTATGCTGAGGCAAAAGCAGGTTGTGTTTATGGGAGTGTCAAACAGAAATATGGCACTTGAACCCTTATCAACACTGAGCCTGATACTGGCATCTGAGCGGCTGTCGCCCAGGTGTGTGAAAGGAATGCCCTGCCTCTAACAGCACAGGATTTTGTTTCAGAACTTGATGGCTTTATACTGGGACTCTGTCCTGGCAGTCTGGAAAAAAAAGAAAGTTTTTTTTTTTCTCCCCTTGTTAGCTGGAGGGATCTGAAACCAGTGTTAATCCACTTGAAATTTAGTTCTTGTTAAAACTGTTATTGAAGAACGTGTTCATTGCTCAGGCCAGAAATCTTACTTTTGGAGGATGAATTTTAAAAAGGTGTTGCTTCTAGAAAAAGAGGATATTATGATTACATGTAGAATTACTAATGTCCTGCTTTTGGTGACCTCTCACTTCTCTGGAAATGTCTTACTTCTGGAAAATATATTGCATCCCAGAGAGTCCCATAAAGGTGAAAACCACATAGAGGAGTGGGAAGATTAGAGCTGAGAAATCTGAAGCAAGACTGTCTAGCACACAGTACCATTCTGTAACTCACTTCTTGGAGGGAGGGCTGGGCCTGGAGAAGATGTTTTGCCTGCACAAGAAAGGTAAGAAGTTAGAACTTCATTATACAGAGCTCCTCTTCTGTATTGGCTTTCGCAGGAACAAGTTGTTGAAAATAGCCTGTAATAGATTATGGGCCTTAGATGTGTGGGCCACGATGTCACTATGCATATCCAGCTGTACTTCCATCCTCAGTGCTACTATCTTCTTGTCTTGGAGCATTCCGGTGGGAGAGGATGGCAAGTAGTGGGTTTCTCTTATTTGGAATGGAGCTAAAAACTGCATGTGGTTTTCTCAAAGCTTTATGAGAAACCTGTAGCTGAATAAACAAGCTCTGATCAGCCCTGTCTTTTCAGCCTTCTTGACTCCTACCTACCAAGGGAATGAAGAGGAACATTGCTACAGCTCACAGGCATGTTTGCTCTTTGTTTGGACTCTGGATAGTGCCCTTCAGTTGAGAAATCTTTGGAAGGTCAGAATGTCTGTGGGTAAGGTTGAGATGACATATGATGTGCAGTGCTGTCAGATTCGAAAGAGTGAGATGCTCAAAGAACTAGAAGAGCTACAGGGTTCAGGTTTACTGCAGAGTGGAAACGTAGATATCTTTGGTCAATTGGTGACTGTAGAGGGGGAGAAAAACAGCAAAAAATGGAAGATTAATTTCATTAAAACATATTTTCTTACAGTCTTTGTTTTGCAAGTTTCTAGAGAGAAAGATGTGGTTCCTATATTTTCTACTTTATAAAAAAAATTATTTCCTTTCATGTCTTAAATCTACAGATCATTCTGAAGACATGAGTCTTTTGTTTAAAAACTCTATACATTAAAAAGAAGAAAAAAAATCCATTAAAATTTAAACACAAGGTGAAACCTGGCTGCAGTTAGTGTAAAATATGACTGTTGAAAAAAAGCGTTTTTCTAATAAAATAAAACAAGGTAAGGAGGAAAAAATAATATTTTATTTTCTACTTTTCGAAACCACAAAAACCATTTTTTTCAGCAATGCTCTTTCTAATTTCTGTTTTAAAATGTGTTGTTTCTTCCTGGCTGCTATCAAAATGTGGCCTCAAACAAACAAACAAACAAAGTACATTAATAGGTCTGAAACCACTAGATTTCAAGTGTTACTGTTGTCAAGTTGTATAGTAGGTGACCAGAACTTGACCATTACATCTTAAAAATGCCATCCACCCTTACATTCCCTTCTAAATATCCTGCAGGTTAAACTGGGCAGATCATGGCCAAATTCTTGCTTTTGTGTGGCTGTGCTTACAGATAAGAGATATTGTTCAATCTTTATTTTCTCTCAGAAAGGAGTAGTGTTGTAAAGCATAGTCTGAGGGTATGGAAGATACGGTTTGCTGGATGACACAGTCGCTTTTATTGCACTTCATTTATAGCTGGAAAACAACAGGCATATAGTCTCTTCCTGAGGTCCCTCAGTAAATTCCATGTTAGCTGTGGAGCAAAGGGAAGACTTATGAAATGCTTGGTGTAGGACATGGTGGATATGAAGTACCTTTTTTAAAAAAAAGGAGTGAGAAACCTTATTTAATAAAAAGCATGCAACAGATACTTGGCGAGATAAAAATACTTAGATCAAGGAAAGTGTGTAAATAGTGTTATTATGAGAAGTTCTCTATAACATAAAAATACAGACTGCTTGGCTTACACTGATTTTTTTTTTTTTTTTTTGTATATAGTCTGCAGGAGTTCCTGTCTTCTCATATTAGCATACTGTATGTACTAATGAATGAGTTTGCATCTTTGTGAACTGTATGTGTGACTCATCTTAAGTGTAGGTGAATATTTTCTTTGAATTCAGTGAGATATAAAATTAAGCATATACAGCACTGGGTAGAAGCCAGAGCATTTTTCACTTTGAAGGAGAGGATCCTGAATGAATTCCTTCTAGAGACTTTTATGAAGCCCTGAATAAGAGGTTCATTAAGTAAACAGAAAGGAGTAGGGATTTTTAATCATTTTTTGCATCAGTGTTAGCATGTTGACACTTCCTTTCTCTTGCCAAGTACTTTGAGTTTGAAGCCTAGTTCTTGAGGATACTTTGTGATGGGGGAAAACTCCACACTAAAAGCAGTGCCATAAACTAAATGTGGAAGCCGAGCTTAATTCACGTCTGTAAATCCCTGGTGGATATCATCAGCAACTAAGTTCAAAAGCTACGGACAACTGTGTTATGAAGAGACTTGTGAAGGGGTGACGGTGTGGAAAGTTGTTCTAGCACAGTCATAGGACTGTGCCTTCACGTGCAAAGTTACACCACTGACATCTGGGGCCTTTTGAGGCTGGTGGAAAAAATTCAACTGCCAGCATTTGAATTTGGCTGAACCCTCTAGTGAGAAGAGAGCTAAGGAAATCAATGAAAGGCTTTTTAAATGCACCTAAGGGAGTTAGGTGCCCAGCTCCTGTTGAAATTCAATCGGATTTACTTGCTTGGAGCCTTGGGAAAAATCTCAACCTAAAATTGCAGGTCGGCAGTATCCTTTAATGGTTCTACTGCAATTGTTCTGTGCTCTCACACTGATTAAGGGAAAATAGAAACACTTCAGTACAAACAACTGTTCTAACTGTCTCCTGGTAAGAATCCCTTTTTTCTGGAGCATGAACATTTATGGAAACATTATTTTATCTTAATTAAAAACATTAATAAGGGAACTTTAATTATGTCCAGTAACTTCTTGGGATTAATTAGGGGCCTCCGAAGATAGAAATGTGATAGAGATACCATGTTTTTTGTTTTCTGTTACCTGTATAATCATTTGGTGCCAAATATGCTAGATAAAGTATTTTAGCAAATGATACTAAGCTTTTTGAAAGGAATACCAACTGCTCTGGCTTTAAACATTTTTTTAGGAACTTACAATTATTTGCCTTCCTTTGCAAAGATGTAATTTACAAGATCTTTGGAAGTGAGGCAATTAAGTAGGGGGAGAAAAATCCCTAGTCCTTAATAGTACTTTTGGGACTTGCTGTTACTCAGTAAGTGTTTATGAGAAACCATTTGTCTTTTTATTTTTGATCTGTACTTCATCAAGTTGGGATTTTTACTTTATTGAGCTTGGTACCTGTCTCTGTCTGTTTGCCTAGACCGTCTCATTTTGCTGTTCTGTGTACGTTAGAAAGCATAGTACAGCTTTCAGGAAAAAATCCTGCCTTTCTCAACAGAACAAAGAGGGGTCTCTCTATACAAAGTAGGTGAGATTAGACGAAACAGTTGCCTTTACTGCTGTTAATTTGCATGTCCTACTCGAGCTATACAGAAGTGCTGTGTGAAGCATTTTGGAAGCCTGATGTGTCAGGTGAACAGTGTGCTGAGAAGTGGGCTCCACCTCTCTCAGAACTACTGTGTAGCCTGTAGTGGTTCAGTTTTTGCATGCTGCCCTTGCAGTGTAAATGCAACCTGTTCCCACAAAGATCATCGGAGGGCTGGAGCACCTTTCCTATGAAGACAGACTGAGAGAGCTGGGATTGTTCAATCTGGAGTAGATAAAGCTCCAGAGAGACCTTATAGCAGGTTCCAGAACCTGAAGAGGGGCTGGAGAGGGACTTTTTGCAAGGATATGTAGTGACAGGACAAGGGGGAATGGCTTAAACTTAAAGAGGGCAGTTTTAAGTTAGATGTTAGGAAGAAATTGTTCACTGCAAGGGTGCTGAGACACTGGCACAGGTTGCCCAGAGAAGTTGTGGGTTCCTCATATGTGGAAGTGTTCAAGGCCAGGTTGGATGGGACTTTGAGCAACATGGTCTAGTGGAAGATTCCCTGCTCATGGCAGGGGGTTTGGATCTAGATGATCCTTAAGGTTGCTTCCAATCCAAACTGTTCTATGAGTCTGTAATTGTTTTACAGTGACAGACACGTTCCTGCTTTTTTTGACCTTTGAGCAGTAGAGATATGCCTCATCCCTGCTTGTGAAGATGCTTAGCCTGTTTGTTGCCCAATCCAGGTACACAGCCCTTGACTGATGACAGGTGTCCCATCCGTCACTTTACCATCAGCAGATCTATTGTTCCCTCTCCTGGCTCCTTCAGAGACCTCCTTTTCATGACTTGTGAAAAAAACCACTTGTGTGCAGTGTGCTCATTCCACTACTGCTGCCTGAAACTGTGAGGAGGTTACTGTTCCACTTTATTGATGGTGCATAGCAGTAGTGTACCATTGCCTTGCCTAAAAAAACTGGTTCAGTGCAAACAATGCCATGGGAATCTTACAGCTGAGGTAATGCTGGTTGGCATGAAATCCCTATGTGAGATACATGAGAGATTATTTCGTTGTTTAAAGGAATTCATGGGAATTCTGTCATCTTTGAAGCTAGAATCTTAAAAAAGACGGATTTGACAGAATCATGGGAATAATGTTGTTTATCTCTCCGGTGAGAATAATGTAATAGACCTTCTGATATGGCAGATATGGGAGCTGTATTTCCAGTAAAAGGTTGGGATGGGAGGAAATTCTTACAGTACAAGAAGCATGTGTTTATGAGTCTTAAAGGTGTCCCCCTCACCAGTGCCTGTTGTTTTCCTGTTCTTGTCATTTCTCCTTCCACTTAGGGCAGACACCTCTCTGGCAAATGCAATAAGCTATATGTCGTCTTTAATAGCCAATCAGAACAACATAGTGGTATGCTTTGCCTCCTTGCTCCTAAAATATGTATTTTACTCTCTTACATTTATGGAGTTCATTCAGAAAAAGTCTAGACTTGGAGTAAAGACATTCTTGTTCATAACAGATTTCAGATGACCTCATCTGGTCCTCCCACATCAAACAGTTGTGTGAACATTTTTTGATGCTCCATGACCAGTTACAGCTTTGAGGTCTACAGGCAGAGCCTCAGGCAGTACATTCTCTATGGAGATGCTTTCTCAGCCTCCAGAGACAATTAATTTATCTGTAAATAGCTGTTGTTATGGTATCATGATCCATTTTATGTCAGTTTTGTTCTGCTTTTTTTTTTTCTTCCCACAAGCTGTTAATCTGCCTAATCACTTAAAAACATCTCTTCAGCTAAGCTTCAGGACTCCGTCCTTCCTTTTGGAGTTGCTGCTTTATTTCACAGTGCAGATGGTGAATGCCTCCCAACATTGTAGCTCTTCCAATCCAGTGGGGGTTGAGTAGTATAGGAAGGGCTTTTCACGATGCGTTTATTAGCACAATACTCTGGGAACTGTGGAGGTATGGGTTGTAATGACAGATAGCATGGGTATATTTGTCAGGGAACCGTGTTTTTATTGATCCTGCCTAAGCACTTTCATCAGATGATGAAAGCTGTACTGTAGCCGGGTGATTAAGTTATGCCATATCTTTCTTGGGCTCTTCCATTATACTTGAAACAATTCCCAAGGCTGTTCACATAGAACCTGATCCGCTCAAAGGAACTTCTGTTTCCATGTTAAAACTGTGTAGTTAGTAGTGAGATGCACTGAAAACAATCTGTCATGAGACTTCTGAAGTGTATCCCACATGCTGACCCCACTCCTGCACCAACGCCTAAGTGAGGACTCCAGCTCTTTTACTGGTCTTTATGAGAAATTATGAGAAATGCCAGATTCCCTGGCATCTGCTAAATGGCTACCTGGAGATCTATTGTAATTTCACCAAGCACTGTGCTTCAGTAGAAATGCCCAAAGCTTGTTATACTCATCTACTTGTTCCTTTTCGTTGAAATTGTTGTGAATTTACATGTGAAAAATTGTTGGAGGCTGGAGACATAACAACACTGATAGAGTTCTTCAAGAAAGTGATCTACATGTGTGTTTCTTGTTCATCCTCTCTGCTTTTTCATTCAGGGTTAATCTGCTACCTGGCTGTGTTGGGACTATGTGCTGAGGAGGCCTGAAAATGGCACTAAGAATATGCCTTGGCTGACCAGGAAGGATGGCAGAAGTGAGGGTACCATGTACAGATCAATAATGAAAAGGAAAAAAAATATTTTCTCTTAAGATGGACCCTCTATGCCCATGACTGTCATATTTAGAGGGCTCTTTTTACCAAGTTATATATTTATATATATATATATATATATGTAAGTTTTTAATCTCAGTGTTGTATTTCTGGTTTTTTCTTTTACAATGAAAATCACAGTCAAATTACATAGGGTTGAATGGGTCCTTGCT
The DNA here is from genome assembly GCA_035583135.1 of Lophotriccus pileatus. Classification (NCBI taxonomy): domain Eukaryota; kingdom Metazoa; phylum Chordata; class Aves; order Passeriformes; family Tyrannidae; genus Lophotriccus; species Lophotriccus pileatus. The sequence continues at coordinate 14,894,506 of JAWWES010000168.1, read as the reverse complement.
CAGTGTAGTTCTCGTGTGTATGTAATTTTAACCATTACATACACAAAAAAACCCCCCTTCACTGAGCTTCAGTTACCATGCTCACTAGTGTTTTTCAGGTAGCTATTTTCCTCTGGTTTTTAACTTTCCCTTGTGCTAAATGTTGTTTTGTTTTTTATTTTGCTCATTCTCTACGTCTGCTGTGTTCTCTCAACACTTCATCTTTCTGTTTTCATATGTCAGCTTTTTGAAGCCTCATTTCATTCTGACTGATTCATTGCAAGAAGCACAAGGGTTTATACAGTTCTCTTGGTAGGTAGGTGTTAGGTGGGCAGTAAGGAGAAAATATTGAAGAAACAGTGGACCAAATTAACCCGTAGTACAGCTCAGATTTGCTGAAATTCTCAGGTTTGAGGTATTGTTGCTCAATTAGCACTGATTGCCACCAGCATAAGTGAACAAAGGATGAGGTTGGCATCCTTCTAGTGCATGTAAGTTTCATGTTAAGCTGTTAATCAGGAAAATACAGGCAATATTTTATTAGCTCAGGAAGGCATAATTTTCTATTGTACTTTTTTCTTGTTGTCTGCAAGTTTCTGGTCACTAATGTAAGCGCGTGCAGACAGAAATTCGTCAGCTTTCCCCATCCCCAGGAGACTACTTATTAGATTTATGCAACACAAGATATTAAAAACACTTTTGTCTGTCACACAGCCACGGGCAGGGGAGGGGGAATTTGCCAGTTGCTAATGGATACCTGGCGTTTTTGTGTATGACCACGAAGAACAGCTTGTGCACTTTCACCCCCGATGTTCCCTGAATAACTTGGGTCTCATTTAGGTCAATAAGCCTTTATCAAAACGTCAGGAGTGAAAAATGTGTCTTGGTGTAAGCCGACTGGTCGTTCCCTCCAGTCACCGGCGTCTATAGGACAATCAATGTTCTCTAAGCTTGTCTGCATGTCACGCAAAGAGCTGGATGACAGTAACCATTGACTGCGTGTCTGTCGCATTGTCTTTGGGACAGCCCCCATTTGCATACTTGCCGGTGTGCCTGTTATCCAATGAACCATGGAGGGCCTTTAAAAAACATACGCGCACAGCTCCAATGCAAATTTCCTACGCAGAGAATACGTGCTCCTTTAAAGTACAATCCAGGCTTTCACTTTCTACCTTCGTGCTGTAAAACTGAAACTGTGATCCTGACAAGGCCACGGTGCCTGGTCAGAGCACTGTTTGTGGTTCCATTGTGCTAAAACATTTAACTTTTCTCTGGGTTTTGCTTTGCCTACCAAGATAGGTTTTGTTTTTTTTTTTCTTGTTCTTTTGCTTTTAGTAGTTGCTTTTGGGGATATCTGAACAGTATTAACTGCTATCACATATGATGTGAAGCCGTACATCCTTTCCTCAGATGAGTTATTTTGAATGAAGGAGAGTTTTTGCTCCATATATGGTTGGTATTGTCTTTTGTTAACGGCGTTTCCTCCATAGTGGTGGTGAAAGGAGATGTACTAGCTGTCTGCATACAGAAGAGCACTTGGATATTAGGGTTATTGACCGGGTCTGTGAAAGGAATACAATCACTTAATCAGAAAAGATTGCCTCTGGTGCTTATTTTCTGTGACAATTCAACAGCACCTTGTATCAAGCAGAGCTCATAGTTTTGCCATTCACTGGTGGTTCATAAATGACATCGGACTGGACAAAGGAAGAGTTTCATTGCATTTGAAGCTGCTATCATAAGACACAGGCTTTCCTTAAAGGATCTGCTGCAGATGCTGTTTTTTAAGATTTATGTTGTTCATTATATTTTTATTTTATTGAAAAAAATTAATGATAATCCAATTAAAATAAAAAAGGCAAAGGGTCTGGTGGATGCTTTCAGAAGGAAGTTGTAGAAGAGATTCTTGGCTGGGTCGAAGGGTCTGAGCTTCATGTTTATTGTAACCAATCATCTGGACAGTTTCATTATATCTTAAAAATCTAACTTGAATACAGGTGACCATAAACAATAGTGATAACTGTTCTACTGCATCTGACAGCTTGCATAGGTTATGAGATTGTCAAAACTAAGGGAAGGAGTCCTGGGTCATGTTCTACTAGCTTTTCTGAAAGTGTCACAGAGTTGAACAAGTTAGGGCTTAATATTCAGGGCAATGTCCCCTGCATTTTTGAAGCTGATCATATGATTCCCGTTCATCTTGACTGGACTAGATTTGTGTTCTGGTTATTTCAGTTAGTTAAGAAAATAATTGTAGGTACAATCCTGAGTCCTGTTTGAAAATCTGTTACGCCAAACAGCAGTGGAACCTACAGAAATGTGAGGGGGCTAGACAAGATGTTCAGCAGCACATTTTCTTCTCTGCAGTTTCTCTTTATATGAAATCACACTTTGAAATAAGCAGTTCATTCTCTTAATATGCATTATCATATGTAACGATAACATCTTGAGATTGGTTTCTCAGCTGTACTCTTTCTTTATGCCACGTGTTCTGTGTTTTCAATTATAAGCCACTCTTACCATTTCAATAAGTAGGTTTTGTTGCTGGCTCTGGTAGAGAATGTGACCAGTTATTAATTGAATTGGCCAATAAGGAAGTATTGCAGCTCAAGGAAACTATGCTGAGCATGCCATGCTCATCTGGTCTGTACAAAATCGAGATTTATCTGCACATTGACCATGTTCCAAATAGAACACAACTGTACCTTCTTCTAATCAGCAAGAATATCGGATGCCTTTGACATCTATCATTTTGCAGGCAGTTCCAAAGTCATACCTTAGCTTAGGTCTGTGGTTTACAAGTAGCTTGATACCAGCCGTGCTTCAGGACTAAGATCTCTGTTTCTGATGAAGTCCCTAAATGTTGGCAAGAGGGTGGGAAAGGTGTTCTAGAGATCTCACTATATATTCAATGCACCTGGAGGCTGACATATTGGTGCTGGGTACTAGAAATCTTTTTTCAGTTCACGTAAGATTAAAGGAAGACTGAAAAAGTATAAATAAGAGGGTGGTTAAATTGATCTGGTAAATGGAATGTGAAGCACAGACCTTCCCAAAATGAAATAAGCTAGCAAAATACTAATCTTCTAAATATAGACTGTGCTTGGGGGTTTTTTGACTCAATCAGGAAATCCTTTGTTTGAATTAGACCAAGTGAATTGCACAGAAAGATTTTCAGTTTTAGTATGTGTAGACAAGGTGGACTGCATGTGATCAAAGTATTTAATTTTTCTCTTAATATTTTCTTTCTCTGCTCTTACAGGCTTTTCTATATTAGTTTAGATCATTTTGGTATGGTTGACACACTTGCCACCTTCCTAATTTTACATTTTCTTTAGCACTTCCTAATACATTCTGAAAAGAGATGAAAGACATCCGTACAGTGGAGAATTAACCTAGTTCCCTGTCTGTTTCTTTTAGGAAATTGTGTTAGTGGTGTTCTTTGGAACAGAGTACGTGGTTCGGCTGTGGTCAGCAGGTTGCCGCAGTAAATACGTTGGAATATGGGGAAGGCTTCGTTTTGCTAGGAAGCCTATTTCAATCATTGGTGAGTATGCACAGCTTGCAAAGGTGATGTATACAATGAGTAAAACTTGCCCTAAAAGTTTTTAGAAGTCAGATTTCTGCAGTAGTTGGAGCCCCGTTAGAGCAAGAGCTCTTATCATTAGCATGAATGTAGATCTGGATTTCCCTTCAGGAATTCACGGCACTGTCATTTGAGAACAAACATAGCTTGGTTTGTTTTCCCAGAAGAGCAGAGTGTTTTCTTTTCACAAGTGATCTGAAGCTTTGCCAGGAATAAGTCTTGGCCATGGTCCTGTCTGCTGTGACCTCAGGATCCCAGACACTGCACAAGAGCTACAATTGTATTTTTTAAAGATACTGAACAGCCTTTCCTCCCTCTTCCCCCAGCAGCCGCTTGAATAATTGATTACGAGTTTATTTTGCACTCTAATTGAGCTGTTTACTGCATGGTAGAGCACAATAGATGCACTGTAGTTACTCTGTGTATCAGTTGAATTAAAATATGGTTTTCAGTGATGCATTTGGAGCTGGACACCTGACTTCCCTTGGTATTCACTTCAGATGGCTTCCTAAAATTTCTTCAGTGTTCTTGGAAATTACATCCCTATATTCCATATATGCAACAAATGATTATTTTTTTAGAATGTTTGTCATTCCCTTAACAGTTTCCCTGAAAGAAAGATAATAATCCAAAATCAATCTATATTTTGTTAGCCAGTATTGAGAGAAGTATGTAAAGACCCTTGCCCTGAAATACTTAAAAAATAAATAGACTAAATAAAGCAGATTTTGGAAGAGGAGTATTGTTATAGAAGAATAGTAATTCTTGATCTGTGACATAGTTTTTTCAACTACTTGTAAACATTATTTGTTGTTGAATACAGGATATAGGTTTTGATAAACTATCTACAATTTTGCTGAATATAAGTTACAAAATTTTGTACGTGGGTATTTTTACAATCATAAAACAGTTTACCTTTTCTGTGCATCCATCTGTCTATATATAAAAATAACAACTGTATCTCAGGTGTGACTGCAACTCTAAATAGCCTTTGACTGTATCTTTGCACTCTGGATACAATCCATTTCTCCTGAGACATAGCTCACTATAGGTTCTGAAACATTATCCAATTTAACAGTCTGGAAAGCAAAACACAGTTCAGCTTTCCCAGATATGGATCAGAGCTATTTAATTCTCCAAAATACAGAGTTCCTTTCCAAAATTAACTAGTCCTGAACCACAGAGATTTAGAGTATAGTCCTGACTGACTTAAACTAAATTAGACTCATACATTAATCCCAATTTTTATCTCCCTTTTAGATCTGGAGAGATGAAATGTAGTAAGGCAGTTTTCTTACATAAGAAAACCTGAAGTCTCTGTCAATGAAAATACTGTCTGACACAGAAAAGAAAATAAAACACATAGAAGAGAGAATAGGTAGAAACTGCTGAAATTCCTCCTGCTAGTAAGAATTGCAGGCTGCTTTAGAGTAACTCGTAATTCATCTAGACTGTGGCTGCCTTGGAACCATCCCAGTAAAATTTTTCTGTCATATCTCAAGATTATATTTTCTTTACATGCTACAATAGAGATCTCTTGCTATATGAACAAAAATAACGATTAGGAGTGATTGTTCAATTTGTTAAAGTAATATTGGAATTGGTTCTAGTAACATTCTTGCAGAAATATTGCAAGATGCTGCTAACTAATTTTTTCAATTGACTTTTATTTTCCAGATTTAATTGTTGTTGTTGCTTCCATGATAGTTCTTTGTGTGGGCTCTAAAGGTCAAGTCTTTGCAACCTCAGCTATCAGGTAATTTATATGCAATAAAAGAAAGTAGTGCTATCTGAGTAAGGTGGGGTTCTTTTTTTTTTTACCTCCTGCTTCAATTCTTGCAGGAGAAAACAAGTCACTGGTCGGCATTCTGTAACAAAGCAGATCACTAGTCATGTTCATGTGTGAAACAGTGGTCCCACTAAGTGCAGGGGAAATAAAATCTTGTTGTAATACATTTATGACTGGTGGGGATAGAGGTGCACATACCCTACCCTCTTTCCCCAATGAGATGGATTCTACCCAAACCCTGGTTTAGTTTCTTGGCTCAGTTTTATAGCAAGACATCTCTGATGTCTTCAAGCTGCCTCCTCATAAAATGCCTGGGGTTAGTGGCTGTGAATTCCTGAATCCACCTTGTGCTCAGGAAGGCCACATCACTTGGTTTTCTTGAATGAGAAAGTACATGGCACTGTACTGTGCTCTGCACATCAGCTGCAGCAACACCCAAGGATTGCAGTGACCCACATAAAGGGTATTTTGAAATATTATTGGACTGTCTGGTTCAAATTGCCTATGAAATTCCTCAAGGGTAAGGAAATCAGATATTTAGTTAGCTGGTTCTGCATGTTGTTTCCTATCCTGGTAAGCAGGTCAAATATGTGTTGATGAATGATTTCTAGCGCATTCTCTGGTTTTGTCCAAAATACCTGAATCCTTGAGTTATCCTTACTAGCCTTACGTGGAAGGGTCAGTCCTTCCCTTGGATGGTCTTTCCAGGCTGTCCTGGTAACAAACAAGATGAAAGATCAGTGAATGGAGTGAAAAGAGGCAAGTGCCAAATCTACATATAATACTCTGTCTCAAAATGGTCCTTTGGAAGACACGGGCTTCCCCTCTGCAACATTGTTTCTTCTCTAGCATCTTTAGTGTCTTCATTAATTCCAAAATTTTGTTCCAGGGGCATCCGTTTTCTGCAGATTTTACGAATGCTGCATGTTGACCGTCAGGGGGGCACGTGGAGGCTGCTGGGATCAGTGGTGTTCATACACAGACAGGTATGAACAGGGATTGAGCAGGCTGAGGAATGGCACTGTCGATGCAAATGTCCTGAGGTTCGGAACAGCATATATGCAGATATGCTGATGATGGCAGTTACATTTAGTGTGGAGTCATTTATTTTAAGTAAGTATGGTTGTTCTGTCCCCTTTTTTCAAGGGGGAAAAAAAAATCTCCAAAAAGATTAAAAATACTCACTGACTTTAGCAGATTTTGACTTGTAGTTGGACTTAACAGAAAATGGCACTTCCGAAAACTAGTCTGAATATTTCTTAAAATATGTATCTAAATTCCAAAGTTGTTTTGAATCTAGTACTGGTTTGAAAAAGTTGTCCAGCGACTTTTTGGGGACCAGAAGTGGTTTGGTGCTTGTAAAGTGAAGAGGTTGTTCTGACTGTGTGTTGGCAATGCGCACGCTGGGCCAAGTCATCAGCAGTGCTGTAAATACTTTCACTGTTGAGCTCAGCGGATTTTTGTTAAAAATTGCCCAGCCAACAGTCAGTGTCGATGTTTACTAATTGCTGAAATTGCATTATTCTCTTCTGATCATCTTTTATAACCCATCAGTGTTAGGTAATTTAAGTGTCTCAATGATGCCATAATGCCATTATTTTTATTTTCTTTGCAGGAACTGATAACCACTCTCTACATTGGATTTCTGGGCCTGATTTTTTCCTCTTATTTTGTGTACCTGGCCGAGAAAGATGCTGTAAATGATTCTGGAGAAACAGAGTTTGGCAGCTATGCAGATGCCCTGTGGTGGGGAGTAGTAAGTATAGCAATTTCAAGTATAGCAATTTCATGTGTGCTAAAAGTGGTTAACACTGTCCAATGTGGAGTAAAATTCAAGCAAGCATGGAGTAAGAACAGCACTTTGACATGGCTTCTTACTGCTTCAATACACTGTCTGGTTTTGTAATTCTGTGAAACTATGAAAATACTGTAGATGATCAGGAGTTTCATTTGGTGTGTATAGTCTTATGAAGTTCCAAAGTGGTCAAATTATGTATAAAAAATTTAGAAACATGCATTGTATTTTTTATCCTGTCTTCCCTACTGTTAAGTGATTACTTCTTGCTACCTTTCTCCTGATAGTGTTCAACTGTCTAGGATGGTAAGAGTCTTGCTAAATCACAGCAGGGTTTTCCCAGTTTATTGAGAATGGACTAATTTTGGAGCAAGAAGCATCTAAGATACTTAGAAATACTGTCACAGGACTCTTCTAAAGTGGTCATGTTGCTTTGGAAGCCGCATAGCATCCTTATTTGGCATTTGCCTGTGCTGTGTCTACACACCATCTTGTTTAGAGATTTCTCGGGTTTCTCTGAGGTGCTACTACACTTTGGTGTAGATGTATTTTTAGCTCTGCTAATATATCTCTGCTTTCTTGATCTTACAGTGACAGTTGTCTCTCTGTTTTCTTTTATTATGTGTACTCACTATGGTGAGGCAGCTCTGTTCTGGGATTATATTTTTGTCAACATTTTAATTTTGTTGCAATAGCAACAATTCCCTCTTTATTTTCTCACATGACATGCAAATACTAGCTTGGCTATTCTGTTCTGGGATTTTCCTGTCTGTAGTTGTTTCCCTTTCCTTTTCCTAGTACAGTTCAAAGAAAGGTACTTTCTGGAAGCTGGTTTTCCTAACCATTAGCATTCAAGCAATGACTTATTTTTATCTGCTTTAATTCTATTAGCTTAATAAAACAAACTGTCATCACTTTTAAGTGCTACAGATCTTTAAAATGTATAGGCATGCTTGCATTTTCAAAATGTGCTGATCTTCTAGAGCTTTTTCTCTGCTGCTTTAAATCAAAAGCCATTGTTTCTCTTTTTTTTTGGTTAAAAATAAGACTACTAAAAAGTCTTATGTACAAAAATGATAGAGCTAGCATCTCTGTTTCACTAATAATATAAGAATATAAATTAAGAAATATTTTTAATAAAGCTCTGTGTGGGCGTGCTTACATAGTCTTCTCTCTACAACCAGTACCACTTAACTGTTTCAGGAAGGAAAGATCTATTGATGAGCAAGTCTCTTGCAGGTCTCCTGGTGCTGAAATGCATATGTAGCCTTTTTGAATACAACAGATTTTGTCGTATTGTTTTGCTGCTATGATCTGCTGCAAGATTCTTTCTTCTTGCTGTCTGCCATGGTTAAATACAGGCTTTCTTAGGATCAGAGGACTTAATGTGTAGCACAAGGAAGTGGCTTTCTGTCAAGTAGCTTTTTCAGTGCTTTCATGTCATTATGGCATTTTTATTTTCCACTACAGTGGTCAGATGACTCAGTAATTAACAGTGGCAGATGTAGCTGCATTTAAAAACACATGCTGTCATTGGCGTAGCCATTAAAAATTGAGTATGTGACAGACCAGATTGGCTTACTGAAAGTACAGTAAAACCTTCCACAGAAGCAACACGATCTGTCAGGATATTGAAATATTCTCCTTTCAGGGAATTATTGCTCAGTTAGGCATGCCGGTTATTTTTTCTTCCTAATTGCAGTAAACTTATTTAATCAATAAATTTAATTATCATAATATTCTTTCTCTGTTATAGCTTCTATTGTGCTGCAGCAAGCCACTTCAAGTGTGAGACTTCAATGAACACATAGTGTAATAACTTTCATATAATAGTAGAATTTAGTGTCCTTTTTCTGCTCTAATATGTTTCTGCTAACTGCTAAAAAGATTTAGCAGAACAAAACTGAAATGGATTCGATTCCATCCATTTCTGGTGTTTTGGTACTGTAATATTCTTCATGCTTTCTGATAGGAGAAAGCCCTATAAAGTTGAGACAGTGAAGAAGTTAGCCCAGAGAAGTTGCGGATGTCCCATCCCTGGAAGTGCTCAAGTCCAGGTTGGATGGAGCTCTGAACAACCTGGTCTAGTAGAAGGCTGGGATTAAGTAGTGTTTAAGGCTCCTTCCAACCCAAATGATTTTAGGATTCTATGAATAACTGGATGGTCACGAGGATTCTTCCTAATGGAAGTCTCCAACTCATACAAAAGCCTTCTGAAAGTGTTAAATCACAAAAGTTTCTGTTGTGTTTTAGCCAGAATTTTCTGAATTGCTCAAACACCACAAATTGTGCTCCCTGAAAACTGTCTCAGTCTGTTTTGAACTGAACATGCAGAAGAGGATAATTCACGGCTCCTGTCTCATACACTATCATAAATGCACGATCCATCTGGCAACGCAGCTGATCTCACTTCTCTGAAAGTGCACTTGCTTTACATAGTAGATGATGCTTCAAGAAGTCCTTGTTAGTGTTTTCACACCCCTTTTCTCACTCTGCAGCATTACACTTTTTTATTATCTCGGTGTATGTGTACACTGCTAAACAAATTCTTTGGGCAGCAGTAATAGAATATGTAATATGTCTCAAATAAACCATAAAAAGGTCTGTGTTACCACAACTAAACTGCATCTGGAATTGGGTATTTTTATATTACTGTGCTTTGCTGATTATAGGCATACCCATAGGGTGCATAACTTCTAATTAAATGTTCTTCGTTGTTGTTGTTATTTATAAATCTGTATTGCTTTTCCATTTTCAAATGTAAATTAACTTCCCGGTCTGTATTTGAATTTCCTTGAGAACTCTGGGCTGTTCACCAACTCAGTGATGGGCTTCTTGAAGAAACCTAAGGTTATCTTATGGCCTATAGATTTGTCTATATTATTGCTGCATTTGAATGCAGTGCAAGTTGTATAAATAATTCTGCCAGTGGCTGCGTGTCTGTATGTCTTTCAAAACACAAATTTAGTGTTAGCAAGTAAAATACAAGTAACATGATGCATCTTTCAGCTCCCCAGTGCCAGTATTCACAATTAGTCTGCTTATGTCATCCTTCATGTCCAGACTGACAGTCTTAAAGATCTAATATAGATTGAGGACAATAAAACCGCAAATTAATTAAAAATAAAATAAAATAAGATGCTTAAAAAACTATTATAAATGTTCTTATTGAATCTATCAGAGAGGACTACCTTCAGAGAATGTTACCTTCTCACTGTCTCTGTGGGCTTTGTGGCTTTCAGTGTTTTGTTTATGGGTTTTTGTTTTGTTGTTGTTGGGTTTTTCTCACCCCTCCCTGCAGCCTTCCCCCACACACACACCCTTTAGCATTTATTTCAGTCATGCCTCAGACCAAGTGAGAAGAGTTCTTCTTTTGATATCCACTGAATGAGTAGACAATTTCCAACCTTCACACTGGAACAAACATCCTTCAGGAAAGCCATTATGTGGACCGTGCTAACAGTCTCTTTGATCATGGGGACTGTTTGCCACAAGTAATTATTGAATATGGCCATGCATGGATATTACACTGTGTCTGTTGCTTTGAATTGAATCAGGCAATTTTCTGCAAGTAACAGCTTTGGTTAAGGATTTCTTGTTCCTTTAATTTTTATAGATTAAAAGATAGCTTTCTCACTAAGGATCAAATTCAACAAAAGATTTACAAGTTTGCTTATTTCTAGGATGCATAGAACCATGTCCTATTTTAGCAAAGCCTATCAGTACGTACTTAATGTAAATTCAAAATCAAAACTGGGGGAAAACTGCTGAAAAGTTGCAGGAAATACCACTTGAAACTGCACGTGCATAAAACTTTTGCTAAATTAGAAGGTATCTGATTTAATTTATAAAATAGTTGCACATAAATTTTTAAAAGTATCTTCATAAAAGAGATCTTGTGTTATTCAGAACCCTTCCCCCCTTCCCCCCCCAGTTAAATAAGCCGCTGAGGACTATATGCTGACTTCAGAGTTTGACAGAAGTTTTTAGTCTCTATGTGGTTTACAAGTCAAGAATACCAACTATAGACCTATTATATCCTTTATTTTTTTAATTTTAATTTTTTGGAATTGTGTATTTGAGTTTTTATGAGGGAGCTGGTTATTCTAGGAATTGTTGGAGCAGCGATTAAAAGATGAAGATATTTTTAAAATGCATTTTGCAAGCCATCTCTTCATTTTGCATCTGTCTTCTCATCTCTGAGCTTTAACTCCATGAGCAGCTCCAACTACATTTTGTTCTCATTCAGTGAAGATCTGTGGGGTAGATGTGGAGAAACCTTTTAAAATTCTTACTTACAAAGTACAGATGTAGATTTTCTTACATCTAGGGAACAGTCTCGGCATTTCTTTTCTGAATTTCCAAATCTTTAAAACCTCTAACAGAAGATACCAAGGAGGTAGGAACAAAAATTTTATCTAGAAGAATACAGAATTCACAGTTGTTTTTCATTTGATGAAACAAAATTAAAGTATTTTAAAATAGAGATAATTTTCCATCTTGGGACCTAGAAAAAGTAATTATAATAACAGAATTTAACTTTCATTTTAATTTCAGTAATTAACACAAACTGTGCTCCTTTTGCAATAGGTCTTTTAAAAGACTCTTCTTGTTTATCTCTGTGAACTCACAAGTATAGATGTTTAGGTTGGGCCAGCTTTTGATTAGGAGATTTAGAGTGGCCAGTAATTTGTTTGGAACTGGCAATGACTGAAAATGACACCTTGAGGAGGTATTAACTAAGACCCAAAAGCAATATTTAGGCAACACTGAGGAGATATTATTAGAGAGATGTGACACTGAAGTTAATGTATTCTGTTTGTTGCGTTTGCAGCTGGATGTGCAGTTCCATTTCATTCCATATCCTAAGTTATTAGAAGTGTTTCAGTGCCCTTCACATGTGGTAATGTCTCACTGATGTACCTCAGTTGCATCAAGAATGATGGTGTGAACCTGCAATGGTAACTGCATGAAAATGACTTTGAAATTTTAAGAAGAAAAAAAATCCAAACGTCTCCTTCACATGTTTGTAGTAACAGCTTTGCATTACAGTTTTTATTCTGGTGTTTCAAAATATTTGTGACCTCTAGAACAGTCTCTTAGCTTATTCATTTGAAAGATGTAACGTGTATTTTCTCAGAGTGGTGCAATGCACAGGGAGGTGACTAGGAGCAGAAAGAGGAATTGCAGTTGTGTGAATCTGTGCTTATCACTAACATCCTTATGTGCACGACGAAGAAGAATATTGCCATTTGGAAAAGAATTTGAAATACAGAAAGTTCAGTAGGAGGTTTTTTTTAGCTTTGCATAGCATACTTCACAGTAAAATAAATGCAGGGCTTGGATCTCTTTGCACTTGTGCTGCAGGGGTTTCAGCGACTTGGAAAGTTTGTCCATTATGTTCAACCTGCATGAAAATGCAGTTGACTGAATAAGATGTCAAGAAATAGAAAGGCTTCTAATGTGTTTGTAACACCTAGGTTTACAGAAGAGCATTCAGACTGTTCTGAAATTTACTGTAGTTCAGTTGAAATGGAGTCAGGGAGCCGGTCAATGCTTCTGGTATATCGCTGGATATTGTGCTTGTATTACATGCTTTAATCAATGTGGGTAATGTAGGTGGATCAGAAAATTCTGAGTTGTGTCTGGTATGCAGAACAATACCTAGTGCATTTGATTTTGAAGTTGCAGTGCTTTAAATTTAGAAATGAAGTAGATAAGGTATTTTCTGTTAGGTGACTTTCCCTGATTTGCTTTAATACTTGGCTTTTTTAATCTTTTACCTTGTGTTTGCTTCCTCAGTCCTCTGTTGTCTGCCTTTTTGATATCTCAGAATCATGCATTCTTCTATTTTATAGCTGTTTAACTACCCAAATTTTTTCAAGGCACACAGCAGGGATTTCATCAACAGAATATCCTTACTTAATTTCCTGTGCTCACTTTAGCCTGATATAACCTAGAATAAAATCCCTTCCCTATTCAGTGCAGATGAACATTACTATTTCTTCTTGCTGTGTGGGTTTTTGCTTCATATTCCCTCCTTCAGACTATGGATGCATATTTAATAGGAACAACATCAGTCTTAATACCAACGCCTGTGCTGATGTTCATCAGATCAAAGATTTAAATAGTCAGTGGATGAAAATGATTTTGTTCCTAATTAAAGCAATTGTTTTATATGCTGCTTTCAAATTAAATTTAATGTGTGAGCTCTTGTATCAATTTAATTTCATTATGTCAATATGTTTACTATGCAAGAGTAGAAGTTGAGTCAGTATTTCCATTGTAATATCTTATTTTATAACTGTAAAATTAGTATTGTACTCTTTAGGGGGTTATAATCTGGCTGTAAAAAAAATCATTTAGGGCAGAAACTCGACATGCAAGGTTTCAGCAGTATGTGTTTTGGGGAAAAATGAATTTGTAGATGGTTTAGAGTTAAGAGGGCAGAGGAAAATATTAAATTAAATGAATACTTGAATTTGCAACCTAATTTCCAAGATTTTTTTAAAAAAACCTCCCAAACAAACATCACAGGAAATACTTTATGAATCATCAGTGACACAAATATAGATCAGTTCAGAAGGGATTGGCAGGGGTGTGGTGGCAAAGGGGAGACAGTCACTTCTTAAATGTATATGAATTAATCTTCAGTTATACTTTAGTCATCTCAAAAGCACCTATTTCTTTTCACATTTCTACTTAATTAACAAAATTTGAAGATTGTAACACAGAAGAGTTGGTAAAATTTTTCAGTTACAAGGATTTATAATTTTTTTCAAAAATGGGCGAATAAACCATGATTTTCTCTCATAATCTTTTCTGTAAGAAGGTATAGGAGGCCATAACTTTCCCATAATTATATTTCCTTTTTTATACTGTATTTTTGAATGTGAAATTGTAATTAGACTTTAAAATTTTTTTTCAAGCCACTCTTTTACATAGATAAAAAGATAACATCACCCCTTCAGCCCCTCATCAGGTCCTGAGTTAAAGTTGTATTTTAATAACAATTTCAGGAATACAGGCAGAGGTACTTGGGTACTTACCTTTTTTAAAGTACTTCTGTAGAGTATGAAACAGTTTTGGAAATAGGTCACATTTTAAAAACTTGTGTTAAAAATTAAAACCTAACTCTTGAACATTTTGAGTATCTGCAACTGGTAATAAACTTGCAATAAACATCACCACCGCAAGCAGCTACAGCTGCCCCTTTTTCATGTGTTTGACTGACACATAATGATTTTGCTTAGAGGGTGGACAGTTCAAGTATGGATGGCTTGCTTTGTGTGTTTGAAGTACATCTCAGGTCAAAATTTACATACATGGGATTTTCCTGTCATCTTTTAGTAGGAATGGACAATTATTAAAGTGGGTGACAACCATACCTTTCCTGAAGTTCTTGTCATGAGCTTTTATTTCCCCAAAGTCATGTTCTCCATCCCTTCGCCCCCTTGACAACCATCTTGCCTCTATAAATGTGCCCTTCTCCCCTCAAGTAGAGATGTTGCCCTGGGCATTGCCTGCATTTCTGCAGTTGCTGGGTGGTGTGTGTTAGAGCAGACAGGTAGAATGGACTGTGTATGTTATTGTGGGACAAACTTCTGTGTTCTGGACAGCTGGAGGCCCATATTGTCAGAAGAAAGTCTGAGCAGCCAGCAACCGATTGAGGTCTGCTTCAGCTGCTTGAGAGTGTGGTTTCCCATGCTCTGCTTTGGTTAGCCCTTCTTCAAAGTCACAGATAAAAATCTCTCTAATTTCCAAATTCAGAAATAGCTGGTGACATAGGTGAATTTAAATTGCTCTCAGATGCCAAATGTATCCTTCTGCTTCAAACAAATACATTCTTTCCTTGAGCTCATGCAAATAATTACTTATTAAGCCTAGTTATGCTACATCACTGTGGTGGTAATCTTTGCTTTAGTGTTTTGAAAGGCAAACTCAACAGATGTTTCCTGCATGTGTGTTTTAAATTATCTGTTCTTGCTCTCAGTGTTTTATATGGATTGGTGATTCATTAGACTGTTTTCAGGATCTTTACTACATGGAAATTTTTCAGCTTCTCTTGCTATTTATACCAATATTATCTCTAGAACACTTGATGTCTGACCCCAGTCATAGTGCGTGGTTATGGTATGTGTTTGCTCTTTTTATGCAACAGCGCTGTAATACTTTCAGCAAACATCTCCTGCCCATAAACAAAAACATCACCAGTTCAGAACTGTTGGCAGCCTTTCCCTAAGGAAAGTGTGTGACAAGGGCAGGCAGCCTCTATCCCAGTAACTTTGTATGATGTACAGCCGCCTCAGCCATGAAGACTTAAACTGATGGTTTTACTTTGGAAGATTTTAAACACATATCTTGTTCTAATTCAGTTTCCTTTATGTTTTTCCATCTGGTATTAGATGGGGAAGCAGACTGGGAAAGAAGAGTTACCTTCATTAGTCTCACACAGACTGTCACTGGAAGAGTTAGGAATGCAGCTAATGTTTCTTTAAAATACATACAAAAGGAAGAGAGACCAACAATCCAAAACTGCCATGTTAATACTTGTTGTAATACTCTATATTTCTCTTTGCAGGTGACTGTTACAACTATTGGCTATGGAGATAAAGTGCCTCAGACTTGGATAGGAAAGACTATCGCATCTTGTTTTTCAGTATTTGCAATTTCATTTTTTGCACTACCTGCGGTAGGTTATCCTGTACTTTTGCTGTCAATTTGGTGTTGACTCATTAGTCATCAGAGGAAACTTTAGTTACTGATTTGTTAACCTTTCGTTCAACTTGATATCGTGAAAGCTTTGTATTAAAATTTTATATTGTCTTAGAAATATATGTACCTTGTAGAAAGTAACTAAGTAATTATGTGGTGTTTTTTGTATGCAACACTAGATTTGGGATGTATTTATAAAAAGATGTTTAATTCAAAGTACTTTTTCTGCCCATCTCAGAAGTGTAAAGGAAATTATTTCTAATTACTTCTGGACTCAGCAACTTAGCAATGTTTTGACTTTTTAAGGCATTCACTCATAGTTTACTCAACTGATTAGGTCCAAGGTGAACTGTAGAGTTCTCGTACACATTCTCCTTCTAGAAAAGCTGACTAAAAGGTGTCACTGGCAGAGAGACAACAATCAGCAGCCAGGGACACTGATGCAGTTCTTTGCCAAATTAGCATCTGTCCATGGCCAAAGTCCCATTTTCAAAAGTGACCTAGAGCCGACCTTTTAAAACTGTTATGGCACTTTGTTTGCACTGAAAACAGGTTTCCAAGTACTTTCAAACAAGAAACAAGGCACTTGAGTACCAAGGGTAAATTCACAGTCAGCGAAACCTAAGCTGAGGCTTGAAAACACAAATATTCAGTGCCAAGGGTAGTTAAGGGTATGTTTTTCACAAATTCAGCAATACCCCTGAGTTGTGCTTTTAAAATGTTTGTGCCACCTGAAATGTGTGGTTAAAATGATTTTTTTTTTCTGCAGGTTTTTCAGTGCAGTGACAAGGACAGTTGTGTTTGCAGATATTTGTGTAGTTGTGGCAGAGAAGTGGTAGGGATAGTACAGGATGGACAAGAATACTTTTATGCCAGTACATTCACAGAAATTCTTCACAGTGTGAAATAGTAGCTACTAAAACTCCAGTGGCTTTTTAAAATTAGTTGCTTACTTTAAAGGAACATAACCTTTTTCAGAGGAGGACAATTAAGTGTAGTTTTTTTAAACTCTCCAGTATCAGTTTGTCATTAGAGCGTATGATTCCCCCCTCCTCATTCTAATACCTTTCACATTTATTTTAGAAGAGAGATCTGGTAAATGAAATTATCAGTATGAAAAATACCAAAAGCCACTTTTTTGACTGAGGAGTGGTGATGGTGATATTGTTTGTGTGTTTGTTTGTTTGTTTGTTTGTTTTGGTGAGGTTTTTAAAATCAGACTTGAATGCCAGCAAAGGTGTTTCATAAATGATCGTGTGGCAGCCATGCCTTCACAGCCATGCTTTATGTTTGCCTGTCAGATTTCCCTAATCTTTGTTGAAGCAAAACAACAACAAACACCCCTTTAACAGTGGGATTTTCTTTACTGAATTAAGTTGTTCTTGTGAGTTGGCCCAAGGGGGAATTTAGGCTTTGAAGCTCTATTTCGTGCTGTATTGTTTGCATTTAAAGTAAGGGGATCCGGCTGAGATCACAGTCAAAAGTAATTGTTGTGGCTAAACGCAACTGGTATGGCTTCTGGATCTGGAAATGATCCTTCATTTCCCAAATAGGTGATGTTTGAGCATCATCACCTCTTTGATCTTTACTAAATGAACGTAAGAGAAAGGGCATTTCTTGTTCCTTTCAAAATACTTCATGAATAATGCAGTTCTTAGAGGTTGAGCCAAGATCCCTGGCTGCTCTGATGCCTTCTGCTGTATGTCAAAAAAGAATTATGTTTACCTTGAAGAGGTGTAATCATGTAAGCTGATTTATAGAATTTTTACCTGTGTTACTAAAACTTGTGTTAAATATGTCTATAACTGTGCAAATGACTATATAAATTATTTGCTCTTTACTTAAATTTGGATTTCACAGTTGCACTACATTTGGAGTCTAGTCCTACACCATCCGATGCTGTTAGACCTTGTGCCTTTTCCTGGGAATGAATTAGGTGGCCTTGTGTCAAACTCACGGAAGCCTTGACCATTTTGAAATACCTATTTTCCTTTTCTTCGTCTTCTCGCCTCCCCTCCCACCATGTATTAACATATGGAAATAGAAATTACCATACCACAGGACCTGAATCATGCCATCCCAAAGCTTTCTTTTTCATAAAAATGAAGGTCAGGTTGTTATTTTTCCCTATTCTGTTATTCCCCTTCACAAGCATTAGTGAGGCTTTTAGAGGGGATGAAATATAATTTCTGCTTTCTCTTTAGGGGCTGAGTCCAACAGGCTTTGCATCAGGGTATGGTAGCATTTACTGTGTGTTTCAACAAATAATAATAACTGAGTCTAAAAACTTTGCTGTATTAAGTCATTTCCTCTAAATAATTAGTTGGATTTTATGGCGCCGAATAGAAGTTCATTAATACAACAAAATTTGGCAAACTTACGTGTGGTTCTTTCGTTCACTTTAAAAAAAAGAAAGAAAAGAAGTATGTTTTCTTTCCACAGGGAATTCTTGGTTCAGGCTTTGCCCTAAAGGTACAACAGAAACAAAGACAGAAGCATTTCAACCGTCAAATTCCAGCTGCTGCCTCACTCATACAGGTACTGAGTTCCTGCATATTGCATGCTGTCATTTCTTTCCATTTATAATACTTCCCCCCCCCCGCCAAAAACTGTTGGCACTTTTTCCATGCATGATTCCCATTAAAAACTGTACAGGAGTTAGAGATGCAAGTTTTGGAAATCCAGCCTTTAATGTAAATTAATGAGCAAAAAAACACACTTCCAAATTAATGCAAACTGTTTAATTCAGCTGGTTAAAATCAAAACAGAAGACTACCCAGTAATTATTAAACAATTTACCCGGGGAGAATGTTATGAAATATTATGCTGGTAGTAGTGAAAAAACAGAGAGGAGGTTTCATGTAAAACCATACTTTTAAAAAGTTGCTGCTGGTAAAGACAAATGTCAAATATGCTTCAATTTCCTTGGGACAAATAAATTCTTAATCTCAAATTTAGGAGAAATAAGTCAAAATGTTAAATAGGAAATCTTGTTTGGACTTTTCAGCCCCAGGGTAGGTGTCTGGGAACCACTGGGATTCCACAAAATCAGCCTTTTCCTGTTGGATCACTTACAGGCAGAAAAATATTGATTCCCTGTATTATAAATGCAGGTGCAGTTCAGTGTCAGTATGGTCAATGAGGTTTTATCCTTTACTTCATTGGAGCCAGCATTGCACCCTAAAGAAGTATTAATATTGTTTCATTCTGGGTTTTTCCAGCTTTTCTTCCCTCTACTCAGTATTTGCATATAGCTTTAGAAACAGAGATCAAACTTAAAACTAGATGTACACCTAAGCCCTATCATTTTTGCATTCTCATATGACTTATTTCTCTGGTTTCATGAGTAAATGTGGATTTCCAAGTCAGGATCTTTATGTAAACAGTAGCTAACTGTAAAGTTTGTGCTTGAAACTAAACAGTTCCGGAGTTAAAATGAAAAAGACTCTGGTTATAACCAGAGATTAGCCGAAAATTGTGAGACTCATATGGTACGGTTTTGTAAAGAATGGATTTTTTTAGTGTTCCCACTGATTCTCTTGGGAAATCAACACCAAATTATTGGGAAGCCTGAGACTGCATGCCCAGAATGTTTTGCTTGCCTCCATTAGAAATGTTGAGGAGGAGTAGAGGACAGACAATGAGTTGCTGACTACCTGTTCTTAATAGTGGTAATTATGATTTAATCATAATCTTGGATTTCTGAAAGCCCAATTTAATAAGTGCTCTACAACTAACTTGTGAAAAGATTGTTCTTAAACTAAGATGTTTACAAAATAAGTACAAGATGAGAACATCTCAGATGAGTGATTTTCTTTCCCTGTGTTGCTTCTTTTCTCCTAGAGGCCAGTTGTTTCTTCCAGTGTCCTATTAACCATGGAGGGAATTATATGGTGATTGTCTGATCCTTTACTTTCCAGCTGCTGTCTGTTTTCCGCTGTCATTCTGCCTTGCTTTGTTTCTTTCATCTAGTGGTTTCTGGCCTTTCCTCCTCTAAATTTTGTTTGTGTATACGTGTGCCCTTTTTTGGTGTAGTGCACAAGTGGGGATTTCCCTTTTTAATTTGGAGAGTAACTGTTAATCAACTCAGATCTGTTTACACATTTAAGAAGGAGTACAGTAGTATTTTGTCTCATGTTGTTCTTGTTTCCTAGCCCTGCTTTTCCTCCTCTTTGTCTTAGAATGTGGTACTTTAATCATTAGTGGCTGGCAAGAGGGAAGATTGGTTTGGGGCTTTGGTTCCTGGTTAGCCACTGGTACTATTCCATTGTGCCATCAGGTTCATTTCTCGATATGAACATAGCCCTGTTGACCACATCACAATTCCTTTTTTTTCCTGGTAGTACTCTTGTGAGGCATGGAAAAACAATTCTTGGTTTTTTTCTGAGTAGGAGTCTAAACACAGGATGCGATAGGTAAAATGCTTAAAGTCAGATAGGAAAACTGGGGCAGAGTAAGACATTGAAACCTATTTTTTGAGTCCAGTCTAAAATTCTCTCTCATTAATTTTTTGTTGCTAATGAGAACAAAAGTTGCGCTTGAAAAGACTGATCTTTCTTTCTGGTTTGCCCAGTTCTAACTGTGTGGTTTCTGTTTACTAAAAAAGGGTTCTAAACCATGCTGAGTTTATGTTTCCAGTGGGCAAATTCAAGAATAAAAATAAACAAAGAGTGACTAACATGATACTTGGAAATTACTGAGTTGTACAGTGAGCTACTAATCTAATTTATTAATTATTCCATTGCTTAAAACATTTGTTCTAGACTGCATGGAGATGCTATGCTGCAGAAAACCCAGACTCTTCTACATGGAAAATATACATTCGAAAACCTGCCAGGAATTACCATTTGCTGTCACCCAGTCCAAAACCAAAGAAATCGGTGATGGTATCAGTAACTAATGTTTCCTGTTAGAGTAATTAAAACATTTTAAATTAGATTGAATTTGTTTATGCTCTAGAGACTATTTGTTGTGTTTGTTTTGCAGATGATTATTTGGTTTCAAATTTTTATTTACATTTTGGCTTTGACTGTTTCAGTATACAAACATTAGAATCTATAAGTTAATTTGTTTCTGTTCCCCAAACTTGACATTTTTTAATGCATATATGGGTTTAGAAAAGAGTAATAATAACCTGAGGTACATCAATCAAAAACTTACTGTTATTGTTTGAAAACCTATAAGGAAAGGGGGAAAAAAAGAAAATTACTATGTCATATCAACGGATTCTATAAGTTAAGGAATTTTATTTTGTTTAAAAAAACAGCAACAAAAAAAAACTTCATCAGAATCTTGAGATTAAATAATACTCCATCCTCTCTATTGTAAAGGTATTGCACAGTAATCTCAAACTGGAAGGGGAAGATGTGCAGAAATCTTCCCTTGTATTTCCAAGGGTCATCTGAGTTCAGTAGCAATATATCCATTTGCTTTTTGCTGAGGGAATGATTTATTGCATCCATAAAATGGTAAAGATATTCTAGAATAGTTTGATTTATATGAGCTGGGAAGAACTAGCAGATTTTTTGGTTTCTTTTTATTGCAGGCAAGGGATTTGGTAATGACAATGTGAAGAATTCTAGTGATTAGCCAGTTTTAGCAGGATGGGGAGGCCAACATAATGCGAAACACAGTATAGCATAATGAAAATGTAATTGGTCAGGAACTCTTTTAATTGGTTCTAACTCATTGGGGACTGCATTATTATTGAAGACATTACCAAAGAGACAACTAAATGTGGCTTGGTTTGAGTAATTTAATGTATGTGGGTTTTTTAGGTTAAAAAGAAGAAATTTAAGTTAGACAAGGACAATGGGCCTTCTTCACCGGATAGGATGTTGACTATACCACACATCACTTATGACCATGTGGCGGAGGACAGGAAACCTCATTTCAATTTTGAAGCATATGAAAATTCTGGTAAGGAGTTCCATTATAAAATGCCAGTTTGTAATGGCTTTCTATTTTCTAATTTCTAGAATTAGACACAGGTCCTTTTTAATATCTGTAGGGGAGAGGGACAGAACAAGCTCTTGCCGTTCTAAAGGAAGACTACTTTGCTTTGTGATTTTGGTTGCTGGGTTGTCTGGATGAGATTTAACCATCGTTTTAATGAGCATGCTCCACTGCAGACAAACTAAATTGTTTGTTATTTCTGCCTGCCAGAAGAGCTACTGACTCTGAGGCTGGTGCACACATTCCCCAATTCTGCAATTGATTGAAACTATGGGGATTAGCTGCCAGCCTTTCCATGTGAAATTTACCCAGGATGTGTTACTATTGTGCTTCTACCTGAAACAAAAAGGATTGACATGTCTTGGCTGCACTGAACATAGTCTGCTACATGAAATCATCATGTACTCCTACCATCTGCTCAGTGGAGTAGGCTGTGAATCAACTTTTAAAAGCAGAAGTACTTAAGATAAATGTGGATCCATCTGTATTAAATGTCACTGTACACTGTGCCATTGTACAGTATGAGGAAAAAGAAGAAAGAACTTTGATAGTCACCCTATAATTAGTAGCTTATTTATATTTGCTTTTGCTCTAATGAACTTCCAAATTAAGTCTGAATTCACAATGTGGCTTTTTTACAAATGTACCTCTATTAGGAGTTTTTGGTATGCATTGCTCAAATTTTGGCAACAACAGTAAGGTTTAATTTTTAAGGTGTGTTTTATTGATTGCAGATACCTTAAGTACTTATGTATTTTTTTCTGCTCGAACATTTGGCTGACCCGATTAAATTTAATGACCTTCAAAATAAGATAGCAATGTGGGCTGGCATCAGCCATATTTTAATTCCAGCAGAAAGTCTCACTTTCCACATACTTTTTTGGTGTGCTTGTCTTGCGTTTTTCTGCATCATCCATACTTTTCCACTCTTTCTTGGCTTCTGTTAAGGAATGATTGCAAATTGTGTCTGGTGGTAGAAATCTTAAAAGGTGGACAGATATTAAGCTTATGCATGTCTCAGAATTTGAATACAGACACCTTTCTTCAAAACAATTAAATGAAAGAACCTTACAAATGCTTAAATTCCACCTTTTATCATTAAATTTCTAAGCTGATTAAGGACAAAATGATTTGCTGGCAGCCTACTACTGCCATTTCAAAAATCAGCTCTATAGCTTTCAGTAGAAGGATTTTCTGTAATTTCTTCTGACACTTATCTTTTTTCTTTTTTATCTGTGTTCTGCTCTCTAAACTGTTACAAGTATACAGGACAAACAGGAATGTTAAAATTGCTTGGTAAGTTGAGGAAAATAATTCTATTTATGGCATGCCAGCTTATGACAGTGTAATGTTTGCAGTGCTTTTCATGTGTGTCTAGTGCCATATGGTTTCTAAGAACTCTTTTGCAGCCAAGGAGATCTAGACAGACAAAAATGTGCATTCTCATGCTTGTAATCACAATTGCACCCACAGTTTCATTACAAAGAGAAAAGTGGGCACTCATTTATATAAGTAGATGTTCTCCAGTGGGTTCTTTATGCTTGAGAAAAATTGCTTATTATATATATATATGTATATATAAGCAATTAAAAAAAATTTGCGTATAAATAAAGTATAATTCATCCAGTAGTTATCTGAGCATATAGATGAGAATTCATTTATAAATAAATAGATTAGCTGGAAGAAAACTTTCAGATTTGAGCCCCAATGCTGTGCATTCTGAAGTACATCCATCCTGTAAAAATGTGGTGCAGATATTTGTGAACAAATGGGGACCCATAAATTAAATAATTTATTTCACTGCTTGTCTGGATTCTGTGATCACTTAAGCAGCCATGTAGTCCTGTGATGTTTCTAATGTGTTTGCTTAGGCACTTTCTTAACAACTGAGTGTTCCCCAAAGATTGTAGGACTGGAGCTAGGCCTGGGCAAAAGACCTCTGTGATTTAGTGAGTGCTGTGAGCCACCTGTGACTTTCCTGCTCTGAATAAGCCAAAGACAACAGAGGCTTCTTTTCAGTGATCGGGTGCAAGGATGCTCAGGCTTAGAACAAATTGTCTGAAAATACAAGGTTCAGTTTCTCCTCTGAACCCACGCGGAACACAGGTGCAAATAAGGGAGTAAAACAGCGAAAACAAACTCAATCTCCTTAACACCCCCTGATCAATCCTTGATTTTCCCATGTTCCAGTTTATCTTGGGGAAATGTCAGGCGAGCTTTGCCAACCGCCATAGGTTCAGTTTCTGTTTCCTAGCCAGGCAGCCTGAGCTCAGTGGACCTGAGAGATTACCTAACAGTGTTCTCACAGCAACTCAAAGAAATAAAGAGGAGAGAGTGTAACTGTACTTACTCTGAATAAGATTACCTACACAGAAAACCAAAGCTGCCAAATGAAAAGTTCAGAAACAAGAAATTAGGAAGTACAAGAATACAGGATGCTCATTCAGCCTTAATTTGGCCTTCATAAAGGCTCTAGTCACATATCCATATGCTGCTTTCTCATATTCAATAAATATTTGGACTGCCCACTTCAGTCTTCACACTCCTGGGTCCTTCATCTGGCTTCCCTGTAAGTATCCTTGGGCAACCAAAGATTTCTAGCTTTTTCTCCCTTCCTTCTTCTTCCTGGCATCATCAGTTCAGCAAAGACCCAGGAGCTGTGGCTGAAGCATGCTGTTGTGGTTTAAGAATGGTACTTCCCAATTTAGTACTTGGATTCAGACTCTCCAAACCCCTGAAATCTGGCCAGAAGATAGCTGCACTGTGAACAGTAAGGAACCAGAGCAAGAGAGGTCTGACCTGTATGAGGCTGCACACTTGGAAAAGGGAGAAACCTAAAAGTCAGGAAGAAAGGGGTAAACATAGATTGCTTTCCTCAAAATGGAACTGGCACCTAGGGAGGAATGTCTTGCAGCAGGTGACAGTGCCATGAAGAATGGGTTTGGAGAGACAATGATGCCTCCTCAGTGGCAATTTAATATTCTGCCAGCATGCACTCTAGTAGAGTTTCATACAAACTCTTTTCCACAGTATTTTTTCTGTCAGGTAGAATGTACTGTATTTTAGGTGTGTCTGCATCTCCTCAGCTGCCTGTCTGGAGCTTTTTTTTTTTTCCCCCCCACCCCCTCTCTATCTCTGTCTCATGTGCATCTTTACTCTGACTCAGATTGTCAGCGCTCCTGGCCATCCTTTTCCGCAGACCAGCAGTCTTCCAGTGCTCCTTCCTCTCCAGGTAAAGCTCATAATATTTCATTGTTCCATCATGTTCCATCACCTTTATTAATTACTAAATCTTTGCAACGCTCTGTCTGGAGTTGCCTGCTGTGGCACAGAAAATATAGAGCAGTTTTCTTTTAAAAAAGCATAGGCATTTCAGTAGAATTTTGCTTTTGAAAGTTGTTCAGGTTGTAAATTGCAAATGTTAAAATAAAATAACGTGATTTTCTGCAGACCAGAGGTGTTTTCTAAGTGCATTAATGAAAACTCAGATTTTTCCATGAAAAACTGCTTTGAAGTGTTTTAAATTTTTTGTCCATGCTTGCAAAAGAGGAAGTGTAAAATATTTTCTGTCCTTCTAGCCAAATAGTCCACTACCAGAAATGCATCTGCATACACATCATATTGTATATAAAATTGTTGTGTTGATAATTCAGAAAAAATATCAGTAATTTCTTGTTGTTGGGTTTATAATCCTTGATTAAAAATTCATAAAACTGTAGAATGGTTTGTGTTGGAAGGCACCTTTAAAGGTGTGTACCCAACCTCCCTGCAATGAGCAGGACATCTTCAACTAGCTCAGGTTGCTCAGAACCTGACCTTGAATATTTCCAGGAAGTTCAGAATTTCTGTTTTAAAGCGAGGGTTCTCTTATTGTGGGGAGTGTATTTTCTGTCATTTCAAAATGGTACTTGGCTCAGCATTATCAGCTGGGTAGTTGTGCCTGTTACCGTAGGTGTGCTGCTACCCATAAAAAATAGAGAAAATAAAGCTGGGGATTCCCTAAATTATACAAACCATACTTTGATACACTGTTTCATATTTCTGTTCACTCGCTGTTATCCATTGAAAATTAGTGTCCAAAGTTTTCTTCTTTTTTTCCCCTTTAGCCTTCATAATTAGAAATGGTGTCTTTCTTAACATAATTTTTTTTAAAACACTGTGTTGTTATAAAGACTTCTTTCTTACAAAAATGGCTTTGAATTTATTTTTGTAAGTAAAAAAATATGTTCTCTAGTGTTTTGCTTGAGCCTTGTTTCAAGGCCCTTGGTGGCAAGGAAGCTCTCATTAAGGCTCTTTTCTTGGTTATGATGATCTTAGAAATTTTAAAAATAGAGGGAAGGAGATACTGTGTTTGCCTCATACTAATCAGCTCTTCATCTCTGTATGCTCAGATAAGAGCTCTTTCAAATAGGCTGAGACACAGTCTTGATTTCTGGTTCCTTTTTCATTGTGCCACTCCTTCTCTCTCCTCCCATGAAACTGAAAAGCAGTAACTGTGAATGATCCAAGAAAAGGTGTTTCTGCAAATCCATTTGTGTAGTCTGTGTATTGTATCTCTCCTAAGCACTCTTTGGCACTCTTCAGCAATCACTAAATGGTTTTAGGTTCAGCAGTTTTTATCACTTGCTGTCAGGAAAACTTAGAAGCTTGTGAATCCTCCGTTCCTAGAAACTGGGGAAGTTATTTATATCTTGTATAAATGAAAACAGTGACAATTAATTTAATGAAAGCTGAAAGAAGTTTGTTTGAAAGGCATTTTGATGCATATCTGAATCTGGAATTATTTTGCTTGTTTCACAGCCACTGTCTTGCATGGTGGCTACAGCAAAGGAATGAAATAGCATGATACTAAAACCAAAAATTAAAGCTAACACTTCCTAAACCATACAACAGAATTTTCAGTTCTAAGTGTTGCAAGTGGCTTGTGCTTGTAATAATTGTATCTCCTAGCACTTGTCTTATTTATTTATTTATTCAAAACTGTAATCTCAGAGTTCATCCTTTCCTGTTACAGTTTCTGGAGAACAGATTTCCCTTTGTAATTTTGGACAGCTCTGTGGCTGATGATATAATAACATTTTGTCTTCTTATTATTCGTAAAAGTTCAAATCCATTTCTTCCATATGAAGATACTAATTACTGGAGTAAAATGGTTATAATTAAAAAAAAAAAGTTTCCTGATATCCCCACTTCTATTCTTGTTATGTATTAGTTACATTTAAGTTATCTGTTTCTGCTGTATTCCTTTAGCTTTTATGTGGCATTTTGGCAGGGCATTATTTGCTTTTATAATAAAAAGTATTTTATTTTATATACAATAACATAGTAGAGATTTCATAAATTACTACACTATCATTATTTTATTGAATGTTCCACACAGACAAAGTTTTCTACAAAGGTGTCACAATCTGCCTATGATTTATATGGAATTTAACCTGTTTTATTCTCTGTAAATTCATTTACAGTCACGTAAACCACACTAGTGGTTTTATTTGTATGCAGATTTTGTGGCTTCTCTAACAAATGCTAAGACCATGTTGGAAAAGGCACTTACTGTTCTTAATGTTAATCTGGCTGAATTCTGAAGACTGAGTTTAAAAATGAAATCTGTAACACTCTGCCTAATTTCTTGGACACACGAAAGTGATGATATGCAAATAACTTTGTCACTAAAACTTTCATTATCTGAAGTTCTATAAAACAACCTTCCCAGTAAGGAACTCATCTTGGATGACCTGAAGATCTTGCCACCTACCTGTCTTCTGTCCGAGGGCAAAGATGAGGCTTCCTCGTGCCTAAGTTTTAGAGGCAACCAGCACACTGGCTCAGCCAATGTGTGACAGGAGCTGACTTGCTCAGCATGAGAATGCTTACAGTCCTTTGTTGATCTAGGCCTGGTTTCTTGGTCTTAGAGTAATTACACATCAGAATCTGGTATTATAAACTAAAACATGAGGTAGAGATGATATAAAAAGGAATGGTTCTTGTCACTGAATTGCACTCATGCACTGTTGCTGTAGAGTGGTGGTCAGTGTATTGCACAATAAGTTTTAAAATGCACAAAGCCATTTATCATATTGATACTCAATAGTCTAGTGTTTAAGGACTGTAAACAACAACAACAACAAAAAGAATGAAATATTAGCTTTAAAACTTCTCCAGAAGTTGAAATGCTTTGGGTAGAAGAAGAGTTAAAATTTTGTTTTTCGTGAACTCTGCAATTTTTGGTAGTAACTTCAGTTTTCAATATTCTGTTAAAATGTACAGTATTTCAGATATCCAAATGAGTGGTATTCAAATGCTATTGGTTTGAACTGTTATCTGCCTGTTTTTCACAGTGAAAAAAAGCCCAACGTTTTTAGATGTGAACACGGGACCCTTCATCAGGACCAGCAGCTTTGCCGATGAGCTTGACCTGGAGGGTGAGACACTGCTGACCCCAATAACTCACATCTCACAGTAAGTCAAGGCTGTTGAGTTGTGCATTAGTTGACTTAGACAAGAGAAGCCAATTCAGGCGGGAGGAGCTGAAATATGGAGCTGATAGGGCTATCTCAGATATTTGCGTCAGACTCTTTTTACCTTGAAGTCGGTGTGTATTCTGTTCTGAGTGCCAGTAAATCTTCATGTTGACCTAAAGAAAAGTTCACTCGGTTGTGACACAAGGCTTTAGTTTTCAGCTAATGTCTCTGGGAAGCTGGTGGCTGATATCCTCAAGATTTTTCCACAGAGACAATGTGTGGGAGTTCTTGCCTGGTGAGAGTTATCTTACTCCCTCCACAATTTTCCAGTGAAATAGCTGTAAAGTGCAAATTTTAAATACTGCTTGTATGAAACAAGATTTAAGTAGCACCTTCTTTAATGGTCAAATGATATTCTACATTGGAATAAAACCTCTGTTTGATCATTATTAGTGCTTTATTGTATATAAAATGGTCTGAAATAGGCCTGGGGTTTTTCTTTTTCCTTTTAAAAGAAGATTTTCCACTTGTGCCTTATGCTAAAATGTTATCTTCAGGTTCTTAGATTCTAAAAATTTGAGAATTGCAAAAGATTTTTCTTCATATGCCTTTAAAAATAAATCTTCTGTCATTGTTGAATTCAAACTCCTGAAAAATGCTTATTATTTGCCATAGTACATGTGTCATTGTATATCCTCTAGCAGAGGAAAACCATTCTTTCCCCTCTGGTTTCTAGAAATCAGAGGATTTCTGCAGTGAAACCACAGATGAAAATTCTTGGCAAATGCCTGCTGCCAATTTTCAGGCCTTCTTTCTATACCACTTAAATAGCAGAGAAACATAAATGTACTTTTTATAGCCATTTTGTAAGGGCATTTATGGGAAAAAAATAAATTAAAAAAAAGAATAAGTTTGGGTGGAATTTTCCCTGCCCCTAAACAAAGGTATTTGCATTTTCATTTGAATCACCCAAATGCACATCTGTTTGTAGGCAGATGATTTAGGAGACTTGTATTCTGGAAGATTATTTCTTAGTCATACAAGCAGGAGGAGGAAGTCATAAATTTCCTCAAGCCATAGACAAGAGCAGTGCAGCAACAAAACCAGATCTAGATGTTGTCTTTGTGTAGCTTTTTTATAACTTTAATTTACCACAACATTGCAGGCTTTCTTTAAGAGAAATAAGCTTTGGTGCTAGGAGTTTTCGTTATCCTTTTTGGGTTGGGAATTATTTAGTTATTTTTCATTGATACTTTTTTCAGTATCAATTATGTACTTCATCTCTTTAAAGTTGAACTTGTGTAGCAGCTGAGATTTTTTTTCCTATAAACTATTTGTGGGAGACCTTAGCATATAGCTAATGTGTATCAACTGAAGAACTTTACCGAATTAACATCCTAGTCTATCAGTAACTTAGATATTTCTTTTTTACTGTCTTAGTTTTTAGTTGTAACCTTTGTTGAAATCTCCCTAGATTGCTCTGAGTCATGACTGATGGTACAAAACTTGTCCCCATATGTGGCTTGAATTGAGTCTCCACTAGGGTGGCAGAAAGTGGAAGTCATTGTTTCTTTTAAGACTGTGCATTTAGATTCAAAACTGGATATAATATTGTTGAAAAGTGTCTCTTTGAAACATGGGTGCCCAAATGTTGTAGAGCCTGAGAGCTGTTCACTTAGAAGTGCATCTACTTTGTATGCAGTTTATTAAAAACCCTGAAACAATGCCAGATCAGCCTGTAGATATAAGGGTTTGTCAAATAGTGAAAACCTTGTGTTTTGTGAGGTCAGTTGGACTACTGGCATTCAGGCAACATATATTCCCAAATATTGAAATGAAAAATTTTTCAGTGTTTGTTTAGCTGTTGATTTGTGCATTCTGCTTGCATTTGGGGTGGTTGAAAAGCAAGTTGCTATGCTGTGTGTCTCTTGGTACCTGTGTTGCTGGATGCTGAAGACCAGTCCATTTCCATCAGTTATTTAGAAAAAAGCTTCTTAAGCTTTAGACAAATGCTTTATTTCAAAGTCCTAGGAAATAAATATTTATGAGCCAGTTTCAGATGTTACTAGGATTTTCCTGTGAGACATGTAGACTTATATTTAAGGATCAAATTTAGAATTGTGCATTAGGTAGATCTCTGTCTGCAAAGCCACATGATAACTTTCTGTATAATGAAAATGGTTAGTCATTTCAGGTCTGTATCTGTGTGTGTTTTTAGTTCAAGCTTTAACGTTATGCTGTGCCCGAGAACATCTAGGATGAATTATTTTATTCTGATGTCCCCCGGTGTGAAGTATTTTATTTCCTTAAAGCACATATAAAATTATGATTGCTTTAGATTTGTTGATAAGGAAATAGGCAACCATATGAAAGTACCTGACAAAATTACGGCATCAGCTCTATTGCAGAAAAGTCAATTAAGTGAGAACGTATCTAGTTTCAGGTCTTAAAAACAATTCATACTCCATCAGAGGAATGGAAGCATGAAGACAGTTTCAGAATTGGAAGCATAATGTAAGAGACTTGACCTAAGGATGCTTGGATTTGGGATTCATAGAAGTATTTCCAGGTCAATTATATATTTATTGCAACATATGCATTCACTTATCCATTATTCACAGAAAGGTGGCTCCAGAATAGGCATTATTTTTTGAAACTCATAAATAGATGAGTGAATTTTACACTGTTAATTTGAGACATCCAACTGGAAAGTGACTTATAGTTGACAGTATGAAAAATATTTCCTTTTGACGGGTAGTATAAATATGTCAGAAGTGTGGGGTACCTACTGTGTTACTGACAGGCAAACACTTGGCATTGTTGTGGCTTAAAAAATGAATGAGGTTGATAAGTTTTTTTTTTCTCTCTTCTATTAGTTCCTAGAAAGTAAATGCCATTGGTGCTAAAGGGCTTTAGGCTTCTAGGCCTAAAGGTCCCTTTAAATTAAATTTCAGTGCTCTGCTAGTTTATGCAAAAATTAGTTTCTTTTGGTAAAAGTAAGTGCATATTCTCACTGAATTTAATAGTACTTTGTTTTGTGTCAAATAGCAAAAATACAGGTATGGGTTCTTTTTGCAGGACGTATGTCTGACTATTTTAAATCTGTTTTGAAATAAATATTTTATTAAATGTAGCTCTATTTCTGTGGAATTGCAAATGGAAAATCTTTCATGTGGAAAGAGTTAACCACTGTTACTACCCATTTGAAGAAACAAAAATAATAAATGAAAGCACATTGAGGCCTGATGCTCAAACAGGGAAGTTATACAAATGTCATAAAAAAGCCCAGATTTGCAGCAGGTGCACACAGAAATATAGAATAAGATAGCAGTGTGTGTGGGGGTGACTGCCCTTTTCTTGCTACATGAGGAGTCTTACAAGCAGAAGATGCAGATTCAACAGAGTGGTTTGTGTAATGAGCTGCTATGGATCTCACCTATAAAATGATCTGTAACAGTTTAAAGAGTTTTTATCACAAAAAACACTGTTTTTTGTAATAAAACTTCTCCCTTCAGTGCTTTGTTTAATGCTTGTTATGTCCTATTCTATTGTAAAAGTGAAATAGAAAACTGGACTGCAGCAATGCCACTTCTCTCCTGGTTTATTTCTCTCTAATCAGTGCGTTCCCACTTTGTTTCCTGTTCACTGCTTCACTTCTTCGGGTTTTTTGTTTTACTTGCGTTTTAAAGCAGTGAAAAATCAATGCTACTTGTAGCTGAGCCTCAGCTCCCAAAAGGATATCGCCCTGTGCTTGTATAATTGTTTAATTTCAGCATTGCTGTGGATCCAGCTGACCACATTTTTTTCTGGCTGTAAGCAGTTGCTAACATTGCACATTTATGGTCCTGTTGTTGTCTGTATCAGCATAGCAGTAATCTTGATGTTTTAATGACTCTTCCTCACGTTTCATGGACCTCTTTATTGGGGTGATGAAAACACATTTAATTAGTTAAGCGTTGGTTTTGTCTGTAAACATACAAAATAATTACTTTCCTGCAATGGCATACTGATGTCATTTTAGATTTAATATGGTGGGCTTGCACTAAAAGAAGGCTTTACATTGCAAACAAAACCACTTTCTATTTGTTATTAAGTGTATTTCCATTCTGAAAGAATTCTGTGTCGTGAAATCAGCTTTTCTCTACTCTCTCCATCAACATCTTGAGTGTGGTACAGAGCCTTTTAGACATTGTATTAGAAGTAAGTGGGAGACTCCAGTGGTGGAGGTGGTTTTAAAAATAAACCCTTCATTATTAAACAGCAACAATTAAGCAAACAGATTTACAGCTTCTTAAAAATTTCCAGATCAAGAGGAAATGATAACAGATGAATCTTTCTGAATGACTGAAATTAATGTTTCTGAACGCTTTGAAATATACTACAAATATTTGAAATAAAGGGTGCTGATAAATACTGAGCGCAGTGTCCATGGTGCTGCAATTACCACTGGCTTTTATTGGAAATAATATTTTCTTTCCTTTTCTATTTTTATTAAGTGTTCTGTGTTTTATTTGCCAGCATATAGTTTGTTAGCATGAGGTGTAACCTCACTGCCTAGAAAAAACAGTGCTGTATGTGTCTCTAAATGGTCTCTTTTCTTTTGGATTATCAGTGAGTGGAATCCCTATTTGCTTTGATTTGCTAACTCATATTGTAAAAGATTACTCCTTTTATCTTCCTCTTCTATACCAAAATGACCCTCTGAAGTCTGAGCAAATATTTCTTTTTTGTTCTCAAATGGGCCAGATGGAACAGCTGACTTCTGCTGTCAGAAGAATTCCTTCTGAAATGCTGTTAACAACATTTAAACCGTGATTTCCATGGGGTCCATTTTATCATTAATGACAAGGCATGTTTGAAGAATAGCAGTGATAGCAACTATGTAAGAACATGCTTAAGACCAGAGCTTAATGTTCTGACATCACTGGTTACTGTCATGTGCTGTTATTCCAGTCATTTACTTGACTTGCAACAGGAAAGGCCTCAGTGCTTGCTGTACAGTGGGCAGTATCCCTTTTTCATTTGGCACATTTCAGTATGTTGTCAAGCTCCCTTAGGAATGCTGCTTACGGTCTGTTGATTTAATAGTTTACTAAAAAGGAGAGGACTGTTTCTCTGAGTTGTTCCCTTTGGTATGGAATAGTCTCATTGTATCCTGTGTTTTCATTGTAAATTTACAATGAACTTGGCCATAGAAATTGACCCTAGAACTCTAGATGTATCAGGAATCTGATTTTTTCATCTATTCAAGTGCTGTAAGAGACACTTAAGGATATGAAGTTTCCCTAAAGCTGGTTTAACAAGCAGTCAGGAAAGTTCCCTTTTTTCAGCAGGAAAGCCCAGAAGGGTTGTAAATAAGACACTGTAATGATTTCAGCATCATCATCCCATTCTGATTTCTTGTTGCAGGTTGTAAGGGGAGAGCAAAAGAGCTGTGGCAGTCCAGTCCTAAATACAGCTAATCCCTTAAGTAATCTGTGATCAGTCGTCAAAGAGGACCCAAAGCATCTCTGATTTAAGAAATCATTAGTTTGCTGTTCATCCCAGTTGTAGTGGACTGCAGAGCTTGTCAGCAGCTCAAGAGCTGAGTGGTTGTAATAGAGCAGGACATCGGTGAACTTCTGTCTTAAATGCTGAAAGGCAAATGGGTATTTTGGTATGTTTGTCATGGTTTATAAGAACTTTATTACTGACTTACAAGTATTGATACTAGCTAGAAGCACTGCCAAAATAGCTATGGCATACCCATTGTAGAAGTGTGGTAATATTGTGCATTTCTGTGTGCAGGTGCCCCAATTAACAATCACTGTGAATTCTTCACTAGTCCTGGAAAAAACTGTAGCCACTGCTGTGCTGAGACAAATGTGAACTTGTTGCCAGGTGCTGTTGCATCTGGATATATTTAATCTGTCATCCTATGCCCCAGCTGGAAACTCTTTGAGTTGGGGACTGCTTGTGTTTGTCTGGTATCTAATAGGTGGGATCCCAGCACACAAACTATTTCTGTGTTCTGCATCCGGTATCTGCTACAAAGTTGACTAAAGTGGACTGATTGTGTCTTCCATAATACAGGCAGTTATTTACAATATTAAGTTTTATATATGGATTATCCGAGATGTGCTGAAGACTGGGGCAGATCTTCATGGTGTCTTATTTCACTCTTGACACTGTAGCAACTGAGCTGCTTCCAACAGTGCAGTAAGTGATGTGGCGAACATCTGTCCCATGTGGTTACTTGCCTCTTTTATCTTCAGGGAGAAGTTCTTGTGTCCTTTGGTGGGTGGTTGCTTTTCTCATAGATTAGATAGAGTGTGTAATTTACATCTATAGGTCTGAAGACCAGAAGGGATAATTAGATCATTCCCTTTGATCTTGTAAAAGACAAGCTGTAACACTCCATCAAGTTGCAGCATTATTGTGCTGTGTTCTTAACATGAGCAAAAACACAATAAAAGAATTGCATTAAAGAATGAACAAGATGAAAAAGTTCAGGCAGGAACCTACACTTTGCAATTTCATGTCTCTTTTTTTTTTTTTTTTTAATTATGTTAACTTTCTATCTATATATTTACTGCAAAGGGAAATGCTATCATATACTGGTTCTACTATTTGCCAGAAGTCAGTACTGGACAAATACATTCTTTGTTAGAGGTTACCAACCTATATGAAATAATACTCTCATGATCTTTTCTCTGTTACTGCAGATTGTCACTGGAGTATTCAAGTGCAGTGTAAAATTACTGTTTGGCTATTTTATGTTACTGACATGGTATAAAAGTAATGTGTTGACTTTTCCTAGTGTACAAACCATCTAGGCAGAAGCTAAGATAGCTTAGCTATTTCTTTTGTGTTGCAGATGAACATTGCATTCCTTGGTCTCCAAGTGCTGGTTTACATCTTGATTGATGTCAAGTAATTAAACCAGACTCCAGCTGCTTAGTGATTCAGAAGTACAAGGGTCCTATGCTGTAAAAACAACAAGCAACTCCCCACTTACTAACTTTTATCATTGTTTACTTTGGGCATCATGCAGAATAATAAGTGTAAAACATCTTTTTTTTTCTTTTTCTTGAATGGGGGAGAAAATAAAAATATCCCACTTTTATCTAATATTTAAAAAAGTTAGATTTATTATTATCTTGAGTTAACTCCAGAATTAAAGTTCAAATTAAAATTACTTGAATATATTATCGATACATTTTTCTTATTCACTTCATTTCACAGTATTTGGCAAAGAAATAGTGCAGTTGCAGGTTTTTTTCAGAAGTAAATGCTTCTGCCAGTATGACCAGTACCCATTTCAGACTAAATGTAGTATTTTCCTCCTGCTGTACTTCTCTATAAATTCTATTACAGCATTGACATGTTAAAGTGTTTCTTCTGCAACTGCTGTTGCTGATCACTACTGATGATCTTTTTCTGAAGTTAAAACCGTGGTCTAGTGTGATTGACACCCCACTGATGTAGAAAAGCTTACTGCAGTGGAAGGTTTTGTTTTAAACATTTGCCAAGTCCGTGGCAGAGCTGTAAAGTAGTGAGCTCTATGCGTCATCTTGGATGCTGGATGTGTGAAGTGCGGTGTTCTTGACCTTGGGTGCTTGCCCTGGACAGACAGCCCATGGGAGGTCATGGAGCTGTTGACTGAAATTTGCTTTCTTCATGTAACTGCAAGGACTGAATATAGTTGTGATTTCACTCAGGGTCTCAGGAACTTTGTCATGCCTTTGTGTAGAACTGTGTGTTTTGTTTTACTTCTAGCAGGAAGTTCAGCTGGGAAAAGCTAAAGTATTTTCATTGTCTTGCAGACAAAATACCTTAAATATCTTACATTAGCTGTCAGTCTGTTAGCAAGCTAACAGCACCTGACCTGTTGCTTGTGGTTGTGTTTTGGTCTGTGTTTTTCTCAGGTTCCTGTATCCCACCCAATTCTGTGGTTACTGAGCGTCCTTTTGGATAAAAATAAATACAGAAGTTAGTCATCACTATGTCCAGTTACTCCTCTATGTCTGACTTCCCCAAGGAAAACTGATGTGTTTCTGTTCATTCCCCACCCCCCCTTTCTCCACATGTAAACTGTATAGGTATAATGTCAAAAGGGAAATGGATCAGAAGGTGGTAACTGGTGGTGGTGGCCTGTCTTCATGTCCTTCTGTCAGGGGCCTGCCCCACAGTTAAGTCCTATCTCCTGTGCAGCTAAGTGTCATTGGTACAGAAATGTCACTGAAAAGGGGAGTTATTGGGAGTGGTATGACTCCCAGGAACTTGATCTTTTAGGAATTTTGGGCCCCTAAAAGGTTGCAGCCTTGAACATAGAGGCAGAGAATGTTCAGTGTGACACAATGTCCTGCAGAGAGCTGGGGAATTGAGCAGAGCACAGCAGAAAAGTAACAATCATTATGTGAGCCTTGGTTTATGAGAGGTTGTCATGTTGCCTTTTGTAGGTCCAGTGTTTTTTTGAGGAATGGCACTTTCAAGCAGGCTAGATCCATAATGCATGCTGTGTGTGAATGGAAAACACCAGGCAATGCCAGAAAAGTTTCATGAAACATGAAGGACAGTGAACAAAGAGCTGTATCTTGCACTTGGAAATTACTTGTTCGTCTGTGTCTGTCAGTAAGTTCACTGTCTTGAAACCTTTAACATACAGGCAGTGAAACTACCTGAACTCTTCCTGTGACTTCTTTTTTTCCCGTGTAGTACAGCTTTTAATTTGGAAAGAAGTCTTTTTTTTGTTTGTTTGTTTGTTTTGTTTTGTTTTTCTAATCAATACCTATGTAGGCACTGGCCAGAATTTAAGAACAGCTCATAGAAACCAAAGTCATACTAGGGCTGCTGAAAATTTGACACCAGTGTGTATGCGATTTGGTTTTTATTTTTTTAATAAAAGCAAACAAAAATTTGTGGAAAAAAAAGCTTTATTTTTTTAAGGCTATTGTTTTATTACAGAAATAAGTCTAGTACTTTAAAAATAATTCCTCATTTTTTTATTTGATGCTAGAACCCCGAAGCATCACAACATTCCTTAATATGGTGTAAAGAAAAGTAATAATTGAGTTCTAGAACAACCAGTTTTCCATACAAGCTTTCCCCATGCAAGTTAGTCTCTCCTCAAGGACTGCTGATCCTGAGGTTCCTTATTCAAAAAACAGTCTGCATTAAGACTGGGATCCAGAAGTGGTCAAGCTGAGCGTAACTCTTCTCAAGTTGTAGCTTTGGTATGTGAGACTTCACAGATATTAGGCAGTGGTGAATGGTTTGAAAATCCTCACAACACGTTATTTTAAAGTTGATTTTAACACAAAACACAAGTTTGTCTTGGTCTATCACGCGGACTGTGGGACATGCAGAACGGTACCAGAGCGGTGCGAGATGTGCCGTCAGTTTTCCTTTCGTTAGCAGTGTGAGCTGGCAGCACTGCTTAGCTGACCACAGTTAGGGTGAAAAACAGAAGAAACAAGCTTTGTATAAGGCATTTGTTATTCACCTAGGTCTGCAAGTCAGGGGTCAAATTGCCTCCGTTTTTGAGTGTGAAGTGTTCAAGAGCTTTGTGCTGCTAGTATAGGGAGGTTGACAAGGTGAAATGCATCCTTTTCTTCTCCCATCCTACCTAACGTTGTGGATGCTGAGCTGCCACATGTATGTGCTTTCATTGTATTGGTGCCCCAAAACTCCAGTCTGGACTTAGTTCTTCTGTGGTTGGCCGGCTGTATGCATTCAGACAAGTAAAATGAGTCCTGTGTGGAGATGTTCTGCTGTACCAGCTCCTCCTGAGAAGAGACAGAGACCGAAAGCTCAGTTTGAAAGCACTGCTTTATCTTAGCACACTATAGGGGAAATGTGGCAAACTGGGGTGAATAGACAGCATCTGTTGCGAGAAAAAAATCACACTCTGATCTTGAGAAATTCTGGTTCAGCAGCACAAACATTACTTTCTCCTCTGTCTTCTCTTTCCACCCTATATTCTTAGCTATTTTTAAAACTGTGCAGCTTTTAATAGTTTTTGTTATTATCAATTCCATAGAATAAATAAGTAATGCAGGGGGAATAGGAAGTCAGGTGCATAATTAAACAGATGTTACAAAACTTCAGCTGTGTGAGAAATACATTAAAAAGTTGAAATGCCAGTCATCCTTCTTCTGTTTTTTTAATGACTTAGTACTTCAAAATGTTTGGGCTTCATGAGAAATGTCTTTATTTAGAAAGAAAGGTAAGGATTTGCATGTATGCTTTGTCCTAGAGGATTTGCACTGTGGTTGGTGTACACAGGGCCTGGTGCCAAGGACTGGAAGGTACTAGACAAGAAATAGCTGCATTTGAGTCCTAAAATGGCTGCTGGGGTAATAAATAATGGAAGGTTGCAACCACAGAATATTTGTTCTTCAGTGAATTTAGAAAGTGTTCTCATTCTGTCTGTTTTTTATTTTTTAGACCTAACACCAGCCATGTCTGTACAAAAATTTCAGATACTAATATGGAATTTGTGGGGGGTTTTTTGGTAGTTGTTTGTTTTGGTTTGGTTTGGGTTTGGTTTTTTTCCCCTGTTTTTTTTGTGTTTTTTTTTTTTTTTTTAGACCACCCACATTGGGCACCTGCCAGGTCTTCTGGGGTACTTCCTTTGCTTTGCAGGACTCTGAGGTTTTCTGTAAGTGTATGTGCTGAGTCTCATCCATTCATCATTATTACATCTTAATGTAGGTCTCAGGTTTGCTAAATTATGTTAAATCACTTCCATATTGAAACACATGAATGATTTTAAATCACTGTGTGCTGCAAACAGCAGGATCAGATTATTAGAGCTCTTAATTGTGTCTGTCTTTTTGTCTGAAAGCTTGAAAGCTTATGGTCTTTTGCTGTGAATTATGAACTGGCAAATAATATATACTATAGACCTTCCAGTCTTACCACCAGTGGCACATTTGAGACATGGTACAACCAGGAACCCTTTTTCTGAGGGAAGCACAGGTTAAAGGTATGAACTTCTCACAAGAACAGTTAAATATAAATCATACCTTATGGAGCTGTGGTGAGTACAGTTTGTAGATCCTCTGAGAGAGGAATGAATTATTAGAAATATTTGGATGGCAGGAGTCTTTCATTTGTTAATTATGTTTTTATGCATGCAAGGTGTCCCTGTGTCAGAAATATCTGAAAGATAAAAAAAAAAACAAACAGAGAAAAGGAGAAAAGGAAGCCAAGCAAGCCAAGAGTCTGGAGTGTGAGAATATTCGCATCTGAATTGCAAGTTTCAAGTTCAGTTCCTACCTGATTAGGCAGGGCGTTTCTGTAGTTTGCAGAACATATAAAAATGCAGTAGAGAAAGGAGATTGATAGCTCTGCAGAGTTACACTTCATGGGGAAAACATTTAAGAGGGCATGTGGCAGTAGTGACAGACCTGGTACAGAGACTGAAAAAAAGAGGAGAGGGATTTGATAGCAGGAAAACAAAATGAGACAGAAAGCTGTACCTTAGTTACTGACTTACCCTTGTCCTATCTGTGCCTCCTCTGGTCAGTTTGTTGAAAGGCTGGAGCACTAAAAATGCCTAAATGAACTGGTTTTAGGGATGGTTAGAGAGGAAGGGGACAAATCTTGGAGATGCTGTGATGAAGCAGATGAGTTGTGGGAGAATGAGAGGAGGAAAAAGAGTAATTGAAGGATGTGAGCTTCAGTGAACAGGAATAGTCGTATCAGCAGTGACAGGAGGAGGAAATGAGCTCAGGATATGGGAGAAAAGTTGGCTGATCTTGGTGATACCACTGGACACGCTTATGTTTGGTATGTGATGCCTTTAATTCTGTTGGCAAAGTGGTGTATTTCAGAGTCAAAACATTACAGTTGGCTTGATGGCTTCTTATTTTTCAGATATTAAATTTGTGATGCTGCATTCTAGACACCTTGCTACTCTTCTAGGAACTGTGTGGTTGTGGATGTGTATTCAGAAGAAGTAATTTCCAGGAAATTAAAGTTGTAATTTTTTTCTTCCTATGTTTCTATCAAAATAATTTTAAAAGTAAGTATATATCCTGTATATGCCTTGGACCTCTGGTGTCCTTTGAGAATTTTCCTGTGGTAGTATCGTTTGTTGGACATGTAGGCTTCTATATTCAGAGGTGCTTGTGAGTTACACTGTATGTCTGACTCAGTGAGGTTACCTTATAGTCTTGTTATATGATTTCATGTAATTAATTTTATAACTGAAATATAGGGCCACTAACATGATCAGAGGGACAGAACACCTCTCCTGAGAGAATTGGGATTGTTCAACCTGGAAAAGAGAAGGCTTCATGGTGACCTTATTGCTGCCTTCCAGTACCTAAAGGGAGCCTAAAAAGAAAGATGGAAGAGGGACTTCTTACAAGGGCCTGTTGTGATGGGACAAGGGGGAATGGCTTCAAGCTGAAAAAAAGTAGGTGTAGGTTAGATATTAGGAATAAAGTCTTTACTGTGAGGGTGCTGAGGCATAGGTTGCCCAGAGAAGTTAGGGATGTCCCATCCCTTACAGTGTTCAAGGCCAGGTTGGATGAGGCTCTGAGCAACCTGAAAGGTGCCCTGCCTGTGGCAGGGGGGTTGGAATTAGATGATCTTTGAGATCCCTTCCAACCCAGGTCATCTTGTGAAAAAAGGGATTGTGTAAAGAAAACAGCCTTTGAGAGAGAATAAGCTTTTTTCTTTTTTTACTTTTTTTTCATATGTTGTTAATAAACCTGACAGTAATTTAAGATTGTGTCACTTCGGAAATGTGTTGCTCTTTTCCAAATTGCTTTCTATCATCGATACCTTACATTTTGTTTTGTCATAGTTTAAGGAACTGTGAAACTCTAATTTGTTGTTTTGGTGGGTTTTTCTGATATTAAGAAAAGAGAAATAAGTTAGAGATGTGAGAAATCCCCATGTTAATAGAAGGGTGTCTAGTTTGACACAAGGGGGCAGTCATGTTATATATGAAATTATCCCAACTTTGGAGTTACTCAACCATGGGTAAATAGGCAACTGGGTGACGAAATTAGCATTATAGGGTGGCATGAGTGCAATCTCACATTGCAGCAGGATTAACTGATGTACAAGTAGAGTGTCTGCCAGAATTTTAGGAAATATTTACTTGTAATCGTTTTTTGAAGTGAAAAAGATCTGAGTGTATATGATAAACTGTTTTATTTTTAGAGGTTAAAGTACATATATCTGTATGTATATGATAATGTAAGTGTTAGACGAGATGAGTGCAATACCTTCCACACTTGTCACATACAGGTATCTCAGTCAAGTGTTAATATCACCTCAGGGCTGGGGAATAAGAGGAAATCTAAACATATGTATCTTTTAAAAACTCTGGATACAAAAG
Source organism: Lophotriccus pileatus (assembly GCA_035583135.1). Classification (NCBI taxonomy): domain Eukaryota; kingdom Metazoa; phylum Chordata; class Aves; order Passeriformes; family Tyrannidae; genus Lophotriccus; species Lophotriccus pileatus. The sequence goes on along the minus strand of JAWWES010000168.1, from coordinate 14,852,887 downwards.
ATTTTAGTTGAAAAGTGTACTTGGTTTAAAGACTGTTGATTCTCCGAGAGGAATTGAGTAGGAGATCTCTCCAAATTTGTTTTCGACAGGAGATAGGATAGCGCTTGGGAAGCATTATTTCCCTCTTTCACATCCCTGCTCCTTGCATTCCTGAAAGGCCATTTGGGTGATGTTCAATGCAACTGGTGAAGACTCAGTACAATTACTGCATTCAGTGCTTGTTGGGAGGCATTATAACTTAAAGTTGGACAGATAGTGATATAACATGAAAGTGAGACTGCTTCTTTTGCCTTGTAGGTGAAGTTGCATGAGCACAGAGTTCCAGAACTATAGTTTTAATGCAAAGTGATTTTATTCCCAGTCTGTCATATCACAAACAAGTCTTGCAGCATAGGTCTCAAGCACATCTTTGCATGCAAGTTTCAAACATAGGTCCAGGGTGGGAATAGGTCTCAGAAGAGAATGCAGGGAAGAAGAATAGTTAACAGCTTAGCATGTTATCTAAGTTTGGAATCTGTTTCCTATTAAGAGAGATCACATTTTAAAATCTGATAGACCTGATCCACTAGTTGCTTCAGTATTCTGCTGCTGAACAAGACTACCTAGAGCATTCTGTCACTTTAGCATGTCAGAATCTCCCTGGTTTCTGAAAGCTATTGATAGAAAAAGGAAAAACTCTTGAAAGATGAGACAAAGTGTTATAAATAGCACTGAGTCTGCAACTGGGTGTAAACAGGGTGTAAGTGACTCAGATGTGTGATAATCCTAGAGTTTGTTGCCATCTCCTATCATGTCTCACTTGAGGTCATTATTGTAGAAAATGGGTTTTTTCTTGGAAAATTATGGTACTTGGGAAGTTGCATTTCTTTAATGTTTCCTCATCATAGCTGACAGCATTTTCATATGTATATATTGGGGGATCAGTATTAGTTTCATCACATGGGGCATAATTTGCTGTCACAACAGAATAAAAAGATTCGGATGATTTGTCCTTCATGAGTTCACTTATTTTAACCTCCTTAGACAGGTCAGATCAACAAGAAAAAAAAATTAGGCAGATGTGCATGTACTGCTGCATAGATAGGTTTTTTCCCAAGAATGTCAAGGCCTATGTGATCCTGTTGTCTGCACGTCAGTGGTCCCCAGATAGCTTTTGAACATGTTGTTTGGTCTTACTTTAATTTCATAGGAATTTAGTCTAAATGATACTCAATTTCATTAACTGTGCAGTTGTGTAGGAGAGGAGGGAGAGAAAAAGCTCACAGGTGGTTCATCTACTGAAGTGGAAGTCTTATTATTAGATGAGGCACAACCTACACAGGAAGCTACAATAAAACGGGTTTTGTAAATTTTCCTGTGCATACAAATATTTTTTCTTTTACGGAGAGGATGAGGTGTTATCTAAGCTTGAGAGTTGGGAAATGCCTATAATTTAATGAAGTGAGCAATGAAATTGTTAGGGAAGATGGCTGTGACAGGCTGTTTTCTCAACCATATTTGCATTTCTTGTAGTAAGCCTGTATCCTTACAACTATTAAATGATTGACACCAGGAGACAACCCCTGTCCTGCTAATTTTTCTGTTCTTCTTGACAGGTAGGTTCAGATTGATTTCATACATCAATTTGATGGACATTTCAATTCAGGGAATGAATATTTCACTCTCACTCAAAGGCAAACTAGTGAGATTACACTAACCTTGAGCTAGGTATTTTCACTTCCAGCATCTTCTTCCAATGAGAAATTGTGTATATTTGACTCCAGGTTATAGAGGGAAAAAGTAATATAACAGCTCTGTTTGGGACAGATGGGCTGAAAGATACTGCAGCAGGTCTTTGACAATGTAAGGGTTAGAGTATCAGTCAAAGTAATTAATTTTTCTGACAGCAGTATGTTTTACTTATCTCCATTAGAGGATAAAACAAGTGAGGTGTATGAGGCCTGAACAATTTTCTTTTTCTTGAGATTTCATAGTATAAGGATTGTATAGGAGTCCATCACTGACTCTTCTCCAATACTTGTTCCTGTAAGCTTTTGCATCTGAACTCTATTTTTGATGCATTCATGAGAGGGAAAGTTCTGCTGCATTATGGGCAGGGAAGTAAACTACAGAGTGTGCTAATTAGTCTAGGTTAATTAAAGGTAGGTGAATATGTTCTTATGAGCCTTCCTGTAAGATTGCTAAACTATATTTTTTTTAATCAAATGGAAATGAAGGTTTTTTCATCACCTTGTCATGGGACTTGGCAAATCCATGGATAATTCGGTGGTTGAACTCCTTTGTCCTTTTGTCCCTTCTTTTCTCCAGAAAGACAAAGTGTACAATTTCATAATCTGTCCCTTAGATTTAAATGATTTTTAAAAATACCTTTTTCCTTTGTAAATCTTTGCCATAGGATAAAAGTTGTCAGTGTCTGAAGGATGAAATTCAAAGTGGTAGCATGTATATTTTCGGAAGTTCAGTTTTAACTTTGGGCAGAGGCTCATTTATAATCCGCATCGGACAATGTGTTTGTTCTCTTCGACAGTTGAATAAGGGGGAAAGACATGTTGAAAAATGTGTTCCTGTCCTCTTTTTCTGTGTGCTTTTCTCTACATCTGTGCTTAGCAGAATCCCTCGGGGTATCCTGGATTGTATTTACCAGGAAGAAAGAATACCTGATTAGACTAGCATTACTACTCATGATAATGGTGTCATCAATTAACTTATATGACTCAAAAGTGAAGCTTGCCAGTCATTTTAAAGCTTTAGATAATGAAAGTCAGGAAGTTTGTTCCTACGGCAAATTTCTTCAACCTTTGTTTAAAATACTAAAAATTAAGTTCCTTTAATTGGGAAAATATACCACTGGCAAAAGGCAAGGGCAAACTGTAACTCTTTAAACATTAGAAAACATGAATCCATCATATTGGACAAGTTAGAACTGGTTTCTCCACACATCCAATAGTAGACAAATAGCATCAGTATAATAATTAAAGCTTAATCCATGTAGTCATAAGCTATTATAAGTAATTGCAACTATTGCAGCTTATGAGTTTTGCTTTTCTTATCTGTCAGAGTGGGGTTTTTTTTCCTCTCTTAAAGGAGGGGAAATGCCTCAGTGCTTTTGAAGGGCTGGTAGGACAACTTGACAGTTATGTAAGCAGCTGTCTGCAGAAATTCATTAAATGTCTGATTGTGCATAGCCATGTCTGACCCTTGGTGTGCTCATGCTGAGCTTTCCCCCCACCAGCTACCTTCTTGTCTCTGGCTGATATTGTGGATATTCATTTACGGGGATGCAGACGTCACTGGTCCTCTTCAGAGGAAAATATGCCATGATCACTTTGACTTTACAGGCAGGGGTTCACTTTTTTTGTGTGGATTGCAAAAGGAATTTGGTCTTCAAATGGTGTGGCTTCACAGAAGAATGAATATGATCCCATACACATACTTGCTTCTTACTACTCTTCTGTTTGAGGCTCTTCCATTTTCATAAATGACTTTCTAAGACATCCAGAAAGCAGGGGCTTCTTAGTTCCAACTTTACCTGATTCTGTGCTTGAAAGTACTGGTGTTTACCAATCTACTACACACCCCACTGTGTCAATGAGGGAAATAGAAGCAATTCTAGCATAAAAGGAAAGCCATAGCTTTTTACTATTGCAAGAGTATATTTGGACCTCACAGCTTGTGCTTATTCTATTCTGTGTTATATCACTTTATCCATTTCTGGTATTCAGATTTTTAATTTTTCAACACCATAGTTTCATTTAGTTTTCTTCTTTAAATGAAATGTCATCAAGATTTTAAAACAGATCTCACAGCTGAAGTGTTTCTTAACTCTACCTATGTGATGGTGCCATTTATAGCCAAAAGATTCTTAAGATTAATGTGGGGTCCTTCTGGCTTCTATTAAGATTGTGAACAGTTTTGTTTTTGTGGTTTGTTTTGGTTTTTTTTTCCCACTTGTTGAAGCTGAGAGGGGGCAGGACTAAATCATGCCAAGACAGGAGCCACTAGATTTAGCAGGGTTAGTCAATAACCTAAAGATGTGCTAGAACTGGAAGTTCTGGGAAACATTTTTAGAGACATTGTATGGTGGAACTAAAAGCATTGTTCTAAGGTTGCAGAAGGCTGTCAGACTGTGCTTGCTGCTTCTTCTGCCCTAGTAGCTGCACTGATCACTCTGTTTATTGATACAGCTAAATATTGTATCATGAACTTTATTGGAAAATAATTCTGATCTTGACCATTCCATGCTTCCCATAAACAACAGACAAACTCCGCCAAAGGAAGAATACACAACTTTTGGGAGTAGCTGTCCTCTGATCATGTAGCCCCCAATTTAGGTAATTGGTTAAACATGCACTTAGAGTGCTTTCTGAGTGTTAATAGCTTCAGTGGAGGTAACATTTTGTTTAACATACAGCATGTGCCTGCATGTGTTGCTGAATCAGATCCAGCTGAATCCCTGTAAATGATCAGGGATTAGAACTGAGATTCTCCAATTCTCTTGTTTGGACTGTGTCTGCCAACTATGAGCCAGGTTGAGTAATCATAACACTGCCAGCCTCAGAAAGGTCATAAATTGTGAGTTAGGCCCTGCTGAATCACAAGATTTAAGGAGGTATTGACATCTCCTTTTAACCATTTGTTTTCTTAGTCCTTTGGCTACATGGAGGTTTAAGCCCTTCTGGAAAGTTAGCAATACACTTAAAAATTTGAAGGTGTTTCCATAAATCCTTGAAGCTTCAGTCCTTCAAGTTTTTTTCTTGAATTCTTTCTCTTGATCTGTATATAATCTTTGTCACACACACATACATCCCATGTCTTTGTTTACTTTCATCACCTAGAGAGAGGACACCAGATCAGTTGATGGCTTTGGAGAGGAGAGTTCTTGTGTCCTGGAGGATTCTCATCTATGCACAAAATAGACCAAAGGATAGTGAAGAAACTGAGGCACAGAGAAAAAGGAAACCTTTATTATTTCACTGGTTGAATCAACCTGTACTATAATCTTGTGTCTGCTTTGGCTGGTACCATATCTAGAATTTTAAATCTATAATTCTATGTGTTTGTGAGCTTGTAAGAAATATGTTAAGAATCAACAGTGGTTGTTTTATTGCCTAGGATATCCAGGCAAAAGGCTTCCATTTTCAAAATGGTGTAGCAGGAAGTATGAAGCAGAAGTCAAGGGAAAAATTATCACCTTGGCCCTTTGAGCTGGGAGAAACTGGAGAGCATCTGAGTCCAGTGTCAAGCAGACCCCTCAGCCTGGTCTCTGTCCAGTGAGGACACTTTACCCTGATGGTGTGGAAGGCTGTGGGCGTGTGTATGGATAAATGTGTGTGTATGTTAATTTACAAACTCATTAATTCAAGTGAGCACTTCCCTTTTTCTACACCATTTATTCCTCTCTGCTTTTAAGCTGATTTGTGCTCCTTAATTGCTCTTGTACTTTTGGCAGCTGAGGTGCCTTTTGTGCTGGGAAACCTGATTCTATCTAATCTACTACTTGGTTTGCATTTTGTTAATATTATGAACAGATTCTCTGCAGTGATTTATTCTCACCTCCTCATCCCAGAACTTTATATCTCAGAAATTTTCTGCCAATATCTATTTTATTTAATCTAAAAAAAATATGTGTCCAATAGGTTTGTCCTTCCTTTGTACTGAGCTGCCAGTGCAATCAGGAGATGTATATTTTGTACTGTTGTCACAAATTTGGGTTCATGTATTGATAATTTCTACCTAAAACCTCCTTGACTATGTGCATGCTCACAAGCACACTCCCCTAGTTCTCATTGGGAAGTATAAAATGAATTTCTGAAAGGCAGAGCAAAAGTGTTTGTGAACTTAACCCAAAGGTAGGCAGCAGGAGGCTCATTTCCCGCCCAAATCCCGGGGTTTGCTCTGCATTCCAGTGCTGTGCCGTGTGTTTGTCGTCCGAGCGCAGACACATGTTCAGTCTAGCAGCTCCTCTTTCAGCCAGTGTTTGAGCAGCGGTTAAAAGAAGATGCACTCATGTGGAAAATCCTGGCAGCAGGCACCCTGGATTGTGTTACAGCAGCTGTCCTCAATGGGAAGGCATTGATGTTTACAGTGTGTGTTTTTCCATGGAATTTTGTTTGTCTGCTGTATATACACAACACAGGCTATTCTTCTCTGTGATGTGTTTTTCAATGCTTTATATACAAAGTATTTTCTGTGGCAATATTTATATATTAAGGGGGAATGCAGATGTAAGGCAGACACGTGCTTGAAAACATTCACAATTAAAATGTCTGATATGTAGTTACTTAGATTAATCAGCATCTTTGAAACAAATAGAAAAAGGGGAGCAGTAAAAAGCATTACAGGTCTGAAGCATGCCATCTTGCTTCAGCATAATAGTGACAAATCTGTGTAAGAATATGAAATGCCTTTTTAAAGAACCTAGTTGTCAGCACAATAATTAGTAAATTCTTTTTATTTAGTAAGGTTTTTTTTTTTCTTTATTTGCATGGAGCCTCGAGGTGGTGTTGTAATCTGAATTGCAAATGGTTTAACTGACAGTAACAATACCAGCTCCATTGCCCTTCTCTGGACACTCTCCAGCACCTCAATGTCTTTCTTGTAGTGAGGGGCCCAGAACTAGACACAGGACTCGAGGTGCAGCCTCACCAGTGCTGAGTACAGGGGGAAAATCACTTTCCTAGCCCTGCAGGCTATTTTCGATATAGGTCAGGATGCTATTGGCCTTCTAGGCCACCTGGTCACACTGCTGGCTTATGTTCAGCTGGCTGTTGATCAACACCCTCGGGTCCTTTTCCACTAGACCTCTTTCCAGACACTCTTCCCTCAGCCTGTAGTGCTCCATGGGGTTGTTGTGACCGAAGGACCCAGCACTTCCCCTTGTTGAACCTTATACTACTGGCCTCAGCCCATCAATCCAGCCTGTCCACAAGCCTCTGTAGAGCCTTCCTACCTTCCAGCAGATAAACGCTCCTATCCAACTTAGTGTCATCTGCAAACTGCTTGAGTGTGCCCTCGATTCTCTCATCCAGATCATTGACAAAGATATTAAACAGGACTGGCCACAGTACTGAGCCCTGGGGAGCACCACTGGTGACTGACTGCCAGCTGATTGTGGCACTGTTCACTACCACTCTCTGGGCCTGGCCATCCAGTCAGTTTTTAACCCAGCAAAGAGTGCAGCTGTCCAAGCCATGGGCTGCCAGCTTTTCCAGGAGAATGCACTGGAGACAGTGTCAAAGGCTTTACTGAAGTCCAGGTACACTACATCCACAGTGGGCCTTGCCTTGTTTTCTAAAGCAATAATGCTTCAGGAAAATGCTTCAACGGGCTTGCTAAAAGTTAGGCAGCTATTGACTTGGGTAGGATTTAGGCACTACCTTAATTGGATTTTAGAGCATCAAATAATTTGTAGCTTATGGATAAGAAAACACTGTTTTTTCCCCCCGGGCTCATGCCTGTAACAAGTTGGGTATGAATTAAGTCTAAAGTCATTTCCACATCTTTTTGCTACCCTTGGATCTTTCCAAGACCAACAGCACAATTGTGCCATGCAGCGAGGTGTGCGAAAAGAAGAGAGCACCTCAAGACAATCAGAGGCTAATCCTTGTGAACAAAAATGAGCAGCTTAATGCGTGTATGAAATTGAATGGACATCACAAGCACCATGTATTCTATCTGAATATGTTTCTCTAATCTCAAGAAATGTCTGCCTTTGGGTTGGATCACTTGCTGTTTTGAGACTACGTAGACAGAAATCTGAAGTCAAGTAGTCTAGTCACTCTTTGGCAATTGCACGCTCTGAAAAAAATTGCAGAACAAAGTTTTAAATAGCATTTGGATAAACATGTTCAATACTAGAGGCACAATATTCTTAGGTTTACAGAAAGAAGTAGTGTGTTTATGTACAGGTCAGTCAGCCTTCAGTGTCTTCCCAGAGACAAAATCACACCCAGAGGCTTGCAGTCTGGCATAATTAATGACCACCAGCAGAAAATCCCATGCAAATGGAACACAGATTTTTTGAAATAGTCTGCTTTGGCTTTTTATGAAAAGTCAGTATTCAGTACTGGGACTTCAGTCCGTGTGCTGAGGTGGTGCATATGAACCCATTGCTGTGTTACACAGTGAGATGGTCTCTACTGGTACTGCAAGGAACTTGAGTTTCAGTCATTTCCTAGCTTTCTGTGCTGTAAAAAAAACCCCCAGATTTTAACTGTACACAAAACTTTTTTCAATTAAAAGACTGTGCAAGAGTAGTCATGTCAAGCCTTCACATCTATTCGAAACCTTTATCAAATACACATTTGTCAGCAGGAGGCTCTTGCTGCTCTGTGGCTGTAACAAATCCCAAAACAGCCTGAAAAGTGGAAGGTGTTCAGAGCTGCAGTTCAGACAGTCTTCCCTAGGCATAAAAAATAATTTATTTTTACTAGTACCCCACACAGTCAAGCAGTCATAGTTAGTTTCAGCCAAGTCTTCCTTTTCTTTGATCTCTGTGCTGCCTGCTATTATAAGATACTGAATTATCACCACCTCCCTCAGGCTGTCTCAGAAGTTTACAGCTGCAGACTTTTGAATCGGTTTAAGTTCAACTGGTGTCCCCTTACTGCCTAGCATTGCAAACCAGCCAAAGAATAGTTCACAAAAGAGAAAAACAATAGTGCAAAACACTAAGTATATTATCACCCATTTGTTTTTAAAATTTTTACCAAAGTTTACCTTTAATATTGAGCTATGATGAAAGCAGAGTCACTTTGCAACTTGCATTTCAGGTGGAGTATTTATATATAGGCAGTACTAACAGTGATGATTGTTTCTAAAAAAGTCAGGGTAATTAATTGGTGTGTTTATGTTTTTGTTTTTGTGCTTGTGTAGCTGTACCTTGTGCCATCAGCTTTGGCTGAAGCACTAGCTCAGCAATAGGAACATTGTGTGGAAAATCAGACCTATGTGGAATTGCATGTTGACATTTTCACCACATTACTTCCTTTCATTTTTTTTTCTTTCTTTTGCTGGAATTATTAAAGATGTAACCACACAACCTCTTTTACAAAGTGCAGATCCATACTGCTGTCAGTTTTCATTGCATTTCTTGGACATGTTGTGGCCTTGAAAGCAACTTGACTATAAATAGTGTAGCCCCAGTGTGGGGGCTTTGTAAAAAAAAAAAAAAAAAAAAAAAAAATTGGTAAGAATCTGTTCATTTTGTTTTCAGAGAGAAAAGTTGCCGCCTTTTCCGTTCCTTTCTCTGGGATTCAAAATAAACTAAAGTAATAGCTTGAAAGCTTTTTCATTTCCCAAATGTGTCTTTCATTACCAAGGACACTTCTAAATTCTGTTGCTAAACCTTCTAATCTTTAAGGGTCTGTGAGTGTAGGCAACTGTCAGAGAAGCTGCATAATTCAGCAGTGAAGTCATGCCTGATTCATTGACCATTATTTATTATACAATAATTTCTGTAGTTCTTAAAGATGATAATTCTGGTGATAAGCATCGATGGGAAGTCAGCAGTCTTGGAATGAGATGATCAGCATTACATGTTAGAGTAAAATCTGGTAGAAGACATTTCGTTGAGAAATACTGTATTTAACACAGACTGCCTCTTTAAAAAATGGGACCAAAGTGCTTTTAAAATGTGTGTGTGGGGGGAGGATGGTGGTGCTGTTTACCAATTTATTCTAAAAAAGTGTGTAAAAAGTATTATAATTCATTTTTGTTTCTTCACCATTGGTGGAAATGTTTTTTGACAGACTTCTCTTTGTTTCTCCCTCCTCTCAGTTTTTCTTACTGTGGTTTGTTATTGTAATCTAGTTAAAAGATTCTCAGGAAACTCCAAGTGTGTGGTGCAGGTGGCTGATACAGGCTTTCCACACTCACCTTTGCTGTATTTCGGTAGTGTAACCTGTGTATTCCTGTCCTTGAACTCTTCTGAGCTGGCAATCCATGGCTCCAAGTAGTGACAACCTGTATTGTGTCCTCAAAAGGATGACAAATGGCAGCTGGAGACTGATTTGGGAACAACTGCATTTATTTTCATTTGAAACATAAGCTGTGCCTCCTCCCCCCTCTTCTTCCCCCAGTGTTTTGAATAGAGCACTCAGGGAAGGGAAGGAGAAAAGAAAAGTTTGGCTGACACTTGTTTGCCTTGGGTTTAGTTCAGCAGCATCCGTGGCCTCAGCAGGTTGGGCAGCCCTGGGATTTGGTGGCTCAGTGCTGCAAAGCCATGATGTGTGTTTTGCATGCCACAGAAATGGCCACAGCAGAGCAGGCAACATCTAGCTTCATATTCAGGGGTGGCATTCCTTTGTTGTGAGAGAGGAGGTGGGTAGTTCCTGGCTTCGTGAGAGCCAGCGGGGCTTTTGCCAGAAATTTGAGCAGGCCCGAGATTTTATCCGCAGAGTTCAGCGTTGTTTTGTTTCCAGGATTTGTCCCGAGCTGTAACCTTACGTGCCGGAGCTGTCTTTAGAAGCTGCTTTGCTCAGTGAGTGATGGCATAGTCAAAACCTGGCGCTCGTCAGAGGCTCTCAGGCACTGCTGCAGTGGAAATGGGGCTAATCTGGACGGGACCTGTGGCCCTGCGATGGTGTTTTTTAAACTGACCTGAAAGCATTGAGCCGTGAATTACTTTAGCACCGAAGCTGGAATTGAAGTTGAACGTGCCAGAAAAGAACCCAACAGCTGTCACTAGATAATGAATGGTGCTGCAGGAAAGGAGGGGGCTGATTAGCGGGGTAGAAGTGCAGGTAAGCATGATGGATGTGCCTCTTAGAAACCTGCCCGCAGAAAGCTGCATATAAAGATACAGACCAAAATAAAAAGCTTCATATACTCTCCTTAGGGACATAAGAAATATCTAACACATCCAGTTTTCTGAGTCAGTACTTGGCATGATGTAATTCCTTGCAAGGCAGGCACAGGCTTTGGAGTGCATGGAAGCCTTGGAACAGGGCAGTTCAAAGATATAAATCTCTGTTCAACAAAGCATCAATAAAGTAAGCCCTTAATGCTAGATTAGGGACATATATGAACTAAGTACAGGTTTTATTCTTAGTAACTGCCAGTACTGGTTTGCAACAACTTACTTGCAATTTACAGCAGTCATAGTTTCATTTGTTCTCATGATACCTAAATGATATTCTAAGCTAATGATAGTTTTAAAATTGTATTAAAAACAAACAAACAAAACAAAACAAAAAACCAAAACAAACCAAAACAAACAACAACAACAAAAAACCCACAAACAAAAAACCAACCAACCAAATAATAATTAAAAAAAAAAAAAAAAACAAAAAAACAAACCAAAAAACCCCTAACAACCAGCTTCTTGGTAGGAGAGACTTGGTCTTACCTTATACAGGTAAGCTTACCTTATACAGGTAAGCTAAACACAGTGACATGAAAAGTTTGCACTGCAGTACTGACCATGCACAGTGTTCATTCTGGTTACTAAGCAGTGCAAAATTTTCTGGTGCTTGGGAATGAAGATGTAAAATTAAACTTGAAATTTAATATAACTCCATTTGGAGCATGTGCAAAAAGTAAACAAGATAATGGGGAAAACAAACTTGTTTTAACCTTTTGCTTAAAATCTTAATTTAACAAATCTTAAATAAGCTTTTAGAAGAAATTTGATTGACATTTTCCTTAAAGACTGTGGAATGAAAGTCTCGGGATGCCCTTGTTCAATTTTAAGGAGAATATACTATCCTAAGGAGAATAATACTATCCTTTTATGTTCTGCTAGTGAAAAATTATTACACAGATTATCGAAGTGCATTAAACCCTGAAAAGAAGCTGACAGCAAAGCCAAATACTGCCCTGGACTGGTTTACTCTGTGCTTTGATGAACAATGTTTGATGTTTACCATTTGTTTTGTAGTAGAATTATATTTTGTGGCTTCAGGCAGAGAACCATGCCTGAACTGTTTTACTACTTTTCTCTCTTTCCTCTGACTGAAAGAATTGTTGAGTCACCTGTGCCTGCTCCAGTGCCTGAACTTTTTCAACATCTGCAAGAGCTTTTCAACACAGTACCCTCAAGTAGGAATCGACTTTATTTTGAAAATCTCATTTCCATTAAAAGATTTTCTCTGTGGTATCTTTACGTACTTTTTGCTAATATTTGCTGCCATCATGCTTTCTGGGTTAATTTCTTAAGTGGTATGTACGTTTTGTAGGATGTATAGGCGTATGCTTAAGGTTAAGCACATTACAGATCACATCCTTATTGAGCAAACAACTTATGGATCTCCTTAAATCTAATCAAGTTATTGGGATTGTTGGCATGCTTTGAATTAAGCACATTCTTGAATATTTTTCTGAACTGAGACTGCACTGCTTTGAGCTAGTATTTTAGTCAATTCAGCAAGAAGAATGGAATAAACACTTTGCTGCTGTAAATGTCTCATGACCATGGTGAACTCTTCTCCATGAAGGAGACTGATGAACAGTACGTACCTGGTTTTGTAGTGATTAAGAACGCTCTTATTGCGAAGGAGAAACCAGGTTTGTTGGGTTTTGTCTTTCTTGGCTTTGAAAAAGATAAAAATTCAGGTTTGATTCAAATGCTGACTTAACATCATCCAAAAAATGTCTGTGATGCTTACAAAATAATTAGCTCCTGAAAGTTATTCTGAACCAGCACACTGCTAGTTTGCAGTCTGAGCAGTTCAGAACTAGTGCACTGACCGTTGAATTGAAGACAAGCAAATCAAAGCCGCTTTTCCTGTCACACATACTTGTGTTAATCCTACTACAAGAGACCAAGCAGAGACGCAGTAGGTGTTAAGAATTGTTGAAAAGTTCAAAGTGTGCGTTCTCAGTAGGATACAGTGACTCCAGGGTGCACAGGCTTTGAAAGGGTGATGTTGCAGCCTTGCAGAAAGACTCTGTTCCTTTCGGACAGCTTAAAAGGTACTGTTATATTTGGTAGGAAAAAGGCTGTGGAAAGCTGAAATGGAACAACTAGTAGCCAATGTGGCTACTATGGACTCTGAATACTTTATTTTAGCATATTCCACTGCCACCACTTTATGAACAATTCACACTTCACAGAAATCAAAGAAGGAAGAAAACCGTTTAGATCATCTTGGCTAATACTCTCGCCAGTGCAGGATTGTGTTCTACTGTATTTTCCTCTGGTGTTAGACTTTCTATTTTGTTCTGACTCAAGTGATAAGGCTTTCCTTAAGACACTGTTTCACAGTCTAGTATATTTTACTGCTAGGAAATTTTCTGACACTCTGTAAACTAAACTTAACTTTGTTTAAATTCAAACCATTACTATGAGACAAGTCTTGAGACAAGCTGAGTAATTCCCATTGCTGTCCTTGGCAGTTTACATTATTCAGGTACCTGTAAGTCTTATTATTGTGCTGTTTAAGAAAAAATGTCCTTGCATAATTTTTTTCCCCACAAAAAAACCAACAAAACACACCCCAAAAAAAACCAAACCAAAAAAACCCAACCAACCAACCGAACAAAAACTCACCCAAAACCAAACAAACAAAAAAACCAAACCCAAAACCAAACAAACAAACAAAAATAACCAAACACACAAAAAACCAGAAAAAAAACACAAAACACCAAAAAACCTAAACCAATTGATGTTCATCAACCTGGAGTTTTTCCATTGTAACTGTGTAA